>JBBPBQ010020323.1:29443246-29637175 GCA_037974755.1 Cicer yamashitae
TTTTAATAGCATATGTATGAGATTTATTTTGAGTAATTTTCTCCTTATAAGAATGACCTTTTTGTAAAATTGTAATTTTTCCTTGATTGGATTGATTACTCGCTTTGACAAAAATGGTCTTATTCAAGCTTGGTTTGTCAAATTTCGAGAATCCAAGATCACTTTTATCATTTGAGTATCTTTGCATGTTCAGAACATTTTCCAATCCCATTTGTCCTTTTTCATATCGTTCAATTACTCTATTTAATTGAAGAATCTTGAATGAAAGGGAATCACATTTATTGCATGTAAAATTCTGTTTGGGTTTTTCAAAATCCTTTTCCATAATGTCAACTTTTTCTTGAAGACTTGAGATTTGTCTCTTTTGTGTTGACACTAGTTTGAACAAGTTGTTACATTCAATAAGAAGTTCCTTAATGCCATTTTGAGCATCATTGTATTCTATAATTAATTCACTATTAGTTTTATTATGATGAAGAGAGTCTATGTTACTAACCACTTCGTCGTCATCTGATTGATGCGATGCCATTAATGCAACATTAGCGCATTCTTCACTTTCTGTTTCTGAAGATGAACTTACTTCGTTATCTTCCCAAGCTATGTATGCTTTCTTAAAGTCTTTCCTTTTACTGGCATTTTTCTTGATAAGGTTTGGACAGTCTGCTTTGATATGTCCTTGTTTCCCGCATTCAAAGCAAGTGAAGTTTTGGTTTGAAGTAGAGCTATCTTTCTTTCTGAAATTCTTCGTTTTGAAATTTCTGTCATTTTTAAGAAACTTACCGAATTTCTTAACGAGGAAAGTAATGTTTTCGTCTTTATCAGAAATTTCGTCTTTGACTTGTTCCTTTGATTCGGTCTTTAGAGCAATGCTTTCGTTCTTCTTTTTTTGACTTTCATTTTGCTCCAACCTTCCAAGTTCAATTTCGTGTTCTTGAAGTTTTCCAAATAATGCAGAAAGTGACATCTTGGATAAGCTTTTCTTTTCTTATATTGCTGTCACCTTTGGTTGCCAAGCCCTTGTTAGTGATCTTAATACTTTTAGATTTAGTTCATCGTTGGTGAAAATCTTTCCAAGAGCCGTCAAGTGATTTGTTAAGTGGGAAAATCTTTTCTGCAAGTCTAAGATAGACTCTCCGGGCTGCATACAGAATAACTCATATTCTTGAGAAAGTGTATTAAGTTTAGATCTTTTTACCTCAACGGTGCCTTCATGGGTTACTTCCAATGTATCCCATATTTCTTTGGCTGTTTTACAGTGAGTTACGCGGAAAAATTCATCCATTCCTAGTGCTGATTGTAGCATGTTTTTAGCCTTTTTATCGAACAACACTTTTCTTTTATCATCATCAGTCCAAGAATTCTTTATCTTAATTTCTTCTTTGTTGTTGATGATTGTTGTTAGAGTGTAAGGACCATTTTCAACTACATCCCATATTTCGTCTCCTTGTGCTTCAAGATACGCTTGCATACGTATCTTCCAAAAATCATAGTGCTCTCCAACGAAGCATGGTGGTTTGTTACTACTGCCACCATCTCTGAAAACAGGTTGTGCAAAAGCAATGAGTAATGATCGAGGAGTAAGTTACCTTAAACCTGCTCTGATGCCAATTGTAAGTACAGATGTGCACCTAAGAGGGGGGTTGAATTAGGTGTTTAGGAGTTTTCCTTGTTTTCAGCGATTAAGTGATCGATTTTTGCGTTTAAGGATAGTAAGTGATGAAAGTAAATGGCAGTAAAGAAATGAACACAACAGAACTATCCTGGTTCCCCTTATGACCAAGGGTACATCCAGTCCTCTTGCACACCACAAGAGATTTCTCTACTATTATCAGAAAATGTACAAGTCCCACCCAAGGACCTTTGCTACAAACTTCTAACAAATCTTCTAGGATAGCACACTACTATCTTAGATAAAACTATTTAAAGAAAGTACTACTTTCTTTTTACAAACACTGTGATTTGATAAGGGTATAGGAATAAGAAAGAGGTAGAATGATAACAATCCAAGATTGCTTCAAGTAGTTTGAGAACCTTAGTTAAGGATATGAAAATGATATGCAAGTACTTGAATTTATGAAAAATGACTTTGAGAAAAATTCAGAAAAGTTGTTCAAAGTCTTTAAAGTTGTGTAGTAGGATTGTTGATGTTGAATATGAAGTTATGGTGTATTTATAGTCCATAAACATCTCTTCAGATTCGTGGCTATTGATCCAAGAGTTTTGAGGAACAATTGCAATGATTTAGAACCATTTCAGAACTGAAAAATTGCATTGCTTCCAGTTGTATTCGAATACATGATGTATGTATTCGAATACACCTCTTTGTAACGTTCAGAAACTTCATAACTTTTCAATGTGTATTCGAATACAAGATGGTGTAGTCGAATACAGTTGTATCAATTTTGCCACTGGCTTGCTGGTTGTATTCGACTACATCAGGTTGTAGTTGAATACAGATGAGGGACTTTTGCTACTGACTTAGAAATTTTCATCTGTATTCGAATACACTTATGTTGTATTCGAATACAACTTTGTATTTTGTCAAAAATATTAATTTTAACACTTTGTAAATGTAATTTTGACTTTTTGAAAATACTTTTTATGCATATGCAAAGATGTGAGGTTCTCATTGTATTCGAGCTATGGGTTGTATCATTTACCTTTACATTTAAACATCTATTATGAGAAGATTATTAAGTTATCAATAAGATTTTTGTGGACTTCTTCTTTTTGAGCTTGTTGCTTTGATCATCATCACCGTTGGTCTTTTGTATCATCAAAAACATGTATTTTACACCTTAAGTTCAGCAATATCAGTTTTAAGAGTTTCATTTTCTATTTTAAGTTCAGCGATATCAATTTTCAGAGTTGCATTTGCTGTTTTAAATTCAACACTTTGATTCTTTAACACATTAAGTTTTTCAATTAGGTTTGCATTTTCTTTTCTATGTGTTTTTAGTTTTAAAGATAATTTGTGATTCTTATTTAAAAAAATCATTTATAGCAGTAATTAAATTAGATCGAGTAAAGTCAGAAAATACATCAATTTCTTCATCTGTTGATTCACTTATAGAGTCAGAATCTGTGTTGGATCCAGAGGCGGAGTTGGTATGAGCCATTACAGTCAAATCTGCTTGTTCATCGTCAAAGGATTCATCATAATCATCCTATGTAGTCATCAGACTCTTCTTCCTTGGTCTGGAATCTTTCCTATGGTTTTTCCCTTTGTCTAGATTTGGACAGGTTGATTTGATATGTTTAGGTTTATTGCATCCATAGCAGATAATGTTTTTCTTGTCGAAATTTTCAGTCCTTCCTCTATTGGACTGCTTGGAATCTTTCTGAGGGAAAGATTTCCTCTTGTTGTGCCACATCCTCTGAATTCTTCTCGATATGAAGACAATCTCCTCTTCCTCTGAGTTCAGATTCTGATCATCTGAATCACTATCATTTGATTCTAATGTTACCTTTAGAACCTTCTTCTGCTTGGATTTCAAGGCTAGGGTCTTGTTCTTCTTCTTGGGCTCAACTTCTTCAAGCTCAATTTCATGTGATTTGAGAGCTGATTAATTCCTCTAGCTAAAGAGTATTTAGATCCTTTGCTTCTTGAATGACAATGATCTTAGGTCTCCTCTTGCTTGTCAGACTCCTAAAAAATTTCTTCACATGATCAGCAGTGCTATAACTCTGCTCAAGTACCTTTACTCCTGAGACCAGGATCTGGAATTTGGAAAACATTTTTTCAATGTCTTCATCTTCTTCCATCTTGAAACGCTCATACTTTTTGACTAGGAGGTTGACCTTGATTCTTGAACTTGCTTGCTTCCTTCATGGGTCAGAATTAGACTATCATAAATACTTTTTTATGTCTCTTTGTTGGTGCACTTGTCAAACTCCTTGAAGGTGATTACATTTATCATAAATGTTATGGACTTATGATGCATCTGGTACATCTTTTTCTGATCAACATTCATCTCTTTTCTTGAAATTTCAATACCATCAGCATTCTTCGGAGCAATACAACCATCTTCCACCAAGTCCCGAAGTTCAGGATCTTGTGAAATATAGAAACTTCTCAGCCTGTCATTCCAATACTCAAAACGTTCTCCATCAAACAGAGGTGGTATGTTGATGTTTCCTTCAACAGCTTCTTCGCTGAATCCAGACATATTGAACCCTTGGATCTTTTCTCAAACACTGTAAAGTGCTCAGCCTTAGGACCGAGCTCTAATGCCAATTGAAGGTGTAGACACGAGAAGGGGGGTTGAATTGTATTTCCCAAAGTTGATAACTTTTTGATAATATATAAATAAATAAAAAAACTAGTTCGATTTTGGTGATTTACTTGTAGTAGAAGCAATCGGATTCAGAGGCAGGAAGCAATGAAAGCATAAATAATTTGACACGTAGATTTATCCTCGTTCACCATTAACTTGGTTACATCTAGTCCACTCATTCAGAAGGCTTTAATCCACTAATTCAAATACCTTTAATTACAAAGCACCTGACCCTCCAAGCCAGTCTTCCCAAACAGCCTGACAACCCCATACTTTTGAGGAACTAATCACCTTGACCTTACAAGCCAAGTCTTCTCCTAACAACCTGACAACCCCAGATTGAAGAAGGAACTAAACCACTATCGGGTTGGATACAATAGATTTAAACTTAAGTAGTTGCTTCTAAAAAGCTGATAATAATAATAACTCTCACACTCTAAGAAAAGAACACTCAAAAAATATTTCTAACTTGAACAAGTGTTTCTCTCTTTGAACTCTAAGACTACTCTTTTCTGCTTTTGGATGTATCTATATATAGTTAAAATTTGGGCTTCAATTTAGTCCTTGTTTAATTATGAATTGTATTTTGTTCAGATTGCGTTTGTAAATTCTTCAAATTGATTATGTTCCTTTTTTGTTTAGATTGAGATTGTAAATTCTTCAGATTGATTCTGTTCGTATTTTGTTCAGATTGCGTTTGTAAATTCTTCAGATTGATTATGTTCATATTTTGTTGTAGATAAATCTTGATCATATCTTCTACAAATCTTGACATTATCTTCTTTCATACTCTTTGAAGTCAATATATTGTTGTTATAAAATACTTTTGTTATCATAAAAACTCTAAGTATAAAATGAGTCTTGTTTCAACAAGTGGGACTCCCGTGGTTTCCTCCACTTCCACCCCTAAACAAATCAACAATATTGAAGAAATTAAACTTAAAGATTTGAAGGCAAAAGTACTATTTATCTTAATAGAGAAACCTCAAAGGCAAATTGGCATTCAATGAAACAGAGATATCAAGGCTCAAAAACGTCAAGATAGCTCAATTGCAAACTTTGTGATGGTAAATTAAGATTCTTGGAATCAAAGAAGGTGAATCCGTAGATGAATACTTTTCAACAACCCTCATCATTGCAAATGAGATGAAGATTCATCGAGAAAGAATGGAGGAGAATGTCGTTGTTGAGAAATTTTTTAGATCCATGATTGCGCGATTTGACTGTGGTTTGTTCCATTGAAAAGACAAAAAATGTAACAAAGAATGATGGGTCATAAGGAAGAGGACCAAACACTGAAGGTGTCTTACTCAGAAAGAGGAATAGGAAGAAGTCGTTGTGGAAGATGTTGAGGAAGACAACTCAACTAAGAATCGGTGGAAGGCTTCAAATGAGGTACTTTTGCGCTTTCATTGATGATTTCATTTAAGTAGAAAGTGTTGGGTGTATTTTCTATTAGAAAAATCAAATACCTTCTGTATTTTTAAAAAATTCAAAGCCATTGTTCAAAAGGAATTAAGAAATGTGATATGTTGTTTAAGGATTGATAGAAGGGGTGAATTTACCTCAACTGAGTTTGGGGATTATTGTGCAAGCAATAAGATTAAGAGGGTACTTCTACTTACACTCTAGAACAAAATGGAATTCTTGAAAGAAAGAATATAATTATTCTGAATATGGTAAGAAACATGTTGTCGGGAAAAAGTGTGCCAAAAGAATCCTAGTCTGAAGCTATAAATTGGATTGTCTATATTTTAAATATGAGTCCTACCTTAGCTATCAAGCATGTCACTCCTGAGGAAGCTTGGAGTGAATCCAAACCTATTGTGCATCATTTGATAATTTTTTGGGTGTATAGCACATGTTCATGTTCCAGATTCAAAAAGAAAGAAACGTGATGACAAAAGTGTGAGATGTGTATTCTTTGGTAAGAGTGATGAATCTAAGGCATACAGACTTTTTGGTCCTGTCTCAAAGAGAATCATCATCGATTGAGATGTGGTATTCTCTGAAATGGAAGAATGGAACTGGAAAGGTAAAGAAGTTGTGTGACAAAAAGAGTGGCATAATTTAATTCTACCTTAGACAATGATGTAATAACATAAATTAAAGTCAGAAACTTTGAAGGAAAACCACAAATTGAAACTGAATCAGAACTTGTTATGTCAGTTGGAAATCCTTCAACCAACACTTCTCAAGAAGCGATACGAAAGAAAAATAAAAATCCACCTTCTTATTTGAAGGACTGTGTTACAAGTGAAAAAGAAAAAGAGTACACTAATAATGAACTTCATAACTTGTCCATTTTTCGGCCATGTGAAGACCCTATTGCTTATGAAGAGGCACTGAAATTAGAGGTATGTAGAAAGGGCATGGAATATGAAATTAGTGCAATTGTAAGGAACAAAATTTGGCAATTAACTCATCTTTCTATTGGTGTCAAGTGGATATTCAAAATCAAGTATAATGAGGAAGGAAAAGTTGAAAAATAAAAAGCAAAGCTTGTGGCAAAGGTACATTAAAAAGCATGGGATTGATTATAATGAGGTGTTTGTACTTGTGGCTAGGTGGGACACCATTAGAAGTATTCTTGAAATTGCAGCTATAAAAGTTTGGTGTGTCTTGCAACTATAAAACTATGCTTGCCATTGCAGCTATAAAAGATTGGTGTGTCTTGCAGCTGTAAAAGTATTCTTGCCATTGCAGCTATAAAAGGTTGGTGTTTGCATCATTAAAAGTGCATTCCTACATGAATAACTAAGTTAAGTTGTTTAAATTGATCAGCCACAAGGATATTTGAAAAAGGGGAAAAAGGCAACATCTATAAATTACATAAGGCCTTGGGTGGCTTAAAGCATATTTCATCAAGGAAGGTTTTGTGAAATGTCACTGTAAAATATCAATAATTTTTGTATTTCTTATGTATCTAATGAGATCAAACACCTTCTATTTATAATGATGTTGCAATAATTATATTCAATGTCTAGGAATTTTTATTGACTAGGACTACTAACAATTAGCCTGGGATGTTGCACACTCAAGCAATATTAAAAACATACACTGAATTTTGACATTCCCCCTCAAGCTAAAGCTTAATATGCTTAAAGCTTGTTACATCAAAATATTTTCTCACAAAAATTGAAACTAAGTTTGGAAATTTTGGACAAGTTTGAGAAGAGACAACACAATTAATGATTCATGTAGGGGAAAATAATCACCACCTGATTAATCATCAGTGGTAATAAAAGGCACCACTAATATGATTCATATGTGGGAAAGGAATCACCACTAGATTGATCATTGGTGGGAATAAAAGCTCGAAATAGTAGGTGGACGTCGATGAAAAACGGGGGTCAGAAAGAGTTGCACGTGCGCGTTTGGTGGCGACACGTTGGGCCCACGTGCAACGAAGATGGAGGCGCGTGTGGTGGTGGTCGACGAGGGAAAAAGCATTGGAAAAAGGGCAGTTGGTGTTGGCACAACTGTAATAGTGTAAAAAGGACATGTATGGAAAAACTATGAAAAACAGTGGTTATGGTGCTGCTGGTGGCAAATGTCGCCGACGACAGCGGTAGTGAAGCACATAGACAGGTCACATAATCAAAACCCTTTCTGATACCATGTAAAATGAGGAATTTGTGTGTTTCTTGTGTGTCTAATAAGATCACACACTTTCTTTTTATAATGATGCTGCAATAATTACATTCAATGTTTAAGAAGTTGTATTGATTAGGACTATTAACAATTAGCATAAAATGTTGTGAAGGTTCTGGAAAACACAAAATGGGGGGTTTGAATTGTGTTTTGCAATTTCTGAAATATACATTGATTGCTTTACATAAAACTATTCTTTATCAAAATATTCACCTATTCTTATAAAACAGGTTTATTCAGAATAAGGTTGAATCATAAAGAACTAAGATGAGAGAAAGAAAATGAGATAAAGGAAACAAATATATTTTTATACTAGTTCACAACAGATTGTTGCTACATCTAGTCCTCCCATTACAGAGAGATTTTTGCCCAGTACAACCGAGGAATTACTCTACCACTTTAGGCTTTGAGTATTTTCCAACTTTCTGCCAACCTGTCGTTGAGGTTCATGAGTGTTGTTGTACCTTTTCAGGTATCTCTTAGGGGTGAGAAAGTTGCTGCCAATATCGGGATAATTTACATCAGTTGTAGTTTGTGTCTGAATTGACACAAAGTTTGTTTCTAGGATTCTAACTCTCATTGAGAGTATGCTATATATCAAGTCCTATATTAGTTCAAGTGTGTGAAAACACTTTGACTAATTTACATCAATTATAATAACTCTCTATTGAGATAATTTTTCATTCATACTTTTCTCGTGATGTGTTCTTGGCTTTTTCAAAATTTATTCTTAATACATTTCCTTTTTCATTCTCTCTCATACATCTGATGAATGAGCAAGTTCTTCCTAAATAGGGTGAAGAAGTGTCCGTTGAGAATATTATCGTTGGAGATCTTCAATCACCATTTAAGGCAGATCAGTCTTTAAGATGTATTCATATATATCTTCATGATTGATTTTACGTATCTTCAATTTTAATAGGGAAAATCTTAGAGGAAGTTACATAGAGGATGTCACACAGACTTTCACACAATTTAACAGATTCAAGATGTTGACCCGAGGATAAACAAATTTTTCTTCTTTAGAGCGTTGATTAATTAGATAGTTGACTTTCCATAGTATTGATTTTCATCAAAGTCAGATAATATAATGCTTGTCACAGTTATCAGAGGCAAACAATCATTTTGCTTGACACACTTATTAGAGGAAGACGATCATTTTGCTTGATAATACATTTTATCAAAGGCAGACAATCATTTTTCTTGATACATTTTATTAGAGGCAAAACACTTTGATTGTTGCTTGTATTAACAGATTCACCTGAGGCGCGTTTGAGAGCGCCTTTCATCAGAGTCAGACACAACTTTAATAGCTTCTTTAGAGTCACTAAGAACTTTGTTTAGTAGATTCTTTTTTCCTTCGTCATCAGATGATCTAACTTATATCAGAATATAAACTAGTAACGCTTTAACTTGAACTACATATTGCAATACTTCTTATTCCTATATAACGACTTGCTCTATTAGTAGACATAGTTACTTGTTTATTAGGTGATAATATTCTTTGTGTTTAGAAACGCTTAGATTATTATCTCTAATTTACTTGTAATTTTTATGCTACCCTAAAATAGATAGTCATTAATATAAATCTTTGCCTTCTAAGTTAATTTGCAACTTAGAAAATATAGTTAGGGGATAATTGTTTTTTGTTTGTTCGTTTTTGTTATCATCAAAACATCAACTAGAGGATTGTAGCTAAAACCACTTTTGTATTAACAAGTTGCTCAATCAAGCAATATTAAAAACATACATTGAATTTTAGCGATCCCTATGAGCATAGTGTTCATAAAGAATGGTGGTGATGACAAGAAGTTGGTTAAGTTTATATGTGGATGATCTCATTTTTACATAAAATTGGTGAAGATAGAATTTGATATGACATATATAGGGAGGATGAGACATTTTCAGAGTGAAGTTAGTCAAATCAATCAAGGAATTTTCATTTTCCAGCTGAGATATGCATAAGAAATTATTGAAAGGTTTGGCATGGAGAAAAGTAATATTATAACTATTCCTATTGTGTCTGGTTGCAAACTATCCAAATATGAGGAAGGAAAGAAAGTTGATACTACTGCTTTTAAGCAGATTGTAGAAAGCTTAATAAACCTAACTACCACTCAATCGGATCTCATGTTTGCTATCAATCTGATCAGCAAATACATGGAGAAGCCTTCTAAAAACATCTTTTAGCACCATAAAGGATTCTTAGGTTTTTATAAGAAACCTTGGATTATGGAATCATGTATATAACTGACAAAGAAGAAGAAGAAGAACTAGTAATCTATTTTGAAAGTTAATATGTAGGAGGTTTAGATGACAAAAAGAGCATCTCAGATTATGTCTTTGAACTAGGGTGTGGAGCTATTTCCTAGTCATATATAAAACGATCAGTGGCGACTTTGTCAACCACGAAAGTTGAATTTCGTAGGACTCCAATTTTGTCCGACCAATTAAAAATAATTTCAAAAAATAAATAATAATATGTTTCATAAACATTTCACACTTATTATTAGTAAATCTAAAAAATTATCATTTTATAAACTGATTCAATTTTAAGTCCATATTTATATGGGTTTCCATTACATTACAGTTATCACCAAAAATAAAATAAAACAAAAAATATATGCCCTATTTTCCTGCTGCAGGCAGTCCCCACCCTTTTTTCCTAGTGGTCATTTTTCCTTGTTTCCTGTCGCAAGCAACACCCCTCATTTATCATCTTCACCATTTGTACACTCAATCAAAAAGATGAGTAACCCATTTTCCTAATTGTATGAGGTTGTTTGATTTATGCTGCAAAAAATCATCATTTGAACCTATAAATTGACAATAAAAAAAAAAAAAGGAGAGGAAGATTGCTACACAAAAACCATATGATAGGAAACTAAAAATAGAGAAAAAGAAAAAGGAAAGAAAATAAAAGCAAGAATAGTCACTGATATATCCAACGTATTTTTTTTATATTCAATATTATGTATGTAATTTTGTCTTTCTAAATAACATTTCTTTTTTGAGTAAAAAAAAAAAGAGAAATAGATGTAACAATGAAACCTAAAACCAAAATAAGAAGAAGACTTCCCGATCCACTGATATTGTATTTTCTCTTCCCCTTTCTCTCTTCCTCTTTCTCTATATCATTTCTTCTCTTTACTTCATCTCTCTCTTTTTTTTTCCTTCTTCTTTTCTTCTTTCCTCTCTCTCTCTCTTTCTGCTGATGCCCTATCGTATTTTTTTTCTCTTTCTTCCTTCTTGCGAGCTCTGCAGCTCCCACCCCTCCTTTCTTTTATGCCAGTTAGGTTTTGGGCTCCAAGCCCACTTATTTTTTTTAGCTTCAAAACTTCAACATTTATTTTTTAGCAAGTCCAACTTTTTATTTATTTATTATCATGTTCAATTAATTTCTAACAAATATTAAATCTTCTAAAAAAATATTTTTTTATTAAAGATTAGTTAGATGAGACATCTTTTTAATCATTGAGTTGTTTTGACATAAGTTATACAATTTGATAGTTTTAACACTCGTTTTTATAAATAAATAAATAAATCTAAAATCGACTTTTAACTTTGATTAATTAGATGATACATCTTTTAAGTCTTTGAGTTTTTTTAAGACACAACTTGTACAACTTGATGGTTTTAAAGCTCCATTTTTCTAACCAAAATAATAAAACTATTCTTAAACGGGTTAACTAGATGTGACATCTTTTTAGTTCTTGGGTTTTTAAGACACAAGTTGTACAACTTGATAGTCTTAAAACTAACATTTTAGAATAATTATCCAAATCAAACACCCATTTTCTTTTGTCAAACAATTTCTTTTTTTATCAACAACAAAACACATTTTCTTTAAAAACAATCAACACATCCGCATTTTCTATCAAAGAACTACGTATTTTGATTTGTCTATCGCGTTTGGATATACGTTGGAGCATGATTGCACTCTTATCAACCACAATAGTAAATTTTTTTTCCTCTCTATTTTAAGCACTTTTATTTCACCCTCACATTCATAAAAAACAATTTATATGTCTATTTATTAATAAGGAGATAATAAATATTTTTTAAGTTAACATAAATTTTATACAATTAATTATAGGTAACTGTTTTTTAACGGATATTGAGGGTGCTAATATTTTCCCTACGCATAATCGACACCCGAACTCTAAACATGGTTTCAAATATATTTTTTAAGGGTTTCCCAACGTTTCCCTATTTTAAATAAACTTTGGTGGTGATTCCATTAAATTTGAGAGATACTCGAAATTTTAGACCGCGACAGCTGGAAACTCCACTTGGGATTTTTAGAGAGTCAAGCCTAACATAACTAGTTGTGTAAAATATTTAACTTTTTTTATAACTATTTGTTCTTCATTTTCATTTACTTTATGTGTTTAATATTTCTTTATATGTATTAGTTGTCATTATATCATCCTTTTAAGCTAATAGATCGTTTTGTCTTTTGTATATGAATATATGTTTTGTTAGCATTGTTCAAGCTATTGAATTATGCCTATTCCACACCCTATACTTTTACTAAGACACACATTTATGAGTGAGACCTTATACCCAAGTTTGAGCAGAAATTGAGATTAGTTTCGAGATTGCGTAGTGGTAGCCTTCTCGAGGTACATCCTGTTTGGTTAGCATGAAAACCTCACCTAGAGTTTGATCTTGTTGAGGGTACTGTCACTCCAAATAGTTTACCTATTGTTGTTGACGATATTTTAAAATAGGATCCGTAGCTCTATGAACCACGTTTAGAGCCAAAGAGCCACCTTTGTTAGAGCTTCACTAAATAGTAAAGCCAATAGACCCTTTAATCATAAGAATATCCATATAGGTCACCAAAAGAATACCTCGAACATTTACAGTCATTATGAACTTTATATATATATATTCACAACAATGATTCTACATAGCTGCATTCATACCTCATGACATTTTGTCTTTCTCTAAGTGAAAAATAAAATATAATGGTATTTTGCATCAATTTTTAGGTTTGTTAGGGAATCATAAGGACCTTAGTCA
Source organism: Cicer yamashitae (assembly GCA_037974755.1). Taxonomy (NCBI): domain Eukaryota; kingdom Viridiplantae; phylum Streptophyta; class Magnoliopsida; order Fabales; family Fabaceae; genus Cicer; species Cicer yamashitae. Next base: position 29,456,206 of record JBBPBQ010020323.1, read on the forward strand.
CATGTTTAATTAAGTGGATAATGTGATTGAAAAAAAGAAAAACTTTACTTTTAACGTTTAAGCAACTTGATTTGAAAAGTTTAAGGGACATCAATTTCATGGTATTATAGAGAACAACGGGTGGAAGAAGTAATATGTCAATGCGGAGATTTTCCAAATTTACCTCTCATAGGAACCAAATGATGCATTAATTACAATCTGATTGTATCTCTAAGGCAACTTGTTTACCCTATGTTAGAGAAACTAGATGACGAGTCGCTGGAAGCTTTTAATTTGCACAATACGGGTATAGTAGACGCACCAATGTTGCGAAGGATAAGTCGAGCTTGGGTAATGATCATTAGAAAAGGGAGAGTACTCGGATATAGCAGTTGTAGCACAAAAGAACCCTATCAAAGGGCTACGATAGAAATTATAAAAAATCTCCCAAGAGAACAAGGACTTACGATCAGAAAACACTTGTAAGAATCGATTGAGAGAAGAAACTAAGAGGTTGAAAATTGAAGAGGAGAATAAACTTAACATACAAGATTGTTTTAGAGGTGCAAATGAGTAATTAGATGTGAGAAAACAAGAAAGGAATGAAGTTATTAAAGAGGCCAATATGTGGAAACAATTGTGGACAAGATCTACAAGCTTTGAGAGGAATGTAGAAATGGAGTTTGAAGATTTAAAGAAACAACATAAAGAGATGGTATTTGAGTACGAGAGTCAAGTAAAAAATGAGAGGCAAAACAAGGAAGAAACTGAAAAACTACTCTCAAGAAAAGATCAATAATGACTTAAAAGATGAAACCATATATTGGGACGATCATTTTACGTTGTTGCTTAGTCAGTTGAAGAATCATGAGATCTATAGAGAGCCGGAGGATGAAGGCAAGTGTTGGAAAGATTGCTTTTCAAAGTTGGCAATGCTAGCTAATCAAGAGATCATAAAAATTCTGAAGCATATAAGAGAGATTGATGCAGTAATGCATCCCTCAACACTCCGATCAAAGTTTACAAGTTCGTTGAATATTGTAAAAATTTGGTAGAAGAATTGGAGGAGAAGATTGATTGTCCCATTAGAAGACAAGACTGAAATGTCATAGTCGATGTAGTTTTTATTTTAAATGTGGTGTAATCTTTTTCCCATCAATGAATGGTTTGTATTACTGTTTATTGATCCTTATATTTTCTTCACTAATAATTTGTTTTTGTTGAGAGTATTCACGTAAGGCTCATGATTCCCTAACATCCGACTATCATGTAAAAAAAAGATAATTAATTAAATGATTTTATCTTCATTCCATTCATGTTTAATACATATTCATATAAACTTTTTTATATAAAAACTAGAAAATAATTGAACAAGCTGATTCCTCGACATCATTATTGGACTCGCTCCCAAGCAAGAATCACATGAATACATAAATAATAAACAAATGAGAAATGACATCAACCAATTGAAGGATCAAATGAGTGAGATTATGAAGTTGATGAAAACTTTAGGAAAAAAATAACACAAAAGGGGAGTCGTCAACTGTGAATCAAGAAAATCAAGCAACACCTACTCACCCACCTGGTTTTGGGCCAATGCATATATCGCATGGTTTAAATGCTCAAGGATTATTGGTACCACTTACAATGTATCCTCATGGTTTCATACAACCAAAAACTAGTAATCCTTAAGACCCACAAGCACAACAATTCCCATTATTTGGTCTTCCACAGGGTTATACTCCGCCATTGATTAATGACAATTATGCAGTAATTGACTCCCAAATGCTTACCGCATAGAATGTATCACTGTCACAAGGATTCGGTCCAAGTATTGAAGCATTGTTGATCAATAACTCGACTCCTACTTTCCAACCGCACCTACAATGAACACTCAACCGCAAGTTCACTCACACTTTGGCAAGTGGGACTCCTCGAATCCTTATACCACCCACATTTCTATGCTCCCAACGGTTGGTAAGTCTGGAATGGACATTCTAATTGAAAGTCAACCACCTAACGCTAAGATACAAATTATTGAAGATAGACTAAGAGTCGTAGAAGGAGAGAGTTATATAGGTTCAAGTAATGCAATAGATCTTTGCCTTATTACCAACGTGGTCGTACCGCCAAAATTAAAATTTTCGGATTTTGAGAAGTATAAAGGGACAAGTTGCCCAAAAAACCACTTGACCATGTATTGTAGGAAATTGGCCTCTCTTGCACATGACGATAAGCTCCTAATCCACTTTTTCCAAGACAGTTTAATTGAGGTAGCCTCAAATTGGTATACACATCTAGAAACGTCTCACATTCACTCTTAAAAGGATTTGGAGAATTCTTTCTTGAAACAGTATAAGTATAACATTGATATGGCTCCTAATAGAATGCAATTAACGAACACGGTGAAGAGAGACAATGAAAAATTTAAAGAATATTCCCAACGATTGAGGGGATTGGCTCCTCAAGGAGAACTGCCTCTTTTAGAAAAAGAAATGTTAGTTATCTTCATAGATATCCTTCAATCACCTTTTTATGATAGAAGGATTGGAAATGCATCATCAAATTTTTCTGACGTGGTCATTGTAGAGGAAAAAGTTGAAAATGGGATGAGGAATAGAAAACTTGCTTGTGTAATGAACAATGCAAAGAAACCTCTAATGGGGTTCGCAAAAAATAAAGGAATGGGATGCTAGTGTTGTTATGGTAAATTCAAGGGCCTCCTATCATCCACTCATAAATTCTCTCCGACATGCAAATTTTCAGCCACTGTACTTCAAATGTCTTATATGTCCTACCCATATGTTGTTGCAGCATCACAAGCCCATCCCTTCAATCCAACCCTCTAAGGCTACCTTATTATTAGTCACCTCTTATCCAACCATCACCTGTCATGTCTCCCAAACCAAGCCACTGGAATCTAAATCCAGAGAAACCACTAACCAATTGAGAGGAAAAATTAACCCATTTTAACTCAATTTTTGTAACATATAGTCAATTGTTGCCTCATCTACTCCAAAATTCAATGGTATTCTTAAAACCAATGAAGCCCTTAGAGTACCATGCAAGAGCTATAGGGCATTCGATTGAAGATTGTCAAGCCTTAAAAGCTAAAGTGCAGGAATTAATCAATTCAAAATGGTTGACCTTCAAAGAAGATAAGCCTAACGTGGCAAATAACCCTCTACCAAACCATGCAAATTCTTTTGTCAATGTTGTTGAGGAAAGTGAAGATCAATATCTTATTGAAAATATAGGAGATGTAAAAACTCTCATGGGAGTGATTTTTTCAATAATGTGTAAGTTAAAATTGGTTGATATGGGTTGCAATAAGAGTGACGTATGTAATTCTCACCCGAATGGAGAACACCCCAAAGGTTGTGAAGAGTTCAAGAAGTTTCTTCAAGAATTGATGGGTAGTCACATAATAGAGATTTTGTTCTAAAGTTCCATTTTTATAACCAAAATAATAAAACTATTCTTAAACGGGTTAATTAGATGTGACATTTTTTTAGTCTTTGAGTTTTTAAGACACAAGTTATACAACTTGATAGTCTTAAAACTCACATTTTAGAATAATTATTCAAATCAAACAAACTCATTTTCTTTCATCAAAAGAATTTTTTTTTTTTTTATCAACAACAGAACACATTTTCTTTAAAAGCAATCAACACATCCGTATTTTCTACTCAAGAACTACGTAACATTGATTTTATTTCTCCATTGCGCCTAGATATAAGTGGGAGCAAGATCTCACTCTTGTCAAGCACAATAATAAATTTTTTTTCCTCTCTATTTTAAGTACTTTTACTTTAATATCACATTCATAAAAACCAATTTATGTGTATTTTAATTACAGATAACTATTTTTTTAACGAATGTCGTAGGGTGCTAATATGTTCTCTTCGCATAATTGACTCCCGAACTCTAAACTTAGTTTCAAAGACATTTCTTTTTTGTTTTTAAGGGTTTCCCAACGTTTCCCTATTTTAAATAAATTTTAGTGACAATTCCATTAAATTTGAGAGATACTTGAAATTTTAAGCTGCTACAAATTCATAGCAGCAACTTCATGTTTCCGCAAAGGTATGGTTGAGTTGAATTTTGGAAAAAATGGAGACTGGTGTAGAGGAAATGCATCACTATATTTTGTGTAACAGTTCAAAAATCAAATTGGAAAAAATGGAGACTGGTGTAGAGGAAATGCATCACTATATTCTATGTAACAGTTCAAAAATCAAATTGATAAAGAATCCAGTTCTACATGAAAGAAACAAGCACACAGATGTTAAGGTTCCACTTTCTAAGAAATCTCAATAGAGATGGAATTGTTTATTTAAGATATTGTCCATGACAAGAGCTACTTGCTCAGATCATGACCAAGCCCTTTAGGTTAAAGCTTAGAACAATGTTAGGAATGAGTGCTTTTCTTAATTAAACTGATTTTAATATACAATTTAGTTTACGCGAAAATGTGTTAGTAGTGCTTATCATATTAGTTCCTTAGAAACAGTTTAGTTGTTTGTTTATGTTGTTTCTATTATTGGATTAGTTAGTTATTCCATGTTCATGTATTCAGATATAAAAAGTCAAGCTTCATTGAATGAAATTAGTTTTTTGAAACCATTTTTTCTCTTATCATTCTAACAAATATTGTTGAATGAGCTCTTCCGTTTTTATTCTATAAACTCACCGATTAATTAGTAGATGAGAACGATCAATGAAAGCAAAAATGACAGTAAAATCGTGATAATTAAATCTCTTCCACATTATAAAGATTTCAAAATTTATTTTTGAAATTAAAAAATGTAAATCATGTTCATCTCTGTATTTAGATATATTATCAAACACATCCATAACATTATTCACTTAATTTTAAACTCAACATCAAAATTTCAACTCAATGTGATTATAGTTTTTTGAATACCAATAAAGAGAAAAACCTTATTAATATCAATTATATTGAATATCGATAATTTAGCGAATAAAATTTTACCAGTTCTACAATTACCAAAAAAAATGTTACATATTTACGTTAAACACGTGAAGAGAGATCGAAGTAAGTTTTTCTAACCGGCGACGGTTACATATCCAACTGTATCGAACAGCATAAAAGAATAACTCAAACTCAAACACTTGTTCAGGTTACAAATATTTTCTTGGTGTTCTTTTCTTAAAGTGTGAGAGTTATTACTATTATCAGCTTTGTTAGAAGCAACTACTCAAGTTTCAATCTTTGTATCCAACCCGATAGTTGTTTAGTTCCTTCTTCAATCTGGGGTTGTCAGGTTGTTAGGAGAAGACTTGGCTTGTAGGGTCAAGGTGGTTAGTTCCTCAAAAGTCTGGGGTTGCCAGGCTGTTTGGGAAGACTGGCTTGGAGGGTCAGGTGTTTTGTATTCAAGTTATTTGAATTAGTGGATTAAAGTCTTCTGAATGAGGGGACTGGATGTAGACAAGTTAATGGTGAACCAGGATAAAGCTATGTGTCAAATTATTTATGCTTTCGTTGTTTGCTGCTTCTGAATCCGATTGCTTTTACTCCAAGTAAATCACCAAAACCAAACTAGTTTTTTAATTATTTATAAATTATCAAAAAGTTATCAACTTGGGCAAACACAATTCAACCCCCCTTCTCGTGTTTGTACCTTCAATTGGCATCAGAGCTCGGTCTCAAGGTTGAGCACTTTACAGTGTTTGAGAGAAGATCCAAGGGTTCAATATGCCTGGACTTAGTGAAGAAGCTGCTAGAGGAAACATCAACAGACCACCTCTGTTTGATGGAGAACGTTTTGAGTATTGGAAAGCAGGCTGAGAAGTTTCTATATTTCACAAGATCCTGAACTTTGGGACTTGGTGGAAGATGGTTATATTGCTCCGAAGAATACTGATGGTATTAAATTCCAAGAAATGAGGTGAATGCTGATCAGAAGAAGATGTACAAGATGCATCATAAGTCTAGAACTTTCATGATAAATGCAATCACCTTCAAGGAGTTTGACAAGTGCACCAACAAAGAGACAGCAAAGAGTATCTATGATAGTCTGGTCTGATTCTAACCTATGAAGGAAGCAAGCAAGTTCAAGAAGAAAAGGCCAACCTCCTAGTCAAAAAGTATTAGTTGTTCAAGATGGAAGAAGATGAAGACATTGAAACAATGTTTTCTAGTCAAAAAGTATTAGTTTTTCAGGATTAGAGGTACTTGAGAAGAGTTATACTACTGCTGATCATGTGAAGAAAATTCTTAGGAGTCTGACAAGTAAGTGGAGACCTAAGATCACTGCCATTCAGGAAGCAAAGGATCTGAATACTCTAAACTGGAAGAATTAATCAGCTCTTTCATATCACATGAAATTGAGCTTGAAGAAGATGAGCCCAAGAAGAAGAACAAAACTTTGGCCTTAAAATCTAAGCAGAAGAAGGTTCTAAAGGCAACATCAGAATCAGAGGATAGTGATTCAGATAATCAGAATCTGAACTCAGAGGAAGAGGAGATTGCTTTCATAACCAGAAAAATTCGAAAAATGTGGCACAAAAGAAAGAAGAAATTTCCCCAAAGATATTCCAAGCAATCTAATAGAGGGAATGATGATAAATATGACAAGAAAAGCATCATCTGCTATGGATGCAATGAACCTAGCCATATCAAGTCAGAATGTCCAAATATGGAGAAAGGGAAAATGAAAGATTCTAGACCCAAGAAAAAGAGTTTGATGGCTACATGGGATGCCTCTGAGGAATCCTCTGACGATGAACAAGCAAATTTAGCTATGATGGTTCATACCAACTCTACTTCTGCATCCAACACAGATTCTGACTCTAGAAGTGAATCAACAGATGAAGAAATTGAGGTATTTTCTGAATTTACTCGATTTGAATTAGTTACTGCTATAAATGATTTTTTAAAAATGAATCACAAATTGTCTTTAAAATGGAAAACACTTAAGAAAGAAAATACAAATCTAACTGAAAAAGTTAATGTCTCAAAGAATCAAAGTACTGAACTTAAAATAGAGAATGCAAATCTAAAAACTGATATTACTAAACTAAAGATAATGCAACTATGAAAACTAATATTATTGAACTTAAACAGAAAATGCAAATTTGAAAACTGATATTGCTAAAATTAAGGCTAAAAATGTAACTCCAAAAAGCAATCATAGTTCAACATCAATTGAAAATACCACATGTAACTCTGATAAGCATGAACAAGTATTTGAAGATTTTCTTGCTAATGGTATGGAAAGAAGCAAATATGCTTCTATGAGTTATGGAGTTAGTAGAAATGGTAAAAGAGGTATAGGATTTGAAGAAACTGTATCTGAACCTATACCTATTCCCTCTGATATCTTGTGTATTGTTTGCTCTAAGAAAGGTCACTCCAAATTATCTTGTCCCATGTTAAATACAAGGAAACACAAGAAACCTTTCAAGACTAACAAACCAGGACCCAACCAATTTTGGGTACCTAAGAACAAAATTATCTTTGTTGCAAATGTCCTCAGCAATCAAGTTAAAACACCAATCATGGTACCTGAACATTGGATGCTCGCGACATATGACGGGAGAAAAGTCTATGTTCCAAGAACTAACATTGAGCAAATGAGGCACAATCACTTTTGGAGGAAAGCAAAAAGGCCAGATCATTGGTCAAGGTACAGTTGGTAATGGTACTTCCCCTTCTATTAAAGATGTTTTGTTAGTTAAAGGTCTTAAGTATAATTTATTAAGTATTAGTCAGTTAAGTGATAATAATTATGACATTATATTCAATCAAAAAAATGCAAGGCAATTAGTCAGAAGGATGGATCTGTACTCTTTACAGGTCATAGGCAAAACAACATTTATAAGATAAATCTGTTTAGTCTAGAAAAACAAGACGTTAAGTGTCTTATGTCAGTAAATGAAGAGAAACTAATTTGGCACAAAAGATTAGGTCATGCAAACCTTAGATTAATTTCAAAAACGAATAAACTCCAACTAGTCAGAGGTTTACCTAAGCTTAGTTACAAAACTGAAATTATGTGTGAAGCTTGTCAAAAGGGAAAACAAGCAAAAAACTCATTTATCCCTAAGAACTCAGTCTCTACCTCAAAGCCCCTTGAGCTCTTGCATATAGATCTCTTTGGGCCAGTGAAAACAGCCTCTCTAAGTGGAAAGAAATATGGCTTTGTTATAGTAGATGATTATACTAGATGGACATGGGTAAAATTTTTAAGAAGTAAGGATGAATCCCAAAAAGTGTTTATCACATTTTGCAAACAAATAATGAATGAAAATGGTCTTAAGATTGTAACAATTAGAAGTGATCATGGAGGAGAATTTGAAAACAAGTATTTTGAAAGTTTTTGTGATGAGAATGGAATCTCTCACAACTTCTCCTCTCCTAGAACACCCCAACAAAATAGAGTTGTAGAAAGAAAGAATAGATCACTCCAAGAAATAGCTAGAACCATGTTAAATGATATGAATGTTGCAAAACGCTTTTGGCCTGAAGCAATTAATACTGCATGTTATATTCAAAACATAGCCTATATTAGATCTGTATTGAATAAAACACCATATGAATTGTGGAAAGGTAAAAAGCCTAACATCTCTTATTTTAAACAATTTGGTTATACGTGTTACATGTTAAACACTAAGGATAACCTTGGTAAATTTGATTCTAGATCTCAAAAGTGTACCTTCATTGGATACTCTGAAAGATCCAAGGCTTATAGAGTGTTTAATAGGGAAACTCATATTGTGGAAGAATCCATACATGTTAAATTTGATGACAAACAACTTGACCTTGAAAAGTCAAAGCAAGATGATGATAGTGCAGGTTTATTAGAACCAAAGGAAGTAGATGTAGACAAACCAGAAGAACTTGAAAAATCAGAGAATACAAGCAAATCAGAAGAATATGACAAATCTTCAAAGGATGAATCTGATCAAGTCAAAAATAGTCAAGATAAGTTAGAAGAAAGATCTGGATGAAAGTACCAATCATCTCACCTAAAACTCTAATCATTGGAAGTGCAAGTGATCCTTTGAGGACCAGATCATCACTTAAAGATACTAGTTTTTTTGGCTTACTCTCATCAATTGAGCTTACCTCTATTGATGAAGCATTGACAGATGATGGATAGATTCTTGCAATGCAAAAAGAGTTAAATGAATTTGAGAGGAATTATGTTTGGGATCTAGTACCTAGACCAGATAAGAACATTATTGGAACCAAGTGGGTTTTCAGAAACAAGCTAAATGAAAAAGGTCAAGTGGTCAAAAATAAGGCAAAACTTGTCGCACAACGCTACAATCAACAAAAGGGCATTGATTACACTGAGACATTTGCTCCAATAGCTAGGTTAGAAGCTATTCGTATTCTACTTTCTTTTGCTGCAAATAATAATGTTATATTATTTTAAATGGATGTTAAAAGTGCTTTTCTAAATGGTTATATAAGTGAAGAAGTCTATGTTAAACAACCCCCAGGTTTTGAAAGTTCTAAATTTCCAAATCATGTTTTTATACTTAGGAAATCCTTGTATGGTCTAAAACAAGCGCCTAGAGCGTGGTATGATAGACTTAGTAACTTCTTGCTTAAAAATAACTTTGAAAGAGGACAAGTAGATAATACACTTTTTAGAAAATCAATAGGAGATAACATTCTTATTGTTCAAATTTATTTTGATGACATTATTTTTGGATCTACTAATGGCACTCTTTGTCAAGAATTTTCTAAATTGATGCAACTTGAATTTCAAATGAGTATGATGGGAGAACTTAAGTTCTTCTTAGGGATACAAATTAAGCAAAGTCAAAAAGGTATGTACATTCATCAAACTAAATATACAAAAGAGCTTCTTAGGAAGTTTAAGATGAGTGATTGCAAACCTATGGCTACACCGATGCACCCTACTTGTTCACTTGAAAAAGATGATTCATGCGAAAAAGTTGACCAAAAGACCTATAGAGGAATGATAGGATCCCTACTTTACCTTACAACTTCCAGACCTGACATCATGCTTAGTGTATGTGGATGTGCAAGATTTCAAGCTGACCCTAGGGAATCACTTTTAAGAGAATCCTTAGATACCTAAAAGGCACTACCAACCTTACCTTGTTCTACAAGAAATCTCCTAAGTACGAACTTAGTGGATACTGTGATTCTGATTATGCTGGAGATAAACTTGAGAGAAAGAGCACGAGTGGCAACTGCACTTTTTTAGGTGACAACTTAATATCTTGGTCAAGTAAGAGACAAAACACAATTGCAATGTCAACAGCAGAGGCTAAGTACATTTCAGCAGCTGACTGTAGTTCTTAACTACTTTGGATGAAACATCAACTTGAAGACTACAACATCCTAGAATCCAACATTCCCATCTATTGGGATAACACTTCTGCTATTTGTCTAACCATAAACCCTATCTTACATTCTAGAGCAAAACACATAGAGATCAAACACCACTTCATTAGGGACTTTGTTCAAAAAGGGGTACTAAACATTCAATTTGTAGACATTGAACACCAATGGGCTGACATATTCACCAAACCACTACCTTGAGATAGGTTTGACTTCATTAAGAAAAACCTAAACCTTACCTTCATACCTGACTGATGTTGTGATAACTTTAAAGTAGTTTAGTTTTACATTAGTTTATATATTTTCTTGTACTATATTATATTCATGTTATTAAAAAAAAACAAAAAAAAACAAAAAACGAAAAAAAACACACAAAAAAGAGACATAGTTTCACTTTCAAGTATTTTTGTCTGTTAAAAAAAGGGGGAGAAATATATTTGGTAAAGTGGAGAGAAAATGATACTAAGATTTAGGGGGAGCCCTAAGTTAGGGGGAGTCAAAGAAATATAAAGAAAAGTTGTTATCAAAAATACAAGTTTTATCATCATCAAAAAGGGGGAGATTGTTGGAACGAAGTTGGTTTTACATTTAGAGTTTTGATGTTAATAAAAGTATTTTATGAGAACAATATATTTGACTTTAAAGAGTATGAAAGAAGAGTCATGTTTGTGAAGAAAATCTAAAATAAGATTTGATTCAAATTTATAATTGAAGAAAATCTAAAATAAGATTTGATTCAAAATTATAATTGAAGAAGATTTTATTTGAAGAATTTAAAAATTCAATCTACACAAAATACGAACAGAATCAATCTGAAGAATTTACAAACTCAATTTACACAAAATAGGAACAAAATCAATATGAAGAATTTACAAACTCAATCTAAACAAGATACAATTCAGAATTAAATAAGGACTAAATTGAAGCCCAAATTTTCACTATAAATAGACACTCAAGGCGGAAGGAGAAAAGCATCGAAAAGCATAAAAGAGTAACTCAAGCTCAAAGTTCTCAATTCATCTTAGAGTTCAAAGAGAGAAACACTTGTTTAGGTTAGAAATATTTTCTGGGTGTTCTTTTCTTAAAGTGTGAGAGTTATTATTATTATCAGCTTTGTTAGAAGCAACTACTCAAGTTCCAATCTTTGTATCCAACCCGATAATGGTTTAGTTCCTTCTTCAATCTGGGGTTGTCAGGTTGTTAGGAGAAGACTTGGCTTGTAGGGTCAAGGTGGTTAGTTCCTCAAAAGTCTGGGGTTGTCAGGCTTTTTGGGAAGACTGGCTTGGAGGGTCAGGTGCTTTGTATTCAAGGTATATGAATTAGTGGATTAAAGTCTTCTGAATGAGGGGACTGGATGTAGAGAAGTTAATGGTGAACCAGGATAAAGCTATGTGTCAAATTATTTATGCTTTCGTTGTTTGCTACTTCTGAATCCGATTGCTTTTACTCCAAGTAAGTCACCAAAACCAAACTAGTTTTTTAATTATTTATAAATTATCAAAAATTTATCAACTTGGGCAAACACAATTCAACCCCCCTTCTTGTGTTTGCACCTTCAAGAAGTTGGTTAAAAGATAGTTAAGATTCAGTTTTGTAATATACTATAAAAGGGTGTAAAGCTGTTTGAAAATTTTGATGCAAAAACGGATAACATTCTCCAGACTGTCAATCAATCTTCGTTTTCATAACTTTCTGTTTTCTTCTCTCTTTCTCTCAATTTCAATTCCTCTCAAATATACAATATGTTCTAACAATTGGCATCAAGAGCTTGGGTTCTAAATCTTGGGAAACACGAGTGCAAGTGTGAGGGGGAATCAAAATTGGGAAATACAAGTGTGAGTGAAAGAAAGAAAGAAGACATGAATAGAGGAGGATTTCCATTGAATTTGTCAATCCTTGATGGGAAGAATTGGGAAAGGTGGTCTCCATCAATGAGATCGTTGGTGGGAGCTCAAGAAGTGTTTGAGATTGTTCAAGATGGCTATGAACAACTTGGTGCAAATCCAATCGAAAGACAACAAACAACTTTCAAAGATTGCAAGAAAAGAGATTCCAAGGCATTGTTTTACATCCAGCAAAGTGTGGATTCAACCAACTTTGAGAGGATTTCGAAGGCACCTACATCAAAGGAGGCATGGGATACCTTGGTAAAGTACTATACAGGTGGGGAAAAGGCCAAGAAAATGAAGCTCCAAATGCTAAGAAGGCAATAAGAACTATTGCAAATGGAAGAAGATGAAGTTGTGGCAGATTACTTCAATTGTGTGCAGGTTGTTGTTAATCAGATGAGAACAAATGGTGAATCATTAACTGAAGTGGTGGTTATTGAAAAGATCCTTAGAACATTAACACAAAGATATGATCATATTGTGGTGGCCATTGAAGAATCAAAGGATCTTGGTAAGATGAAGGTGGAGATTTTGCAAGGCTCTCTTGAAGCTCACGAACTAAGAGTAAGAGAAAGGTGTGCAGCAACCTCAGCATCTCAAGTGCAGTCCCTACAGGCCCAAGTTAGCAAGAAGACCAGCCAAAGTGATAACAGCATCAAGAATTCGAATGACAAGAAGAAATTCAACAAGAAAGGAATCCAATGTTACAATTGTCAAAAATGGGGGCATTTTGCAAATGAATGCAGATCTAAAAAGGTTCAAAGAGAGGATGATGAAGCTCAAATGACAACTGAGGATTCGGACTCAGATGAGGTGTTAATGGCTACAACAAAATCAGATGATGACTGCCCAGAGCAGTGGTACCTTGACACAGGTTGTTCAAATCACATGACTGGCCATAAAGATTGGTTTATGAGCATTAATGAGAAGGTGAAAAGGGATATCAGAATTGCAGATAATAGTTCAGTAACTATAGAAGGAGTAGGAAAGGTGTTGATTCAAAGGAAAGATGACAAACAATCATTCATATGTGATGTGTTGTATGTGCCAAACATGAAGAACAATCTGCTAAGCCTTGGACAATTGCTTGAAAGGGGTATTCTATGAAGATGGAGCATGGTGAAATGAGGATGTTTGATAGTTCAAGAAGATTGATCTTGAAGGAACCACTGTCCAAGAATAGAACCTTCAAGATTGATATCCAGATCAATGAGAACAAGTGTCTAGCTACTAAAGTCAGGAATGTTAATAATTTTGAAATTTTTGACTATTCAGTAGTAAGGAGTAAAATGATCTCTTCATGTATTTTGGGAGGTGTGAGGCAAAGGTGAGGGGGTGAGTGGTAGATTTCTATACATAAATTCAAAAGGCTTTGGAATTTGTAGGACTTTTTTTATAGTTAGTCTAGTGAATATTTATTTTGTTTGTTATTTAAAATTATCTTAGTTGAATAAATTTAGTTATTTAAATTTGTAAAATGATAATTTAGTCTAATAAAATAAATAATGTTATTTGTTTTTAATCATTTTTTATTTTAATTTTCCCACAATAATGTTAGACAAATTATACTAAAGGGCATGTTGACCAACAATGGTTCAATTTTTCCCTAGTAAGCATGTTAGTAAATCAATTTGAATCGGCTTTTTAGGGGAAAAAAGTCTTTAAATTTAACATTATAGCATGTTGTGTGATTTGGTTTTGATTATTTCCTTACAAATTATTTGATTTATGGATTGATAAGTGGTTGGAATTAGAAGCATTGTGTGAACGTTTTCCTCGTTTGTTTGTTCTTGTGGAGAATAAAGCGATTTTGGTGGCGGAAATATGTCATAGTGGGTTAGGAGCTTGTGGGGGAGGGTGGAGGGTGAGGATAAATTTATTTGTTTGGGAGTAACGGTTAGGTACAAAATGCATTGTTTTGTTGGAGTCCAGTGTTTTGCAAAAAAATGTGTTGGATAGGTGGAATTGAAAACATGTCTATGGTGATGATTACTCGGCAAAGTAGCATATCATTAGTTGGTGGATGCTTCATCTTTGAAGGATGCTCCTTGGTGTGATATCACATGAAACAAATTGGCACCCTTAAAGTGTCCCTATTTATTTGAAAACTGATGAATAACCGTTTTCCCACTAAAGATAATTTGGATATGCGTAGTAGGTTGACCAACAGTCTTCTTTCGTGTGTTGATGGATGTGGTCAATATGAATCAGTATAACATTTATTCTTCAAGTGTCATAGTATGGGTCTTCGCTTAGATGGAGATTCAAAGTGTTCTACATAATGATACATATCGTCATGTTTGTTAATTTCAAGGTCTCTTGTGTGGCAACAAGAAACAACACCAAGAGATTTGGATTATTTGGTTTGTGTGAATATGAACAATTTGGAAGGCTCATAATAATGGTGTGTTAAATCAAACTAATGGATCTAGTTTTCAGCTAGCGGATCGAGTAAAATGTCTCTCATAATGGTGGTTCAAATCTAAGACTAGTGGTTTTACTTATGAATATAATCAATGGTGGCTAAATCTATTGGCTTGTCTCGAACAGGGTCAATTTTATTTATGTATTGCAGTTCTTTGTTGTTTTCGAGTGTATAAGTGTGGGTAGCTCGTGGTACTTGTTATTTTCAATCTTGTGAGCATTTATTGTGGTTGTATTGTTGTAAACTTTTGCTTTTGTCCTTGGCACATCTTGTGCTTTGGATATTTGTCTTTTAATATATACTTATTAGCTTCTTCAGGAAAACAAAGAACTAAGTACTATAGGTTGAAAACTACTTTCGCTAAATTTGGACTCTTTTGTTATCCGAATTTGATCATTTTTCCTTCTATCAATTGAGGATTCGATTAAATGAAATTTAGTGTTTTTAATTTTAATTTACCAGTTACAAACAAGTTTTTTCTTTGATTAGTGCTCTTTTTTTTAATGTTTTTAGATATATTATGACTTACATTCTTAACCTTATCAACGAGCATATAATTGACCTACAATATCATGATAGTTTAGTTTCTAAAACTACACGACTTATATGAACCACATTAAAATTCATTGTCTATATTTTCATTGTTTCCTTCTCTATTACTTTTTAAATGATAAATACTTAATAAACACTTAGTGATGAGGCCTTCGTAACTTGTGATGCATTTTCTTACCGCATTTTTCATTGACAAGTTTTTTGTACTGGTTGTTAAAGTTCCTAGTGTCATTGGCGATGAAAAGTCACAAATGTAACCCTCCAAGTGTTTATTCATTAATTTTAAGGTTTAAGAGTATGTGTTAATTGTTAGATGTTTAAATGCTAGACATCAATATAGGATAATTAGAAATAGTAAACTATTGTTTCACTACTCAATTAATATTGTATTAATAGATTAGAAAAGAAATTAATCGATTAGGATAAGTTGGGTGATCGATTAACATGTGGCTCAGTACCACAATACTCGAAGATCATGTTTTTACTCGATTAAGGTGTTGTTACTAACCAATTAATATTTGACCAAAATACAATAATAACAGATTTCTAGTAATGTGTAGCCAATTATGCATTTTATCTTTCAGTAACCATCTGATCACTTAATATAACTATATAAGGACATTTTAATTCAGAAATTCTTAGATTAATAAGCTCAAGTGTTTCATAAACCTTAAAAACTCATAACTTTGTCAAAATTAAACCAATTTCAATTACGTGTGTGTTGTTGTACGACTGATAAATATTTGTGTTCTATTCGAATATTCATGTGTTGAGTAGCATGAGTCAACCTTCTATATAATTGAATCAGTAATTCAAGATTCATCAATCAAGATACAAATAGGGTTTTGATTAAGATATATACTAAGTAGGTTTAGTGTGCTTATTAAATAGGGATGTTTCATGATCCCTAGGTCTTCATTGAATAATGAAAATTGTTTATAATTGTTTTGGAGACAATAGATTAGGTTAAGTTTTTGTGTTTGAAAATAATCTCTTATGATGTCTCGCTCTATATTAAGTTTGATCTTTTGAGAATGTTATGTTTATGTTTGATATGTATGACAATTTATTTTTGATGATATGTATTATTGAAATTCAAGTTATTTGTATGTTTATATGCTTGATGATGATGAATGATGATAATTGATGTTGAGAATGTCTTTGTTTTGAAATATTGCATTTTGTAAGTTTATTGATATACTAATCGATTAGTGTTATAAAGTTAATTGATTAGTCTATAAAAAATTAAGATTAAATTAATAGTAACTTGAGGATAATCAACAGGGTTAAGGTAAGATAGAATAAACAATTGATAATCGATTAGGATTATGTTCAAAATTGAAAAATGTCTAAGTTTAGTAATATCTGATTAGTGAGATTTATATAATAGATTAGAATGGTACTTAGGACTTAGAATTTGTATCAGCTAAGAATAATGGGTTAATAAGTATTGCTTACTCGATTGATATAGGAAATTAGAATCAGAAAATTGTTAAGTTAGGAATTAATCGATTGGAAGACTAGTATAATTGATAAGATAAAGGATTTGAAATGAAAATTGTCTATGTAATAAGATAACCTATTATTAATTTAGGGTTAATTGATTAGGTTAGTTTATAAGGATGAAATCATAATCAATTGAATAATAAATATATGTTAGATAATAAAGATAGGTTAATCACTTAATATTAAGTTCATAAGGTTAAAGTATTGTTGATACTTTTGATATGACAATGATATACGTCAACATGTCGTAGCATACTTAGTCATATATATGGTCTAAGTATTGTTGGCCAGTGATTGTTGATGATGATTATTATGTCCTTCATGTTATATGTTGCATTCATATAGTAAGATAGGGTGAGGTTATATGATGATAGAATCAAAGCTCGATTGTCGAGGAGATCTTGCTTGAGGGAATTATCAATGGGAGGATCTTACGTAAAAGTTGGGCCTCGATGGTATGTTCACTTAAATACATAATCAATCAAACTGGACACTCTTATTCGTGGGAAAGCTGGTGGATTCTCTATACGTATGAACCTGAAGATAGATGGATCCAACATGAAGTAGTTGATCACAAGGATTGTTATCTTGTTATCATGCATTTGTAAATATTGTTATGTGTTATATGTTATGGTGTTGAATGTGCATTTAATTTACCTTGCTCCACTTGATTATGTCTTGAGAATGATGATTTGCATTCGTTTGTTTCTTTTGTGGCGACTTTCACACTACGTATATGAGCAGATGACAATAGATGAAACAATCGCCAATGAGAAAGAGGGAGTAATTGACATGCCACCAATGTAGTATATAGTAGTTTAATTTGTGTTAAATGCTGACATGTTAGTCAACCAATAAATTTGGGATTATATATAGTCGGTTCTAATCAATTAGACAATTTTGGGGTTGAACTCTTTTGAATTTGTTATTTTTGCATGTTTTCAAATTGTGATATTTCTATGCTTAAATATACTTTATTATGGACCAATGTTACTCGTATTTTAATTATATTTGCATTTTAAAATATTTTTGGGATAAAGGGTGTCACATTCAGCGGTATCAGAGCAAAGATTGTCTTTGGTCGTGTTAGAGTCTTACATGTCTTACTAGTGTACTTTGTTAGAATTGTGGAGAGTACTAGGAACACCCAAGACAACTAAAGTAGCAATAAAGAAAGTGGCAACGTCAGTAGCAACAATGAAGAAATTGTTATTGATCGATAGTCGAGATTTAAAAATGAACAATAATTGTCGTGAGCTACATTGTAAAGAATGTGGAATGATTTTCAAACTATTTGCTTTTAAGTGCTATTTAAAATTCCCTAAATTTAACTTAACAATACACTTGATAAAATCTCGTCATTTTGAAAATTCTTCAAATTTATTATTCTAACAATATAATTTACATTGAAGAATTTGAATTAACCTATAAAATCATATTACCTCATATTTATATTACCACATTATTAGAGGTGAATGAGAATATTTTTAGAAAAATGTGTATAGTTCAAATTATAATAGAGGATGGGAGAGATGTAAAATCTATCATAAGTGGTTTTTGATTTTCCTCTATTTTAGAAGGGTTGGGAGGGGATTGACTCCATATAACTAAAAAATTATTTAAAATATATCCACTCCCCTTGAATCAAACACAAAACCATTACAAATATCTCTCCTCCTCTTCACTTTTTGAACTTTATTTAAAATATTTCTTCACTTACCATGCCCTCCATCTACTTCCAATCAAACACACCCTTAATGCATGTGCTGATCAAAAACGACTTAATGAATCTATAATTGCCCACCTAATAATTTACACATAAGTCAAAGAAACTTACGCAAGTTTCCAAAAAATATATAATCACACACTTAATGCATACGTAAATTAGGATAAAAATGAAATAAAATAAAAGAATCAATTAAAATAGAAAATCACAAACACCAATAAAACAATAAATAAAAACCAATCCCAAAACAACTCAGACAAAACCCCTAATAATTAAAACTACAAGCTTGAAAAACCACAAGGTAACCAAAATTAATATCATGAAAACTAATAATCAAAACTTAAAATCCAAATGCAATAGACGGATGAGTTGTACTATGTTTTATATATACACCAGAAAATAAAACAAAGGTCGTGACCTTATATACTTATATACAAAATAATTAATGTACTCAAAAGTGGGCCTGGTATTTCGTTGTGTGGTTTGTAAATAAGTGGAACAACAAAATCAAGTGATGACTATGTCATAGTGGAATTAAGGTAACTAAAAACCGAAAGAAAAAAAATATAAGAGTTAGAAATAAAAATTAGCAAAAGCTACTCAATGAAAATAAAAATAAAAAATAAAAAAAAAAATAATGTAAGAAGCTAAGAAGTATTGTGGAAAGATAGTGCATAGATGAAAAGAAACATTTTGAACTTCCCATTTCCAACGACAACAAAAAAATAAAAAGAAAAAAAGAACAAAATATATATGTACTCTTGAAAACAAAGACATCAATGGAATATTGCAAAATAAAAAAACTAACAAATGAACTACTTCAAAATGCATACATATTTGTAAATTTGTTTTGAAAATTACCCATGTGCAACACACTATTGAAAAGACAATGTGATGCATGCACAATCTATTATATATATTTAAAACAAACTCCCTTACTCTATTGCTGTCACCTCATAGTAATTCCTTGCACGTGTGCAAACATATCCCACCTCATCAAAAAAGCTGATGTGTACACTCCTCTTAGAGAGTTATCTCGTGTGTTGTGTTTCAAAATCAAAATCCAAAATTTATAACAATTCGGTTACAAAATATTAATTGTCAAACAATTATAAGTATACATTAAATACAAATAATTGCAAATGAATTACTTTGATTTCATGTCAATTAACACAATAAAACAACAAATTAAATTTAATTAATTTCAGTAAAATAAAACTGACCAAAATTCAAAGAGACATGACTTTGCCCGTCATTTCTAAATATTTATATACTATATATATTTACCAATATCCAAAGTAGAAAGTTAAATACAAATATTTTTTGTTCTCTCACTCGCTTTACAGAACAAAAAAACCCCACATCTCTGAAATACAAACTTTGCAAAATAAATTTAGATGGACTATACTTTTCTTGAACATGTTAATGATCAGTGCGATAATTGGAGTATCAAAGTTCGAGTTGTTCGCATGTGTACTGTCTACACCACACAAAGTGAGGATGAATCAATCTCTTTGGACATGATTTTGTTGGATGAAAAGGTATACAATCAAAATGATTGAAGATTTTTATTTGCATTCAATTTCGTATATATATATATATATATATATATATATATCAACTTTGTTTTCACATTTTATTTTATTGAAAAGCAAATATATTTAAATCTTTTTGAATGATTAGCTCTAAAATTATTTGACTTTTACTCAAAGGAAACACATTTGCATGCAACAATCAAGAAATAACTTCTCTCAACTTTCAAAAACAGTATACAAGAAGATGATATATACAACATAATAAATCTAAAAATATCACCGACAAATGATTCTTACAGACTTATCATAGGAACAAAGAAGACATTGTTTTTGACAACAACTATTGTAACCAAAATCCAAGACCCAAAAATTACCATTCAAAACCATTACTTTGAGTTTACTTCATTCAAATCACTAGCACAAAGATTGGGAGATAAAGTAAATCTAACGGGTAATTATTCTTTCAATACAAAATTCAACTTCTAAACTATCAAATAAACATAATTTGGTACTAACTATTTTTTGGACTGCAGACATCATTGGAATACTGCATGCTGTTGGACATGAAGAGCAAGTTTATGTTGTTCACAAGCCTACAAAAATACTCAGACTAGAAATCAAAATGCATGTGTAAGAAATCTTAATATAAAATACAAAACAATTTAAATTCAAAACGTAATAACATTATTATAATTCCATTGCTTAATAACATTTAACCCTTTTTTTTTTGCTTTAATTTTTAGAGGTGAAATTATCAAAGTCACTTTATGGAGGAACATAGTTGCTTATTTTCAAAATCTATTTGTCCATCACAAGCTACATGATGGTCCTAAGATTGTTGCAGTAACATCGACAATAGTTAAAAAATTTAGAGGTCTCAAAATTAAAATTCATTTCATTTTTTTCAAAAAAATTCTAATTATACTATAAGTGTTAGTGCACATTAACTTATTTATTGTAATTCCAGATGACTACTCAATCAACTCAACTTCAACAACAAGGGTTTATATTAACCTAGACATACCAGAATTCAACATGCTTTCACAAAGGTGTACCATTTACATATTCTTGTCTTCTTTCTTTTGGAGAAATGAGACAACATAGACAGACCATCCACTCTACAAAATATGTGTAACCGCGAGCTCATCTTTGAAATAAGTTTGTTGGATAAGAACTTGAAAGAAAGATTGCAAACAAACACGATCACAAGAAATTTTGTCCCGACCAACATTTTCCTCGATCCGACAAATAGTACCCACATCAAACAGGTATAACATTTACACAATTTAAAAAAAAAACATATTTTTATGGAGAATTAGTGGCATTTTATTTCTTCCAATAACTAGAAAAAAAAACACATTTTTATGGACAATTCATGACATTTTATTCCCTTCCAATAACTAGGAACCCAAGTCACCACAACCGACAAAGTCCAGCTCAAATGACGAAGGGGATATAAAATAAAAATGTAAAATACATAAATAAGGAAGTATGGAGATGAGGAAAATGATAAGGAGAAAGATGACAACTCATTTTCCAAACGAAAAATAAAGGTATAAAAGAACAATAAAAATGTTCACATATCATCATCAGATGAAGAGACAATCAAGACAACAATTACAAAAAAAACAAAAAAAAGATTGTGGTCGAGAATATTACATCCTCTGACGAAGAGCTCGTCCCTCTACATACCTTAAGGAGAACAAAAAATAATAAACCAAACGAAAAACAACCGGGGGTGTAATGAAATTGACCAATTCAAAAAAATCCAAAAAAAAAATATGAAAAACTTAAAATCGAGAATACAAGATGAATGTATTTTCAACTATTTTACTTTAATCATTTATAGTTTCAACAATAAAGTAATACATTTTGTATCTCAATTGTATATCAATTGAGTCTATCTCTTAATTTCAATTATCAAATACATTACTTCAACATTTGGCATATCCATCAATCTCAAAATTGATACGTTACTTCATTTATTCAAGTCATTCGTCTAACAATGGTACTTCTCTTCTATAAATTACATTGGTACAATTGTATGTATATTATTGATATAACTACTAAATTGTGGATCATTGGACAATTAAAACATAAAACTTCATATTAATTTTTTTAATATCCACTTAAATTAAATAAATAAAAATGTACCCGTGCAATGCGCGGGTTTGTATCTAGTTCTTTATTAAAAAGGGAGACACCCTTTTCAAAACCCAGCAAAAACCGAATGAAAATAATTATTCCCTCCATCCTTTTTTTAAGCACCTGTAGAATTTGTCACATATACTCCATATGCTCCTTGTTAAGTGTCACTTTTTTATAAAAAACTTGTCACTTTCATAGTTTAAAATTACAATTTGTCATTTATACCCGTTCCTCATTTACTACTACTTATTCCCATGTGAAATTTTATAGTTATTCGAACCTTTGTCTCTCATGATCTCTATCATGTATAAACGCAATGTTACAAATATGCGATTAGACTTCACCAATGAAAAGTTTTTAAATGACTTCACCACTACATTAACAAGTTCATCGATTGTTTTAGATGCCTCCTTGTATTACAACTAAGTTAACACTTGGGAGTAACAAACACAAAAACACCAATTTTCCCTGAAAAAGTTTCGTTTCCTAGTGAGTCAAACCTTGGGAGTAAGAGCAACTAAAAACATAACCTTCCCAATGAAATTTTGGCTTTTTCATCCTCCTCCATCAGCAAATAATAGTTCTCCAATTTTTTGTCAAGTAAAAAAACAAATTTCCAACCTAGATCTTTTGACTCTCTATATGACTAAATCAGTTTCAAATAGACTCTTCTTGAAACAAAAATTATTCTCTTTTAAAATGGATGAAGAGAAACTTGTTATAGAAAAAAAAATGTTCATTTTAATAAGATTCTTGATGATTTAGAAAATTTAGAATTCAAGTTGGTGAAGGTGCGCAAACACGAGAAAAGGGGTTGAATTGTGATTGTCTAATTTAAAACACTTTTCTTAATTCTAATAATGATTTGGTGAATTAAACAATTTTATTAATTTGAGGAAGGAGTAAAACAAATAAAGCAGATGTAAAAATAAAGACAGAATTTTATTCTGATTCACCACCAACTTGATAACTACATCTAGTCCCCTCACACTGAAGGATTTATCCACTAATTAAAAACCTTGAATTACACAACATTTGACCCTACAAGTTAGTCTTCTAAAAACAGCCTGAACCTACAAACTTTTTAAGGAAAACCACACCTTGACCCTAAGAGTCAAACTACTCACTTGATCCTACAAGTCAAGTCTTCTCATCACAACCAGAGATCCATAGATTTCTTGAGGCACACTAAAGCCACTATCAGGTTGTGATACAATGAGTTGGAAAGTAGTTTGGTTTTGCCTCTACTTAAGCAGATTTGATACAATGATTTTCCCACAGTACAACACTTAGAATATTTGACTTTGAACGAGTGCTTTCCTAGAACTTAAAACCTTAAACTCTAAATACTTAGAAAGATTTAGCTCTTGAGGTTTTCTGAATAACTTTTAGGATTTCTTAGTTTGTTGGTTCATTGAATTCTTCTTCAGCCTTGAGTATCTACTTATAGTTAAAATTAGGGCTTCAGTTTAGTCCCTTGTGAATTATGAATCGTATCTTCATTCCAACTTTGTCAACAAATATTTCTTCCAAATATAATTATGAAAGATATGTTTTGATAATATGACCGGTAGCCAATTATTTATTTCCAAATTTAATCTAAGCAATTCTTCTAGAAAGATATTGTGCATATTTGTTCAGATTATGTTTGCAAATTGATTCACTTGAGTCTTCCTTCATATGCTTGATTTGATTTGGCCGGGAACAATTCTAGGCTTATTCTTGGACCTTCAAAAGTAAGGATATGGCTAAGTCCAATCTGTTATGACCAATCTATCAGGGCCTTTGACCTTTTATCAAAGTCGTTGACTTTACTCCATCATAATCATTGACTTGATTGTTGGAGTCAGATGTTGTGTTGCGTGAATAATTATGTCAATAGACAAAACTGCGTGACTTAGAATTGGTGAAATGGGCAACTTCACTTTTGTTGCATTATTAGAGTCAGTGCAACTTCAGAGATTGCTTATCAAAGGCAGCATTCTGGAACATGTTGCCATTTTTAGAGCTAGCGGAACATGAGCTTTAGACGCAGGCTTGAACAATAGCTTCAAATTTGAGAGTCTTGCAGAAATATTGTTCATTAGATGCATGCAAAAATACTGTCATCATAGGCATGCAGAAATACTGTTCATCAGAGACATGGAGAAACACTGTTCATCAAAGGCATGCAGAAACATTGTTCATCAGAGGCATGCAGAAGTTACTATTCATCAAAGGAATACTAAAGTTATTAGAAGCACGCTGATGTACTAGAAGTACGATGAGTTTCCAGAAGCACATTGAACTACCAAAAACATGTTGAACTACCATAAGCACGCTATCAAAGACAGATGCACGCACTTTTCCAGAACGTGCATTTGTCCCATTCTGAGGATATCATTGACTGATTTGACTTCGTTTCCTTTGACCTTTTTACTTCCTCTAGTCATTTCTGTCGATCACTTCCTATGGTCACCTTCTCTAATATTTTCTTCTTATTTCTTGCTTTTGATATCTACTTCTAATTTCCTGTACTAATTTCTACACACTTAATGAAGCCATTAGTCCAAAAATATTGTTCTCATAAAATACATTTGTTAGCATCAAAGTCACAAGAGGAAAACCAACTTGGTTCCAACAATCTCCCCCTTTTTGATGATAACAAAACTGAAATTTTTTATAACAATTTATTGGCTTTTATTACTTGACTCCCTCTGACTTAAGGCTCCCCCAAAGTCTAAGTAGTTTTACATTATTATCTCCCGACATTCATACACTTTCTCTCCCCACATAAACATATCAAAAAAGAAATTATTCTCAAATATCTTTTTCTCCCCTTTTTTCATTAGACAAAAAGACTTGAAAGTTTTTTTTTGTCATGCTCTTAAATTGTTTTTAAAGAGAATAGACAAAACATAAAAACATTCTAATATGAATCTAAACTAATCTAGGCATAGCACAACATTAATTTGATATAAAGGTAAGGTTCAGATTTGTCTTAATGAATTTAAATCTGTTTTCAGCTAGTGGTTTGGTGAATATGTCAGCCCATTGGTGTTCAGTGTTTATTAACTGGATATTTAGTACTCTTTTTTGAACAAAGTCCCTAATAAAGTGATGTTTAATTTCTGTGTGTTTAGCCTTAGAATGCAAGATAGGGTTCTTTGTTAGGAAAATAGTAGAAGGGTTATCACAAAATATGGGAATGTTACTCTCAAGGATTTTATAATCTTCCAGTTGGTGTTTCATCCATAGCAGTTGAGAGCTGCAGCCAGCTACTGAAATATACTCAGCCTCTACTGTTGACATTGCAATTGTGCTTTGTCTCTTACTTGACCAGGAGATTAAATTTTCACCAAGAAATTTGCAATTTCCACTAGTGTTTTTTCTTTCAAGTTTGTCTCTAGTATAGTCAGCATCACAATAACAACTTAATATGTACTCAATAGACTTCTTATAGAACAAATAAAATATTAGGTCTGAAAGCAATAAGATATAGGAGTGACCCAATCAATCCTCTGTATGTTTCCTAGTCAACCTTTTGGCCCGATTCATCTTTATCGAGTGAGCAAGTAAGGTGCATTGGTGTAGCCATAGGTTTGCAATCATTCGCCTTAAACTTCTTGAAAAGCTCTTACTTGGTTTGATGAATGTATACACCATTCTAACTTTGTTGAATTTGTATTTCTCCCATCATGCTCTTTTGAAATTCATGCTGCATTAACTTAGCAAAATCTTGACAAAGAGTACAATTAGTAGATCCAAAAAAAAAATCATCAACATAAATCTGATCAATCTGAATAACAAGAATTTCATTTTCAATAGTTTTCTAAACAAGGTAGTGTCAGGAGAAAAGTGTTAAGTCGGTCATACCATGCTCTAGGGACTTGTTTCTGTTGGTATAAAGACTTTTATAAGCTTAAAGACATGATTTGGAAACCCAACATTTTCAAAACCAGGAGGTTGTTTTACATACACTTCCTCATTTATGTAACAATTCAAAAAGGTACTTTTTACATCCATTTGAAATAAAGTAATATTATTATAGGCAGCAAAGGAGAGTAGGATATATATTGCTCTAACCTGGCCACCGGAGCAAATGTCTCAGTGTAATCAATGTCTTCTTGTTGACTGTAACCTTGTGCAACCAGTCTTGCCTTGTTTCTGAAAAATTATCCCTTTTCATTTAACTTGTTTATAAGAACCCACTTGGTTCCAATAATATTTTTCTTTGGTTTGGGTACTAGATCACAAACATCATTCCTTTTAAACTCAACTCGTCTTGCATTGCAAGGATTCATCCAACGTCTGCTAGTACTTCATCAACAGAGGTAGGTTCAATTGATGATAGTAGACCAAACAAGATTGTGTCATTCAGTGATGATATATTTTTCAGAGGATCATTGTAATTTCCAACAATTAGAGTTTCAGGGTGAGATGGCTTGCATTTCCATCTAGTTCTGACTTCTGAGTTATTTTGACTATTTTTGACTTGGTCATATTGATCTTTCGATGTTTTATTATCTTCCTATGATTTAGTTGCATCCTCGGATTGTTTGGGATCTTCTGGTTTGTCTACATATGCTTCCTTTGGTTCCAGTAAACCTGCAGTATCCTGAACTTGCTTTGACTTTTAATGTCAAGCTGTTTGTCATCAAATTTAACATGTATTAACTCCTCCACAATTTGAGTTTTCCTATTGAACACTCTATAAGCTTTGGATCTTTCAGAGTGTCCAAGGAAGGTACACTTTTGTGAGTGGGGGTCAAACTTGCCATGGTTGTCTTTAGTGTTTAACATATAAAAAATACAACCAAATTGCTTAAAGTAAGAGATATTAGGCTTTTTACCCTTCCATAATTCATATGGTGTTTTAATCAATATCGCCCTAATTAAAATTATATTCTAAATATAGCATGCAGTGTTAATTGCCCCTGCCCATAAATGTTTTGCAGCATCCATCTCACTTAACATGGTTCTAGCCATTTCTTGAAGAGATATATTCTTTCTTTCTACAACTCCATTTTGATGTGGTGTTCTTGGAGATGAGAAGTTGTGCGAGATTCCACTCTCATCATAAAAACTTTCAAATAACTTGTTTTCAAATTCTCCTCCATGATCATTTCTAATTGTTATATTCCTAAGATATTTTTCATTCATTACTTGTTTGCAAAATGCAATACACACTTTGTGACAGTCACCTTTATTTCTTAAGAATGTTACCCAAGTCCACCTAGTTTAATCATGTACTATTACAAAGCCATATTTCTTTCCATTTAATGAGGCTATTTTTACTGACCCAAAGAGATCTATATGCAGGAGTTCAAGAGGTTTAGAGGTAGAGACTAAGTTCTTAGGGGTAAAAGAATTCTTAGTTTATTTTACTTTTTGACAAGCTTCACACATAATTTCAGTTTTGTTGTCAAGCTTAGGTAAACCTCTAACAAGTTGAAGTTTATTCAATTTTGAAATTAATCTTAGGTTTGCATGACCTAACCTTTTGTGCCAAATTAATTTTTCTTCATTTAGTGACATTAATTTCTTCATTCAAGTTTACATTTACTTTCCTAAGTGCTTTCAGTTTTAGAGACAAATTGTGGTTTTTATTTAAGAAATCATTTATGACTTTAATTAATTCAGATCGGATTAAGTCAGAAAGCACCTCAATTTCTTCATCTGCTGATTCACTGTCAGAATCAGAATCACTATTGAATCCAGAGTGAGAATCAGTATGCACCATCAAGGCCAGATCAGCTCCCTCTTCATCATTAAAGGATTCGTGAGAGTCATCCCATGTAGCCATCATATTCTTCTCTTTGACATTGTCACTTAACATGCCTAGGTCCATTGCATCCATAGTACATGTCCAGGTTCATTTCATAATTTCCTCTACTAGACTGCTTGGAACTTTTCTATGGGACAAACTTCTTTTCATTGTGCCACATCCTCTGAATCTTTCTGGATATGAATGCAAGCTCTTCTTCCTCTGAATCTGCACTCTGATCATTAGAATCATTGTCCTCTAATTATGTTGTTACCTTCAAAGCCTTCTTTTGCTTGGATTTCAAAGCCAAAGTATTCTGCTTCTGCTTAGGCCTACTTCTGCAAGCTGGATTTCATGTGACCTGACGGAGCTTATTAATTCCTCCAATTTCAGAGTGTTTAGATCATTTGCTTTTTGAATAGCTGTGATCTTGGGTCTCCGCTTGTTGGGCGGACTCCTTAGGATCTTCTTAACATGATCAACAATTGTGTAGCTCTTTTCAAGTACCTTTAATCCTAAGACCAAGGTTTGAAATATGGAAAACATAGCTTCATTGTCTTCATCTTCCTTCATTTTGAAAAGCTCATACTTTTTCACTAGTAGACTTGCCTTAGCTTCTTGAACTTGCTTGTTTTTTTCAGAGGTCAGAATCAAATTTTCATAGATGCTATTTGATGTCTCCTTGCTAGTGCATTTGTCAAACTCCTTAAAAGTAATTGTGTTTATCATGAAGGTTCTGGACTTGAGTTGCATCTTGTACTTTTTCTTCTTTTCAACATCCATCTATTTCCTTGGAATCTCAACACCATCAGTATTTTTTGGAGCAGTGTAGCCATCTTCCACTAAGTCCCAAAATTTAGGATCCTGTGAAATAAAGAAACTCCTCAACCTATCCTTCCAGTACTCAATTCGTTCTCTATCAAACAAAGGTTGTTTGTTGATGTTTCCTTCTAAGGCTTATTCACCAAATCCAAACATTGTGAATCTTTGGTGAATCTTTGGATCTTTCCTAAAACACTGCAAAATGCTCATCCTTGAGACCGAGCTCCGATGCCAATTAAAGGTGTGCAAACACGAGAAAGAAGGTTGAATTGTGTTTGTCTAATTTAAAACACTTTTCTTAATTCTAATTCTTATTTGGTGACTTAAACAGTTTTACTTATTTGAGGCAGCAATAATACAAATAATGCATATGTGAAAACAACATACATGGTTTTATCTTGGTTCACCACCAACTTGGTAGCTACATCCAGCCCTCCCACATAGAAGGATTTATCCACTAATTAAAAAACCTTGAATTACTCAGCACCTGACCCTATAAATTAGTCTTCTCAAAACAGTTTGAACCTCCATGTGTTTTAAGGCAAATCACACATTAACCTTACAAATCATGTTTTCTCTACACAACCTGAAACCTACAGATTGTTAGAGGCAAACTACCCATTTGACCCTACAAGTCAAGTCTTCTCAACACAACTTGAGATCCACAGATTGCTTGAGGCATACTAAAGCCACTACCGGGTTGGGTTACAATGAGTTGGAAACTTGTTTGGTTTTGCTTCAACTTAAGCAAATTTGAACCAATGATTTTCCCACACAACACCACTTATAATTTTTTACTTTGAACGAATTATTTGCTAGAACTTAAAACCTTAAACTGAATACTTAGAAAGATTGAGCTCTTGAGGTTTTTCTAAATAACTTTGGTTTTTAGGATTTTTGAGTGTTTTGGTTCATTGAATACTACTTCAGCCTTGAGTATCTCTTTATAGTTAAAATTAGGGCTTCAATTTAGTCGCTTGTGTATTC
Organism: Cicer yamashitae; assembly: GCA_037974755.1. Classification (NCBI taxonomy): domain Eukaryota; kingdom Viridiplantae; phylum Streptophyta; class Magnoliopsida; order Fabales; family Fabaceae; genus Cicer; species Cicer yamashitae. Next base: position 29,485,869 of record JBBPBQ010020323.1, read on the forward strand.
TAAATCGTATCTTCATTTCAGTTTGGTCAACAAATATTTCTTCCAAATACATTTCTAAAAGATATGTTTTGATAATATGACCGGTAGCCAATTCTTTATTTCCCAATCTGATATGAGTAATTATTCTATAAAGATATTGTGTATATTTGTTCAGATTAAGTTTGCAAATTGATTCCCTTGAGTCTTCCTTCATACGCTTGATTTGATTTTGGCGGGGACCAATATGGGCTTGTTCTTGGACCTTCGGAAGTAAGGATACAACTAAGTCCAATTTGTTATGAGCAATCTATTACAGGCTTTGACCTTCCATCAGAGTCGTTGAATTTTCTCCATCATAATCGTTGACTTTTTTGTTGGAGTCAAATGCTATGTTGTTTGAATAATTCTTTCTGAGGCAAAACTGCGTGACTTAGAATTATTGAAATGGGAAACTTCATAGACTTTGCTTATTAGAGGCAACATTTTGGAACATGTTGCAATTATTAGAACTAGCGGAACATGAGGCATGCAGAAATGTTATTCATCAGACGCATACAGAAATATTGTTCATCAGAAGCATGCAGAAATATTGTTCATCAAAGACATGCAAAAATATTGTTCATCAGAGGCATGCAGAAATACTATTCATCAGAGGCATGCAGAAGTACTGTTCATAAGAGGCATGCAGTAGTTACTGTTCATCATGAGGCATGCTAAAGTTACTAGAAGCACACTGATTTACCAGAAGCACGTTGAACTACCAGAAACACACTGACCTACTAGAAAAGCACTCTAATAGAGGTAGATGCACGTACTGTTCTAAAACATGCATTTTGAGGATTATGAGGATTTCATTGACTGATTTGACTTCGTTTCCTCTTACCTTTTTACTTCCTTTGGTCACTTCCTCTAGTGACTTCCTTTAGTCCTTTCCCTGGTCGTTTCCTCTGATATCTTCCTCAAATATTTTTCTTCTTATTTCTTGCTTTTGATATCTTTTTATGATCTCTTGTTCTAATTTAAAGCACTTAATGAAGACATTAGTCCAAACAAATTGTTCTCATAAAATACCTTTGTTAGCATCAAAATCACAAAAGGAAAACCTACTTGGTTTCAAAAGTTGGATGATGAAGACAAAACTTTGATCCTTCTGAATGCCTTTCCAAGTTCCTATGAACACTTCAATGATGCTATCATGTTTTGAAGAGAACAAACAATTACTTCATGTCTTTAGCCCTACAAAGGAAAGCCATAAAAGACAAGAGATCAAGAATAAGAATCATGCTAAAAGTTTGAATGTTACCAGGGGAAGAACTGAAAAGAAATGATCAAATGGAAAGAAGCATAGGTCCAAGTCAAGAACTAAGTGTTAAGGGAAGTATAAATGCTTCCATTGTCACAAGAAGAAACATTTTAAGAAATCCTTCCCTGAAACAAATGACTCAAGAAACTCTCAAGATTATGAAAATGTTGCACTTGTTGATGTTGGTTATGAATCTGCAGAGGCCTTGATGATTTCAAACTCTGAAGTTGAAATTAATTATGTACTTTTCACATGTGTCCAAGAAAATATTATTTTGAATTAATAGATCTTCGTGAAGGTGGAGTTGTTTTGCTTGGAAACAACAAACCATGCAAGGTACAAGGCAAGCGATCTATCAGATTTAGAATGTCCAACGACAAAGAGATCTAACTAAAAGATATAAGGTACATACCTGAATTAAAAAGAAATTTAATTTATGTCGGCATGTTTCACATGTTAGGATATTCCATAAATATTAAGAATGGTATCATGACTATTACTAATAAGGATGATATCATTTTTAAAGACATAAAGCAAAATGGCTTGTACATTTTAGATGGTTCTACCATAATTGCACAAGCTTCTATTGCCAGTTACTATTTGCATTCATCTACTAGAAATATGGCATATGAGGTTAGGTCATGTAAGTGAAAAAGGCTTAATTGAGTTATCAAAATAGAATTTGCTTAATGGTGACAAAAGTGATAAGCTGGGATTTTGTGATCATTGTATTCTAGGAAAGTCTAAAAGGGTCAGTTTTGGTGTTGGACAACACAATACCTCTAGACCTTTTGAATATGCTCATTCTGATTTGTGGGGTCCTTCAAGGACAAAAACTCATGCTAGTTGTTCTTATTTCCTAACAATCATTGATGATTATTCTAGGAAAGTATGGATCTATGTCATTAAAAACAAAAGTGACACTTTTATGAAATTTAAGGAATGGCATACACAAACTAGAACTCAAAAGGAATCTAAGTTGAAATGTTTGAGAACTGAAAATGGCATGGAGTATCTTTCAGAGCAATTTAATAAGTATTATAGGGATTTAGGTATTCAAAGACATAGAACAGTTGCAGGTACCCCTCGGCAAAATGGCATTGCTGACAGGATGAACAAAACAATTTTGGAAAGGGTTAGATGTATGATTTTGAGTGCAGGACTTCCTAAGACTTTTTGGGGTGAGGGCTGCAGTTACAATTGTGCACCTGATCAATAGATGTCCTTCCTCGGCTATTGGATTCAAGACTTCAATTGAGATGTGGAGTGGATAACCGGTTGACTACTCTAATATGAAAGTATTTGGCTCCTTAGCATTTCTTCACACAAGGGAAGATAAGTTGGATCCTAGAGCTATCAGATGTGTTTTCATTGGATATCCTAAAGGAGTAAAAGGTTACAAGTTGCGGAGAATTGACCAATGTCTGCCTAAGTGTATCATATCAAGAGATGTAGTGTTTGATGAAACAAGAATGGCCATGATTGACAAGGACCATCAACAGGACAACACTTCAAGTAGCAACAATGAGAGTGTTCAAATTGAGGTGGAGTCACTTGAAGATCAAGAAGTTAATCATGGAGACATGACTAATACACCACTTGAAGATCATACTACAACAAAACCAGATTTGGCCAATTACAATTTAGTAAAGGATAGAGAAAGAATCAAGGCTCCAATCAGGTATGGTCAAGCATACTTAATTTTTTATGCTTTTAGTGTTGCTAAAGATCTTCAAAGAGTTGAACGAAGCAATTACAAGGATGCCATTAACAGTCAAGATAGAGAAGCATGTATGACAACTATGAATGAAGAGATGCAGTCACTTGAAAATAACCAGACTTGGATTTTGGTTGAAATTCCTAAGTGACAAATGGTAATTGGATCAAAATGGGTGTTCAAGAGAAAGGAGCGCATTCAAGGACAAGAGAAGATAAGGTTTAAAGCAAGGTTGGTTGCCAAAGGATTTTCTCAGCTTGAAGGGATAAATTTCAACAAAGACTTTGCACCTGTTGTGTAACATTGTTCTATCCGAATCCTTTTTTCAATTGTTACTCAACATGATTTGGAATTAGAGTAGCTTGATGTCAAAACAACATTTCTTCATGGTGATCATGAAGAAATCATTTATATGCAACAGTTTGAAGGATTTGCTAAAGGTAGTAACAAGGTTTGTCTATTTAAGAAATCTTTGTATGGTCTAAAGCAAAGCCCTGGACAACGGTACATGAAGTTTGATGATTTCATGATAAGGAGTGGTTTCCAAAGATGCAGTTTTGACAGTTGTGATTACATCCTTAAAGAGGAAGGTCAAGTTCTTACTTATCTATTACTTTATGTGGATTATATTCTTCTTCCAAGCTCAAATAAGGATCAGATTAAGAAGCTCGAATCTAACCTTGGTAATGAGTTTGAGATGAAATAACTTGGAGAGGCTAAAAGGATCTTAGGTATGGACATAAAAAGGAACAAAATGAAGGGAGAACTATTCCTATCACAAGTTGCCTTATTAAAGAAAGTTGTCACTAAATTTAAAATGCATGAGTCAAGACACGTTACTACTCTTTTGGGACAAAACTTCAAATTATCCATGCAAGATTCTCCTAATACTGATGAGGAAAGAAAAAGGATGAGTACCATTCCTTATGCTAGTGGTGTTGGTAGCATAATGTACGATATGATTTGCAGCAGGCCAATTTGGCTTATGTTTGAATATTGTCAGTAGATTTATGGTTGATCCAAGGGCATTGCATTGGTCAACACTCAAGTGAATTATCAGATACTAGAATGGCTCTTTATAAGTAGGCTTGAAGTTCAAAAAGGCACATCATGACAAGGAACCAATCAAGGGATATGTGGACTCAGATTATGTTGGAGGCATTGATACTAGAAAATCAAATTATGGTTATGTTTTCACTTTATATAGAACAATTGTGAGTTAGAGAGTAATTCTTTAATCTGTGGTAGCTTTTTTTACAACTCAAGCTGAATTCATTGCTCTTACTAAAGGTGTTAAAGAAGCTATATGAATGAAAGGTCTGATTGGTGAACTAGGGATAAATTAAGATTGTGTTTCAATCTTTTCTGATAGTCAAAGTGCTATTCACTTATTCAATCATCAAGTGTATCATAGTAATTCTAACAAATTGATGTCAAGCTTCACTTCATAAAGGATGTGATTGAATCAAAACAATTTTCAGTGGAAAAGATTACAACTGAGGAGAATCTTGTTGATGCCTTCACAAAGTCACTTTCACAAACTAAGTTCAAGCATTGCTTGGACATAGTTGGTTTTCGTGAAGGGTATGTCTTTGGCATATGAGCAAAAGCTATGAAAGGAGTATTGATATTGAGTCAAGGTGGAGAATTGTGAAGATATGTCTCATCATCAACAATTAGAGTTAGTTATTCTTTAGTGTTTGTTACAACTGAATTTGGCCAATTTGGTTATGACAAGTTTTTATAGTTAGTTAAGCTAACTTGTTTTAGAATGCTATATATGGTTGTGAATGCATTTGTTGCATGGGGTAAAAAATGAGATCTATGCAATTGAGATGAAGATTCATAGAAAAATAGAGAGACTAAGGGGAGAGAATATTGAGAGACTGTAAGTGGGAAACTTGTATTTTTGTCTTCTCAAAAGTGATAGATACATGAGTAGAAAAATACTACAATTGTAAAGGCCTTAATATTGTAAATTTCATACTCATAGTGAATTGCTTTGCTCTCTTTGCCTGTGATATAGGTCTCAAGTAATTAGGCTGAACACATAAATCTTGGGGTTATTCTTGCCTTATCTTTCTTTAATTTCATTTACATTGATTTCTATTGTTAAGTATCAAAACTACATTATAATAATTTTGTTTCTACAACTTCATTGCTATTCTTTTGCTATGACCTTTGTTTGTTAATTCTTATTGCAGAACCAATTATTGTTTTAACAATTTAAAGACAAAATTTCTTAGAGTAATTACAATTAAGGACAGAAAAAGCATAAGTAGATGCATTAAATGTTTTATAAAAAAAATCAAGATAACCATTAATCAAAATAAATAAATAAACTCAGTTTCACAATTTACAATATACTTTCCATTTTAATATGACACGAACTTTAAGAAATCGTAGACTTTCCAATTTAGACGCTTCTAAATGTAATAAATTAAAATATGAGATTTTGTAAACTAAAAAGGAATTCTAGATATTGATCCTTTTACTCAGTCATTTAGAAAATGTATGAAATGGTCAGAAATTGCAACACATCTATATTTTTAATGTAAAGTAGATCACAAATATTCATAGTATAAATAAATAAATTCAATTTCACATTTACAATAATTTTCACTAATATTACCATATGTGATAAAAACCATAAGAAATTAGAATTTAATCTATATCTATATTTACACTATAAACAAATGACTTGCAAAATAACATATAGTACCGACATAAAATCATGTCACGTAATATTTATTAATTTGACATTTTTTAAATTGATTATTTTAATGACATTTAATGAAAAAAAAATCTATAATTCATTACGCAAATCATGCACAACAAATATTGCAAAGCTATTCATTTATTTGTCTGTTCATTAACTGAATATACCTAACCCACCGAACAACTGTATATTCATTTAAATGTAATAAACAATAAGTCATAAACAAAAAAATTATTTAAATGGAACACATTTTCAGCCCCACACACACACATATATATATATATATATATATATATATATATATATATATATATATATTTGACTTTAATTTATGTTTTCAATGAGGTCATAAAGTTACACTAATTCTGATTTTTTTTTGTTGAACTAATTCTGATTGGTAATCATGTTAAAAAAATATATGAATGTTATTTTGAAAGAAAAAAAAATTAAATTGATTACAAGGACAAATTTGTCATTTTATCACAATATAAATCATTTTATTTGGTTATCTGTTGTGTATTAAATACTGAATATGATAAACTAATCTTATCAAGTTTGTTATCATGTGTACGTCAAACACATAACACAATAACTCATTATCTTGTCTATATCCTATTCTGTCTCTATCTTTCTCCTTATCCTATCATGCTCCTTAGACATAACCAATCAAATATCAAATAATTACAAGTAATAAAGATAATTATAAAATTCTAATTTGTAAAAAAAGCAAAAGAAACACATCATAGTTTTCACTCTTAACTTATAGTATATCCTTCAACATTCTCAACTCTCACTACATCGACAAATGAAAATTGAAGCGAGCCTTAATTATTTCAAACCTCTCTTTGAGAACATGAGCGACATTGAGTTGAATCTCCAAAGGTTAAGTTCACACTTGATGTTGTTGTTCCTGTTTCTAATGATTTTGAAGCTTTGAGGTATTAAAGTTGTCCTTGGAAAGATTTCTTTGGTGAGCTAACATAAGATGTTATGTGACATTTTTTTTGCTTCTCTACTAAATATCTCAATGGTTAACATTTGTCAAATAAAATAAAATAACGAAAGTAACAATATTGTACGGTTATTTATAAAAAAATCATTTATTTGATTGAGTAAAAAAGAAAATATTATAAATTAAATTATTTAAATAAAAATAATTGGAGAAAAGATAACATCGAAACTTAATGTCACATTTATATGAGACATAGACTATAAAAATTATAATTTGTGATAGGTTAAATATCTATTTAAAATTTTAATAATTTAATTATATTATTATCTAATTAATTTTTTAAATAATTTGTTACATACATAAATTTAATTTATTTTTATAATTAATTTAATGTAATTATATATCATAAAATCTAATCAAAATTATATTAAATTTAAAATCACAATTTTCACTTAATTCATGATTCTTATCTTATTAGTTATATCTAACATTATACTTATTTATTTTGAAAGAAAAATAGAATATTAATATTTCTTTTATAGATTAATGTTTACTTATTTTTAACACGGAGCTAATGTTTAATTACAATTTGACAATATATATATAAAAAATAATATAACACTAATTTCCTATGCTTTCACCTATAGACAAAACATGATACATAAGAATTAATATTTTACATGAAAGAAGTAAGTAAACATATTTTGTCAAAAAAAATAAAAATTAAGTAAACCTATAATGTCTGAGAAGGAATATTTGACTTAAATGTTTTATTTTTTTAAAAAAAATTTATATAATAATTTTTATAATTTGAGTGTAAATATTTTTAAAAATATCAACAAATTATCCTTTGTACAAATTTTATAATATTCAAGATTAAAATTGAAATGTTTAATTATGTGTACATTTATAATTAATTGACGGTTTAAAACACATACTTACATTATTAATGTCCCAAAATTAAACTCATTATATAGGCTTCAAGATATAGATACATAAAATTCATGTAAATAACAACGCTATGCTAAAACTCATTAATATACAAGTCATAGAGATATAATGATACATTAAAATTCGATAACTTTAAGGTATGATATCCTCCCACGATGTAGCGAACTAAAATTTGAATATTTTATTTAGAAGAGATATCCACATTTAATGAGCAATAGTGTCTCAAATAATTACTTTTGATAAAGAAAATGTATGAGAAACATAATACGAAATATATATACATACATATATAAGAAACAAAAAATAATACCTACAGACTACAACTAATATATTTCATAGTACTTATACAAAAACAAATTTATATACACATTATTTTAACTATTGGTATTTACACAAATTTCTATAACTGAATAACTATCCATTTTTTAATATTAATAAATATATTATTTTTATTTATTTTTTGTGAAAGAATATATTATTATGTAATTACAAAGAAACATCGTGAATTAAACATATTTTGATTTTAAATTATAATAAAAACAAACGAATAATGTTATATTGACGATATGATGTCCCGTGCTTGACACGAACTATATACTAGTTTATATACATTGTCAATGTAAAGATTTTTTACGCAGTCAGTCAATTACGACAGTTAGATCAATAATGTTTGATTTTTGTCATAACTATTTATTAAATATATTTTTTTTTTACTTTAAATGCATGAAAATGGAATTCCTGATTAAACATCCCTAACATAGACATTTATTATTTAATTGTAATAAATACAAATTAAAATTTCAGATTTCGTAAACTAAAAAGGAATATGATTAATCTTGTTTGTCGATATCAGTAATAATGCCATCGGATGCTTACTCATTTGTACGAAGAAGTTTTCTGGGATATTTTTTAGACTATGTTATTTTTGGGAGTGTTATGAAGAAGTGGACAAAGAGAATAAACCATTGCTGAGTCAGAGGAGAGAAGAAATTATTAGGAAATTAATGTATTGTGTTTGATGTCATTCTTCTTCTATGTTATTTTTGCTTATTTCTATTTCTAGCATTATACTTGTCTCTATTACTTGATTTACTTCTACATTGGAAGTTAATTCTCATTCCACTATTTTAAGTACCGTCACATGGACTAAGTTTAATAATTGAGAATCCCATTCCACTATTTTTTTTAATTTTCATTATTTAATAAGTGAAGTATCATATTTAAAGATAGATGTAGTATTAGTAAAAATAATGGATTTGGTGTTTTTAACTTTTACCTTAACCGACAAAATGTCATATTATTTAGTTGAGTATCATGTTTGAGGCTCAAATCCAAAACCTTAATATCAATCACTGATCTAATTATTTACCAACTTATCATCCTAGAGGATGCCAACAATAATAGATAGTAGATATATTACATTATAATAAGTGTTTCTAAGTCATTTGTTAAAAAATAAAAAAATAGAATTAAATCAATTAAAAATGTATTGAAAATTTAAAATTATATCTTAATAGAAATTTATTTTTTTAATTGCTAAAGTGCAGTTGTCTATTACATATATTGACTTACCGTGCCGTGTCCTCTTGAAGTTCAAATTTGAAAGTGACACTTGGCTTCAAATAGGCATTTGCATGTTCACCTTCTCTCCATTCCCGCGCCCTGTTTCTCAAAACGCTGTCGTTCCCCGCCATACAATCACCATGGCTCACTCCACCACAGTCTCCATTCCCTTCTCTCACCTCCAAGTAATCTCTCTCTCTCTCTCTCTCTCTTCCGCGTTTCTGTAAACTTTTTAGCAAGTGAAAACACCTCTCGACTGGATTTCAGCTTTAAACAAAAAATAACTACCATTTGCGTTGCGTCCGTTTGATCCTTTGATTGTTTTGTTTAATACTAATTAATACTTGATTTGAAGTTTGATTATTGATAACGTTTTGATTATTATGCTGTTCTGAATTTTATTGTGACAGGATATGAACCACGACTTGTCGTTGAAGATCGAAGAAGGGTTTGGACCTAATGGCTTGGGGATTCTATCAGTCACTGATGTATGTGCAAACTTCTAATTATTATTTTTTTGTTTCAATTATTAATGATGAATCGTAATTGCAAATAATGTTTTCAAAAGGGGAGTGAGATTGGACGAATGAATTGAATATGTCGATTGGATTGGATAACTTGCTGTTGAATAAATTTAATTGTTAATTTTGTTTGTTAGTTGGTGTTTTCTTCATGTAAAATTGAATGAAATTTGCGAACTTTAATCAAACTCTGAAGAAAATAGTCAAACGTATAGCTAGTTTTTTTTTTTTTTTCTTCTTGTGGAAGTTATGTTACAATTTCTCAACTATCACAATTTTACTTGAACCCAGTGTTCAAATCCAGCTACACAATAGTGCTATGGCGCAGATATTTGACCAAACTTTTGTACTAAATAGCGTATTGCTAAGCAATTGCGATTGTTCAATTTTTGCTATGCTATAGAGGCTATTTGACAACACTGCTTGAACCTCATTGTAATGGGTCAAACTAGTGGAGTGTAGTTAGATTCGTGTCGAGGTTATTGGCTTGAGGTTGAAACATTAAATTTTTTTAAGGTTAAGTTTCTTAATTTGAACTTACACCTAGTGCTAGTTTATATAATGGTTTCTGCAGTGGAAAATGACGGCATGGGGTTGGGCTACGCCCATTTCTTGTCATAAACTCTATCTTATCCTCAAAAATGACGATTGTGTAGATATGATAATATAAAGCTTTAGATCTGAAAACTCATGTGCTTATTTTCTGGCTGTATTACAATTTGTGTTTTCATAATTACTTAATTGTAATTAATTATAGGTCCCAGGATACTCTTCGTTGCGCAGAAATCTTTTGCATCTCGCACCAAGGTATACGTTTTGATATGCTATTTTTGCTTATAGTTCTAGTGCTTTAGGTTTAAAACATCTCAGGAGAACACCACAAGTTGCTATTGATGATAACATTTTCTCTTTCCATATGTCAGATTGGCAAATCTTCCTGAAGAAGTGAAGGATGTTCTTGAAGATCCTATCAGTAGGTAACTTATCTTTTTTTAAAACTTCTTACTAATACATTTTCACTTCCACTTCATTCATCATCCAATTATACACTTTTTGTTTTTCCATCAAGTCCAAGGCTCTTATTTGTAACATATTAAAAAAGCAAATAACTTCTGCTTCTTCTATCCACCGTGAATTTGTAGATATAATTTTGGTTGGAGTCATGGGAAAGAGAAGCTTGAATCTGGGAAGCTTGGTAATTCTCTCATCTGTTGCATATCATAAATCTTGTTTATTGCCTCTTTCTCTCTCTCTCTTGAATTTGTATCCATTGTTGTTTAATGGCTGTTTCCAGTTTGGATATGCATATTTATTTGACGAAGTTGCTGCATTTTAAAATCAAAGTACCTTTTACATTGATTTTTTGATTATTTGGTTTGATAGGAGGTCTTACCCTGCCCATAATTGTAGTTTCCTTCTTCTCTTCAATAAAAATTGGTTTTCTATCCACAAAATACAAATAGCATTGCTATTGCATTGAACAATTGTACTTTCCTTCTTCTCTCTTCATCTTATGGAATTCTATTGAATGAAAGTGATGAGCATCAAGCTCTACAATGGTGAAATCAGCAAGAAAAAGAAAACAACCAGAGTTCCAAGAACTCCTACCAGAGCATAATCTGCTCCTAATCCGGAGAGAGACTCTCCTAATTGACTAACAATATCTTTCTCAATGAGTTTCTAACTACCCTTCCCTCTCTTTTATAACAGAAATCTGTAACAGAATTCAATAAATTAATGAACATACTAACTAACTCTTATTCTCTAATCAACCTATCTATTGGGCCAAGGCCCAATATTTAGTGTCCTATCACAAGTCAACAAACTGATGTGAAAGGAAGGTCAAGAGCAGTTATACAGTTCTCATCCCACTAAGAGATGAGATTAGGACCAAGATACACACAAGCCCTTGAGGTGGACCTACGATCATCAGGATTTGATTCCCAGTCTGCATCACAGAAGCCTATTAAAGATAGAGGTTGATGCATAGGTGCTGCCTGAAGAAGAAGACCATGATGCAGGGTGCCACTTAGATAACGCAAAATCCTTTTGACTGCCTTCCAGTGGTCTTTAAGGGGTTGAGACAGAACTGACATACTTTAGTAACAGAGAATGATATCTCTGGTCTGGTGAGAGTTGCATACTGCAATGCTCCCACTATAGAACAAATCTGTGTTGGGTCTGGCATATTAACAGAGCCAAACCTGGAGAGTTTGCTGCTGGACACCATTGGTGTTGGCATTCCCTTTGCATTCTCCATATGTGCCTCGTCCAGTAAGTCACATATATATTTGGATTGGGAAAGAAGTAAAGAGCCATTTGGTAAGTGAGTCACCTCAATTCCAAGGAAGTAGTTCGGTTTCCCAGTTGTTTGAGTTCAAATGCAGAGTTCAGCTTGGTAATAAGTTGTTGAATATGAGTTAGGGAACCCTTGGTAAGGATGATATCATCAACATAAACAAGAGCCATTCATGTAAACGAGGTGGAGTGTAAAATGAATAGGTTGGGGTCACATTTACTGGCAGTGAAGCCATATGAAATGAGGGCTCATTTGAGTTTGTCAAACCAGGCCCTTGGGGTCTGTTTTAGTTCATACAAAGCTTTGTTGAGTTTACACACCAAGTTTTTGTCTTGAGCCTCAAAACCTGGAGGTTGCACCAAGTATACTTCTTCTTCTAAAACACCATTTAAAAAGGCATTATTCACATCAATTTGCTGAATAGGCCAGTTGTTGGACACTGCAATAGTGAGCACAATACGCATAGTGACTATTTTTACCACTGGAGAGAACGTTTCAGTGAAGTCAGAACCAGCCTGCTGATGAAATCCCTTTGCCACAAGGCATGCCTTATACTTATTGATTGATCCATCAGGATTCTCTTTAATTCTAAACACCCACTTACACCCTATAGGTTTACGATTAAGGGGTGGAGTGACTAGGGACCAAGTGTTGTTCTGAATGAGAGCAGCATACTCAGTTTTCATTGCTGCCAGCCACTGTGGAGCAGTAAATGCCTATTGGACAGTGGTAGGTTCAAGGTGTGTGAGGAGTAGAGTGGGGTGCTGTTTGGCTTGACAATGCCATTCCTCTTGTTTGCATGGGATGAGTATTCTAAGGAGGAACTCTGATGGGGACAAAATTAATTGCAGGACCTGCTAGCCTAAAGCAGTATTGGGAGTAGAGTGTGGGGAAAGAGAAGGGTTGGGAGAGAGAGTGGTTGGGAGAAAGAGTTACATGTCTGGGTATTGCAGAATTTGAATCCTAACCAAGGGTAGGAGTAGGCATGTGTGATGAAGAAGAAGATGAGGGTGAGCTTGGAGTTGCTGAATTACCAGAAGTGGGTGGATCTGTATTATTAATAATGTAGTTTGTAGCCATGTGATTTGGAGGCAGGGGTTGTGTAACTTGTAGAGGCAGCCATGATGACGATGAAGTGGATGGTGCTTGTGATGGAGTAGAGGGTTTGGAGAACAGTTCAGGGTAGGGAAACCTTGTTTCATTGAATAAAACATCTTTTGAGATATAGATTCTTCCATCAGAACTGAGACACTTATACCCCTTGTATGATGAGGAGTATCCCATGAATACACACTATAGGGATCTAAAGGCAAGTTTGTTGGGGTTGTATGGTCTTAGGAGTGGAAAATAGGCACATCTAAACACCTTTAGGTCCTTGTAGCTTGGATGGTTGCGTTGTAGAAGGAAATGAGGAGGCACATTGTTGAGAGCAGGTGTTGGTAGATGATTGATGAGGAATGCAACTGTAACAAATGCATGATCCCAGACTTTAAGGGGAATTCCAACTTGTGCCAACAGTGTGAGGCTAGTGTCCACTAGGTGCCTGTGCTTTCTCTCAACTAATCCATTTTGATGATGAGTGTGTGGACAGGTGAAACGATGCATAATACCCAAATCAGCAAGATATTTGGTGAAGGGACAAAATTCACCTCCGCCCCCCCATCACTTTGAACAACTTGGATTTTACAGTTAAATTGAAATTCTACCATGGATTTGAATTGCTTGAACTGAGCTAAAGTGTCAGATTTTCGTTTTAGGGGATAAACCCAAACAAACCTAGAATAAGCATCAACACATGTGAGAAAATACGTATAGCCTCCATGGGACGTGATAGGGCAGGGCCCCATAAGTCGTCACACACCACCGATTCTAAGGGATTATGGTATATGGTGGTAGAGTGAGGAGCAGGCAGACGATGTGCCTTGCCTAGACAGCAGGCTGAGCAAAAGTGAGTGGAGTCTTTTGCTGGTGCAGGGATATTACACAATTTTAATACTGCCTTAAGTGATTCATGATGAGGATGCCCTACACGAGCATGCCATAAATGATAAGCAGAATTTGAAATGGAAGGAAAAAAAAAGAAGAGTAAATTGGAAACACTATTATTCATATGTTTGGTAGTAACAAAAGCAATAGGTACTGTAGGGAAAGAATTATCACAATAAACAACATTAGTTTCAAATTTAAAAACATTCAAACTAGAATATGAGAAATGGATTTTCAAACTTGTAGAGGCTGTCTGCTCCAGCTGTTCCTTTTAGCAGGACTTTAGAAGAAGCCTGTGATTTCACAACACAAAAAGTGGGGTGAAATTCAAAGAAAACTTCATTATCTTGTGCGAACTTACTAACAGTAATTAAGTTTTTGGTAATAGATGGAACAAGTAAAAGGTTCTTGAGTGTAAGATTGGTGTTAGGATGAGTTGAGCAAGGAAAATGCATGCTGCCTATTGAGTTTATGGACAAACCTTGGCCATTTCCTATTAGAACATGGTCTGATCCAGGTAAGGAAAGTGCATCTCCCATGTTGGAGGCATCAGGTGTGACATGATGCAAAGCACCTGAGTCTGAATACCACCATTGGTTGTTGAAACTAGAATCAGCACCAGTGAGAAGAGCCTGAGGGTGAAAGAGACGTGGATTAGCAGGCCTAGGGCTGGAGTAACCAAATTGAGGTTGAACAGGGGATCGTTATTGCGTCAGGAATGGAGTGGAGGGAGGTGCTCCCCAAGGATTGTAGGTAGATTGTTCATTTCCTGAATGACGACAATAGCAAATGGAGAAATCGTGACCAGACTTGTGACAAATCAGGCACTGTACACGATTACCACGACCTCCTCTGCCAAAACGACCACCACCACGACCATTATGACCACCGCAAGAGCCATATCCTTGATAATCTGAGTTATTCACATTCACATGACTCGTATCGGATGGAAAATTAGGGTTTAGTTGCGAAGGAGGATCAGTCGTGGAGTTCACAGACGAGGCCGGCGATTGTGCCTGAGTAAGATTGACTACGGAGGTTTTTGGATGCTTCTTGTTTTTCTCAAGGTGCATCTCATGCGCAAGCAGGAACGACTAGAGTTCGTCCAACGTGCACAAGTCTTCTTTGCTCGTGACATCAACAACCACATGATCGTAATCTTCAGGCAGGGAGGGCTTCAAGGACGATTTCGATAGGAACCGGATCTCCAATGGAAATTAAAGATTCATTGATGGTGCGAACACAAAGGATGAACTCATCAATTTTACGATCTCCCTTGGTGAGACTGCGTAACTCAGATCTGAGTTGACGCGCCTTGGTTGTGAGTAACGTGCAAAAGTGACGATGGATTTCTTCCCCTACTTACCACGAATAGTGACAATCAACAAGTTCGTGAGGATCGAATCAGAAGTCGTTGAAAGAATCTAGGTACAAACGAGCGCATCTTGTTGCTCCCACTCCAGAAACAGAGGATTAAGACGATTTGCGGTGCGATCAGTTTCAGTCAAGAATCGTAATGGAGCTAAAGGTTCAGTAACGAACTTCTGAAGCTTGTGGCTGCGAATTATGCCATCAATTTGTTGATTCCATTGCTCGAAGTTCTTCTCATCAAGCTTAACAGAAATGAGGTGTGAAAATTTGACATGCAAAGAAGGAAAATTGCCAGAGGCACCAAGGAAGGGATTCGTGGAAGCCACTGATGAACCAAGATCGAGAAAAAACTCTAAGATGCCATGTTAAAGTTGTTTATTGAAGAAAGTAACAGTAAATGAGATAAAGAATTGAGAGAAGTTGATGTAATTACAAAGCTGAATTTATTAAAATTGAATTGTGATTACAATGGTGTGGTCTTCATTTATAGGTAAAGACCACTATAACAAACTCTAAACTGAATCTAACAAACTCTAAACTGAATCTAACAAACTCTAAAAGTGAATCTAACAAACTCTAACAGAAGATTCTAGAGGCGTCAGTTAGTTAGAGGATCAAGCTATTTTGCTTTTACATATGCGCTGTATATATTTTCTAATAGATAGAGTTAATGTACCCATTGGAGACATTTTCTTAATTACTGTCTGAATTGAGTACATTGGGTCATTGAAAATTATTTGACTATTCCATGAGTAACATTATTGTGCTTACCATTAGTATAGGAGAAAAAAGAAGTGTAATCTGTGATGGTAATGTGATGCACCGGAAATGACTTTCTGACAGAGAGCTCTTCATAACAGTAAACCTGAACTGTAATATAAGAAAGTAACTTCAACTATATATTACATTTAATTTGAATCTGTTAATTTGGAAAGGCTAATACTTTGCTGCATGGATGTATTTTGGAAAATCAGTTAGTTATCTACATTATTAAGTGATGATGGTTTTATTGTTTTACTTTTTTCTTCTCTAACTGCAGATTTATTAAAAGGATCTTTCTATGCCAATCCCATACTTGATATACCTACAACAGATAAATCTTTGATACAACGGTAAAGGAGATGAGAATACATGATTTGTTTTAAAAAGTTTAGTTGTTTCTTGCTGTCGGTGTTTCTTTATCTTATGTGGATATTATGGAGCAACGCTTGCTATATCATAATTCAATCATAATTCTTTTAGATATATGGCTTTCATGCAATATGTCAGATTTATACTGAGTTATCACCTCTGTCTACAAGTTCTTTTTTCTTATCACTTAAAACCAATGTGGATCCATACCTGTTAAAAATTATGTTACTTTTTATTGTCATTTATATATGTTGGCAATGCTGCATACATTTTTTATCATTATTTATTTTGACCCTGTTTGGATAAAGAACTTAATTAAGGACTTATAACATAAGTGCTTATGTATAAGTTATTTTTATAATAAAAGATAACCTAAAAACGGCTTATGGACGTGCCATAAGTTGTGATCCAATATCTTGATCATATACAATTCCTTGGATTTTGTGTGCCTGTAGGTACCCATCATACTGTAGATCAAATATATGGCCTAGAAGCACATTACCAGAACTTGAATTGGGTATGCTATGAAGCCTGAATTGATTATTCATTTGCAGTATTTCTTTTTCTGTTTTCTTTCCTTGTAGCTTGCAAGTTGTTTTTCATGCAGTTCTATGCCTGTGGAGATACAGGCAGAAATCAAACCATACTATTTGCTTTTGAATTTTGTATACCTGTTGTCAGTATTTGTGGCTCTATACATTACAAGTATACAGCAGATAGGGAAAACCTTACTCAGCACTAACTTAACGTTTGAAAAATCATTCCACCTTTGTAGAGTATACTTTTGTGAAAGATACAAAAAAAATTATTAATAAAAATAATTCCAGTTAATAAGTGCTTTACTTATACCATTTCTAGTATCGTTAATCAGTTCAAGTTGAGTGGTTGAATTGAATGTTCCTAACTTTAAGATGTTTTCTAGGAGTTAATTTTGTTTTAAAGTTGAGAAGAAACATGCTTCAGCTCTATCGTTTCCTTGATTTATGGATTTTGAACTTAAATTTATAAGGTTAAGTGTGTGATGTTTATACAACTTCCAAATCATGATAAAGTTAGATAATGGTAATAACTTGTCCCAGGTTATTTTATCTTTATGTTTTTCTAGATGGTAACTGTTAGAATATTAGAAAATATCTTTTATATTATGTCAGAGTATCTTGAATTATTTCCTAGGATCAATTTATAATCATAGAGATGTCTTAGAATATCTCTCATTATTATTATGATTTATTCCTGATTTAGGATTGAGTCTATGTTTCTCTATAAATAGAGATTAGTATTGAGTCTTTTGTAATCAAGTCAGCATTAAACTATTATCAATAATATTCAAACCCTTGTTATTTTCTTTCCTCTTTTTCTCTAAAATTCTACAACTTCAACATGGTATCTAGAGCTTATTTTGATCCTCCTTGAACGATCTCGCCTCTATTCCGCTGCCAAGTTCCCAACAGTTTGGGAAGTTTCTCTTTTTTTCAACGTGAACATTCCTTTTTCAAACCACTAGCGAGTTACATTCCAACACTGGTTTCACTCGTTTTCCGTCCAGTTCGCCACTGCCACCATCACCGCCACTGCTTCCGGCGACTTTTCTAGCAAACAAATCTCTGCCCTCAAAAAAAAAAAAAATCCAAAAAAAAAAAAAAGTTTAAGTTTCTCTGCCGTATCCCTTATCCGTTCCGATCACTGACGGGTTTATCCTTAGTCTATTTAAACACATAAGCTCTCTGGCTGAAACCCTAAAACCCCTTTTTTCACGCATCGAAACCCTAATTTTTCGATCTGTCAACTTTTGCACTGTTATCCAAACCCTAATTTTCAAAATCCCTAATTTTCCCTTCACTCTCTGCTTTGGATGATTTTCAACCCAAAATATCTGCTTTCGTGCTTTTCGAATCTATTTCTCTGATGGGTTTTTCGAATCTTTGCTTGTTTTTCTTCTCTCTTTTAAGTTTGTGTGCTATGGCGGCTTCTAAGGTTGTGCTGATTGGGAACAACATCACTCTCTCATTCAATGATATTGAAGCTAATTTCGCTCCGTCGGTTAAAGGGTCTGGAGAATATGGAGTCTTATTCTTGGCAGAGCCACTTGATGCATGTACAGAACTTACAAATAAAGCTAAACAACTTTCGAATGTTAGTTCACCTTTTGTTTTGATGATTAGTGGGGGGTGTAGCTTCGAAGAAAAGGTTAGAATGGCACAAAATGCTGGCTACACAGCTGCAATTGTCTATGACAATGAAGATGTTGGCGTCCTGGTTGCAATGGCAGGAAATTCTGCTGGTATAAGAATACATGCGGTATTTGTATCAAAAGCTTCGGGTGAAATACTTCAGAAATACACTGGTTTGACTAATGTGGAAACGTGGCTCATTCCAACTTTTGAAAACTCAGCATGGTCTATCATGGCAATTTCGTTTATTTCCCTGCTAGCTATGTCTGCAGTGCTAGCCACTTGTTTCTTCGTCCGCAGGCATCGCATAAGAAGAGAAAGGCCTCGAGCTTCTCATGTTCGTGAATTTCATGGTATGAGTAGTCGCCTAGTGAAAGCAATGCCAAGTTTGATTTTCACTTCTGCTTTGGAAGATAACTGTACATCAAGAACATGTGCTATTTGCCTTGAAGACTATTGTGTTGGAGAGAAGCTCAGGATTCTTCCCTGCTGTCACAAGTTTCATGCTGCCTGTGTGGATTCTTGGCTTACTTCGTGCAGAACCTTTTGCCCAGTTTGCAAGGGTGATGCAAGAATGGGTTTGTCTGATCCACCACCTTCAGAATCCACACCTCTACTGTCATCGACCCCGTCATCCGTGGCATCATTTGTCCTGTCTTCTATCATATGCTTCATCTTCTGCAATACAAATCATTTCGCAGTCGCTTCTCAAAACCACTCTTTAGCTAGCAGTAGCCCTTTCATTCAATTGATGGGATTCTTCTTGGTGCACGATTATTCTCTCTTCGATGGTTTCAGATCTGCCCTTACTCTCTCCAATTTTGATCAACGGAAATGTGTTATTATTCAAACAGCCGTTATCTCTCCTGTTTTGGATGCATTTTCTCACTCCGTTGATCGATCATGGTTTCATTAGAGTCGCGTTGCTTCTTCTTCTGTGTTTGTCATGCAATTTAGTTCTTACTAATAGATTATAACAGTGGCTTCTATTCCCACCGACGATCATTCCGGTGGTGTCCCTTTTCCCACAGATGAATCATATTAGTAATGACTTATTCTTTCGTTGATGGTTATTCTGACGATGTCTTTTATTTTCATGACTCACTTTATCTTGGCAATTTGTCCCAGATGCACTGGCCCCATCTTTGTCCCAGATGTACTGGCCTTGCCTTTCTCTCCCTGAAGCATGCCGCTCTCTCCTTGAAGTATTTTCAAGTTTAAATATTTTGAGTCTCCGTTATTATTGGTTTGAAGCTTCCAAATGCAGTTTTTTTTAAGAAGAACGGACCTTGCTTTGTTCAATTGCTTGCCATGAATTTCTCTCATGCTGATGATCATTCCGGCTATCTGGCTAGGCTATATTTATAGCAATTCTCTCTGACTTCACCTGCATCCCTGAGTTGCCTTTCCATCTACTTTTATTCTTTTGTGGAGCAATACATTGCTTTCTTGTAACAAGCTAAAGCTTAGTAAGCTTTAGCTTGAGGGGGAGTGTTAGAATATTAGAAAATATCTTTTATATTATGTCAGAATTTCTTGAGTTATTTCCTAGGATCAATTTATAATCATAGAGATATCTTAGAATATCTCTCATTATTATTATGATTTATTCCTGATTTAGGATTGAGTCTATGTTTCTCTATAAATAGAGATTAGTATTGAGTCTTTTGTAATCAAGTCAGCATTAAACTATTATCAATAATATTCAAACCCTTGTTATTTTCTTTCCTCTTTTTCTCTAAAATTCTACAACTTCAACGGTAACATGATTGGTTACATGTATACTGTTCATTTGTTTCTGGCATGTAGCTTTCAAAGCACTTGGGAAGCTGATATTTGATGTTGGATTGATGGTGGCATACCACTGCGATCAATATGGTAAGATAACCATTGACATTTGTTTGGCATTAGACAAAGGCAACTTTAATTGTGGTGTCTCTCTAGCTTTTTAATTTTATTTCATTTATCCTGTAACTTGTTGGAAATGGACCAATTATTTTTCTCTAGGGACGGGGATTAGCTGTCCTATTTTATATTTTGAAATCTTATACATTTTTTTCCAAATTGATGTGGTGTTTCTTATACTGTTAATGCTGTAAATAGTTTTTGGTGGATTAGGAAGCAGATTTTGGGATAGTGATTATTCTATCTTGAGAAAAGAACATTTTTTTGTTTATTTTTTTACCCCAAAATATCTCATGAAAAATAAAAAATGTCAACAGTTTACATTTAATTTAATAAGTCGCCTCAATGAATTTTTATTCCCTTTTTTACCCTTTCACATAGCTCAGTAAGCTAGGAATCATCTTTCTGTCTTTTAAAGTTGGCAAAGTTTCAAAGTTTTTATGCCTTTATCAAGTTAAGGAAGGCCATAGGCACCTTATGTGACTGGTGGTGCACTAAATCTTGGGAAGGATGGTAGTCGCCTCTCTGCCTTCTTGTTCACAACCAAGTTCCTTGACCTATTTTTTCCCTCATTCCTATTGCTGTTCTGATCAATTGTTACATTCAAACTTGTCAGTATCCAAAGGAATGAAAGTTCATAAGGATGAAGGTCTGGAATCAATACTTCATCGCTCCCGCTGTCACAAAGGACGCTTGCTATATTATTTTCCTGCACAACAAGGGTAATTTTCCTTACAATGTCTCTTTGCTTATTAGAAGACTTTTCTATTGATATCTAATGTAATGTGACCACCAAGCTTTTGTTTGTTGATTTACTAAAAATACTTAGCAGAGTCCATATGTGAACATTGTCCACCAAAATAATTGTTCACATTGCTGATAGGACTTTATTGATGGAGTTTAGTTTGATATGTGTGTTTTAGGGTGCAGCTAGGTTAAAACAGGAGGGAAGGAAAATTTCTTATTATTGTTATTGAAACTGAAATAGTACAAATATATATGTATACAATGTTGCCAGCTATCTAATGAATGCAGAATAAAGTAAAAATAAATTAGGAAATAAATCAAATCAGAGTGATTTGATTATTTCCCAAAATACAAATAAACTTAAATAGAAAATCAACTAATAAAGACAATCATATCAGATCTGATTGCTATATGTCAACAACCCCCTCAAGTTGGTGCATATATGTCTAGCATGCCCAACTTGCTTACAAGAAATTCAAAATTGGGTCTGAACAGTCCTTTGGTAAGGATATCAACAACTTGTTGTGAAGTAGGGACAAAAGGCATGCAAATCAGACCTGCATCTACTTTCTCTTTTATAAAATGTCTATCAATTTCAACATGTTTGGTTCGGTCATGTTGAACAAGATTTTGAGAAATACTAATTGCTGCCTTGTTGTCGCAATACAGCTTCATTGGAAGATTTATAGGAAGTTTAAGCTCTTCTAAGATTCTTTGAAGCCATAGGATTTCACAAACACCTTGGGCCATTGCCCTATACTCTGCCTCAGCACTGCTTCTAGCTACTACATTTTGTTTCTTGCTCCTCCAAGTAACTAAGTTTCCCCAAACAAATGTGCAGTAACCAGATGTTGACTTTCTATCCGTGATGAACTCTGCCCAATCTGCGTCAGTAAATACCTCAATGCCTTGTTGATCAGTTTTTTGGAAAAACAGTCCCCTTCCGGGGGAACTTTTGAGATACCTTAGAATACGGTAAACAGCCTCTAAATGTTCTTCGTGAGGTGAATGCATAAACTGACTCACTAAGCTAACAACAAAGGCTATATCTGGACGAGTATGAGATAGATAAATTAGTCTTCCTACTAATCTTTGATACCGAGATGTATCCACTGGATCAGCACTGCCATCACTACCAATTTTCTGATTAGGATCTATTGGAGTATCAGCTGGCCTACAACCCATCATCCCGGTTTCTTTTAGAAGGTCTAAAATATATTTCTGTTGTGATACAACAATCCCTTTCTTTGATCTTGCAACTTCCATTCCCAAAAAATATTTTAAAGACCCAAGATCTTTAATTACTAACTCAGCAGCAAGAGATGCCTTCAAATTTTTTATTTCATTAGAATCATCCCCAGTGATCACAATATCATCTACATAAACGATAAATATAGCCATTTTACCTTTAGAAGAATGTTTCACAAACATGGTGTGATCGCTTTGACATTGAGAATATCCCTGCTTCTTAACAAATTGGGTGAATCTTTCAAACCACGCTCGAGGTGACTGTTTCAAGCCATAAAGAGACTTCTGAAGCTTGCAGACCTTTTGGTTGAATTTAAATTCAAACCCCGGGGGTGAATCCATATAGAGTTCCTCCTCTAAATCTCCATTTAAAAACGCATTTTTTACGTCTAGCTGCTGTAATGGCCAATCCAAGTTAACCGCTACAGATAAAAGAACTCTAATGGTGTTAAGTTTTGCAACAGGAGCAAAAGTTTCTGAGTAATCAATACCATAAGTTTGTGTAAAGCCTTTGGCAACTAGCCTGGCCTTATACCTCTCTACTGATTCATCAGCCTTGTGTTTTATGGTAAACACCCATTTGCACCCGACAGTTCTCTTTCCCTTAGGTAGATCCACCTCTTTCCAAGTTTGATTTTTTATAAGAGCACTCATCTCCTCCAAGACAGCTTCTTTCCACTTAGGAACCCTTAGAGCTTGTTGTATATCTCTTGGGATCTCTGTTTTTGTCAGTTCACAAGTAAAAGCTCTAAAAGTGGGGGACAATTTGTCATAAGATATAAAGTTACTGATAGGATGTTTTGTACATGCTCTTATCCCTTTTCTAACAGCAATGGGTAGACTAGAATCATCAAAGGTAGGTTCTAAAGGAACAAAATCATTGGGAACAGGTTCAGCAAAGACAAGATTATTATGATCAAAATTTTCAGAATTTTGAAAGGGTACAACAGAATTAGAAAGACTCGTACCTGTTGGATCCTTGGATGTTTGGCAGTGTTGAGGTTCTCTTCTCTGAGGCACTTTTTTTCTTAAGTATACGTGGTCAAATGGTTGGATACCTTTGTTACCAATCTCAACTGTCTCATTCTCAACTTCTGGTTCTGTCAAAACATTTTCTTGAATATTATGTTCATGGCTTTCTTGACTAGATTCACCCAAAGATTTTGTTTTGTTATTTTCCTCAATTTCTAGTATTTTCAAATAGGATTCTGTTATGTTACTTTTCTCACAATCTGTTTTTTCCAAATTGTTTAGAAAATCCAAATTTGCAATTTTTAAATATTGAACATGATCTTCTTTAATTATCCCCCCTTGAAGATGATTACCAAAAAAATGAGTTTTTTCAAAGAAAGTGGCATCCATAGTCACAAAAATCTTTTTGAAAATAGGTTCAAAACATTTGTATCCTTTTTGATTGGATGCATAGCCAATAAAAACACATTTTCTTGCTCTAGGCTCAAGTTTTCCTTGATTCGGATCATGAATATGAACAAAAACAGTACATCCAAATATCTTTAGGGGTAGAGTGTATGAAAGTTTATTATTAGGAAATAGACATGTGAAAACATCAAAAGGAGTTTTGTAATTTAAAATTTTGGTAGGCATCCTATTTATTAAATATGTTCCAGTGAGAATTGCTTCTCCCCAAAGATACTTTGGAACCTTATTTTGAAACAACAATGCCCTAACAACTTCAAGGAGATGTTTATTTTTTCGTTCAGCCACTCCATTTTGTTGTGGAGTATCCACACATGAACTTTGATGAATGATACCTTGTTGTAGGAAAAACTCATTTAAGTGTTTATTAAAATATTCCCTTCCATTATCACTACAGAGAATTTTGATTTTTACTTGAAATTGGGTCAAAATCATTTGAAAAAAACTTTTGAAGATACTTTCAACTTCAGATTTTGTTGTCATTAAGTAAACCCAAGTTAATCGAGTGTGATCATCTATGAAGGTAATAAACCATCTTCTTCCATTAGGAGTAGGGTCCCTACAAGGTCCCCAAACATCACTATGAATTAATGTGAATGGACTAGATGGTTTATGCACCTGAGGAGAATAGGAAGAACGATGATGCTTTGCAAATTGGCAAACTTCACAAAAAAACTGATCTGGATTTTTATTCTTAAAATACTCGGGAAATAAGTGCTTCAAATACAAAAAATTTGGGTGTCCTAGCCTATAATGCCATAACATTATTTCTTCATTATTATGAACCAAAACTGAGTTGAGACAATTACTATGAAATTCCTCTTTAAGATCAGCCTCATCATCGAAGAGATAGAGACCATTGACCTCTTTAGCACTGCCAATCATCCTCCCCGATTTCAACTCCTGAAATTGACAATTAACTGGGTTAAAAATAGCCAAACAGTTAAGATCTTGTGTTAATTTGCTTATGGACAGTAAGTTACATGACAAATTTGGAACATGAAGGACATTGTGAAGAGTTAGAGTTTTAGAAATAGGAATAGAACCAACTCCAGCTATGGTGGAAAAAGTACCATCAGCTATCTTTACCTTTTTATGACCTGCACAAGTACTATAAGTGAAAAACAATTTTGAGCAATCTGTCATATGATCAGTGGCTCTAGAATCGATGATCCATGGAGTTTTCGAATTTGGTTTGGAACTCAAAAGAGCAAAAGAGAAAGAGATACCTTTTTGAGCAAGAGAGGATGAAGAAGTAACTGACATAGAGGTAAAGAGCTTATACAGGTGCTCCAGTTGTTCCTTAGAGAAAGGAGATGCCTCAGAGTTAACTTTATTCTCCACATTTTCTCCATTTGCAGCTTGGAAGGCCCTACCCTCTCCATTTGGCTTCTTCTTCCAGTTGGGTGGTTTTCCATTAAGTTTCCAACAAGTTTCCTTAGTGTGCCATGGTCGTCTACAATGATCACACCAAGGTCGTTTTTTTCTTTCTCCATCTGCTTCGTATCCCTTTACAGCCATAGCCGAACTCTCAGTTTCTTGCACCCTTGTACTATCAGAGTTTTGCAACATAACTTTCCTTCTGGATTCCTCCCTCCTTACTTCAGAAAATACTTCCCTCAATGAAGGCAACGGTTTTCTGCCCAAAATTCGACCACGGACTTCATCAAGTTCTGGATTGAGTCCTGCTAGAAACATATAAACCCTATCATTCTCTTCTCTTTTCTTAAATCTGTTTGCATCTTTGGAATTCTCCCAATCATCCTCATAACATTGGTCAAGCTCCTGCCAAAGGACAACCATGAGATTAAAGAATGTTGTGACATCTTTATCTCCTTGTTTGGACTGCCACAAACGAGTCTTAAGTTCATAAGTCTGTGAGGAGTTCTCCAAGTCGGAATAGCAATCGCGTACAGCTTCCCACACCTCTTTTGCAGTGGAAATGAATAGGTAGGGCTTCCCAATAGAAGATTCCATTGAGTGAATCAGCCACCCAATGATTAGGGAATTCTCTGACTTCCATTTTTGGTAGGCTGGATCGGTCTTCTCTGGTTGAGGAGTATCTCCAGTCAAGTAGCCTAACTTTCCCTTGCCATCAAGAGCTAACTTCACAAGTCTGGGCCCATTCAACATAGTTTCTGCCATTCAACTTTTGGATTAGAAGCTGTAAACCAGAGTTTATGGATAGTGGATCATTTGTGGTAGGGGTTGACACGATTTTAGGGTCACCAGAATTTTTTTCTGGTATTGTAGTAGTGGAGGAACAATTTTTTTCAGTTTCTTGTAAGGACATGGTGAGCTGCCACAGGATCAGAGCCGAAGCTCTGATACCATGTGTTTTAGGGTGCAGCTAGGTTAAAATAGGAGGGAAGAAAAATTTCTTATTATTGTTATTGAAACTGAAACTGAAACAGTACAAATATATATATATACAATGCTGCCAGCTATCTAATGAATGCAGAATAAAGTAAAAATAAATTAGGAAATAAATCAAATCAGAGTGATTTGATTATTTCTCAAAATACAAATAAACTTAAATAGAAAATCAACTAATAAAGACAATATATGTCAACATATGTACTTTTCTTTGACCTTTTCAAGGTATATTACAATATTACTAAGTCAAATTAATTGCAAAATTAGTTGCTTAAAATTTACCTCTAGTTTGTTGATAACTAGAAAAATCCAGCCCTGGATAATTGAGACTTGTAGTTTGAATACTTTGCATTTAAATATTCTAACACGAGTTTGTTAGTTTTAATTTCATTAATAAATCTGTTGTTCTAGTTTTTAAAAATGAAATTAGTAAACCTATGAATTTGATATTATATTTTTATGATTTCAAGTTAGCGTTTTCTTTGTCTGTGTATTCAGTGTCATAGTGCAGGATTGAGCCTCTAAATTAACAGTCACACCCAACTTAAAAGACTTAAGCTTGTGCCAATTGAGCTACAAACTTGGTTGCTACTTTGAACATTTTCTATTCCCATAAGCTGTAAAAGATATCAAATATGAACTCTTTAGAAATACTGATATGATGGTGGCAGAAGAACAATAACATTTTGGATAGCAGGTTAAAAGGCAAAATATTATTTTCACAATTAAAATTGTTTAATTTCATTTCATCTATAACTTCACTTCTAGATTTGGTTAAAGTCGCGAATCATAAATATTTTCAGTTCATTTCAAATGCTGTTTAAATTATATTGTAGATTTCAAGTTTAATATAATTATGCTTAAAAAAAGCTAACATTTCTAGTTTATCCTTTTATATATGAACCGCAGTATATTAATGAGTTACATATGACTTGTTACAGAATCCCAGGTGACAACTCCATGTCTTCTTGGTGTGGATGGCATACAGACAATGGTTCACTGACAGGTTTTAAACATATGCTTATTTGTATATAATATGGGCTCTGCTTTCTTTGTATCTTCACTCTGTATAATGTTAATTTCTGTATACCTCTAGTCAAGTTGATTATAGAACCTCATGGATTTTAAAAACATAAACTGTTTCTGAGAGTTTAATTTATAGTTCTTCACATTGTATGACTTGTGACATGTCGATTTCGATTCAATATGTAGGTCTGACATGTGCTATATTTACAAGAGATGGTGTAGAAGTACCTTGCCCTGATAGTGCTGCTGGCCTATATATTCGAACAAGAAATGATCAAATTGTCAAGGTACACATTTTTCTTCTAGAATTGCAAGTAGTTAAAATCTTTTCTTGGTTCATCTTTCTTTCAACTAGAAGAATCCTTCTCTCCCTTTCAACCGATCAATAATTGGCAGATTTCTAAAGTTGTTAAAACTATTGGTAAAATGTCTCCATTCTTTTGATACTATTGAAAAGTTTGGACAGTAAATTGTTTGTGAAGTGGTTATTGATGCAGTATATCTATCTGGTTTGGATGATGTATTTTAGATCTATCAAAGTATTCTATTTATTTTGGTCAATTGATATGTCAATTACTTATTGAACGAGTCTCCTATAAGTCAGTATTCATCTGGGACACATGATTCATCATGCAATTTTTGGATTGCATTTTAGCTCCTTCCGTTATGCTTTGGGATGAATAATGACACATGAACTGCTAGAAATAATGCTTGACCTTAAAAAATGAAAGCACTTCAGGGACCTATTTCCTTTTTCAATAAAGTTGTAAAGATAGAATTTGAAAGCATTTAATGGACCTGATATGTTATTCCTGAATGGTGTCAATATGAAGCTTAGAATTTTTGTGAATTAGTACAATGCATTTACTCACTGCATTTTTCTTGTAGGTTGTCTATGGAACAGATGATATAGCTTACCAAATTGGTGAAACTGCCGAAATACTTTCTGGAGGCATTCTTCGTGCAACACCACATTGTGTTCAGGTAATTTAAAAAACTCCAAAAAGGTTCATAATTATTTTCTCTCTATTCTGTGATAGACTTGTAGCATTTGTCCTTGTCATCCTGTTGAGTCAAGTTGTGATTATGTATTCCTTTCTCATCTTCTATTTTACATTATTGGTTTCTTGTACTCCACCATGCTTTTTATCGATGTCATAATTATATCTTAGTTTATTTCGTTCTTGTGATTGCTAGTGTTCTTATTTAATAAAAGGAATGTTAACAACACACTATCTTTGACACACTCTATAATTCGTCATTTCTCTTAAAAGACAGTTTTGTTGCTTTGTAAATATACCACTTTTGCAGAATCTGATGACTTTCTATAAAATGGAAAGTACGTGTTAGGTTCCTTGATAGAATTCAATAGCGAAAGGGAATTATTCGTCTCTGATTTTTATTGATTGAAAGAAAATGATATACAAGAGTGGATACGCTCCTACAATGGTATAAACCACTCAATTTCTAATTTTGCCAAAGATCCTTTCAAAGGGGTGGGAGCCTTTATTTATAGGCTGATTATACAAGGGATAGGATCCAAGAGCATTACCTAACAACTAACAACTAACCACCTAACCATAAAACAGTAACTACTAACAACCTAACCATAAAACAAAAACATAATTATTTCCTATTGTTTTTCCTGTGATAAACCACTAAAGGTTTATTCCTATTTACATCTTCATTATTCCTATCAATACCTTCCCCTTCAAGCTCAACCTTGTCCTCAAGGTTGAATTTCGGAAATTGATTTTGGATTGTATTAACATCTTCCCAGGTGGCCTCCTCTACAGGCTTTTGCTGCCATTGAATTAGCACTTGTTCTCCCTATTGTTGTATGGTTCTTCTGCCCAGCACCTGTGAAGGCGTATATGTAGGATCCTGCCCCTGTAATTCTGTAGGTAGGGCTGTTTCCACCTCATGTTTTCCAACAGCCAACTTTAAAGGCTGCTGTCCCAATTTGTTTTAACACCAAATAAGGACCATAATACTTAGCTGCTAGTTTAGGATGAAGTCGTGTACTCGTGTTGGCATAGTAACCTGCTTGTGAGGTCTGATTTTTAAATAAACCCAATCTCCTTCTTTAATCTTGGTGGGTTTCTGGAGACGGTTTGCAGATTTGATCATCTGTTGTTGTGCTCTTCCCAAATGATATTTCAGTTGTCTTAACGCTTCGTCTCTGGTCATCAGGTCTTGTGCCACTGCTTCCACTATAGTTTCCCCGGGTACAAATCGTGCTAACGATGGTGGTGGTCTACCGTAAACTGTTTCAAAAGGAGTGCACTTGGCATCCCCTTGAAAACTAGTATTATACCAATATTCTGCCCATGGTATCATATCTGCCCAATTTTTTGGTTGTTTCGAACTTAAGCAACACATGTTTCCAAGGTTCGGTTAAGTACCTCCGTTTGTCCGTCTGATTTAGGATGATAAGATGTACTCATTTTCAGCGTAGTTCCTTGCAACCTGAAGAGCTCCCTCTAGAATTGACTCAAAAAGGTCGGATATCTATCGCTTACTGTAGAAGCTGGTATACCATGAAGCCTCACCACTTCCTTCACGAATATTTCAGCAATGGAGCGAGCCGAGTACAAATGCTTGATGAGAATAAAATGATCGTATTTGCTGAGTCGATCCACCACCACTAATAGCGCATCAAATCTCTTGGCCTTAGGCAAGCTCACAATGAAGTCCATACTAATGTCTTCCCAAATTGCATTCGGAATCGGTAATGGTTGGAGCAGCCCCTCCAGAGATGATGCTTGATACTTACTTCTTTGGCAAATGTGGCATGCAAAAATGTAGTCGTTGACTGTTGTTTTCATGCCAATCCAGAATAACGATAGAGCTAGTCGTCTGTACGTGCGAAAGACCCCAGAATGACCTCCTATTGGAGAGGTATGAAACTCATGCAGCAACTTGGGTATCCAACTAGACTTTGGTGGCAGAATAATCTTCCCTTGTAATACAACCTTCCATTTTCCAAAGTATAGTTGCCATGTGACTTTGGCCCCTCCTTCAATTCTTCACATATTTTATTTAGCACACGATCCTACTAAACCTCTTCATCTATGAGGTTTATATCCTGCCAAAGGGGTCTAGTCACCACTTTTAACGCTAACTCTTCAGATTTTCTCGACAATGCATCGGCAACTCTATTGGCGCTTCCTTTTTTGTAGATAATATCAAAATCATAACCCAATAATTTGGCTAACCAATTTTATTGATTTTGTGTGGTGATTCTTTGTTCAAGGAGGTACTGTAGACTTTTCAGACTGAGTAGACTATAAACTTCCTCCCAATCAGGTATGGCCTCCAATGGTGAATCGATAAGACCAATGCCATCAACTCCTTTTCATAGAAAAATTTGTTAAGGGAAGAATCTGCCAGTGCTTTATTGAAGAAAGCAATTGGCCTCTTGTTTTGAGTAAGCACAACGCCAATCCCTCGCCTGGAAGCATCGCACTCAATGCTGAAAGTTTGATCAAAATCTTGCATAGCCAACACCGGAGCTGTTGTGACCGCCTCTTTAAGCTTCGTGAAGGCTGTCGTACTATCTGAATTCCACTGGAAATTCCCGTTTTTCAACAAATCAGTCATGGGACGCGCTATCTTCCCATAGTTGCATATGAATCTCCGATAATACCTAGTCAATCCCAAAAACCCTCACAAAGCTTTGACTGTCTTAGGAATAGGCCAATCTAAAACTGCTTCCACCTTTTTGGGATCCAAAGACACTCTTTTTTCAGAAATGAGGTGCCCCAAATATCTTACTGTGGTCTGCCCAAATTCGCACTTCTTTAAATTGGCATAGAACTGTTGTTGCTGTAGAATGTGTAATATGCGCTTCAGGTGGCTCAAATGATCCTTCCAGGACTTACTGTAAATGAGGATGTCGTCAAAGAAAACTAATACAAACTTTCGGTGATACGGTTGAAATGTATCTGTGAATTATAGAGGAAATGATCTTTTCATTTCTTGAATCAGAATGGTTACAGTTCTGGTTTAAATACAGCATTCCCTAGTCTAATAAATAAATCATAATTAAATAGGAGGGATTAACTGTACAAGGTCCCTTGATATTTGCTACAGTTGTCCTATATAATATAATAATAAATTAATTACAGAATAATCAGTCAATAAATGACTTATTCTCAGCTACAATTTGGAATCCAACACTCCCCCTCAAGTTGGGCAGTAGATGTCAATCATGCCTAGCTTGGACCTTAAGTTCTCAAAATTAGATTTGTGAAGGGCCTTGGTCAGTATGTTTGCAGTTTGGTTCTTGGAAGGGATGTTTTCCAACTTGATAATTCCACTATCTATCTTTTCTTTTATGAAATGCCTATCTATCTCCACATGTTTCGTTCTATCATGGTGGACTGGATTTTTTGCAATATTGATGGTTGCCTTGTTGTCGCACCAGAGACTCATGGTAGAATCTGTTGGTACTCCTAATTCCTTAAGCATTCTCTGCAACCAAATTCCCTCACAAATTCCATGAGCCATTGCTTTGAATTCAACCTCTGCACTACTTCTCGCCACCACCGACTGTTTTTTACTTCTCCAGGTAGTCAAGTTTCCCCACACATATGTGCAATACCCACTTGTTGACTTGCGATTAGTCAATGAACCAGTCCAATCTGCATCTGTGAACACTTTCACACTCCTAATTGGGTCATTTTTGAAGTGAAGACCTCTCGCGGGTGGCTTTTTGAGGTACTGCAAAATTCGAGTCACAACTTTCATGTGATCTTCAGTGGGCTTATTCATGAAACGACTTACCATACTCACTGAGTAACCAATATCTGGTCTTGTGTGAGTTAGGTAAATCAGCTTTCCTACCAATCTTTGGTATCTCTCCTTATCAACTTGGGGACTGCCTTCTTGTTCTGCCAATTTAAGGTTAGGTTCCATCGGTGTATCTGCTAGCTTGCACCCTAACATTCCTGTTTCTTCCAACAGGTCTAGCACGTATTTTCTTTGGGATACGTAGATTCCATGTTTGGAACGAACAATCTCCATCCCAAGAAAATATTTTAGGTGTCCAAGGTCCTTGACCTCAAATTCTTTAGCTAGAAATCTCTTGAGTTCTTCTATCTCTTTGTCATCATCACCTGAGATTATGATGTCATCCACATAAATAATAAATATTGCCAACTTTCCTTCACTAGAATGTTTGACAAACATTGTATGGTCGGTTTGGCATTGAGTAAAGTCGTGACCCTTAACAACTCGGGTTAGTCTTTCAAACCATGCCCGTGGGGATTGCTTAAGACCGTAAAGTGATTTCTGGAGCTTGCATACCTTGCCAATTGTTTGGGGAGTTTCTAGGCCAGGTGGTATTTTCATGTATACCTCTTCTTCGAGTTCACCATTTAGAAAGGCATTCTTGATGTCTAGTTGGTGTAAGGGCCAATCTAGATTTACAGCTAAGGAGATAATGACACGAACATAATTTAGTTTTGCCACTGAAGCAAATGATTGGGTGAATTCCTTTGCCACCAAGCGGGCTTTGTACCTATTCACACTCCCATTAGCATTGTGCTTTATTGAGAAGATCCATTTACACCCAACTGGTTTTTTTCCTTCTGTATCCCTTCTTATTTTGTGGGTATCCTAAGAATATGCATTTCAGAGATTTGGGCTCTAATTTTCCTTTGTTAGGCTGGTTGTTGTGCACAAATGCAGTGCAACCAAAGACTTTGGGAGGAATGGATGAAAGGGTTTTAATGTGTAGGTAAATGGATAGAAGGGTTTGGCAAGGGGTTTTGAACTTGAGGGATTTAGAAGGCATTCTGTTTATTAAATATGATGCTGAAAGGACGGCTTCACCCCAAAAATGATTTGGTACATTAGTTGATAACATAAGGGACCTAGTAACCTCCATGAGGTGCCTATTTTTCCTCTCAACAATACCATTTTGTTGTGGTGTGTTCACACAGCTGGTTTGGTGAATTATTTGATGCTTGAGAAGGTGAGATTTGAGGGAATGGTGATAGTATTCACGACCATTGTCAGTTCGTAGGACTTGGATTTTGGTTTGGATCATATTGTTGAAGTTCTCAAAGATTTCTCCCACTTCAGATTTTTCTTTCATAAGGAACACCCAAGTAACTCGTGTATGATCATCTATAAAGGTCACAAACCATTTTGAACCAGTTATGTTCTTAACTCAGGAAGGTCCCCAAACATCACTATGGATTAATGAAAAAGGTTGAGATGGTTTATAAGATTGAGGAGGATAATGGTTCCGAGAGTGTTTGGATAATTGACAGATTTCACATTGAAACAAATTTGAATTTTAATTGAATAGAGAAGGAAACATTTTTTCAAGGTACATAAAGTTTGGAAGTCCTAAACGATAGTGCCATAGCATGACAGCTTCCTCTAGGTTTTCACCACTTGATGCAGCAACATAGACTGAATTATTTCTTCTCTTCTTGGACTCACTAGCCTGAAGGAAGTAAAGACCTGCACATTGCTCAGCATTGCCAATCTTCCTCCCCGAATCCAGATCCTGAAATTCACATAGGTGAGGCAAGAATTTAGTGAAACAATTTAGATCTTGAGTCAATTTACTTATGGACAAAAGGTTGCAATTCAACTTTGGAACATAAAGAACTGAGTTAAGGGTAATGTCTTTGGAGATGATTACTGAGCCTTTACCAATCACTTTTGTTTTTGTGCCATCTGCTATTCGTACCATAGAATTGTCATTGCATGGGGAATATTCATCAAATAGAGTGATATCCCCAGTCATATGGTCTGAGGCTCCAGAGTCTACAATCCATGAGTTAGATATTTCCTTGTCGACAAAATAAACACATGAAGAATTAGCTTTTTGGGCCAAGGCAACATTTGAGTGTGTGTTAGTGTTTTGAAGGGATTGTTTTAGCAATTTTTGCAGCATCTCCATTTGTTCCTTGCTGAATGGACTTGGTTCATGTGCTGGGGCTGCCAACACTTTGCCTCCTTCTGATGTGGCAGCATGGGCGCGAATGTCCCTGTTCCTAGATGGTTTCCAGTCTGCTGGTTTTCCATGAATGACCCAACATGTTTCTTTGCTGTGGCCTGATTTTTTGTAGTGATCACACCATCCTCTAGATTTTTTGTAGTTTCCTTTCACAGCCAAGGCTGAACCTTCATTAATGGAGCTTTGATCCGTGCTTCCAAACATGACTTTCCTTCGGCTCTCTTCTCTTCTCACTTCTGAAAATACTTCTCTGATGTTGGGCAGAGGTTTGGTTCCAAGGATTCTTCCTCTTACATCATCTAGATTCTTGTTCGGGCCAAGGAGGAATTGGTATATTCGGTCTTTCTCCACCAGTTTTTTGTACTGTTTTCTGTCTTCAGGGGATTCCCATACCATATCCTCATAGATATCCAGCTGCTGCTAGTAACGGGTGAGGGTATGGTAGTAATCAGTGACTGTTGAGTCTCCTTGTCGCAGGTCGGGGTCCTTTTTCTCTAGTTCTTTAGCATCATCAGAGATGTAATCTTCCTTCCTTTTTCCTTGAAGGAAGATCCGGACAGATCTTGCCCATTGGGTGTAGTTTTGGCCATTTAATTTGTAGCCAGTGATTGGTATAGTGGTGTTTTCGGTCAGGCTGGTAATTGTGGAAGTTCCAGCTGCCATTTTAGGGTTTGGGTCTGTGATTGAACTGCTTTCTTCAGCCATGGAATAATGGTATTTTTCACTTGGACCAGGTTTGCTCTGATACCATGTGAATTATAGAGGAAATGATATTTTCATTTCTTGAATCATAATGGTTACAGTTCTGGTTTAAATACAGCATTCCCTAGTCTAATAAATAAATCAGAATTAAATAGGAGGGATTTACTGTACAAGGTCCCTTGATATTCACTATAGCAGTCCTACATAATATAATAATAAATTAATTACAGAATAATCAGTCAACAAATGACTTATTCTCAGCCACAATTTGGAATCCAACAGTATTGTTCATGGTGCATTGAAAGGTGGCTGGGGCGTTGGTTAAACCAAACGGCATCACTAAAAATTCATAGGGACCTTGGTGGGATCGAAAGGCTGTTTTGTGGACATCTGCTTCGTGCATCCTTATCTAATGATATCCCGACCTCAAATCTATTTTTGAAAAATACCTTGCCCCATTCAATTCATCCAACAGCTCTTCGATTACCGGAATGGGAAATTTATCCGGCATAGTAGTCTTGTTTAAAGCGCGATAATCTATACAAAATCTCCAACTGCCGTCTTTCTTTTTAACCAAGATAACTGGGCTTGAGTAAGGACTGTTACTTGGTCTGATTATTCCAGACTTTAAGCATATCACCAACCTGTTTTTCGATCTCGTTCTTCTGTAAATGAGGGTACCGGTAACGCTTAACATTAACTGGATCAACACTCGTTCTGATGGGTATTTTATGATCTGCGTCACGGTTAGGGGGCAGCCCTGTAGGTTCTGCTCAGACACCCTGAAAATCATCCAGAATCTGTTGTAACTCCTTCCTCTGTGATTCTGGAAGTTGCACTTTAACCTCCTTACATGTCTTTTGTTTCCAAACCCCACAATAATGAAACTGCTTCAATTTCAGTCACTTTCATGAGGGCTTGAGGTGAAACCAGCGCCTTGGATAACGTAGGATCACCCTTAATTTCTACCACAGCTCCTTGTGCCATAAATTTCATAGTGAGGGTTCTCCAATTTACCTTGACCTCACCCAAGGTTGCCAACCAAGCCACACCCAATATTAAATCCACTCCTCGTAATTTGAACAAAAAGAAATCTTCAATAGCTGTGTAGCTCCCCATCTGAATCTGAATTCCTTTGCAACATCCCTGGGTATCCTTTCGTTGTCCATCCCCCAATCTGACGGTGTATGCGACCGTCGGTTCGACGGACAATCCCAAATCTTTCACCAATTTAGTTGATATGAAGTTGTGACTTGTCCTGCTGTCTATCAATATCAGCACCGTCGTACCTTGAACAACCCCTTGCAACTTCATAATGTGAGGTTGTGTCATACTCCTTGCAAAACATCTAGACAGGTCCATAACTTTGCATTCTGGTCCCTCCTTTAATTCCTCCTCTTCTTTAGAGTTCTCCTCCATCTCAACATATACCAACTCGCCCTCTTCATTGTTTTCCTCATCTTCTGTTAGTAGAATTACACGCAAACTACGCTCTGTGCAGCGAAAACACTTTCGTTCCTCAAGTCTCTTCAAATATTCTAGATAAGGAAGGTGTTTAACGCCTCTATTCCAACTCTCCATGGTACCTTCAGCCTGATTTGAGCCACTGCGCGATGCCCCATAACCATTTCGACCAGATTCCGTGAATGCAATGTTTTTTCCAGCAGCCGGGTTGGCCCGAAACCACACTTGACCCGGTTCCTTGGTAGCGCGACCCAATTTTCTTGCTGCGATTCACATCATACTCCATAGGGCGCAATTCCCTGTGTGTGCGATTCTTCCACGTCTCTTGCCACCTCCATCGCCCGAAACAGAGTTCCTGGATCATGGGGTCGAACAAGGCTGCAAAGCCCTTTGCGCAACCCATTCATGAAATAACCCAACAGTTGTTCTTCGGGAATCGATTTTGCTTGCGCTGTGAGTAACTCGAACTAGCGAATGAATTCATCCAGACTTCCACGTTGTTTCAAACCCGCAAGATGTTCGAAAACAGACCCGCGATGTTCTCCTGCAAAACGACGCAAAAGTTCCTCGGAATCCCTCCCAAGTCGCGTTCTTGTTCTTGTCTAACTAGAACTGGCACCAATGCAAGGCGTCGCCCTCCATGCTAATATGCGCAATATTTAATCTTTATTCGGTTTTTACTTTTTGAATCGTAAAGCACTTTCCAGCACTGTTCAACCAACCAAAGGGATCGATTCCTTCAACAGTGGGTAATTCCACCTTCTTTAACCACAAACTTGAGGCTGGCTTTTCATCCTCTTCTGATTCCCCCCTCATCGAATCTTGCACGGAATTCTTCACACTCTTCTCCGATTCTGATATCTTGGACGATTCTTGGGTCTTTCTTTTTGTTGCTATGATCAATTCTTGCATTGCACTTCTCAATTCTGCCATGCCCTCCTTCAATTGTTCCATATCTGTTCGCATTCCAAGAAAGGCTGTTTCATGCTCCCTGGTCCATTTTTTCATTGCTGTCATACGTGATTCCTTGGTGCTTCCCATGGTTGTTGATGATCCGGCAGGTCAGACCAATTGTTAGGTTCCTTGATAGAATTCAATAGCGAATGGGAATTATTCGTCCCTGATTTTTATTGATTGAAAGAAAATGATACACAAGAGCGGATACGCTCCTACAATGGTACAAACCACTCAATTTCTAATTTTGCCAAAGATCCTTTCAAAGGGGTGGGAGCCTTTATTTATAGGCTGATTATACAATGGATAGGAACCAAGAGCACTACCTAACAACTAACCACCTAACTATAAAACAGTAACTACTAACAACCTAACCATAAAATAGAAACATCATTATTTCCTATTGTTTTTCTTGTGATAAACTAGTAAAGGTTTATTCCTATTTACATCTTCATTATTCCTATTAGAACGTGTCAAAGAATAGTTAAAGAGCGCGTGTTACTAGTATTCCTCTTATTAAAATGCTTTATAAGATTAATTTCAGTATTAAAATATGAAGTGTTATTCCTTTTCAAGTACATACATCGGGATACTGGTGGTTTTTGAATATTAGATGATGTTGGCCAAGTTTGCATAATTAAATACCTATATATTGTACATCTAGTATCCTTTTCAAGTGTGCTTGCTTGGCTGTTGGCGGCGTTCCAAAGCATGTCCAATGCGAAAGGAAGCTATGGACTCAACGGATAAGACGTCACCTCGAACACACTATTTGCCATTAGATTATAGCATGACCTTGTTTTGATACTCCGAAATGAATATTTCTTTAACTTTTCACTGTGTTTCTTTTTCTTGTTCAGTTTCTACGTGCATTTTTTGATGTATAACACTAATGCTATGGTACTTTTAGGCTCCAAAAGGGGAGGAGTCTGCTAGTGTTGAACGCTCGACATTTGCATTATTCATGCAACCTGACTGGTATGTTCTATGAGAATGACTAGCTGTTATGTTGCTTAAATTTTGTTTGGAGTTGTCTTCAATAGTAGAATTACAAGTTAGCATGAGGTCCATGATGCATATGAGCTCAATCTATAATTGTGTCAATAATTTTGTTTTCAGGGATGAAAAACTCAATTTTCCTGAGGAAATTCACATTCATAAAGAGGTATATATATTCCTGAAATCTTTACCGTTCTTCACAATCACATCTAGCCATTACAGAATATATGGATAAAAGATGACACTAAAAAAAGAAATATATGGTATATAATTTCCTGTGTGATTTTTTTATTGGGAAGAAATAATGATGGTTTTCATAGAAGTACATGTAAGACAATGAAGTTCTTTATACAGGGAATCTAGTTGGTAAGTTGATAGCATTTCAAGTTCCACTAAATATGTAGGTTTTCTGCATAACTTAAAAATTTAGTGGATGATGGTTCCGTCGAATGATTCTTAAACTAAATAACTAGAAATTCATATCATATTTGAAATTCTAATATCCTTGAAGATATCTTTCTACATTACAAATTTTTCCTCATCTAGATAACTATTCCTGCTACCTCTGCATATTATTAAATAGAATAGATAAGCCACATTTCTAATCAAGAATGGGTTGAATTTTTCTTTTTATTCTTCTTTTATTTTTCCTCCAGATTATTCCATCAAATGCTTCCCTTACTTATGGAGAGTATTTAGAGGTGCTGCTTGACAAATACTACTACAAAAAACAGTAATGTATACATCTTAGCCACTGATGTTGTTTGTTAATAAAAAAACTTTGTTTTTTGGCATTTGTTTTTGTTTTATATATCTATGTGTTACATTTTTCTCTGGTTCATTAACTCATGCTGATTTGCAGGGCCTAAGGTGCTACTCTGTACTTGTCACCCTAGAAATAATTGGTTGGAGACTTAACCCATGTTAACTAACTGTTAATGCATGGGAGTGAAATGAAGTTGTGCATAATGTCATGGCAATAGAAAAGAAAAATTCTTTTAACTTCCGTGAAATCGAAATAAAATAGGAAGGCACCAAAAGCCTATTTAATTTCACTAGATGTTAAATTGTTAAGAGTTCTGTTCTTACGAACAGAGTGAATACGAATTTAGACAAAGTTATCTAAAACTAACCAACCATACATGGGTATGGTGGTAAATATTGAAATGTTTGGAGGTTAAACTCGTAATATAAATTTAATATAGTGCAACTCTTGCGTTTTGTTTGTGCACACATAAATTTCAAAAATAGGAAGGTACCAAAAGCCTGTTTAATTTCACATGTTGGGAAAATTTCTCTTCGATGTAATAAGTTTAAAAGTTTTAGGATTTGAAAATTTCTCTTCGATGTAATTTTAAAAAACCACAACTTAATCAATTAAGTTTGTCAAACAATATTTTAAAATCAGATCAGAGATTGAATCGATGTGATCTTTGAATTATAATTTAATTGATTCAACCATGATTGGACTGAATAATAATTAAATAAATTAAATAAATTAAATAATAAAATATAGTGATTAATTTCATTAGTAATTCATACAAGTCATAATTCATGGGAGTGAAATGAAGTTGTACAGTGTCAAGAATTTAGAATTTAGAATTCAGAAGCATTGTTTTGTGATTTTATCATTCTCTTTTCATATCCTCTTTTTTGTTCTCTTTCTAGTTTTTCTATTTTACTATTGCGACCGCCTTTGTTTCCCTTTGTTTAGATATTTTAAAATAAACAGACCGGAGCGTGACGAAATAGAATTAAACAAAACAACAAAATTTTCATTTCATTATTTAAAAAATAACTGCAATGAAATTAGTTATAACTTCTAATGCCATTTTTACCCCTAATTAAAAAATGTAATTCCGACGAAGAGATGCTTAAGTGTCGTACAATAGAAAAATGGGAGTAAACTGATGTAATGATGAATGGATTGAATAAATTCTATTATATCTCACTCCATTAATACATTTTAAAAATATTCAAACAATAAAACCTCATTTCTTACTCCTCCATTCCATTATTCTATTCATCTAAACAAAACAGTAAGGATTCTTATGCTCCGCTTGTTACGGCTACGCAGTAACTAGCCTTTTTTCTTTCTTTCATGCTCCTATAGCTATCAGGTAATTAGAGATTTATATCTTTTTCTAAAACACATGGCCAAGCCTATTAGTTATTCCTTTCTTCTTTTTGTTTATTTCTTTTCTAAAAAATATAATTCTAAAAAAATTTACAATGTCACATATTATTTACTTTTTAAAAAATAATTCTAATATAATTTTGCTAAAATACTTAGATAAAATAAATGAATCATACCATATACATATATGTATTTCAAAAAATAACAAATAAAGATAGTAAAATAATAACAACCACATATTAAATTATTATTGAAAGAAAAATTTGACCAAAAAAATATTGAGGGAAAAAATATTTATATAATTTGATACAGAAATATCTTAATTTGAATACTAGTATTTCATGATCAGTTAAAATAAATCACATCTAACACACTCACACATATGGGTGGAAATTCATTGACTTAAAGAGTAAGTTTGAGATAAATTATTATTTTTAATAACTCAATATAAACGATAAATTTGATTAGTTAAACCGTTGATTGGTGATATAATATATTAATGACCGATTGCACAAAGTTGTATATAAATCAAAAAGTTCATAACTATGTAATCTAACTATCGATATTTACTTATATAGTTAATTAAAAAATAGTGACATGACTAATTTTGGATGAAGTGACACATGTTAACTGTGTAATTGTTGTTGACTACACAATATTTAATATTTAAAATTAAAATTCATTTTATTAACTCATTTATTTATTTAATTAAAAACTTTAAACTAATTAATTAATTAATAAACCAATTAAATAATAAAAACTCAATAATCTTCATCTTCAACCCCAAATTTTTTAATAAAAACTCAACAACCTTCA
Source organism: Cicer yamashitae (assembly GCA_037974755.1). NCBI lineage: Eukaryota > Viridiplantae > Streptophyta > Magnoliopsida > Fabales > Fabaceae > Cicer > Cicer yamashitae. Next base: position 29,527,322 of record JBBPBQ010020323.1, read on the forward strand.
TCTTCAACCCTAATTTCTTTATCTTCAAATCACAAATTCTCATATTTGGATCCAAACCCTAAAAATTAACCTTAAACATTGGAAGAGATAAGATCTTCTCAAGAGGCAACTTTTCTCTCTCTAATTCATCATGAGTCAAAAATTTGTTGGGATTCAGAACTTCTTTTTTCGGCTCTTGTAACTCTTGCCTTGTGTCATTATCCTTATGTTCATTCAAGGATGCTTTGGGAGCAATATTGATCTGCAAAATCGCAAATCATAACAAAATTAATAGATAAAAACAATGTTAATATGCTCCTGCAATGTTAAGAAAAATGAGAGATTAAAATTCACTTCCTCTTCACGTTATGGATATATCTATATTCTTAAAAAAAGTCACATTCTGTGTACACCAAAGTGACAAAGATAAAATGATGAAAGAATGTCATAAAAATATGATTGTTAATTAATCATAGGATTATATTTAACCAAAGGAAAATTTTGTTCTATGGTCAATAAACTTGAGTGTGAGAAATTGAAATTTTGGATCAAATATATATTTTTGTCTCAAGATAAATTATGTCATTGGTTGAGAATTTTAATTTCTTGATTATGATAAAATTAGCATTATTTATGATAGTGTATTGTAGCGATTGCCCAAAGGTGAACTATAATATGCTTTGATGTTTTTATCTAAATATATGATAAATTTAATGTGAGTATATAGTTTATGATTATTTTGCACCAGTTTCTCCTCATTTGCAAGCGACATTTGTTACCGTTTTCAATGGTTTGAACTTTTCTGAATGGAATGAACAAATGAAGTTCTACTTAGGTGTTTTGGACCTTGACTTGTCCCTTTTGGAGGAAAAATCTATTATTGATGATAACAACATTGAGGATGAAAAGTTCGAGCTTAAGGCATGGGAGAGGTCCCACAAACAGAGGCTTATGTTTATGCAAACAACTCTTGCAAACAATATTAAGACTACTATTCCACAAACAGAAAATGCTAAGGAATACCTTAAGTTTATGGAAGAACGTTTTCGCTCTGCTAATAAGTCACTTGTTGCTACATTGATAGCTCAACTCAAAACTATGAAGTTTGATAGGTCGTGGGGCATGCAATAGCACACTATTGAGATGACTAACACTAAAGCAAGACTATGTCTTTGGGTATGGTAGTTGATGACTCTTTTAGGGTTCAATTTATTTTTAACTCACTTTCTTCTGAGTATGGAGCTTTCCAAGTTAACTATAACACTATGAAAGACAAGTGGGATGTTAAGGACTTGATTGGAAAACTCATTCAAGAGGAGAATTGACTGAAGAATTTTAAGAGTTATTATGTCAACCTAGTTCATGGAGTTGGAAAAGCATTGAAACTAAAAGTCAAGAACTTTAATAAAAAGGCACATGCTAAGCATCACAATAAATTTCATTTACGTGCTAAAGAAGGACACTTCCAAAAAGATTGTCCAAAACGTAAGGCTTGGTTCAAGAAGAAAGATATGTGTAAAACATATGTATTAACTTTTGAATCAAACTTAGTTGATGTTCCTCATAATTCTTGTTGGCTTGGCTCTGATACCACATGTAAAACTTAAGTGTCATAATAAACTTTTAGCGCAAGCATTTAACAACGTAAAGATCTTGAAGTTTATGATTTTCACATACTTGAATTTTATGAGGAAGCCATAGTACTTTGCACCAAGTTCATAGAATAAAATGGTTTCTCTCGCTTTACCTCTTTTTCTAAGACATGGACAAGGATGGAAGGAGACGAGGAGATGCGTTAGAGTTATCCTCACTTGTTCTTAGGTATTTGAAATTTCACAGACAAAATTTTCATTAAGGTGGGTAGTAATTTAACAACTCATTTTTCCTAAGACTTGTTTTCATGTGTGAACCAAGGAAATCTTTATGGACGTAGGATCGTTTAGAAAACATTCTTGTTGACTCAGAGGGAATAAATAGTCTAGAAAGACCCCTAAGGTAACCTACATGGTGAATAAGTCACGAAAAACAAGAGTAAGCCAGGAAAATTCGCTAAGCGCAATGAAATTAGCTTGAAGAGGTGCTTAAACTCTATGCAAAATTTAGTGGAAATCATGTGCCATGCTAAGGAATTGCATGGCGATATGTTAAAGCTAACAGGTAAATTCGATAAATGAATTTGATAGTATCAACAACTATATATATGTGTATCCCCCATCATTTTTCTCAATTTCTACCGTTCTTCCCTTGCCATCACTCAGCCAAACTCTGACCAGAGACACCTTTCACTCTTTCTCACCATATTCAATCCCATTTCGGTTGTTCTAACTTATAGTCAACTCTATTGATTTGTTGTCGAAGTTTCCAAGCAGGTGACGCTTTTAACTTTGATGTTTAGAGATCATTTAGGCGAGTATAACCCAAACTCAATCTATTTCACTTATATTTTTCATTTCAGTTTGGGGTTGGCAACATCCTAACTCAGATCCGTTGTTGTTTGTGTGCTTGTTTCGAAATATAGGTCACTTCGGCATAAACGGGGGTACCGTAGACTCATCGGAAAATATTGTTGAGGGTGTGGCCAGAGGTTAGAAGCTTTTAATATACTATCAAATTACTCTCTATATCTTTAGATTCTTATTTTGTTGGTATGTTTTTGTCTAAGGAAAAAAAAGGTGACTTCTGGACATGTTGGTTGTCTTAGTGTAGATATTGTTGGGCACTGATGTAACACTTCAATATTTTTATATATATTACATATGTGTCTTTTAGTAATTGTCGTGATTTATTATTTAATTAATAATTTATTCTTTTTGTAAAGAAATTAAATTAAATTTTATCACCTTATACTTTACCTGAATAATTATAACCTTTATTTTTATTTAATTGTTCTAGCGTGACAATTACATGAGGACAATTTATGTCATGCTTATTTCCTAAATGGAATATTGTTTATTTTGTTTATTTGATTAGTTTCGATAATCATGAAATCGATGTGTAAGATATATTGGTTTTATTTTGTTATGCGTGACATGTATGATATTTTTTGTCTTACTTGATTTATTTAGTTCATGAATATATTAGTTGAATTATTTAATTAAATTAGACTTTATAGAAGTCGTATTATTTGTTAGTTTTATTTTGGACCAAATAAGTATTCGGCTTAGGAGAAAGTAGAGTTATTGAGACCCGATTCTCATGTATGAGTGTTCTTGCTTGAAAATATTTTTGGTTCATCTATCTTTAGTATAAAAAAAATGTTCCTTTTACTCTCCTTCATGACAAGATTTTATGAAAATTCATGGTGTTGTCTTGACATAATGTAGACTTTATGTCACTGTGTCAACCAATTAATAGATGAGATAATGTACATTCCCTCATTCTTAACACCTTTAACTCATTCTTAACATGATTAAGTTGATTATTCTGATGTGTTTAGAGTAAAGTTTGATTTGTATTCTTAAATGACTAATAATGAGAGAAATTTTATAGTAGAAGGAATAAAGTTTCTATTTGTATGTGTTCTTCGTGATTAAAGTTATCAATAACATGTCGCTAATCCAATTTTATTGTTTATAAAATGAAAGTTGTGATTTTGAGACATTTATTCACGTGTATATGTGTTCTATATTGGGATAGAAAAAAGATTTATTCTTGATTTCGAGTATCCATGAGAATATAAATTTGATGTCTTATGTGATTAAAATTTAATCTTGAATATTTTATTTTTGTGGTAGCCTAAGTGGCTGATGATTTGTTTTTTGAACATTGTTCTCTTATGGTTGCCTAAATGGCTGGTGATTTGTGTTTTGAACCTTTTATCTTTGTGGTTGCCTAAGTGGCTGATGATTTTTGTTTTAAACATTTTATTTTTTTTAGTTACCTAAGTGGATGGTGACATGTACCTTTTGAGCATCATTATCATTTCATCACATATCATATGCATATCTTTGTGAACACTTTAGTGGCTGGTTTAATTTTCCCCATTAGCATGGGTGACTTCTATGTGGATGCCTTAGTGGCTGATTATATCTAGATCATATACTTTTAGGAGCATGCATAACTTGCATACATTTTATTGTTATTTTTATTTTGATCTAATTATTTGTTCTAAGGTGAGTTGCTACTTGATTTATTTAGATACATTTTATGACTTGATACGTCTTTGCGAACTATTAATAAAAATCAATTTCTTTAAATCTTTTATTACAAAAAAATGTTATATTTATATTTTATTGCTATTAGCTTATTATTTGGTTTAACTTTTGTTGTGCAATAACAAACTCCTTACACCAATATTTAGGTACTAATGATCTCAAAGAGTTGCATGAATGATGTTTGCTTGGTGCACGCGCGTGGAAAAAGGGGGAATTTTACTTAACAATAATGGTTTGTATTAATAAAACCGACGTGGTACATTTTAAAGTTATTTACTTTTCATCGTTAACTTTAAATAGAAATGCAGAAGTGAGTTTTCTTTCGCTAAGAAATAATTGAATTGTAGTTAATTTAAGTTAACCTTGTTTCTCTTGAATTTCACCTAAAGAGAATATATTAAAACATAATTCCAACTCTATTGAATGACACGTCATACATTTATGTGCCACATCATAGCATTTGCGTCACATCGTTTATATTCTTATGTGGCACTGTCTTTACTATTCTTCTCACATCTTCTATTTCTTAATTTAGCTTTTGCATCTCACACATCATATACATAAGTTAAAAACCATTTCAAAAAAGCTCATCATAAAAATAATTCTACCATCTTCTCACTCCAATATACATTTGCGACTCCTCCAATTCTAACTTTACATATCCTGTAGATTAATTGGCAATAAAATACACGTTATCTCATCCCAAATATTACAGTAATCATTTGCTAGTATGAATCTAATCTCACGAAGCCATATCTAAATCCGATCTCACAAAGCCATCTCTGTTCATTTCTTGGAAAATTTGTGTCATCCATACACTTATCTTCGCCTGTGTAACTAACTATAAATTGTCTACACAACTAGACAAAAGACTTTTATAAATATATTTATATGTTTTGTGTTCTAAGTTCTTTTATCGTTATCAAAAGACAAAAAATTGGAACTAGAGCATCTCGACACATTTCAAAGGTATATACTTTGAATTTGAAAATTTGAATAAAAAACTATTTTCATCTACAAAATTGATGCGACATTCAAACATAACCTCTTTCATGTTTAATCGATTCAATATTAGAGGGTTCAAATTCATCTTGCATCTCACTCAACCATGATAAAATATAAACTTTTAAAATAATGTGATCTTAATTTTTTAATTTTAATAATAAAATTTAATCAATGACATTTTACTCTTTAGTACAAAATATTGCAATTTTGATTTTTACAATTTTTTGATAAAATTATTTAAAAATAATTGAAATTTTCTTTAAACAAAACATTTGAAGTTTTAACAAATAAATACATACTAATACTAAATTTAATTTGAAGATTGAGGTATCCTTTAAGTTATTATTTTATTTTTAATCTTCTTTTACAAAAACTTATTTTTAACTGAAAACATATTTCTTTTATAAATAAATGTTAGTAAATTAGTAGTTATATTAGTTTTATCTGATTTTGCACCAAAAATCTCCTAGAAACTCTTGAGTGTTCCTCAACAACAACTCTAACTTAATTCAAATATGTATTCATGGTAATTTATTACATATAAATACATATGTTTTCATTATAATTCATTATATATATAAATACAAATAAATTATCGCTTAAATTGCAACAGCAAACAATTAATAAACTTTCAACGAAAATGTTATATCTTTAAAGTTATCAGAAAATTCCGTTAAAAAAAAAGGCAAATTCGAACATAAGTATCTCGACACATTTCAAAGGTATATATTTTGAGTTTGAAAAATTAAATTTATAGGTAAGAAAGAATTCAAGTATTTACAATTCTCTTTCATTCGATTAGAATTTCATCACACATTTAGTATTCTCTATATCATTTTTGTAGTTTATGTCGTGTTAAAAAATATAGCTTATGTCCTCAAATATTTTTTAAACAAATATTTTCATCTACAAATTTGATATGACCTTCAAACATGACCCCTTTCATGTTTAATCAATTTAATATTAAAGGATCTAAATTCATCACGCATCTCACTCAACCATGATAAAATATAGACTTTTAAAAGTTTGATCAACGACATTTTACTCTTCAATTCAAAAGATTGCAATTTTAATTTTTTTTTAATAATTTGATAAAGTTATGTGATAAATAATTGTAATTGAAGTTTATCTTAAACAAAATGTTTCGAGTTTCAACAAATAAATACACACTAATACTAAAATTAATAGGAAAATTCACTTATCCTAAAAGCTACTATTTTACTTTTAATTTTCCTTCGCAAAAAAATAATTACATATTCAATATCATTATTAATAGTTGAAATATATTTTTTTTATAAGTAAATATTACTAAATTAGTGGTTATATTAGTTTTATTAGATTTTGAACTCGAGACGTTTACCTTAAACAAAATGTTTCAAGTTTCAACAAATAAATACACACTAATACTAAAATTAATTGAAAAATTCAGTTATCCTTAAAGTTATTATTTTACTTTTAATCTTCTTTCACAAAAAAATAATAATGACATATTCAATATCATTATTAATAGTTGAAATATATTTTTTTTATAAGTAAATATTAGTAAATTAGTAGTTATATTAGTTTTATCAGATTTTAGATTTGAAATCTCCTTCTTAAAACTCTTTAGCATCCCTCACTTAAATTGCACTAACAAAAAGTAAATGAAATGTTACATCTCTAAGAAAAAGAACTCTAAATGTCATTATAAATCTTTGGAGCATCCTTGTATGAAGATCTTAATGTAAATTATTATGATTGGTTTATCTTTGCTACACAAAATGATAAAGTACTAGTCGATTTTTAAAATGATTGTGTAGGATATATTTAAGAAATCATACACCTATCATTCAAAAGCAATATCTTTTATTATGTGAATATGATATCCTCCGCACACAATTGCAAAGATTAATCTCTCGAACCAAGTTGGACCGCAATAGACGACAAAATTCTCCCTTAAAATATTTAACATTATTGTATTCCCATAACAAGAAATATATACTATATATAACACATTTCCATATTTACAATTTCAATAAATTAGATATTCGATTTTAGTTTTTTGATGTGTTAATCCTAACATATGTTGGCAAAGGAAAGCTTACAACTTAATTAATTATATTTAAAAAAGTGTTATTATAATGATTCAATCTTTTACTATTTAAAAATTAACTTCATTTTAACAATATAAATAAATAGATTATTCAATCTTAGATTATTTTAGTTCTTTTCTCCCTCTATATTTTTGCTATCGGTCTTTTCATTTTATTAATAATATTTTTAGGGTGCCTAAATATTTATAGGTAAATGGAAGTGCCAATACAGTTGAGATGTCAATTAATCACGATAGTATCTTTACACTTTCATACTTGCTTTAAAAAATGTTATTCGATCTTGACTCTCTAATTTCAATTTTACAATACATTTGATTATATCACATTTAGAAGCGATATAACATTATTAGTTACAAATATTCAAAGATTCTTCAACAAAAACAATTATGGTTAATTATTCAACTAAAATCGTTGAGGAGCAACACTGGTGCAAGTAAACCAAAATTTAAAGTGTGTAAATAAATAAATAAATGATGTTTATGAAAAAAAAATCATTTTCATTTCACGTTGACATATTTAAAATTTTTTACATTCTCCTAAATTTTTAAGATTACAAATACTTGTATCGTTAGTTATACAAAACTTTTATATCTTTATTTTATCTATTTTTGTAGTGAAAAATAATTATATATTTTAATGAAAAATTTATATATACACATATAAAAATATATCAACACCTACCGTGCAACGTGCGGGTCACAATCTAGTTTAATTTATTTTAGAGCGTAAATGAACATTGATTTAACAATTGGAAGATTAAATTTACAAATAAATGATTAAATAATATTTTAGTAAATTGTATTACGTTCTTTTACAAAAAAAATATATTAAATCATTTTTTGGCGCAACTTTTATTTAATATATGATGAACCACTCATAAAAAAAAAATTATAATCGTATTTAAAAGAAAACAAATATTTTTAGGTAATATTTTAGATCAAAATATGGGGCATTACAACTCACATATGTGTGAAGATATTGTTAGTTACTGATAGAGGGCTATTGAGTAGTTATTGATCGTTGGTTTGTTACCTTAAGATTGGCACAAAATTTCATGCTCCCCGCGATCAGTAGAGTAAATTTAAAATTTTAGTAGTGGTGGAGTTTCCATGACTTGATTAGAGATGTGTAGTTAACAATAAATAATGCTCATTAATTGTTTTTTAGGAGCAAAATTTAATATGATTTGATTTGTAGTTAACCATTCATCACAAAGGATGATTAATAATTGAACTCGAAGATGTTTGTTAGATTATATCATACTAACTAATTGTTCTCTTTGGTGTATGATTATTTGTGATATTTTAAGTTTCTAATTATGTTGTGTTGGTTGATGGATATATGCGAATATTTGATAGCTATGATTTTATCACCCTAGGTTACATGATATGGTTGAGATAATGAATGAGTTTGCATTCCTGAAGCAAAATTTGCAAAATTGAGATGATTTGGATTGAGAGGATGACAAGTTGTTGAGGTTTGTTGGTTTGTTTAAAATATTAAATGACAAGGTTGTACAATTAATCAGTGTAGTTACGACCCTTAAGTGGTGTTATACCTATATGAGGTTCTATTGTTATATCACATCTTTTAATGTATCTTTTGTATATGTGATACCCTTATGAGTTCCACAAGATATCTGTCTTTGTGCCATTATGGTTATATGTAAATATTTTATCATGCTAATGTAAGAATTTGGTTGGTTCAAATACAAATACTCTCTATTGATGTTTTGAGATATTAAAACAAGAGAATAATTATCTGCTAACTAGTTACTTTAAGTGTGTTGATTGACTAAGACATATTGACAATCTATGTAATTGCTAATATGACATAAGTAACGTAAGTAGTCATCGGATAACAAGCGCCTGAAGGATAATCAAGTGATCAATCATTAGATGAAAATTCATCGAGTAAGACAATTGCAACATGATGTGCTCATTACTAAGGGATCTTTCTATCAAAGGATATAATTTCAAGAGCTATAAAATGATCTTCAAACTAAAGAAGTTGACGAACATTGCCAATGTTGTTGATGATGTCCAACTTTTGGTTATTTCCTTTAGGGTGAGAAGAATAAGTGAAAAAGATCTAAGACCTTGCTCATAACATTCATATCATATATGGTATGTCTGAAAGATCAGTACAAAGAAAGAAAAAAGGCATGGCCATACATGAAAGCATATTTCAAATAAACAAAAAAACCATGAACATGAGATTTAATTGCAAAATCCTCTCTTAGGAGATTTATTAGATATCTTTGTAAATCAATCAAATACAAAAACAATAGTACAAAAGGATTTGTGATGCTTGAATTGATATAGGATTGAAATTGTAATATGCTATCAAAGAGAATCGGTAGTTGTGGCTACCTTATTTTTTAAAGTAAAGTCTAGAGTGACAGGTAAATATTTGGTTCCTAAACATCGCAAGAGGGCTTGGTAGGATTGTTAATAAGATTATAATTTCTCTAGTTATTGCATGGAGAGGCGGTTGGAAAAATACTTGGAACCTGGACAGATACTGTACAAAATCAACTCAAAAGGCAAGGTCTACTAGTATTCTTGAAGAATTTAGAGACTGTATTTCTAGTTGCATGTTGAGGCATTATAGTACAAACTCAAGAGGAAAGATTTGCCAGTATTCTTGGGTAAACTAGAGACTATACTTTTGATTGCCTACTAAGGCATTACAATACAAATTAAAGAGGCAGGGTCTACCAATAATTTTGAGAAATCTAGAGATTGTACTTTTTGTTGTTCTTTGAGGCATTGCAATATAGCTTGGGGATGCAAGGAAACTATATTGAGCTTTGAGAAGCTTAGAGAATACTCAAATTATGGAGAGGTTGCGCTAATAATATTTGGGTAGATTAAGTTCTTGACTATACTAGGGAAAATTTCTCTTCGTAATGAGAACTAGATGAAGCAATAGTTGTTGCGAACTAGTATAAAATTTCCTGTGTGTTCTTCTTCTCCCTTATCTCCATACTTTTGTTTTTTTATTCTTTATCTCTTATCTTCCATTGTGGTAAGTATTTGAATTTTGCCAAAAGATAAACTTTTGATAAAAAATCTATTTTAAACTAATAGATAATTTTTTAAAAGGTCAACAAAAATCGATTTTTTTGTTTTTGTTTTCCTAAGCTTCATATTTTTTATGTAGAACTTTTTTATAAGCCCATATAATTTGTGTGGGGATTTGTTTGGGTTTCTGAAAATGGGACTTGGGTCATCTCATTATGGTGGTATTAAGGTTAGTCGTTTCAGATCGACCTCTAAGAATATAAAGTCACAATAACTGAATAAAGTTAGCTCCTCATAGGACAATAAATTTCTAGTATGGGTTAGAGCTTAAGTTACTTTGTTTCTATATAGTCATATTCTCACAAGATTTCTCAGAAGATTTCTTTTAGTCATATTCTCACAATATTTCTTTAAGTCTAAACCTTATGATTCTTTTAAAATAGTGCTGGTTCTTAACACTCGAGGTAGAGGTAGAGGTGGAGGAGTTGGATCAAGAGAAAGGACTCCTGAACCCATGAGAATAGCAGAGACTTCTAGACCTAGAGAATGACTTAACTATGAGATGTTACATCATCTTTCGTCAGATAGAAAGGGAGGACGTGAGACTTGATGCTTTATATAGGGAAAGCCGTCACAATTCAAAGTGACTATGATTCAGAGGGAGATGAGCACTGGTTGCGGGAACTAAAAAAGATTTGTGTTTACCCACTACTAATAAAATTGAAATGTAGGCTATGCTACCTTCATGCTCACAAAAGAAGCAAAAGCACGGTAGAGAGGAAAGACTCCTTTGATGGAGGAGGAAGGCAAAAATGGTTATTCCGGAAGTATTTAAGGACTTATTAATAATCTTAACAAGTCCAAATTTGTTGATTTCATGATTCCTTTTTGAAACATAACGTCTTATTAAATGATGTTTTATATAATTGTGTTTTACACTCTTTCATTAGGTAATTTCAAGTTGATAAGAATACTGCAATTTATTTAGTAGAAAATCATTTTAGGTTCAAGCGGTTAAACGTAGCTACTCAGTTAGTAGTGAACTAGTATAAACCACTTTGTTCACGGCTTATTCCGTTACCTTGGTTACTTATTTAAAATATTTTTAGTAGTACTTTGTCTATAAAGGTTTTTCATAACTTGTGTTTTGAAAAAGATTTTACATTCAAGACAAAGACACCTAGTTTCTTGTATTTTTCCCCATATTTATACAATATTTATAACATTTAAATTAAAATTTTGAATAATAAATTTTCTATCATACCAATCTAGTATAATTGGAGTTTTGATTTGATCAACTTTATATGTCTTAAGGTATGCCAACAACATATCTTCCTTTTGGGTTGATATCTCTCTAGTTATCTAATTGAAAGTTAGACATCATAATTTATTATGTACTGTTAAATGTGATGTACTTTTAAAAATGAGTAATATGTTTAAGTAATTTTTTTTTAAAAAAAGTTTATATAATATTTTGTTATGCATATAAACATAAAATTAGTCATTTTAATACATTATATACTCATTAAATATGTTATATTAAATATATTATCAATCAGTTTAACTTTATATGATTGTTAATGTCAAGCATAATAATAAATATTTATTATATAAATAGAATAATGTGTAAAGTATTCAAATATTATTTTAAATTTTATCTTAAATATATTAACATAATACAATATATGTCTATTTTAAAATAGTCTTTTCAAATATTGCTTTATTTTTACTAACATAATATTATGTCTATTTATAGTTATTATTGATACAAAAAGTAAAGAAATAAATAAACTATCTCTTTCTTTTTTGAATAAAAATTACCACTTTGAAAGCCATTTGACTGACTTGTTTGCTTAGTTTATAGTATGACTTTGTAATGAATATTGACATAAGCTCCTATAAATTAACTCCTTTGAGATAGTTTCATAGTATCAATATATCTTCTCTATCTCTTCAAGTTACTTTATCTTGCATAGAGACATGGCTAGAGTTTTGGTATTACTCCTACTTCAAGTGAGCTTCTTCGTAGTGTTTGCTAAAGAGTTTGATAATCTTACACACAAACATCATCACCATCACCATCATTATCACCAACTTGCCCCAACCTCTGCCCCTGTTCAACCTCCATCCTTATCAGCCCCAGCTCCAACCCCTGCCCATGTTTCACACCACAGCCAACATCACCATCACCATCACAAATCAACCCCAACCCCAACCCCATCCCCAATCAACTATGTATCCACTACTTATGATCTGAGTAAGGATCGTAAGCACCACAAACACCACAAACATCATCACCATAAATCATCAGCCCCAAGCCCAGCCCCAACCCACGCCTATGTCCACGCTCCTTCTTTAACCCCTACTCGTCCTCCCTTTCCCTTTGCCACTAGTTATGAAGAGGTTTTGGATCATAAGCACAACAAACACCACAAACATCATCACCGTCACTTCTCATCCCCAGCCCCATCCCCTGCCTAGGTTTACACTTTTTCTCCCAATACGCATCCCATGCTTATGTTATTGACGATTGTTGCAATAATTAAATTTAACTAAGTATTTTTATCGATGTAACAGTATACCTAAAAAAATTTAAATAAAAGTATGTTTATCGATTTAACAATATTTCTGCCTCTAATTCTCCTAGTATGTTTTGTATTTCAAATCAATTAAATATCTAGTTTATATTATCAAATTACCTATGTTTTGTATCCAATGTTTTGTCAGTAGTTCATAAAATTGATCACCTTTACTTGCTTTGTTAAATTACTTTGTACCCACCTTTCTAAAGAATTCCTCTGTACCTTCAATTTGTTATGCAAAAATTAGTTTGCAAAAGCTTCAAATGATAGCTACGACTTCCCAACTAGGTTGTTACCTCAAAACTATCACCTATCATCTGCTATACCATAAGAAATTCCTTCGTACCCTTCATTAAATGAAGCAAAAATCTTTCATTTTAATATAAAAATTTATATCTGAAAAATTAATCGAATACAAATTTTATCTTAAAATATTATAAAGATAATAAATAAATTTATTGAGTTATATAAAATTTCCATCTTCCTAATTTCTTAAAAATAGTTTTTACTAACATAATCTTTCAAAAAGTATTAATTAATATTTTCAAACTTAATATTGAAGTAATATAAGCATTAACTAAGAATATACTACTATGTTTATGGACTATATAAAAAAATAAGTGTTTGTGTTATTTTTTAATAAGTTATTTCAGTTGTATATGTATCCAACACTTAAAACTTAGTATATTAGATTATGTTATATTTTCTTGAAAATATAATCAAATATATGATCTGTAGCTGACACTACGCCAAAAATAGCATTTTACATCGCTTTTTTAAGCCCTTTTATAGCGCTTTTAAGCGCTGTAGTATCTAGTGTTGTTAAAAGATACAACAACGCTATTTAAAATAAAAAAGCGCTGTAACATATAGCGCTCAACACTTTTCTCAGAGTAGTTTTACAGCGCTTTTCATAACAAAAATGGGCTAAATACCACTCGTGGTCCCTTAACTTAATTTCGGTTAACGATTTGGTCCTTTATCTTTTTTTTTTCCCGATTTGGTCCTTTATCTTTTTAAATAATTTCAGCGTTACCCTTTAAGTAGGGTTCCGTTAAGAAAAAGTTAAAAAATCCCTTATCTAGATCATTGTATATGTTCATCAAACCTCTAGGAACGATTGCCACTGATCTGAAGTGATTTCTATGGAGTATAAATACCCATAGCTTCAGTTTTAACGAATCAATCATACTATCAAACTTAGAACAAACTTTGAATATTTTTCTGAAATATTTCCAAAACATAAAGGATAACTTTTTCTGAACATGGAGGAGGGATTTTTTTAACTTTTTCTTAACGAAACCCCACTTAAAGGGTAATGCTGAAATTATTTAAAAACATAATGGACCAATTCGGGAAAAAAGAAAGATAAAGGACTAAATCGTTAACTGAAATTAAGTTAAGGGACCACGGATGGTATTTAGCCAAAAAAATGCTATAATAGGTGCATATATAGCGCGCTTGTTATACTCGTTTTACAGCGCTTTTTTGAAAAAGCGTTGTAAATCTATTCTAAAATGCGCTGCTTGTTGTACTAGTTTTACAGCGCTTTTTCACAAAAACACTATAATAGGATCATTCTTATACTAATTTTCTATTCTAAGAAGCGCTGCTTGTTGAACTAGTTTTACAGCGCTTTTTTAAAAAAAGCGCCGCGTGAATTGTTATACTAGTTATACAACGTTTTTTTTCGAAAAAAGCGCTGTAATAGGTGCATTTTTATACTAGTTTTAATAAAAAGCGCTCTAAACCGGATTGACATTTTTTAATGGTATTTTTAAAATAAAGCTGGTTTGTATAAACAGGTCTTTTATGGCATTTTTGTAAGAAAGCGCTGTCTTTTAATTTTTTTCCAAAATCATATTCATCAAGCACATATTGACACAATTACTATATTTTTCATAGCAAAAGCAATTTCATTTAAACAGCAACAGCAACAATCAGTTCACAACACCCAATTATATATATTTCATAGCAACAACAATTTCATTTAAACATGTACGGCAATTTCATATTCACATCAAGTACTATATTTTTTACATATTCACAACAATTATATATTCACAATATCAATTACATATGCACAACAAAAATCAGTTCACAACACTCAATGTACAATATATAATAGTTTCTTTTCTCAACCTCAATAATGCCAATGTACAATATATAACACTTTGAATTAACTATGAATTATGTGTCAGCTTTACAATAATGCCAATTTCCCAGCAATAATGCCGATTTCACAACCTGCAACATGTCAATTTCCCAGCAAATTAAATAACTTTCAGTTCGATCACATACTGACACCAGTCTTCCTTTATTTCAGTTAGATCACTTTCAGAGTATGTTGAATTGAAATTGTCAAAGTACTGTGCGATATAATATTTGAACATAAATAAGTTAGAATCCAAATATATACATAGTTTATATAAGAAAATCAAAATATAATGAAAATAACGTACTGTTTCTGGAATTATATTTTTGATTCATATCAACAATCTCCTTCATGAATTGCAACATATAGTATCTGCAGTCTATGTTGTTAGTTTGACGATGGCATTATAAAATAAAACATATATGCCAATAAATATTTGTGCATTGATTGTAAATGAAATTTTAAAGGCATATAATTAAGTTCTCTAACAAAAATTTCAAACCTTTATTGGAATCCATCTGATGTTGTTTGACTTATACGTCGACACTGTAGCACCTCTTTGAGCGCGGAAAACATGCAAAGCACTATCAAATAAATGTGATTATTATTCAATT
Organism: Cicer yamashitae; assembly: GCA_037974755.1. Classification (NCBI taxonomy): domain Eukaryota; kingdom Viridiplantae; phylum Streptophyta; class Magnoliopsida; order Fabales; family Fabaceae; genus Cicer; species Cicer yamashitae. The sequence continues at coordinate 29,542,930 of JBBPBQ010020323.1, forward strand.
ACCAAAAACATTATTTATATATGTAAGAAATAAATGAATATTACTTACGTATCGAAGATATTCTTTATATCCGAGTGATTGTTATAATGACCGTGCAATGGATCTAAATAATATATAATTTCAGAGGTGACATTGATGGCAAACAACACCCAATGTTTCCTACAACAACAAAAATTTGGTTGGAAACTTTGTTTACACAACTGATAAATTAAGTATCATAAATTAAAAATGATATAGATAAAGAATATATAATTACCCGGAATTTTATGGTGCAAGAAACAGTTTATCCTTCTCTTTATTTCCCAAAAGTATATCAACGACATATTTCTTTACGTTAACTGGATCGAGTTTAAACATGGACAACTTATGCAGAGATAAGAATGAAAATATATCTGACAATTTACGCATGCACACCAACTTCTCATACAAAAACCTTCAATGAAAATGTCAAATTAGATTAATTACCAATAAATGTGGCAGTGATGCAATTAAAAGTAATTTTTATCTTAAATAAAGTATTTTACATTACCTAATGTATATGTTGATGACAGTAGCACCCAGCTCCTTATGATTGAGAAGTTCATATATGTGCTATTTATCAAGTAATTCTTCATACTCATCTCCGAAAATACCTTTCTCCATGTGTATGATACGTGAATCATTGCTGTCCATATTCATTTTTGCTTGTATTTAAAGACACGACCCAAATCGAGAAAGGCGTGGATGACTTATTTTAGGAGCAACAATTGATTTTCCATGATCTAGTTTTTGAATTTTTCCAAATTTTCCACGATTCAGTTTTTGAATTTTGCCAGGTTTATTTTGACCACGAACATGCATTTGTGGTGCGGCTGATTTCTGGCAGATTTGCGGTGCGACATGTTTTGATTGAATCTGAAACAATGAGGTTAATCAGTTTGTTAGTTATTATAGTAAGCTAATCATTGATGTATACACATTGATGTATATGGTTGCTTACGGCACGGTAGAGCCAGCTCTTGAGTTAACTTGGATAAGCTACCTTTTAAAAACACTAGTCAAAGGCAAACCTTTTCTAGTGAAGTGATAGACTCGTTGCGAGGAATCTTCTTATCATTCCCTTTAGACTTTGTAAGAATCTAAATAAATGTGAAATTAAAGTTAACAGCGAAAAAAATCAGCAATTAAATATAATCAATCATAATCATATATCATAAAATTAAATATACATATCAATTAAACATACCTTATCTAGGCCAACAAGATTTTTGGGCCATGCCACGTAACTACCTATTGCTTCTCCCAAAAACTTCATATCTCCGTCGTTGTCGGGTATAGGCAATGGTGCATTTGGTTCAAAAGCAATCACGGGTGAAACGTTAACATGGCCGGCAGGGATCAGAGTGTTGTGTAATACTTCTCCCAAGGTATTGTACAATGTTTCTTTTCCAACCACGCGATGAGTAGGGGAGGATAAATACAACACGCAAGATGAGACACCCTAAATAAATGGTTAATACATAAGTATGTTAAACAATTAGGTTAAATGAATTTCTTATTTTATTAAGTAATTAATTACCTATGTAAGACTTTTACGACCAATGTTGCAACTAACGTTTTCACTCTCTACTTGTATTTCACGTTGACACTCCGGAAGTTGCTTTTCCTTATTCTTTTTCACCAAAAATGCCACTTGCTCTGTTAGGATTTTCAGCTTATCTAGTACTTCCTCATTAGATGGATTTGTGCGCTTCTCATGTGAAAAATAGCTTTTCGGAGTTACGCCAAATCCTTTACCCCTTACACGGCCAGAATATTCAGAAACATTAAATACTTTACCAAGTATGTCCCTGCAACTAACTTGTTTATTCTCCTCTTGATTTTCAGAACATTGTTCTAGATTCTCCTAAAATACATGTAGGATTAAAAAGATAAGTTCAATATCATTTTTAAAATACAATATTAAAAAATATTAAAGTGATAATATACTTACACATTGTTCTATCACTTGTTGAACATTTTCATTATCAACTATTCCATCTTTATTCAAACGAGCCTCATTCCACAAAATATGACGACCTAATGGTTGATCGGATTGTATCACTTGAAACTATTTGTTAAGACATAAACAAAAGCTATTCGTTAAGATCATAAACAAAATATTAGTTAGAAACTATAGTTTGTAATGTACCACATTATATAAAAGTTATGTTTACTTACAATTTTTTGCTCGAAACGTGCATACCCCTTACACGATTTTTTGTATGGATGCATTGGATTTTTTGCCCTCTAAGCACGTAATTTTTTCTCACCTCATCAACATTAAAAGCCGACTGCAAACCAAATAAAGATAGATAGAGTTTGAGTAAAATTATTTCAATGGAAAAAATTATAAGTAACAAAAAAGTGGAGTAAAAAAGTTACTTGTATATCATTCCACAATATATCATTAGCATCCTTCAAAGCTTTATCTCTCCAGTCATCAATTGTTATTGGGATATTTTGACGAACAACTGCACCAACGTAACTTACCATCATTGAACTGTTGGGCTCAATTGGCTGGCCACTTTCATTCCATCCCACCTAATAAACTCATAGAGTAAGTACATGCTTTCAAAAAAGATAAAAAATAAATTCTAAACAAAGTATAGTATACCTCAAATTTAATTCCATTACTTCTTGGTTTGATGACCTTTTGCATAATAGTTGCATCATGTTTAACTTCGTTTTCATAACTCTTAGTATTGACAACTTCCTCATTTTGACGATCTAAATCATTGTTGGAATCCATTTATCTACACATTTCACACATTATAATTATATGTTTAGTAAAACTTCAACAACTTCAACATGCAGTAGTCTAAGTAGCAGTATAAGTTCAACATGCAGTTTAGTGACAACAACAAATTAATAAATACAATACCTGAAAAGTGCGCAGAAATACGTAGGGTTCGTTGGGTTCGTATATGGAGAGGGTTCGTAGGGACAGCAGGGTTCGTATGGAGTACGTAATGAGGGTTCGTAGGGATAGTAACGAAGATGGAGATGGTTCGCAATAGGGTTCTTAGGGACAGTAGGGTTCGTATTGAGTACGTAATGAGGAGGAAAATGAAGAGGAGGAGGTTTCGCAATGCCAATAGTTCGTAGGGAAGAGTACGCAATGAAGAGGAAACTGAAGCGGTTTCTTATTATCAGGTTAGTTATAAAACCCTATTGCAATGCTTTTTTGAAAAAGCGCTGTGAACGACCTCCTTCTTTTATTTTTTAAAAGTCTATTACAGTGCTTTTTTAAAAGCCTTTTACAATGCTTGTCCAAAAAACGCTGTCAACGACCTCCTTATTTTATTTTATATTTGAAGAGATAATTAAGTTTTGGAAATTTGTATTTGAATTAAATTAAGGAAGAGATAATTAAGTTTTGCAAATTTAAATTTGCAAACACCACATGCAAGTTTGCATATTTAAAGTTTTTTAGGTATAATGTTACATCGATAAAAATACTTAGTTAAATTTAATTCTTGCAACAATCGTCAATAACATAAACATGGGATGCGTAGTGGGAGAAAAAGTGTAAACCTAGGCAGGCGATGGGGCTGGGGATGAGGAGTGATGGTGATGATGTTTGTGGTGTTTGTTGTGCTTATGATCCAAAGAAAAATGAGATATATGATTTTGCAAATTTACAATACAAGTTTGCAAAATAAATTCATAAAATAAAATATTACGATTTTCTCCTTAGAAAAAAAAATTGGAGTTCTAAAGCAAGCTAGCATCAATTAATGAACTTCACATGCAATTGACACTAATTACTAGCTTGCTAACCATTAAGAATATCTTAGCATTAAAAGGAAACAAATCATATATCTTTTGAATATATATATATATATATAGCTATTGTCATTAAAAAAAAAAAAAAATCATAGACTTCTACATTTTTGGTCAAAGGAGTGTTTCGATATTTTACATGTGTTGACTCATTGATTATATTTAATAAATTTATTTTTAAATTATTTTTAAAATTGATGTATTAATGTCAATGTCGTGTACAATATATGTCTCGGTATGTGCTTCATAGTCATAGACACTAAGCAAACACACATTTTTAATTTGTTGTGTTAAGTTGTTTATTAACTAGAGTTACCGATTTTTGTCTTTGTTTCATCTCTTTAATTTTATAGAGAAATACTAATGTGATAAATATTTTAGAATCTTATCGTCAAATATAGAAAAGATTCTCACAATGACTTAGATTATTGGAAGAAAATATGGAAATGTGAAGAAACATCAACTCAAACTCCGAACAAATAGATTATAGTATATTAGAGATTCCTATTTTTATTCTAAGCTTCTCCTTTTTATCTCTTCTTTTTACTTTTCCCGTAGTTATTGGTTTGGTGAATCACTACTTACTAGTCTATGAAAAAAATGAGTTAAATTGGTTTATAACATTGAAAAATGTAATGGTGTCTACATGGAAGCTAACAAAGAAATTTTGTGGTCCATTAAATTTACACTTATGGTTCAATTTATCAAGTCCACATTTTCATGCCTAGTAAGCTTCATGTATATAAAGTATATAAAGGAGGTTGCCAAAAAAAATTTATATAGAGGAGGTCCAAATACTAACTACGATAAAAAAAAAAAATTTAACAATATTTTGATAAATAATAATAATAATAATAATAATAATAATAATAATAAAAATATTAATAAATTCTTAGCTATCATTGAGTTTGGTTGGGTACTTACAGCTACCTTGAAACTAAAATCAACTTAAACTTTAAATTATCTTAAAATTAATTAAATATAAATAATGATGTGATCACTTTATATGATAGTTTGTTGGATACTATACACAATCAAAGTATAAGATATGAGAGTGATCACCAATAATATTAATAATAATGTAATCCCTTCAAATGCTAAACATGTAAACTAAGAATGAAAGTTACTTACATGATATTTTTTTTGTAGTTGTGTGTATTAGTGAATAGCAAGAGGAAAAAAAAATAAACATAATATATATATATATATATATATATATATATATATATACCATAATTATAGAAAATGTCACTAAATAGTAAACAAAAAAAATTAGTGGTAATATTTTAAAGCCGACAAAAAAGAAGTAAAGTTGATAAAGAAAAACCAAAAGCATGAATTAATGAAGTTACCTATTAATTAGTTTCACTTTGCACATAGTGGACCGACAAGTTCATATTTTCCTACTCATCTTGCTAAAAATGCAAGTTGAATATGCATGCATGATACATACACTTCAAAAGCTTTATTGCAATATTACAATGCAAACAACTAAAGCTAAATATTCACATTTCACACTAATTATAGAAATACCTTCACATGTTAACAATGGAGAGAATCTTTATTATTGGAAGACATTATAAGCACTTTATGCACATTCATCTCTTACACCGTTCTCTTTTTCTTAGCATTTAAAACTATGCATCAAGATTTTGTGGCTAGAAAGAAAAAGAAGTAAAAGAAAAGCTTGAATTAATGAACTTCACATGCGATTCACACTTCATAGCTGCTAATTAAAGAAATGCCTTAGCATGGTGACAATTGAGAGAATCTTACCATTGAGAGACATTCATGATACTTGACTCACACATTCATGATAAAGAAAATGGACCACACTAAAACTCACCATTCTAAAAATGCATTAGAAATCTGCATGCATGACACTTAACCTTTTGCATTACATGAATGCAAGTCTGCAAAATTCAATAATTCTTAGCATTCTCTTTCAAAGCAAACAAATTAAGATAAAAAATGACTAAAGTAGCTAAACATTGAGAGAAGAGAATCTTAGCATTGTGTCTTTAGAAAGAAAAAGAAACAGAGTATGTGTTGTTACTAAGCAAACACACTCACTCAGTCATGCTTTCACTCACTCTTCTTCCTCTATAAATACGTGTGTTAGTCTAACATTCTTCTTCACCCCTCACTCACTCATAATCTCTCTCTCTCTCTCTCTCTCTCTCTCTCTCTCTCTCTCTATATATATATATATATATATATATATATATATATATATACTTCTTGTTTTCTTATTCAATTTCAATATATACTCAGCTTCTTTCTCACAAAACACCTTCAATACAAGCTACTACTAGAATCTCTTCTCTTTCTCAAAAATATATAGTAAGAGGCTCCAGAACATTCATACATACATATTAGTACGCATTTTGATGTTTATACTCCTATAGCTCTCCTTCTATATTATAACTGTGAAATTGGAAAAACAAGAAAGAAAGAACCATGCTATTATATATATTCTTTTCAGTTAAAAATGCAAACTATCAACTAACTTGTTTACAAAGGCACTTAGCATATATATATGATACATACATCTATATTATTAAAAACAACTAACTTGTAACTAAAAAAATTAGAAAACGAATTTAACTAATCAAATAACTGGATACTGTGAAGGACGTATCATTAAAATTATAACACTACCTTTCTTTCCATCAACTGTAAGTGATCTGTAAGTATAACTCTCTACCTCACAGGTTGTCTCTCTCTCTCTCTTCCTTCTCACTGTGAGATATTATTTTTAATTCAGAAATTATATTTCTATACTATATTTGATATTTTCTTATCTTTTCTTTTTGTTATTATTCATTAACTAAAAATCGCTAGCTATTTATTTCAATTAGCTTTTAATATTAACTTTGCTTAATTTAACTTCCGATAATTTCTATGTTGTTATTTGATCTCTATTTTGTTCTATTAAGCTATTTATTAACACTTGATTGACTTATGCAGAAACTACCAAAAAAAGAAAGGAATTCAAATTAAAAAAATAAATATTTTTTTTATCTTTTCTTTCTGTTACCATTCATTAATTAAAAATCACTAGTTTATTATTTATTTAGATTAGCGTTTTAATATTAACTTGGTTATTTTTTTCTTTAATTAATTTCACTTTATTTAACTATTAATTAAATTTACACTTTTGAATTAACCTGGCTATCTAGTTAGAACCATCCCCATAATATGTTTTATGGTGGAGGGTGCAGGCGATTTATAATTGTTGGAACAAGTTGCTAACTTTCAAGTAATAGACTAATAAGATATAATTTAACAAAAAATTTATGTAAAGGAATATGCAGGCATATATGATTAACATTTTGGTAGTATATATGTTGATATGTATGTTATTAACACAATATTAATCCGTTTGTTGTTGTGTCATTAATTACTAGTTTGAAAATGGCGTCTGCTGGTGTTTTGCTTCTCCTCCTTACTTTGACTTCACTTGTGTTGAAATGTTACTCAACTTCTCCAAATAACCTGAAGGCAAATACACTTATATTCTGTTTATTAAATTAACATGGTTCATGTGTTTAGTGGCTTAATTACTTTGTGGCTAGAATAAGTACATTTTTCTTGTTTATGCTAAATATGTTCTATTCTAATGTAGACTTACATTGTCTACACCAGCCATAACATGATTAATGATGAAACTTATTTGCTATTCATTTATCAAAAGATGCTACAAGAAGTTGCAGAGAGGTTATATTTCATCAATTTTTTCATCAATACTTTTTTTTTTAGTACTTTTGTATAAAGAAACTGAAAAGTAATGGTAAACTATTCACATATTCAGCAATTCAACAACAAAGTATGTACTTCATCATTACAAACGCAGCTTCAACGGCTTTGTTGCAAAGCTAACAGATAAAGAAACCGACAGAATGGCCGGTATATGTAGACAATAGTTTTTTCTATTGAAAAATTATCTATTCTTTCTACATGTATAATTGTATATTTGTTGACTATAAAAATTGGTAATGTAGGACTTGATGGGGGTGGTGTCTGTCTTTCCCGAGGAAAAGCATAAAATCCTTACCACAAAATCTTGGGATTTTATAGGCTTCCCTCAACATGTGGAGATAGAACGGTCTGAATCTGATATCATCATTGGAGTGATTGATTCTGGAATCTGGCCAGAATCTCCTAGTTTCGATGATAAAGGATTTAGTCCACCACCAAACAAATGGAAAGGATATTGCCCAACTTTTAATTTCACCTGCAACAAGTAATATGTTATACTTGAACTCATGTTAAAATATTCAATTTAGAAAAGAAAGAGAGTACAATTATACTAACAATGGTTGATATATATTGTAGTAAATTAATTGGAGCAAGGTATATATGATTGATGAAGCCTTGAACGATACTGACCTGGTATTGTCTCCAAGAGACTCGACGGGTCATGGGACTCATGTGGCATCAATAGCAGCCGGCAACCCAGTTAGCCATGCAAGTATGTTAGGCTTAGGACTAGCAACGTCAAGAGGTGGGGCTAATTGCCGTCTATAAGGCATGTTGGTCGTCTTTATGTGGCTCTACAAACATTCTTGCAGCTTTCGATGATGCAATTGCAGACGGGGTTGACATAATATCCGTCTCAATTGCCGGAATAAGAGACCAACACGACCATTTTAGAGATGTACTATCCATTGCAGCATTTCATGCAATGCAGAATGGAGTGCTAACGGTAATTGCTGTGGCTGCTGGGACTATAAATAGAAAATTTGTCACAAGAGTCAAATTAGGAAACAACATCACTTATGAGGTAAATACATAATTTTATCTTCTCTAACTTCAAAATATAAAGTTACACAGTAGCCTCATTTCTTGAATGCAAGCTTAAGCTAATTTGGTTTGTAAGTTGATAATATGAAATTTTGGATGCTTAATTATAAATTATCTTTTTATACATGATAATGTTTATATCTTGGTTAAATGGTAGGGTATCTCACTGAATACATTTGACCTTTTGAGAAAAATGTATCCTATTATCTATGGTGGAGATGTCCCAAATAAGGAAGCAGGCTTCAAGAGACGGCAATCCAGGTAATAGCTGTGATATTATTGATGTTAACAAATTATGTAAACCTTTGATAATATGAACAAACATTAAAGGGAAAATATATGTAAAGAGTCTCTATAAAATTATTATCATTCAACTTTTGTCATATAAAAATTTAAATTAAGTAAAATATATACATAGACATTAAAATTAGAATTTGTACTTTTCTAACAACATATTAGACCCAATTATAATACAAGCATTATCAAATAGAGGAAAATTTAAAATGTCTATAATTTGCTAATGGAAGTATTCCAAAATTACAGGTTTTGTCAAACCAATTCCTTGGATGAGAAGTTGGTGAAGGGAAAAATTGTCCTGTGTGAAGGTAACATAGGTGGTCCAGAGGCCTTTAGAGTTGGTGCTATTGGTGTTTTGACACAAGGTCACACTTTTACCGATACCGCCCAATCTTTTCTCTTACCTCCATGTTACCTTCAATCCAAGGATGCCGCTAGAATACATAAATACATTCACTCTTCAAGATATCAAGTGCAAATTTCACATACATAACAATAATTTAGAAACCCACATTTATCTAAAGTTTATTTTATTAATCAATTTGCAGTACTCCAACCGCAACTATATTTAAGACTGAAGAGTTAGAAGATATTTTGGCATCCATGGTTGCCTCTTTTTCATCAAGGGGTCCAAACAATGTTACTTTTGATATCCTCAAGGTTTCTTTTCTATGAATGAATAAACTAAACACATATTTCTCATATTAAAATAAAAATTGTTATCTTTTTTTTGTTGTGTTAATTTTGTAGCCTGATATAATAGTTCATGGGGTAGAAATTGTAGCTAGTTGGTCTCCAAATTCTCCTGCTTCTGAAGTTGACGGTGATAATAGAAAATTAGAGTTTAATATTTTTTCTGGAACATCAATGGCATGTCCACATGTATCTAGTGCAGCAGGGTATATCAAGTCATATCATCCTACATGGTCACCTGCTACTATTCGTTCAGCTCTAATGACCACCGGTAATTAAAAACTTAGTAATATTACACAAGAATCAATATATCCATTTATAAAGAAAACTAAACTTAGCACATGCTTAGTTTTATTAATTAATATTTAAAAGAAATTATGTTTTTTAAAGTTGTTTGTCTTTTAACTAAATTATTCATTAATTAAAAATCACTAGTTATTTTTTAACTTTGTTATAATGTTGAAATAAAAAAGCATTTTTGTCTTGAATTAATTGGTTCACTTTTGGTCTGTTATTGTTATGGTACACTTTTGGTCTGTTATTGTTATGTTTTCTAAATATCACATAAGACACAATTTTTCAAAAACCTTGTAAAGATGGATGTCCAACTCAACAATGAAACTGAAAGGGAGACATGCTGCAAATTCTAGAGGTCTTTGATGCTTGTGGAACCTATTCTTCTAACAAATACAACCCATTAGATACTCTTCCTCTACCAAACGTCCTCTAAGTCAATAGATCCTAAAATACACAAGAGTCCGGGAAGAAAGTTACATTACAATTTAACAAATTAGTTATATGACTAATTGAAAGGAGATTACAAAGGATCTGAGAAAAATATAAGACTAATGACAAATATAAGGGGGAAATGCGGGTAGTACACCCACTCCCTTTAACACGGACTCTAGAACCAAGGTAATAGAAGAATTATTACTGAAATGACTTAAGGAAGAAAAAAACTTGAATCCCCTGTCAAATGATTAGTGGTGCCAGAATCAGTGATTCAACATCGAGATGAAGAGGATATATACGCAGTAGGATTACATGTTTGGAAAAATTTGGTTATAGAGAAAGATGTAGATGGATGTTGGGAAATATGAAATTGGGTATATTTGTTGAATTCTTCATTACTCATAACTAACATACGCCTTTCATTTTGTGGATTGACAATGTCAGGCTGAGACACTATATTATAAAAACAAGGATTAACTTGTGCATAGGGAAAAACAGTTTTGATAGTGACCCCATTCTCCGCAACAAAAACACTGCACTTGGCCACCACGACCACTGTGACCTCTTTTACCATCACCATGAAAACTAGCGCGACCCCCATATTGACGGCCAAAGAAAAGCGGTCAGATGAATCACTTTCTGTACTAGATCGTGATTCCACAAAAAAGGACCACGTAACTCAAGAGAAAACATTTGTAAGATTATCCTTTTGCTTACTAAAAAAAACTTGACACCAAACACCTCACGCTATAAATCAACAGCAAAAAGCCAACTCAAGGCTATGAGTTTCTTTTGTTGGGTTAACATCTTTTCAACATATTTTCATGCTAGAAGAGAAGTCAACTCCTCGGTATACTTCTTGAACTCTAGAAAATAGTCCATCTACTTGCGCTTCTCCGGTTTAGGGAGGAAAATCTCTTGCAAAAGAGCATAAATACAATTCAGGTTATCATATTTTCCATAAATAAATTTCAAAAAATCCCACAACTCCTTCACAATCTTGTAGTGATGTAATAACATATCGAGTCCTCTTATCAACATAATTCACAAGTAAGGCAAAAATGTATTTATCCTTTATAGTCCATATTTTTGCTGCCTTTGAATCTTGTGGACATGTTTCTGTTACATGTCCATCCTTTTCCCAAACCTCCAAGACTAACCTCAACTTGATACTTCCACTCCACAAAGTTCCCACCATCCCTGTCAAGCTTGATGTCAGTGAGTTTGGTGGACGTATAAAAAAACTCGATAATGGCCCTCTCGAAACTGCCTTCACTAGTATTTTCATACTCCTTTGACATTGTTTAACAAACAACACCACAACAGAATAAATTGTTGACAATGAAGTACAGGCTTAAATGATTGAAGGTTTATAGAAAGTTAATGAATTGAAATGCATTGAAGACATTCTTAGTTTCTCGAAATCTTAAATTTATTTCTATTTAGGAGTAGGCTTGAAAAATTAAGTATTTCGCCTCTAATTCTAGTGTGAGAACTTGTATTTATAGACACATGGACTTAAGTAATTGCTCTTTAGTGATATGTCATATTTTTTGTAGTTATTTTACTAAACTCATGTGTTTATTCTTTGTGTGCCAACATGTAACCTTCTATTATTATGGTTGGCATAATGACCTTACGCAAACCATGTTTTGTCGTCTCTATTCCATCTATCATTGATTATTTTCCTTATCTTTTTTGTCACTACTAGCCAAATCTGTTGCCCGTTGTCGACCTTTATTATGTTCTTCTGCTCTATGTCGTTCTAAAGTTATTCTTGTCGTCTTCCTTTTCATTTGTGTCGACCAAAATTGTTATATTATCCCTTAACAATGATCTTACTCACACCTCCAGTCTATTATATTTAGAACACAAGGGTGTCTCATGTCTCTTTGTTTTTTATAAAAGTGGCAAATGTCTCATGTCCCATTTAATCATATATACTTAGAAGAGGTTAATGTAATTTCCAAGGTTTTGGGTGTTCATTTAAAATTTATCAAAGGTGTGTAATTTAAATATATATCTCAGAGGAGGGAAATGTAATATTCCCTTGTTTGAATGAGAACTAGAATATAACCCGCGCGTTGCGTATGATATATAGACTTTAACATATTAGTAGTATTGTGAATAAAATTTTAAATTTTCAAAAATAATATAATTTATTCATTTTGTTTGTAGAGTATTTTTTTTTCAAGTGAGTTTATTTGAATAATTATTATATATGAGTTGACAAACACACATTTGAGAATATGTAAAATGTTTTGCATAACGTAATTGCAACTAATTCATATATGTAGTACTAAAAATCCATAGTGAAGATCATCCTACAAACAAAATTTATAAATTATATTTAGTGTTAAAAATCTTTAAAGTATTTTAATAAATATTAATATATGTAATTATCTACCACAAAATCAGATTAGTCACGCTCTTTTTTTGTGTTGTCAAATCTAAATTTATTGTCAAAATATTGTTAGAAAAATATAAAACTGATTTTATCATTAGGTATTCATTTCATTCTAACCATGTCAATGAAATGACAAATCTAAATACCAATATTTTGAATATGAGACTTCTATACAACATGACTTGAGAATTTTCACAAACAACTCGTATGTACAGTTGAGTAGAAGTAAAACAGATGTAGAAACTTAAAATTGGTAGTATTTTTAAAAAATTTGACAACATAACACATCTCCATAAAAAACAACAAATAATTTTTTAATCTAAATCTTAAACATTATTCTTTTATCTATAAATGGTAAATAGTTTTTTCCCGAAGACACAATAATAACACTCATATAAAGTTGAATATAGACAATCTTCTTTATCTTTTGAGGAGCCAATAAATATACTTTCATGTCCTAGATGAGATCAAATATGTGTACAAAAACAATACTCTAACTAAGAACAATCAAGATTTTGAGAAAAATGAGCAAATATGTATAATATGTTACAAAATACCACTTAGTCAAAAACTATTTGTGCAAAAAAAAAAAGAATTTTCCAACTATATGTATTTCTTTGAAAATAATTGGGTTGCAAAGAGATTTTATTTTGAAATGTTAAAGTGGGGTTGTGAAAACATACGTATGCAGAATGTTTTCTCGTGACAGTGGCGAACCTGCGATATAAAAGTTAATAGCATAAGCTGCGATATAAAAGTTAATTGCATAAGGCGTGTTAAAATAGTTACAAGAAAAAAAAATATATTGACCATTTAAACAATTACAAATTCAGAATTGGAGAAGCCACAATAGTGCGATGCTAATAAGAGTTATTAACCAAAATATAGCGGCAAAATAAATATTGGAGTTTTTAAAAAAACAACAAATGATTTTTTAATCTAAATATTAAATATTATTGTTTTATCTATAAATGGTAAATAGTTTTTTCCCGAAGACAGAATAATAACATTCATATAAAGCTGAATATGGACAATCTTCTTTATCTTTTGAGGAGCCAATATACTTTTCATGTCGTAGATGAGATCAAATATATTTGCAAAAACAATACTCTAACTAAGAAAAATCAAAGTTTTGAGAAAAATGAGCAAATAGGTATAATATGTTACAAAATACCACTTACTCAAAAGCTATTTGTGCAAAAAAAAAATTCTGACTATATCTACTTCTTTGAAAATGATTAGGTTGCAAAGAGATTTCCTTTTGATTTGATAAAGTGGGGTTGTGAAAACTTACGTATGCAGAATGTTTTCTCGTGGCAGTGGCGAACCTGCGATATAAAAGTTAATAGCATAAGACTGCGATATAAAAATAATTACATAAGACGTGTTAAAATAGTTACAAGAAAAAAAATATATATTGACTATTTAAACAATTACAAATTCAGAATTGGAGAAGCCACAATAATGGAATGCAATATTAAAAGTTATTAAGCAAAATATAACGGCAAAAATAAATATTGGAGTTTCAGTTTTGTTTTTAATAAAACACTAATTGTAGAGATTGTTTGAAGAAGTAGAATAGTATACGTCAAAAAAAAACTTATATATTGATTCTACTTTAATTTGTAACTCATGACACATTAATAGTTATACATAATATTAGATGCTAAATAATAATAATAATAATAATAATAATAATAATAATAATAATAATAATAATAATAGTAAAATGTGTGTTAAAGCAAAATGAAAGTGGAATAATAAGGAGAATTGAAGAGGAAAGACCTTTTAGATGTGCCACATGGGATTTTTGTTGAGGTGGCAATATTGGAATGAAATAGTACAACATTAGATGATGTTTATGTTGTGAAAATATATATTGACCATTTAAACAATTACAAATTCAGAATTGGAGAAGGCACAATAGTGTAATGCAATAATAAGAGTTATTAAATAAAATATAACGGCAAAATAAATATTGGAGTTTTTAAAAAATTTGACAACATAAAACATCTCCGTAAAAAAACAACAAATAATTTTTTAATCTTAATATTAAACATTATTCTTTTATCTATAAATGGTAAATAGTTTTTTCTCGAAGACACAATAATAACATCATATAAAACTGAATATGGACAATCTTCTTTATCTTTTGAGAAGCCAATTTACTTTCATGTCGTAGATGAGATCAAATATGTATGCAAAAACATACTCTAACTAAGAACAATCAAGGTTTTGAGAAAAATGAGCAAATAGGTATAATATGTTACAAAATACCATTTACTCAAAAGCTATTTGTGCAAAGAAAAAAAAAAATTTCCAACTATATCTACTTCTTTGAAAATAATTGGGTTGCAAAGAGATTTCCTTTTGAGTTGATAAAGTGGGGTTATGAAAACTTAAGTATGTAGAATGTTTTCTCGTGGCAGTGACGAACCTACGATATAAAAGGTAATCGGATAAGACTGCGATATAAAAATAATTGCATAAGACGTGTTAAAATAGTTACGAGAAAAATATATATATATTGACCATTTAAACAATTACAAATTCAGAATTGGAGAAGCCACAATACTGCAATGCAATAATAAGAGTTATTAAGCAAAATATAACGGCAAAATAAATATTGGAGTTTCAGTTTGGTTTTTAATAAAACACTAATTGTAGAGATTGTTTGAAGAAGTAGAATAGTATTTGTCAAAAAAAACTTATATATTGTTTCTACTTTAATTTGTAACTCATGACATATTAATAATTATACATAATATTATATGCTAAATAATAATAATAATAATAATAATGATAATAATAATAATAATAATAATAATAATATTAATAATAATAATAATAATTGTAAAATGTATGTTAAAGCTAAATGAAAGTTGAATAATAAGGAGAATTGAAGAGAAAATACCTTTTAGATGTACCACATGAGATTTTTGTTGAGGTGGCAATATTGGAATGAAATGAGACAATATTAGATGATGTTTATGTTGTGAAAATATATATTGACCATTTAAACAATTACAAATTCAGAATTGGAGAAGCATACAATAATAAGAGTTATTAAGCAAAATAGAACTGTAAAATAAATATTGGAGTTTCAGTTTTGTTTTTAATAAAGCACTAATTGTAGAGATTGTTTGAAGGAGTAGAATACATAATATTAGATGCTATAATAATAATAATAATAATAATAATAATAATAATAATAATAATAATAATAATAATAATAATAATAATAATAATAATAATAATAATAATAATAATAATAATAATAATAATAATAAAATGTGTGTTAAAGCAAAATGAAAGTTGAATAATGAGGAGAATTGAAGAGGAAAGACCTTTTAGATGTGCCACATGAGATTTTTTGTTGAGGTGGCAATATTGAAATAAAATAACACTATATTAGATGATGTTTATGTGGGAGTTTATTTTAATATATATATATATATATATATATATATATATATATATATATATATATATATATATATGAAAATAGATATATGAAAAGAATAATGAGAGTCAGAGACATTATCATAACATAACAAATTTGCGAAACTTGCAAACTCAAGGAAGAGATAATTAATTTTTGCAAATTTAAATTTATTCATATGAATTAATAATTTAAATTAAAATACAAATTTAATTCATATAAAAATTAAATTCAAATGCAAATTTGCAAAACTTAATTATCTCTTCAAATATCTCTTCCTTAATTATTTAAAAGTATTTTCTTAAAAAACATGATTTGTATACCGTCTAAAATAATATTTTTTGACAGAAAAATAATGTTTTTTCCGTTAAGAACCTGTGTGGGTTTTTTAGATGTGTATGAAAGAAAAGATATTCGTGTAGTATATTTCAGTACCCCTCAAAGAAATCAAGCATGCTCTACCTCTACTAATTCGTAGACTCGTATCTACGAAGTTAGCAACTTCAATGCCATCCAAATACCTAAATACTCTTACTCGTATCTGTTACCTGCACATTCAAAACATGCCAAATTACTAAATATCAAAATAATAAATTCACACACTTTGAAAAGATTAAATTCATAGGTTTGCAAATGGTATTCCGTAAATATGTAAAAAAATTAATATGGTATTTGTACTGTATATTAATGAAATATTTAGTTTTGGTTTTACATTATTCCTTCCAATTGTACCTTTCATTTAATCTAATTAACTATAATTTTATCTTTTCTTTATTTAATTAAATAATTGATTTTTTCTATATCTATACCATTAAATAAAAGATACTAAATTTTGATCGCTTTAAATAATATCGTCTAGGTTTTGGTGTTACTGTCATGATATTGCCTGGTAGGGTAACTTTCCCTCCTTAAAGTTAGGTGATCCTTGTCCATGTTCGATCTGGATTAGCATATGTTTAATTTAAAAAATAAAGATATCACATTGGTACAAAAGGTAACAATTGATTAAGTACTACATCAATCAAACAAATTCGTAGAAAACAAATAAAATCTAATTTCTATTATTCAAAAGTATATGTGATTGAGAGATACAAATAGTTTCATGCTCTCTCAAGTCAAAAGTATTTGTGATTAGAGAGTGGAAGTCAACAGACCCAAAGAAAAAATGGAAGTGTCATGAAAGAAACTTTTCAATTAATAATTTTTCTTGTTCGTAATAACATTTTTTTTATTTCAATATTATAAAAAGTTGATCACATACAATATTGTAGAAATTCTACACCTGAGTTGGTCTATATATATTTTCAGGTAATCTATCCGCCAAATAGATGTACATATGTCCCATAGCTCCAGTGCGATAACCACTTTTATATCTAGATTCCATGGTCAAAATTTCACCATCCTTAATCTTGATTGAACCTGGTTCTGGATAACAAGTAGACATTCCCACCACGTAACCTTTTTCATTACCTGGTTCTTCTCTCTTTCCATATGTTGGGTTTGAAGTACACAAAACCCTCCCATCCTAAATTCATGAAAATATTGTCATTAGAAGTGAGGATGATTTAAAGTATAGACTTCTTACAATAATATAGAAAAGTAAAATTTATCACTTAAGGAACATGGCAAGCCCACTACAGTTATTTTTCATATAAATACAAGCACACAATTAATTTAATAAGACATGCATATCGATAGAATCATAAAGATTATGAAAGTATGTAAGACAATAGCATTTTTAACACGTTAGTACTCGTCTGCACGTTAATATAATATAGCGAACATTACCTGTCCATATATAGTTCCGTTAATGGCACCTGTATGCATATGAGCGGTACCGTAGATGAGATAACTGCCTTTGTCCATTGGGATGTTTGCTTTTTGAATATGAGGAGGGGAATGCTTTATACCATGATTACTTGGTGGAATGGTATACTCTGCCTGTAACCCATCAAGTTGAACGAACAAAAATGTAATATTACATATTATGTTTTGGAATTTAATTTAATATTAATTGAATTTTGAAACCAATTGTAATTTACCTGGCAATCATGGATTACTAGAGAACCAATTTTTTTTACTCGATCAGTTGCATCAAGTATATAAAATCTAACAGGAATTTGATGTTGGTCCCAATTAACCCATGTTATTTTGTATCTTATGGCAAGCTTTCTCCTAGGTGCTTCAAAACCTTTTTTCAATTTGCACTGTAACTCATCCTTGCAACAAAATAATCCTCCTTTATAATTTGGGGATAATGGTTTTCCATCAACGCCAAATGTGTCATTATAAAATTTCTTTGGCAAATTAATAAAATGGTTACACCTACACTCCGAGCAACTTTTCTTATCTATTACGCCACGTGTATCAATTACCATGAGATTGAGGAGCCACTTTTCTTGGAATCCAATTGGAACATTTTTAGGATCACCAAGTTCTACAGCATAAGGATTTGGAAGTTTTGAAATAGTTCCTCGTGATTCACCTCCCAAGCCCCAATAAGCTGGAAGAATATAACCATTACAGGTTCCTTGATTTCTAATGTAAATAGCACCTTCCATTGGATCATGAGGAATTGGTGAAGTAGTATTCCATACTTTTGAGTGGTATTTAATTGCAAACCAATGATGTAGGTATGCTTCATGTAATGGTACAGAATTCCCTTCTTCGTCAACTGTTTCACTATCAAAGCTTTTTACTCCAATATGACCCTTTGGAAATTCTATATCTAAAAAAGTTTTCACTGCAACTGTTCCGGGTCCCACTTCAAATTTTTGAGAAATGAAAGTGGCTGTCTTTAGGTTGTTATTAATTTCAAATTCAGCCCCCAAATAAATTGCACTTGATGTGGTTGATAGCAATACCATCATTGATGATAACAATATTAACACTTTACATATAACAAACCCCATGGTGAAGATTTTTTCTTTGCTCTGGTAATGATATTTTGTGCATATTGATGTTGATTTTGGTGCTTTTTATATAGAAAGGTTCATCAATATAGTTAAACTGGCGTGATTAGGTGTCAATTAAAGAATGACGTTGACTGTCTATTTATATTGGGTGGTTAAGGTGTATTCAGTTTATAAGTTGTTTCAGTAATTTTTGTTGTTATTATTGTTGAGTTGTTTTGATAAAAAAAAAAAATTCGACAAAGAGTTGTTTCGATAATTAGTTAGTTAAAAAAGATGTGTTATTTTAACATCAAAATACTGAAATCATATGTGTTTATCTCTTATTTTTTAACGTCTGCAAAAGACACCGTATTTGACATCTAAATTTTAATTTCAAAATATTATGCCTCTAGACAAAAAAGTGGTTTCGCCAATTATATAACTATATTTATAAAAATATACAAAAATTATTTTTTTTGTGACAAAATGATACTAACATTATCATACCCTTAAAATAATGTGTTTTTGTATATATATTTTTTTATTTTACAAATACATAATTATTTTTGCTAGTTATATAGCGCATATTTTTTTTTAGGTACATGTATTCTTAAATATATTATGTTGTTGCAAATCTTACCAGTGTTTCAATATATCTATGAAAATGTTGATTAGTTAAAGTTCTTGTGAGCAATGGGAGAGCTAACTCAACTTTTATGAGAAGGCTAAATTATAAAGAGTAACTATATTTTTAAATTTAAGGTATAAAAATCAATCAATAAATAGAATATTTACATTAGACTTTAGTTTACAAAATGTAGGTCTTTGCCTTGCATAAAAATTTAAAAACATGGTTCTTCTTTTTACCCATATTCTTCTTCATCTTTTTCCTTAATTTCTCCCAAACCCTGAACCATAAAAATTTTGTTTTCCCAAAATGTTCATCTTCTTCCCTTATTTTTTTTTCTTCTTCATATTCTTCCCCAAATTTTAGTCCTCCCTAATAAGAAGTTGTTTTGAGTACATTCTCATAAAAATCATTTTTTATAACTGATTTTTTGTTTAAAAAAATTATTCTCATTAAAGTGGAGAAAAACACAAAACAACTTGGATTTTTAAAAAAAATCTATAACAAATAACCTCTACATTATTGAATACCAAAATCATTTTTTTATAATCCCTAACAAACAGACCCTAAGTTATTTCTTTCAGAGACTTTTATTGCATTAAATTATATCTTTCTAAAACTATTCTAATTATATGCATCCATGCATTATTTGATGGAACACATCTAATATATATATTTAAAACAGACTCCGCTGCCACCTCATACTATTTCCTCCACATATGCAAACATTTGCCACCTCAGCAAAAAAGCTGACGTGTACGTCTTCATAGAGAGTTTTCCATCCACTATCTTATAATATATCTCCTATTTAAATATTATTTCATAACGTCTACTTAAAATTTTCTAAATTAATCCCACATTATTATTTCATAACGTTTGCCCAACATCTTTCACATTAATTCCACATTCCAACTCAATACTTATTTTTTTGTCGGCATTAATCAACTTCACATTTTCGCCTCTACCTGCCATCTACTTATACGTTTTTTTTCTTCTGGATCAATCAACTTCACATTTTCGTCTCTACCTACCATCTACTTATTTGCTAGCAATTGTATACATCTTTTCAGAATATATAATATTGAACTTAATAAGATGAGAAGTTTCTTCAACTTCTTCTGAATTGAGAGTACATATGTCTCACTTGCTGCCATCTACTTATACGTTTTTTTTTGTCTGGATCAATGAATTTCACATTTTCGCCTCTACCTGCCATCTACTTATTTGCTAGCAATTGTATACATCTTTTCAGAATATATAATATTGAACTTAAAAAGATGAGAAGTTTCTTCAACTTCTTATGAATTCAGAGTATTGCTTACCTCTAAAATATATTTGTAATATTATACGTGTATGAAATGTTATGACTTGCTTGGTTTCTTAAAAGATGTTGTTATGAATTTGGTTTCTTAAAAGATGTTTGTAAGACCCTAAATTTCAAACTCTAATTTATGCAATTTTAGTATATTTGGTGTTAAATTGCTGAGGCATTTAGCCCAATTTTAATTCATGTTGTGAATTAAATACCAAAAGCATATTTTATTAGAGTTTGTTATATGTTTATTATATATATATATTTTTAGATCCGGTTGAAATTATTCGTTGAGGAATAATTTATTTACGTTACGAAGAATTTATTAACGGACAATTTTGTTAAAAATATCTCTGGTTGCTGAAAATTTTATCTGTCAATTGAGCTGCAACGGGAATAGATATTTTTATCAAAATAGTTTGAGATGTGAGAAAAGTGATGTGGGTAAGAATATTTAGATATTTGTTGGTTTGGGTTATATATATATATATATATATATATATATATATATATATATATATATATAAGTGATAAGAAAGGGGAAAAAAAGAAAACATTTTCTCTCCCAGCCTCGTGATTCTTTTCTTCTTTCTCCCTCTGCCAAACACAAACCTCCACTTTTCTTCGGCTTCGGAGCTTCATCTCACGAAGTGACAGAAGGGAAAGTTACTCACCTCCACACTACGGTGCTAGTGAGCCAACTTTGGAAGCGTCGTGCGAAGCGAAGTTTTACCAGAATTTAATCACGGTGCCGTAATCGGTCGTTAAAGCTACAACGAAGGTAAGGGCTCCTTCCAAATTTTTAGCTTGCATATAAGACTCTATATGTGTATTAGTGGGGTTTGATTTTGATGGGGTTTATGTGTGAATTTGGCGAAAAGGAATTTGATGGGTTTTATGTGAGTTGTGGAAAAAAAATTGGTGGTTTATGTTTAACAATTTGGAGTTTTGATTTGGTGTGTTATGGTTGAAAATTTTGGAAAATAAATTTGGTGGGTTTTAAGGTGTAATGTTGTGGGAAATGAATTTAATGCATTTTATGGGTAAAATGGTGAAATTGGATTTTAATGAGTTTTGAGGTGTGGGTGGTGGTGATTTTTTCTTGGTGTGATTGTTGTGTTCATGGGTAATATTATGAACGTTGAGATATGCTTGATGTTTGAAAATGTGGGGTTTTGAATAAATGTAATTTATGTGTGGATTTTGATTTGGTGTGAAATGAATTGATGAGATTGGTGTATATGGTGATTTGAATTTCATGTGATTTGAGGATTGTATGAGTTGAGTATACTCTGTGTTAAATTTGAAAATCATTAGTGTTAAATGAGCATTAAAAATGGGGAATCTTTTAATAGCTGCATTTACTTAATGATTGTGGCGTCGAGAGTCAGAGTATGCTCATGCATTTCATAGTACATGGTGACCGCGATGGTGCCATGTTGATAGTGGTGACCGAATGGGCCACGAGATGATTCCATGTGAATTGTTGGTTCATCTTATCCTTGCGGGGATTATCGCGTCAGTGATAGTGGTGACCGGATGGGCCACGGGATGATTCCATGTGAATTGTTGGTTCATCTTATCTGTACGGGGGATGATTCCATGTGAATTGTTGGTTCATCTTACCCTTACAGGGATTATTGTGTCGTGCTAATCTGTGAGAGATTGCACTTTAGTAAATCGTGCTAGCCTGTGAGAGACTGCACCTCGGTAATTAGTATTGGCCTGTGAGAGACCATACAATTATGATTTACGCCCATTCGAGGAGGGTTTTGATGATATTCCGGAATCATGTGCATTGGCATATACGCATTGCATTAGGGTGCTTGGCACGCGAGTCATGTTTGATATACTGTGATGGTTGTATATACATACTTGAGTGTGGTGTGTGAATTGTGCCGTATTTGGTGTTGGTGATTGATTGATTTGGTGTTGAAAGTGTTTGAATGACTTAGTTGTGTTTTCAAAACTGAAAATCTGTCATTTTTACAGCTATATTCGAATACAACAGGGTTGTAGTCGAATACAGATGACTTGTTTTTGCCTCTGACTTGCGTATTTGCAAGTGTATTCGACTACGAGGAGGTTGTAGTCGAATACAGATCTCAAAGTTTTGCCATTGACTTCGCAATTGTATTCGAATACAAGGGGGTTGTATTTGAATACAAAATCTGCAGGATTTTTCATTGTTTTTGCAAGTGTATTCAACTACAAGGAGGCTGTAGTCGAATACAATTGTGCTGTTTGTGCTGTTTTTGTTGTTTTTGTTGTTTTTCTGCTGTTTTCGCATCTGTATTCGACTACAGATATGTTGTATTCGAATACAACAGTGCAGATTTGTCCGAAACTTCATTTTCAAACCTTGTTTATGCATGTTTAGCATATGCAAACCCTTTCTAGATGCATGCTAAGTTGAAAGGTGATTTTGTGCATTTAAAATTTAAATGCTATGTGGTATTTGTTAATTTCGGTTGGTGACCCTTTACAATTTTGTGGTAATCTGGGCTTTGCCCTCATATGAGATTCAGGGTCGTTCTAAGGCGTAGCACAACGATGAGTTGTTTTTGTGACTAAAAGCATTAGGGCTTGATGCCGCTCGTGGATTATCAGTACCCAAACACCCTCAGTTAGATTAATGATCAGCTTAGGGTTCTGTTTAAGAATTTTATTTATGTCATCATTCTTATTTCAAGGTTGTTGTTGAAAAAAGAACTTATGTATTTGGAACAGATTATTTTAAGATGGTGCATCAATTAATATTGTCGTCCCAAAAACTATTTCCTTTGTTTGTAATTAATATTGACTTTGTCGTTTGTGTTACGACTTAAAATATTTTATCCAAGGGTATTTCCTTCATTTATGGATTTAACATTGGTACTTTTATCAATTTATTTTTAAAAAAAAAAAAATACACTCGCGCTGTTAAAAATCGGGGTGTTACAATGTTATTATGAGTAAAGTATCTATAGCTTACTCTTATGGTAGATATTGAAATTTTGAGGTATAGAAGTATAAATGAATATGAATCCATGTCCTTGAAGGTATATAGATTTTCATTATATATGCATTAATTTAGTTTCGGTATGTTTAAATGTATTGAGAAATAGTAATAGTTTTCAAACAAAAATGTATAACTAAAGATTCTAAAAAAGCTAACTATAGTTGTTATATAGAGAACTCATGAGAAAAACTTACATATAATATTGTAACTTGATATAAAAAAAATCTTTCACTCATACACTTGAATTTGTAATTGAATGGGCATAAGTGAGATGGCCATATATATTGTCGAAGAGGATGAGGAAGCAGAGACAGTTGGAGGATCTTAGCGACGAAGTGAATACATTAGAATCGAGAAGAATAAACTGTTGGAGGATATTAAGATAAGGGAGAAAGCGTTTAAAAAAATTAGGGATTAGAAGGATTAAAAGAGGGAAAAATTATTTAAAAACTAAGTTGAGAACTCTCTAACATGGGCGTACACATCAGCTTTTTTGCTGAAGTGGGATATGTTTGTACATGTGGAAGGAATTACTATGAGGTGGCAACAATAGAGTGAGGGAATTTCTTTTAAATATATATAATAGATTTTGTTTTTTATAATTCTTAAATGATTATGAATGCAAGCTTGTTTCTAAGTTCAAACCAACATTTCAGATAATCTTTATTCTTTCCACAATTTGTTATGTTATGATAATGTCTCTGACTCTCATTTTTCTTTTAATATATCTCTTTCCATTATAAGCACAACAAACACCACAAACACCACATGCAAGTTTGCAAAATAACATATATCTCATTAACTAAGAATATACTACTATGTTTATGGACTATATAAAAAAATAAGTGTTTATGTTATTTTTTGATAAGTTATTTCAGTTGTATATGTATCCAACACTTAAAACTTAGTATATTAGATTATGTTATATTTTCTTGAAAATATAATCAAATATATGATCAATAGCTGACACTACGCCAAAAATAGCATTTTACAGCGCTTTTAAGTGCTGTAGTATCTAGGGCTGTTAAAAGATACAACAGCGCTATTTAAAATAAAAAAGCGCTGTAATATATAGCGCTCAACACTTTTCTAAGAGTAGTTTTACAGCGCTTTTCATAAAAAAAATGCTATAATAGGTGTATATATAGCGCACTTGTTATACTCGTTTTACAGCGCTTTTTTGAAAAAGCGTTGTAAATCTATTCTAAAATGCGCTGCTTGTTGTACTAGTTTTACAGCGCATTTTACAAAAGCGCTGTAAAAATATTCTAAACAGCGCTGCTTTTTGTACTAATTTTACAGCGCTTTTTCAAAAAAGCGCTGTAATAGGTGCATTGTTATACACGTTTTACAGTGTTTTTTCATAAAAACGCTATAATAGGATCATTCTTATACTAATTTTCTATTCTAAAAAGCGTTGCTTGTTGTACTAGTTTTACAGCGCTTTTTAAAAAAAAACGTTGTAATAGGTGAATTGTTATACTAGTTTTACAACGCTTTTTTCAAAAAAGTGCTGTAATAGGTGCATTTTTATATTAGTTTTAATAAAAAGCGCTATAAACCGAATTGACATCTTTTAAAGGCATTTTAAAAATAAAGTTGGTTTGTATAAACAGGTCTTTTATGGCATTTTTTTAAGAAAGCGCTGTCTTTTAATTTTTTTTCCAAAATTATATTCATCAAGCACATGTTGACACAATTACTATATTTTTCATAGCAAAAGAAATTTCATTTAAACAGCAACAACAACAATCTGTTCACAACACCCAATTACATATATTTCATAGCAACATCAATTTCATTTAAACATGTACAACAATTTCATATTCACATCAAGTACTATATTTTTTACATAACACTTTGAATTATATGCCAATGTACAATATATAACACTTTGAATTAACTATGAATTATATGTCAGCTTTACAATAATGCCAATTTTCCAGCAATAATGCCAATTTCACAACCTGTAACATGCCAATTTCCCAGCAAATTAAATAACTTTCAGTTTGATAACATACTAACACTAGTCTTCCTTTATTTCAGTTAGATCACTTTCAGAGTATGTTGAATTGGAATTGTCAAAGTATTGTGCGATATAATATTTGAACATAAATAAGTTAGAATCAAAATATATACATAGTTTATATATGAAAATCAAAATATAATGAAAATAGCGTACTATTTCTTGAATTATATTTTGATTCATATCAACAATCTCCTTCATGAATCGCAATATATAGTATCCACAGTCTATGTTGACAAATGAGATCTAAATCCCCTGTGTCTTTTTCCGGCAACTCTAAGCACGTAATTTTTTCTCACCTCATCAACATTAAAAGCTGACTGCAAACCAAATAAAGATAGATAGAGTTTGAGTAAAAGTATTTCAATGGAAAAAATTATAAGTAACAACAAAGTGGAGTAAAAAAGTTACTTGTATATCATTCCACAATATATCTTTAGCATCCTTCAAAGCTTTATCTCTCTAGTCATCCATTGTTATTGGGATATTTTGAAAATAACTGCACCAATGTAACTTACCATCATTGAACTGTTGGGCTCAATTGGCTGGCCACTTTCATTCCATCCCACCTAATAAACTCATAGAGTAAGTACATGCTTTCAAAAAATATAAAAAATAAATTCTAAACAAAGTATAGTATACCTCAAATTTAATTCCATTACTTCTTGGTTTGATGACCTTTTGCATAATAGTTGCACCACGTTTAACTTTGTTTTCATAACTCTTAGTACTGACAACTTCCTCATTTTGACGATCTAAATCATTGTTGGAATCCATTTATCTACACATTTCCCACATTATAATTATAAGTTTAGTATAACTTCAACAACTTCAACATGCAGTAGTCTAAGTAGCAGTATAAGTTTAACATGCAGTTTAGCGACAACAACAAATTAATAAATACAATACCTGAAGAGTGCGCAGAAAATACGTAGGGTTCGTAGGGTTACGAATTCGCTTAAGTAGGAACAGCGAGAAGAGTGCACAGAAATACGTATGGAGAGGGTTCGTAGGGACAGTAGGGTTCGTATGGATTACGTAATGAGGGTTCGTAGGGATAGTCGCGAAGATGGAGATGGTTCGCAATAGGATTTGTAGGTTCAATAGGGTTCGTATGGAGTACGTAATGAGGAGGAAAATGAAGAGGAGGAGGTTTCGCAATGCCAAAAGTTCATAGGGAAGAGTACGTAATGAAGAGGAAACTGAAGCGGTTTCTTATTATCAGGTTAGTTATAAAACCCTATTACAGTGCTTTTTTGAAAAAGCGTTGTGAACGACCTCCTTATTTTATTTTCTAAAAGTCTATTACAGTGCTTTTTTAAAAGCCTTTTACAACGCTTGTCCAAAAAACGCTGTAAACGACCTCCTTATATTATTTTTTAAAAGCCTTTTACAGCACTTGTCCAAAAAGCGCTGTAAACGACCTCCTTATTTTATTTTTTAAATGCCTTTTAGAGCGCTTGTCCAAAAAGCGCTCTAAAAGACCTCCTTATTTTATTATGTGCAAGCGCTATGTGACCCCTTTTACAGCGCTTATAGAACAAGCGCTTTAAAAGACCTCGTTATTTTATTTTTTGAAAGCCTTTTACAGCGCTTGTCCAAAAAGCGCTTTAGAAGACCATCTTATTTTATTTTTTTTAAAGCCTTTTTATAGCGCTTATTGACAAAAGCGCTCTAAAATTACAAGTTTATGTTCCGTTCAGTTCAAGTTAAATATGCTAAATTACAATTTAAGTTTAGTTTCTGTAAAATGCTAAATAATTAGTAAAATACCTATACTTGTTTTCCAAGTAATTAGTTAAATACCTATATATCAATGCTAAATTACATGGTCAGCTCATATTGGGATCAGTTCAAGTTCAAGAAAAATGCCCAGTACTCAAGCAAAGCTTTTTCAAGTTCAAGTTCACTATAAGCAGAAAATCAGTTCTGGCAGGTCAAACACTTAAATTACATGAACTCAGTTCAGATTACATGGCTTATATAAAACACTTAAACACCTTAAGCTATGAGAGTGACTCCGCTATTTTGCATAGTGGTTTGATCATCTTGTTCTTTGGTATAAAATGTGCAGCCGTTAATTACATAACCGGTGTAAGAAAAGACATGTAAACTCGGACCATTTGCTAGCCACCTCAATCTCTGTGAAATTGAACCGGGGTCTATATCAAACTTTGAGTTAATGTGATTTTTTAGCCATGTTATAAACTTCGATTGTGCTCTCGTGTTATCCAATTTTAATTCCTATTCATGTTCAAACTAGATAACTGATCCATGTGTATTGTAACATACGGTTGAACCTCATCATCATTGTGCAGAACATACAATTGTGCCTGCTCCCGTTCTGTCCTTGATATAGTCATTACTCTCTTTCCAATTATCCTTTCTCCTAATATTCTTCTCGAATGACGAGACATGGGAAGCCCTATGGATTCAACATTGGACAGATATTCAGTACAAAATTTAGCAGCTTCTTCGACAATGTATCGTTCAGCAATACAACCTTCTGGCCAACTTCTACTTTTTACGTACCCTTTTAATATTTTCATATATCGTTCTATCGGATACATCCATCTCATATAAGCTAGCCTACAAAGTTGTGTCTCCTTAACAAGATGAACAGTAAGGTGAACCATTATATCAAAAAACGAGGGTGGGAAATACATTTCAAGCTCACACAAAGTAACAACAATTTCCCTCTGCAATGTCGGTAATTTTTTAGGATCGATCAATTTACTACAAATTTCCCTGAAGAAGAAACATTTGTGGCTCGTCTAACTTTTTCAGGTAAAATGGAACGTATACCTATATGTAGCTAATGCTCCATTAGAACATGACAATCAATGGTCTTCAAACCTTTTAACTTGAGGCCTTTCATACAAACTAAATTTTTAATGTTTGAAGAGTATCCTTCTAGAACTTTAACTTTGTGTAGAAATTTACATAAAACAATTTTTTGCTTTCTAGATAGAGTATGAGCGGCTGGAGGTAGATATGTGCGATTTCCTTTCTTTACGGGACCCAATTCATTTCTTATTCCCATATCGACCAAGTCCAATCTTGCATTGATGCCATCCTTAGACTTTCCTGGAACATTGAGTAACGTACCAATAACACTATCAAATACATTTTTTTCAATATGCATCACATCGAGGAAATATCTTATATACAATGACTTCCAATATGGCAATTAAAAGAAAATTGACTTTTTCTTCCACCTAGTTTTGACAAGCTCTCCCGCAAAAGGTTTGCCAAATTTATTGGTCAAACCTTGTACTTTTTCAAATATTTGATATCCAATATGTGCTAAAGGAGCAATATCTTCCTTTGATTTTCCATTGAATGCATTTCTCCACCCACGATACTGATGACTATAAGGTAAAAGTCTACGATGTCCAAGAAATACGTTCTTCTTACAATGTTTCAACCGCATCCAATTTGTACTCTCGTCACATATAGGACATGCACACTGACCTCTTAATGCTATATTCCGATAAATTACCATATGCTGGAAAATCATTAATTGTGCCAAACAACATAGCCTTCAAATTGAAACATTCTTTCTTATACCCATCATAAACTTCCACACCTATCTCCCACATATTTTTTAAATTTTCAATTAAAGGAGTCAAGTATACGTCGATATCATTCCCCGGTTGTTTGGATCCAGAAATTAACAGAGACAACATCATAAACTTACGCTTCATACATAACCATGGAGGTAGGTTATAAATCAACAAAATCACAGGCCACGTGCTGTGTGAGAGGCTTTGCAGACCATGTGGATTCATTCCATTAGTAGAAAGTGCAATTCGTAGATTTCTTGACTCTCTCTCGAATTCAGGATACTCGTGATCAATTTTTGCCCATTGTGAAGAATCTACAGGGTGTCGAAACTTTCCATCTCTAATTCTTTCGTCTGCATGCCATGTGAAGTGTTTTGAATCTTCTTCACTGTGATACATGCGCCTATAGTAAGACGTTGCATTTCAAACACGCCTTTAGTAATTCATATTCGTTTCGAAATAAAAGGCCATCGTTATGACACGCATGAATCCTTTCATAACTCATGCCAATAGAGCACAAAATTCGTTTAGCCTCGTAGGTTCGACTTGGAAGTTCATTATCATCTAGCAACATATCTTTTAGGAGTGTTAATAATTCTGTGAAGCTTTTATCAGACCATCCATTAATCGCTTTTAAGTTGTACAACTTTAATATCGCCGACAGTCTTGTGAATTTAGTACAACCATTATATAATGGTTTCTATGCATCACTCAACAAACTCTCAAACATTTTAGGACAATCCCGAAGATCTTCTTCAACTGCTTTTGCAATCTCCTCAACTCGGTCCCGCTCATATGTATCTATGTCGAAATCAGTTGAAGGATATGTCGAACCATTCTCAAAATTAGTATACCCTTTTTTTCTCACCATGTCTTATCCAAGATGTATAGCTTTATCAATTCCATGCCATACTAAATGTCTTTCCAATTGATCTGCTCTGACGCGTTTTCCAAAACAACATTTTAAACAAGGACAAATGATTCGATTTGGATCTTTTGCATTCTTCACTGCAAACTCAACAAACTCCTTCACTCCATTTTTAAACTCTATTGACAATTGATTGGCAGAGATCCATTTCCGGTCCATTTTATATGAACTATATGAATGCAGTGTTACACAAATAATAAACTACTGATAACATTATAACAATCTATAGTATATATAGTCTAATATTGGAAAATGGAAACCAAGGTCCAAGTCTAATTTCAAAATAGAACAGATCGAACAAATTTCAAAAAAGAACACATTTTATTTGATTTTTTAGGTAACAATTTATGATCAGTTTTAGTGACAACAACAAATTAATAAATATTTATCTTCGTACCTGAGACAACGTATTACATTTGTTTTAAAGGAGCAGTAGATGGGCGTACAGTAGAGGAGAGGAGGGTTCGCAGAGTAGAGGAGATGATGGTTCGTAGGGTTAGGACAACTTATTAAATTTGTTTTAAATTTGTTTTTATTTATTTAAAGTGAAAGATTTTTATGAAATACGCACCATTTTACAGCGCTTGTATAAAAATCGCTCTATAAGACCCTGTAATTATGTGAAAGCGCTTGTATTTTATAGCACTTTCACAAAAAGCGCTTTAAAAGCACTGTAACATAATGTGGGAGTGCTATATTTTACAGCTCTTGTATACAAAGCGCTCTAAAAGCGCTGTAAACATTATGTGAGAGCGCTAATTTACAGCCGTTTTATCGAAAGCGCTGTAAACATTATGTGCAAGCGCTATGTGACCATGTATGACCCTACAACAGCGTTTTTTCCAAAGCGCTTGTCAGAAAAGCGCTGTTGTATCCTCCGTTAATTTTAAAATATTATACAAAAACGCTTTTATTTAATAAGCGCTATAAAAGGCGCGCTATAAAATGCAATTTTTGGTGTAGTGTGAAACATGATCTTACTATGTTTTCGATAAATCATTCAAGCTTTGGCCAAAAATCCACAAACATTTTTCTCTCTATAAATGGAGTATGGCAACTTTTGTGTCAAGCAGGATCATATTGATGGCAAACAAAGCTCTATCTTGAGCTTGACTTGGATATCTCTAAAAGCTTGATTTAAACATTTGGTTCTCATATTCAGTGGGATATACTTGGGTGGCTCTTCCTAAAGGCGTTGATTCTTGATAGAAATTGTTGGAACATATTGTGTGAATTTAAAAATATGTTGAAGTCCCACATTGGAAAGAATTTGTTTTTGTAAATTCAAGTGGAAAGAAACATGTTTTTTTTAAATTCAAGTCCCACATTGGAAATAAATTTTTTTGAACTCCCACATTGGAAAACTCTCCTATTTTGAGTATGCTAAAGTCCCACATTGATTAGAAATCAATTGTGAGCTTGCTTCCATCACTATATAATGAGTTTCAATCTATTGTGAAAAGTACACCAAAGTTGGATGCTTTTCCCAACTTTCTCTTTTCTCTTTTATTCTGCTCGCCTATTTTTCGAGCCACTTCTCCCCTTTCTTTCTGTCCCTTCGGTTTTTAGAGCGGTTATTATGCCGCAGTCCCTTTCAGTTTTTAGAGCGGTTATTATGCCGCAGTTCCTTTTGGTGTTTAGAGCGGTTGTTATGCCGCAGTCCCTTCGGTTTTTAGAGCGGTTGTTATGCCGCAGTCCCTTCGGTTTTTAGAGCGGTTATTATGCCGCAGTCCCTTCGGTTTATAGAACAGTTATTATGCTGTAGTCCCTTCGGTTTTAGAGCGGTTGTTATGCCGTAGTCCTTTCGTTTTTAGAGCGGTTGTTGTGCCGTAGTTATTTTGATTTATGAGTGGTCATAGTACCATATTGCGAATGACTTTATCGTCATATTGAGAGTGGGTTTAACTGCCATATTGAGGGTGTAATTCTAGAACGGTTTTCTGCGGTGCAGTGGAACTCCGATACAGTGAATCTGGGCTGTTTTATCCTGTGGACTTCGTGGTTGATAGTCTGCCTTGCACAATTTGGGCAGTGTCGCGAAACTTCTTAAAGATAGAGACCTAGTCCGCGACTCAACCCAGTAATATCTTTGGGGGCATAAATTGTGATTTTAAACAGTTTTTCGAAACTCAAAAATAACAATTTTAAGATGATTCATTCTGCCATGTCAACCGAAGAGATTACTGGATTTTGTTTTGTTTCCTCTGATTTCAATAAACTGCTTCAGTTTGAGGCAAACAGAAAAGGATAGGAAAGCTGGAGAATTAACCCATGGGAGAATAATGATAAGAATCATATTCTTAATAGACTTGCTGATGATCTGTATAACTACTACAGTTCCAGCAATACTGCTAGAGATGCTCTAAATATGTATGTTGTGAGATGCTACTCAGAGTATCATATGACCGATGGCATATCCGTGGAGGCTGAAGATAACTCATGAGATCATCTATTAAGGTAGGTCACTCATCGCTTATTTAATTTAAATGTTGAAATTTAATATGTCACTTTTTGTTTGATTGTTGAAATCAATAAATGTCTCATGCTTACATGTTTTTTAAGTTTTGACATGCTTGACTATGTGATGCGAACACATTTGATTTCAAACTTAAGTAACCTAGGTTTCATTCCAAAGTTATCTATGAATGATTTTGAAAAATGTGATTTTTGTAGTTAAGCTAAAATAAAAAAAATAAAAAAAAAGAGTTCACATAAATTTGTAGTTAGAGAATCTGAGTCTTTAGATTTATTACACTTTGATATATATGAACTTGATGGGACGTTAACAAGAAATGAAAAACGTTGTTTCATTACTTTTATTGATGATTGCTCTGACTATACTTTTGTGTATCAAATGAAAAATAAAAGTGAAACACTTGACATGTTAAGGATCTTTGTAACTGAAATTGAAAATCAATTTAGTAGAAAGATTAAGAGGGTCTAAGTATGATTCTAGTTTGTTTAATGAATTTTATAAATTGTCTGGAATTATACTTGGAACAACTGCACCATAATTGCTTGAAGTGAATGGTAATGTTGTAAGAAAGAATAGAACTCTTATTAGTTATTGCTAGTATGCTTAACTCTTGTGCTGCATCTCATTGGTGTGAGAAAAAAATATATTGCTTATTTCCTATGTTTTGAATAGAGTTCCTAAATCTAAAAACAAAACATCTCCTTATGAGATAGTGAAGAAAAGACAATTGAACTTGTCTTATTTTCGAACTTGGGGTTATCTGGCTTATGTCAGAATCCCCGATCCCAAGCGAATTAAACTCGCTAGTAGAGTCTATGAATGTGTCTTCATTGGGAATGCAGTAAACAACAAAGCGTATAGGTTTTATGACCTAAATGCAGAAGTGATCATAGAGTAAAATGAGGTTGACTTCTATGAAAATAAATTCCCTTTCAAATCGAGAAATAGTGGGGCAGCGAACCTAGTGAAGTTCCTATGACAAGAAGCACTGAAAGCAACAAACAAGGCGAAACAGAAACTCGAAGGAGTAAGAGAGTAATAGTTGCTAAAGATTATGGACCCTATTATATGGCCTATAATTTAGAAGAGGATCCTGCAAATCTTAAAGAGGCTCTGTCATCATTGGATGCAGATCTATGGCAAGAAGCTATAAACGATGAAATGGATTCTCTAGAGTCTAACAAGACCTGACATTTAGTAGACTTGCTTCATGGTTGCAAATGAACAAGTTGTAAATGTATTTTGAAAAAGAAACTAAAACCCGATGGATCTGTTGATAAGTACAAGGCACGCCTTGTAGCCAAAGGTTTTAGACAAAGAGAAAACATAGATTTCATCGACACTTTTTCACCAGTCACTAGAATAACATCCATTAGGGTGCTCATATCACTTGCGGCTATTTCATAACCTGGTGATACACCAGATGGATGTTAAAACAGTTTTTTTTAAATGGTGACTTGGAAGAAGAAATCTATATGGAACAACCTGAAGGTTTTGTAATACATGGACAAGAAAACAAGGTCTGTAAGTTAGATAAGTCTCTGTATGGTCTTAAACAAACTCCTAAGAAATGGCATGAAAGGTTTGATAAGTTGATTATATCGAATGAGTTTAAGTGAATGAAAGTGACAAATGTATTTACTACAAATTTGAAAATAGCATTTGCACTATCATATGTCTCTATGTATACGACTTACTCATATTTGATTCAAACATTCATGCTATAAATATTGTGAAATCATTGTTGTGTAACAACTTTGATATGAAAGACCTCGGAGAAGCAAATGTAATCCTTGAAATCAAGATTACTAGGTCAGAAAACGGAATTTCTTTGGATTAGTCTCACTATGTTGAAACAATCCTAAAGAAATATAAATGTTTTGACTGTAAACCTGCGTGCACACCATATGATCTAAGTGTGAAACTTTTCAAGAACACTGATGAAGGTGTTAGACAAACTGAATATGCGAGCATCCTTGGCAGCCTCAGGTATGCCACTGATTGTACTAGACCCAGCATTGCCTATGTCGTGGGATTGTTGTGCAGGTTTACTAGTAGACCTAGTATAGAGCATTGGCACGCTATTGAAAGAGTCATGAGATACCTAAAAAGGACCATGAGTCTTGGATTACATTATCGAAGATTTCCTACCGTCCTTGAAGGATACAGTGTTATCGATTGGAACATCTTATCAGGTGACTCCAAAGCAACCAGTTGCTATATTTTAGTATAGCTAGTGGTGTTGTATCTTGGAAATCGTAGAATAGACGATATTGGCTCAGTCTACTATCGAGTCTGAAATGATAGCACTAGCTACTACTAGTGAAGAAGCGAGCTGGTTGAGATGCTTGCTAGTTGATATCCCTTTATGGGAAAAACCTATGACAGATGTGTTGGTCCACAACGATAGTACCGCGACTATTGCAAAGATTGAGAATCGTTATTACAACGATAAGAGATGACAAATTCGTTGTAAGCACAACACTGTTAGAGAGTTACTTTCTAAAAGAGTTGTTATAGTGGATCATGTACGCACTGATGAAAAAATTTGGCAGATCCTTTGGCGAAAGGATTAGCTAGAGAGAAAGTCCTAAATACATCCAAAAGGATGTGACTAATGCCTATAGAGTCACTCATGATGGTAACCCGACCTAAAAGACTGGAGATCCCAAGAATTAGGTTCAATGGGTAATAACAAGTTGTGAAGTGATATGAGATGAACATGCTATTATAAATCAAAGAAGCATCATTTCTGAAGCGATAATAGGATGAGGTAATAAAAACTCTTAATGAGATCTATGCTCTATGTGGAGGGAGTACCTAGCTACAGGAGTACTCTTGATAGACTCACCTATGTGAATGTGGAAGTGGGGCCGCTTCCTATGGAATTTTGAGGCAGAATTCCTAGAGCGTTCACTATACTGGGATACACGTGCAGGGCCATTAATGCACGGGCTTTTGAGAATACATCCTATGAAAAGATTGTGTGTGGGTTTGATGTCAGAGATAGAGTTCAAGACTACGAGTCACTCTTGTTGAATTTGAATCTTACTTACTATGCAAAGGTTCAAGTCAAGAGACACATTTGTTTATGCACGATCTTATAGAAGTGTTTGACGCTATTTCTGAAACATTTTTTTAATTCAAGTGGGGGATTGTTGGAACATATTGTGTGAATTTAAAAATATGTTGAAGTCCTACATTGGAAATAATTTGTTTTTGTAAATTCAAGTGGAAAGAAACATGTTTTTTTTAAAATTCAAGTCCCACATTGGAAAGAAATTTTTTTGAACTCCCACATTGGAAAACTCTCCTATTTTGAGTATGCTAAAGTCCCACATTGATTAGAAATCAATTGTGAGGTTGCTTCCATCACTATATAATGAGTTTCAATCTATTGTGAAAAGTACACCAAAATTGGCTGCTTTTCCCAACTTTCTCTTTTCTCTTTTATTCTGCTCGCCTATTTTTTGAGCCACTTCTCCCCTTTCTTTCTGTCCCTTCGGTTTTTAGAGCGGTTATTATGGCGCAGTCCCTTTCAGTTTTTAGAGAAGTTATTATACCGCAGTCCCTTTCGGTTTTTAGAGCGGTTGTTATGTCGCAGTCCCTTCGGTTTTTAGAGCGGTTGTTATGCCGCAGTCCCTTCGGTTTTTAGAGCGGTTATTATGCCGCAGTCCCTTCGGTTTTTAGAACGGTTATTATGCCGTAGTCCCTTCGGTTTTAGAGCAGTTGTTATGATGTAGTCCTTTCGTTTTTAGAGTGGTTGTTGTGCCGTAGTTATTTTGATTTATGAGTGGTCATAGTACCATATTGTGAATTACTTTATCGTCATATTGAGAGTGGTTTTAACTGCCATATTGAGGGTGTAATTCTAGAACGGTTTTCTGCGGTGCAGTGGAACTCCGATACAGTGAATCTGGGCTGTTTTATCCTGGGGACTTCGTGGTTGATAGTCTGCCTTGCACAATTTGGGCAGTGCCGCGAAACGTCTTAAAGAGAGCGACCTAGTCCGCGACTCAACCCAGTAATATCTTCGGTGGCATAAATTGTGATTTTAAACAGTTTTTCGAAACTCAAAAATAACATAAATTAAATTAGTGTTTTATAATGGTGAAAACATACTTTATATTGCGATAGGCTTTGTATGTTTTTATTGATTTATGGAGGAAAATAATTTGTGTGTGTGTTTTTTTTAAAGATATAGATTTGAATATTCATTTTAGGCCACCAATTGTATTATGAATTTTATAAATATTTCAATAATGAGTGATATCTGAATAAGTTTTAGTTATTTATATTTTTAAAGTCCTTCACAAAACTTATATTGGGATTACACTTGTAGGATCATTACAATTGTAATTTCAAGGAAACCTTGCTAACAATAGAGCATGTTTGGATTTGGTTCTTAAAAAGTTATTCAAGGAAACCTTGCTGACAATGTATGGTAATCTAGGCTTGGGTGTTGAGTGAGTAAAATGGATAAGTTGAGTCTTTATGAGGTTGCACATTTGGCATTTTATAGAGCGAGATCAGAACTATTGTGTCTCCTCTTTCTCAAAAACATGGTTCCCAAGCTCAGATAACTTGATGTCTTCTTTAGGTGGGGCAGGAAGTTATCCTTGGAATACCTTGTTTCGTATGAATTAATGCAATAAGACGAACGGGATTGTCTATATTTCACAACCGTCCGGGGTAGGCCAAAGTTGATTCCCTATTAAGAGTAATTAATGAACTAAATGTGTCATTAGAGTCGTTAGTATAAAATAACTTTAGAAACTGTTACAGGTTGTTGTTGTGTTAATTTTGAGATATTATGATGTGTAAAATATGTCAAACTGAATTGCTATTATACATTGTGGTGTCTGAAATGATTGTCCTATGTTTTTTTATAAGCGACGTGATAAATTGTGTGATGACTGTGTTATTATTATGAATCTGCTTTTGTTGATTTTGATAGCAATTGTTATATTTTGCTCCATTACACGTATATTATCCTCTTTTAGTAAAGATAAAGTAAGCTCTCGAAAGGAATCAAATGTTAAAAGACAGAAACATGCTTTTGGGACTCAACACAGAGGGTGAAAGAGGAAGATGACAAAATAGAGCTTGAATCTAAAATATATTGAAGCTTTAGAGAGATAAATAAGGAAAAAAAGTAATGCAAGAAAATGAAGTAGAATGACAGAAACGTACCTTAAACGATGCAGAAAATAGGGAAACAATGGAACCCAACAAAACACACGGTGGAGAGGTAGTCAACGCAAATCAGCAACTAGATTGGAAGCAATGCGAGATTTTGGGTTTAGGAAGAAAATTGCTCTTTTAGGGTTTAGACAGAAAATTTGAGGAATGGCTTACTGAATGTAGAGGGGTGGAGAAAAGAAAAACGTGTTTGTTGGAGGATTTAACATATTAATTGGATTTTTGATTTTTTTGTTTTTCTAAATAATAATAATAATAATAATCATAATAATAATAATAATAATAACAACAACAATAATAATAATAATAACAATAATAACAATAATAATAATAATAATAATAATAATAATAATAATAATAATAATAATTACTGAATCTGGAGGGTTGGAGAAAATTTTAAAGGGAGGGAAACTTCTCTATAGTTGGAGGGAATATTTTGTGAAAAACTTTGGGATTTAGAGACGGACAACATTTGAGACGCCATTGTTCCGTCTCTACGTTTTGTCTCTATAAAAATTTTGATTTTTAGAGCACAAGTGTGACTTATTAGAAACTGATCTTGAGACTGTTTTAGAGCACAAGTGTGACTTATTAGAAACGGATCTTGAAACTGATTTAGAGACAGACTAACTTTGTGACGAGTTATTCCGTCTCTAATTTCCTTCTCAAACATAAAACTTTTTACATCCGTCTCCACAAATTGTTTTCCGTCTCCAATTCCGTCTCCATTCGTGATGGACAAAATTCCGTCTCTAAAATCCGTCGGTAAATTAGATTTTTCTAGTAGTGGCAGGTGACGCTTTTAACTTTGATGTTTAGAGATCATTTAGGCGAATATTATCCAAACTCAATCTATTTCACTTATATTTTTCATTTCATTTTGGGGTTGGCAACATCCTAACTCAAATCCATTGTTGTTTGTGTGCTTGTTTCAAAATATAGGTCATTTCGGCATAAATGGGGTATCGTAGACTCATCGGAAAATATTGTTGAGGGTGTGGCAAGAGGTTAGAAGATTTTAATATAATATCAAATTACTCTCTATATCTTTAGATTCTTATTTTGATGGTATGTTTTTGTCTAAAGGAATAAAAGGTGACATCTGGACATGTTGGTTGTGTTGGTTGTCTTAGTGTAGATATTGTTGGCCACTCATGTAACACCCCAATATTTTCATATATATTACATATGTGTCTTTTAGTAATTGTCGTGATTTATTATTTAATTAATAATTTATTCTTTTTGTAAAGAAATTAAATTAAATTTGATCACCCTATACTTTACCTGAATGATTATAACCTTTATTTTTATTTAATTGTTCTGGCGTGACAATTACATGAGTACGATTTATGTCATGCTTATTTTCTAAATGGACTATTGTTTATTTTGATTATTTGATTAGTTTCGATAATCATGAAATCGATGTGTAACATATGTTGGTTTTATTTTGTTATGCGTGACCTGTATGATATTTTTTGTCTTGCTTGATTTATTTAGTTGATGAAAATATTAGTTGAATTATTTAATTAAATTAGAATTTATAGAAGTTGTATTATTTGTTAGTTTTATTTTGGACCAAATAAGTATTCGTCCTAGATAGTAGAGTTATTGAGACCCGACTCTCATGTATGAGTGTTCTTGCTTGAAAATATTTTTGGTTCATCCATCTTTAGTATAAAAAAAATGTGACTACGTCATTTCTTTTACTCTCCTTCATGACAAGATTTTATGAAAATTCATGGTGTTTTCTTGACCTAATGTAGACTTTATGTCCTTGTGTCAACCAATTAATAGATGAGATAATATACATTCCCTCATTCTTAACACCTTTAACTCATTTTTGAAAGGAATGTTACAAATTTAACTATGAGTCTTATCTCTTTTGTGAAATTAAGAGAGGACATAAAAAAAGACTCTCCTCCTTTGTTATATCTCACGTCTCCCTCTCTCTTAAACCAAGATTATAATTTTATTTTCATTATCTACAAAAAGAATTATAGGCAATTTTTGGTGTCATAACTATTATTAAAAAAAATTAAAAGGTAGTCTACACACCTTCTTATTCTATTCCCATACCTATTTTTGTTTTCTCCTAAGTTCCCAAATTTTTCATCACAAACAAAAGAAAGAAAAAAAGAGAGAAACATACTCTCCTTTTTTTTTTTCTCACATCATCATTATCATCATCATTACCGCCAAGTCAAATTACAATTTTCTTTCTTCTTTTAATACCATCTCAAGTAAAGTTTGGACCTTTATCTTGTTCTTTGATTCGTGGGGCTTAGAACGTGTTGTTAGGAAGTAAAGCACTTAAGGTAAGGGTTTTTTCTCATGCAAGGTTGAGCTAGATATTAAATCAGTGGTTTGTAAAATATTGATATGATGTCTTGAGGTCTTAAAAGAAAAAACAAAGGTTGATTTTATGTTTGTCTTAAAGAATTTAACTATAATGTTTTGAATTTTTTAGCAATATGTTTGCCTTGATAAAGTTAATTATAAAATTTCGATTTTTATTATTATAACATGAGTAATATGCTTGTTGTCATGTATTTGATGTAAAGTTGTGACTTTTGTGTTGTCTAGGTGTACTTAATTATAAAGTTATGATTTTTATTATGATTTCATTAGTAATATGTTTGTTAGGATATATTTGATTTAAAGTTTCAATTTTTGTGCTATTTAATTTCAATCTTTGTGAACACTTTAGTGGCTGATTGAATTTGCTCCATTAGTATAGGTGACTTCTCTGTGGATGCCTTAGTGGCTGATTATATCCACTACTTATTGTTATTTTTATTTTGATCTAATAATTTGTTCTAAGGTGAGTTGCTACTTGATTTATTTAGATACATTTTATGACTTGATACCTCTTTGCGAACTATACATAAAAATCAATTTCTTTAAATCTTTTATAACAAAAAGATGTTATATTTATACTTTATGGCTATTAGCTTATTATTTGGTTTAATTTTTTGTCGTGGAATAAAAAAACTCCTTACACCAATATTTAGGTACTAATGATCTCAAAGAGTTGCATGTTTGTTTGGTGCACGCGCGTGGAAAAAAAAGGGACTTTTACTTAAAAATAATGGTTTGTATTAATAAAATCGGTGTGGTACATTTTAAAGTCATTTACTTTTCATCCTTAACTTTAAATAGAACTGCAGAAGTGAGTTTTATTTTGCTAAAAAATAATTGAATTGTAGTTAATTTCAGCCAACCTTTTTTCTCTTGAATTTCACCTAAAGAGAATATATTAAAACATAATTCCAACTCTATTGAATGACACGTCATACATTTATGTGTCACATCATAGCATTTGCGCCACATCGTTTATATTCTTAGGTGGCACCATCTCTACTATTCATCTCACATCTTCTATTTCTCAATTTAGCTTTTGCATCTCACACATCATATACATAAGTTAAAAACCCTTCCAAAAAAGCTCATCATAAAAATAATTCTACCATCTTCTCACTCCAATCAACATTTGCAACTCCTCCAATTCTAACTTTCCATATCCTGTAGATTAATTAGCAATAAAATATACGTTATCTCATCCCAAATATTCCAGTAATCATTTGCAAGTATGAATCTGATCTCACGAAGCCATATCTGAATCCGATCTCACAAAGCTATATCTGAATCCGACCTCACAAAGCTATATCTGAATCTGATCTCACAAAGCCATCTCAATTCATTTCTTGGAAAATTTGTGTCATCGATACACTTATCTTAGCCTGTGTAACTAACTATAAATTGTCTACACAACTAGACATATGTTTTCATTGTAATTCATTATATATATATAAATAAAAATAAAGTATCGCTTAAATTGCAACAACAAAAAATTAATAAACTTTCAACGAAAATGTTATATCTCTAAAGTTATCAGAAAATTCCGTAAAAAAAAAAGACAAATTCGAACATAAGTATCTCGATACATTTCAAAGGTATATATTTTCAGTTTGAAAAATTAATTTTATATGTAAGAAAGAATTCAAGTATTTACAATTCTCTTTCATTCTATTAGAATTTCATCACACATTTAGTATTCTCTATATCAATTTGTAGTTTATGTCGTGTTAAAAAATGTAGCTTATGTCCTCAAATATTTTTTAAACAAATATTTTCATCTACAAATTTGATATGACCTTCAAACATGACCCCTTTCATGTTTAATCAATTTAATATTAAAGGACCAAAATTCATCACGCATCTCACTCAACGACATTTTACTCTTCAATACAAAAGATTGCAATTTTAATTTTTTTTAATAGTTTGATAAAGTTATTTGATAAATAATTCTATTGAAGTTTACCTTAAAAAAAATATTTCAAGTTTCAACAAATAAATACACACTTATACTAAACTTAATTGGAAAATTCAGTTATCCTAAAAGCTACTATTTTACTTTTAATTTTCCTTCGCAAAAAAATAATGACATATTCAATATCATTATTAATAATTGAAATATATTTTTTTATAAGTAAATATTACTAAATTAGTGGTTATATTAGTTTTATTAGATTTTGAACTCGAGAAGTTTACCTTAAACAAAATGTTTCAAGTTTCAACAAATAAATACACACTAATACTAAAATTAACTGAAAAATTCAGTTATCCTTAAAGCTATTATTTTACTTTTAATCTTCATTCACAAAAAATAATAATGACATATTCAATATCATTATTAATAGTTGAAACATATGTTTTTATAAGTAAATATTAGTAAATTAGTAGTTATATTAGTTTTATCAGATTTTAGATTCGAAACCTCCTTCTTAAAACTCTTTAGCGTTCCTCACTTAAATTGCACTAACAAAAAGTAAATGAAATGTTACACCTCTAAGAAAAAGAAATCTAAAAGTCATTATAAATCTTTGGAGCATCTTGTATGAAGATCTTAATGTAAAATATTATGATTGGTTTATCTTTGCTACACAAAATGATAAAGTACAAGTCGATTTTTAAAATGATTGTGTAGAATATATTTAAGAAATCATACCCCTCAAATGCAATAACTTTTTTTATGTGAATAGGATATCCTCCGCACGAAATTGCAAAAATTAATCTCTCGAACCAAGTTGGGCCGCAATAGACGACAAAATTCTCCCTTAAAATATTTAACATTATTGTATTCCCATAACAAGAAATATATACTATATATAACACATTTCCATATTTACAATTTAAATAAATTAGATAATCAATTTTAGTTTTTTGATGTGTTAATGCTAACATATGTTGGCAAAGAAAAACTTACAACTTAATTAATTATATTTAAAAAAGTGTTATTACAAGGATTCAATCTTTTACTATTTAAAAATTAACTTCATTTTAACAATATAAATAAATAGATTATTCGATCTTAAATGATTTTAGTTCTTTTCTCCCTCTATATTTTTGCTATCGGTCTTTTCATTTTATAATAATATTTTTAGGGTGCCTAAATATTTATAGGTAAATGGAAGTGTCAATACAGTTGAGATGTCAATTAATCTCGATAATATCTTTACACTTTCATATTTGCTTTAAAAAATATTATTCGATCTCGACTCTCTAATTGCAATTTTACAATACATTTGATTATATCGCATTTAGAAACGATTTAACATTATTAGTTACAAATGTTCAAAGATTCTTCAACAAAAACAATTATGGTTAATTCTTCAACTAAAATCGTTGAGGAGCAACAGTGGTGCAAATGAACCAAAATTTAAAGTGTGTAAATAAATAAATAAATAAATAAATGAAGTTTATGAAAAAAAAATCATTTTCATTTCATGTTGACATATTTAAATTTTTTAACATTCTCCTAAATTTTTAAGATTACAAATACTTGTATCGTTAGTTATACAAAACTCTTATATCTTTATCTTATCTATTTTTGTAGTGAAAAATAATTATATATTTTAATGAAAAATTTATATATACATATATAAAAATATATGAACACCTACCGCACAACGTGAGGGTCAGAATCTAGCTTAATTTATTTTAGAGCATAAATGAACATCGATTTAACAATTGGAAGATTAAATTTGTAAATAAATGATTAAATAATATTTTAGTAAATTGCATTACGTTCTTTTACAAAAAAAAATATATCAAATCATTTTTTGGCGCAACTTTTATTTATTACATGATGAACCACTTTTTAGAAAAAAAATTATAATCGTGTTTAAAAGAAAAAAAAATATTTTTAGGTAATGCTTTGAATCAAAATATGGGCATTACAACTCACATATGTGTGATGATATTGTTAGTTATTGTTAAAGGGCTATTGAGTAGTTATTGATTGTTGGTTTGTTACCTTAAGATTGGCACAAAATTTCATGCTCCCCGTGATCATTAGAGTAAATTTAAAATTTTAGTAGTGGTGGAGTTTCCATGACTTCATTAGAGATATCATTATACTTCTCTTATATTCTTATTCCAAATCAAATTATATTTGTTGTAAAAGAAAGTAGTACTTTCTTAAAGTAGTCTAATCTAAGATAGTGGTGTGCTATCTTAGAAGTTTGTAGCAGAGATCCTAGGGTGGAATTTGTACATTTTCTGACAATAGTGGAGAAATCTCTTGTAGTGTGCAAGAGGACTGAATGTATACCCTTTGTCATAAGGGGAACCAGGATAATATTGTTGTGTCCATTTAATTGATGCCATTTACTTATTGTCACTTACTATTCTAAAGTAGAAAAATCTATCACCAAATCGCTGAAAACAAGAAAATTT
The DNA here is from genome assembly GCA_037974755.1 of Cicer yamashitae. Lineage (NCBI taxonomy): Eukaryota > Viridiplantae > Streptophyta > Magnoliopsida > Fabales > Fabaceae > Cicer > Cicer yamashitae. Next base: position 29,587,882 of record JBBPBQ010020323.1, read on the forward strand.
CCTAAACACCTAATTCACCCCCCCCCCTCTTAGGTGTACCTCTATACTTACAAAATTATGCTCGTTACTGCTGCTGCCTCTGATACGTATTCAAAATCTGGGATTTTTTTTTGTCTTTGGTAAAATGTCATCAATATGTTGCCTTTGGTCCAGTTTTTGCCTCTGATTCCAGCTCTGAATCAGGGACTTAGAATTACTTTATATGATTTAAACTGTGTCTCCTTAAGTTGTTGGGAATATAATGTATGCATGGCGTAACATCTCATAATGCATCTCGTTCATATAAATTCATGGCATTCATGGCTAAAGTCATGGTGGGATATTGATGGGGTTGTTTCAGGCATGAAACAATAGGTAAAGGAAGAACAATCAGTACGCTGGTTGGGGCTGTGGCCAAGCCAACTTTACCATTCAGGTTCAATTATTTTGGTGACTCACATCAAAACAATTGGACAACTTTTCCATACTCTAATGAAAAGTTTCAGTCATGTATTTCAATGATTTCTAAATTAGAACTAGGTGTCAATTGACACAGTTTTATGAAAGTGTTTTATTGTATAAAGAGCATATAATTTCATGTTTTCTAAGCCTCCTTGAGAGGGATATTTTTACTGCCCTTCCCCTTATTTTTGAACTCACTGGGATTTGTTTCTCACCCCATTTATTTTAGAATTTAGCAGCTGAGGGTAGTTCGGGAGCAGCTTGAGGTTGGAGGAGTAATTTAGTTCTTAATGTTTTTTGTCACAATGTAGTAGGGCTTGATGTATTCAAAGTTTATGTAAAAGTTAAGTTCAGAGACTTGGTTAATTCATTGTATCTTATGAATCAGTTTCAAACAATTGTAAACTATAATTCTATATGTAGTTCAATTGTCTAAATTTGATCTTGTTAATTACCTTTTCTTACTTGCTTCTACATTATTGAGATGTATGAATTATAATGCCAAATTCTAGATGCTTGGTATTAGGTTTTACATTTTGGTATCAGAGCAGGTTGATCCATTAGGACTATGGGTTAAAAAAAATTAAAAAATTAAAATCATTTACTTTTACTATATATTCATAATGTCATTTCACTCAATATTAAGTCTGATCAGCTTAATATATGATGTATGATATGCAGAGATATGGCAGAAGGACCAAGGAGAAGAGGAAGACCAAGGAGAGTGGCCACCCTTGAGACCAATAAGACTCCTCCAACATCAAGACCAGTAGGACTCCTCTACCCCATGTTGCTGAATCCTGGGAAAAGGTCATGGAGGCAATTCAAATGCAAGCCATTGCCACCCATAACCTGGTGCAACAAATGATTGGACAAGAAGGTGGGAACCAGAACCCAAATAGAGCTTTCTATGATTTCCTCAAGCTTCAGCCCCCAACATTCAAAGGCAGTCATGATCCAACTGAGGCTCAAACCTAGATTGATGAGATGAAGAAGATCTTCGAAGTGGTACCTTGTACAGAAGAACAAAAGGTGTTTTTTGCTGCCCACCAACTAAAGGGTGAGGCTGAGCATTGGTGGAGAAGTGCAAGAGACTACCTCCAAGTACAAGAAACCCCTGCACGTTGGGACCAGTTTGAGCTGACTTTCTTGGAAAAGTATTATCCAAAAAGTGCTAGGAGGTTGAAAGAATTGGAGTTTGTTTACGTGCAACAAAGGGAATTGTCCATTGCTGAATATGTGGCCAAGTTTGAGGAACTGACAAGATTTTCCCCGCATGCTCAAAATGCCCCAACTAATGAGTGGAAAATAAATCAGTTTGAGTGGGGGCTGAGGCCAAAAATCAGAGGGAGTATTGGTCACCTGGAACTGACCAACTATTCCATTTTGGTGCATAAATGTTTTATTGTAGAGGAAAATTTGAAGAAGGCCCATGATGAAAGGCAATGAAAATGGCAACAGAAAAGGGAACATAAAAAGTTAGACCAACAATTAAGGACAAGAACCTCTCAAGGGAAGGGAAAACAGTTTCAAACTTCCAACTCTCCAAAAGCACGAAAATGCTCCAAGTGTGGGAGAGATCATGGGGGGGAGTGTTTGGAAGGAAAACAAGTCTACTATTACTGCAAGCAGCCAGGCCATATGAACCTAAACTGCCCAGTGCGTCAGAGGCAAGCAGAGTCCAACCCAAACAAGCCAAACACTAGGAGGGTCTTTGCTCTCAGTGCAAAGAAAGGTATGAATCATAATCTAATAACTGGCACTTGATTCATAAATCAAATCCCTTTAATTGTCATGTTTGACACTGGTGCATATCATTCTTTCATCTCTTTTAATTTTGTTTTGCAATATAATCTCCCTGTACTTGAAATGCCTTTTCCCTGAGTTGTAAACACTGCAACTAAGAATTCAATAGAGACCTCCTTAGTATGCCATCAGTGTCCAGTCACCCTGTATGATAGAGTTTTTCTAATAAACCTGGTCTGTTTGCCCCTTAAGGGCTTAGACACCATATTAGGAATGGAATGGATGTCCGACCATTCAGTAACTCTGATTTGTCATGGAAGGAAAGTCATAATTCCTCCAAAAATTCCCTAACCAGAGGAAACCAAATTCCACTCCTTGACCAACAGTTCTCTATTCTTCCAATGTCTGACAAGTGGGGTTCAAGTTGTACTATTATTACTATCCTCTAACTCAGGGTCTGAAATGGACTTGTCCAATATTCCTGTAGTCAATGAGTTCGAGGATGTCTTTCCAGAGGATGTGACATCATTGCCTCTTGAAAGAGAAACAGAGTTCTCAATAGACTTGGTTCCTGGAACAAGGCCAATCTCTATTGCCCCTTACAAGATGTCCCCATTAAAATTAAGTGAGTTGAAAAACCAATTAGATGACCTAATAACCAAGCAGTTTATCAGACCAAGTGTGTCTCCTTGGAGAGCCCATGTGCTCTTAGTAAATAAGAAGGATGGCAGTATGAGGTTATGCATAGATTATAGAAAATCGAATAAAGTGACCATCAAGAATAAGTATCCTCTGCCCAGAATTGATGACCTTTTAGACCAATTAGGGGGAACTACTGTGTTCTCCAAAATTGACTTGAGATCAGGGTACCACCAAATTAGGATAAAATCAGAGGATGTACCAAAAACAGCCTTTAGAACTAGGTATGGGCACTATAAATTTTTGGTTATGCCTTTTGGTGTAACCAATGCCCCAGCTGTGTTCATGGATTACATGAATAGAATTTTTAGGCCATACTTAGATAAGTTTGTGATAGTATTTATAGATGACATACTAATATACTCTAAGACCCCAGAGGATCATGCAAGTCATCTTCAAATAGTGTTGCAAGTACTAGGGATAGAAAATTTTATGCCAAACCAAGCAAATGTGAGTTTTGGATGTCAGAAGTAAAGTTTCTAGGCCATGTGATCAGTAAGGAAGGAGTGGTAGTGGATCGCTCCAAAGTAGAGGCAGTGCTAAAATGGGAACATCCTAAGAATGTGACAGAGGTTAGGAGTTTCTTAGGATTGGCGAGGTACCATAGGAGATTCATTAGGAAATTCTCCCAAATTGCCCTGCCTTTGACTAGACTGACTAGGAAAGACCAACCCTTTGTGTGGGATCAAAAATGTGAAAAGAGTTTTCTGACTCTTAAGACCAAGTTAACCACTACCCCTGTGCTGGCCATACCAGATCCAACCTTAAGATTTGAAGTGTATTGTGATGCATCCTTGAAAGGTTTAGGTTGTGTATTGATGCAAAACAACCAAGTAGTGGCTTATGCTTCAAGGCAACTGAAGCCTCAAAAGGGGAACTATCCCACTCATGACCTAGAATTGGCTGCCATAGTGTTTGCCTTGAAGATATGGTGGCATCATCTATATGGCGCACAATTTGTTGTTTTCAGTGATCACAAAAGCCTAAAGTATCTCTTTGACCAGAAGGAACTTAACATGAGGCAAAGAAGGTGGGTAGAGTTCTTGAAAGATTATGAATTTGAACTGAAATACCACCCAGGCAAGGCCAATGTAGTGGTTGATGCATTGAGCAGAAAGTCCCTGCACATGTCTCATTTGATGATCCAAGAACTTGCATTGTTGGAAAGCCTTAGGGACTCGAACCTAAGTATGACAATCCTCCAAGGGGGAATTCTTTTAAATAAACTAGAAATAACTAGTGACCTTAGAGACCAAATTAGGCAATCTCAAGGGATGGATGAGGAGTTGCAACTTAGAAAAGATCAAGAAAGATTTACAAGGGCAAGAGATGGAAAAATTCTATTTCGAGGCAGAATTTGTGTACCTAAGGATTCAGAATTAAAGAGACTGATCCTAGAGGAGGCTCACAAAAGTAACCTAACAGTCCATCTTGGATCTACCAAGATGTACCAAGACCTTAAGAAAAAATATTAGTGGTCAGGTATAAAGGTTGACGTGGCTACTTTTGTAGGCCAATGCCTGACTTGCCAAAAGGTGAAAATAGAACATCAGAGGCCACCAGGATTGCTACAGCCTCTAGAAATACCTGAATGGAAATGGGACTCAACTTCCATGGATTTTGTTGTAGGTTTGCCATATACCCACACTGGGTGTGATTCCATTTGCGTAATTGTGGACAGATTAACTAAGTCAGCCTATTTGTTACCAGTAAAGTCAAACTACAACACTCTCAAACTAGCCAAGTTTATCATTAAGGAAATAGTGAGGTTGCATGGGGTGCCTCTTAGTATCATATTAGATAGGGACCCTAAGTTTACCTCCATGTTTTGGAAGGCCTTTCAAAAGTCTCTAGGAACTAGACTAAACCTTAGTACGGACTACCATCCCCAGACTGATGGTCAAACTGAAAGGACCATTCAGACTCTAGAGGAAAATGGGAAACTGGGATACGCACTTACCTCTAGTAGAATTTGCCTACAACAACAGCTACCATGCCAACATTGGCATGGCACCTTATGAGGCTTTGTATGGAAGAAAATGTAGAACACCTTTATGTTGGTCAAAAGTAGGGGATAAGGGGATCTTAGGTCCTGAAGTTATCCAAGAGACCACTGAAAAGATCAAGGTCATTAAGGATAAACTAAGGATAGGCCAAAGCAAGCAAAAGAGCTATGTTGACATCAGGAGAAGGCCTTTGGAGTTTGAGGAGGGGGATCATGTTTTTTTTTAGCATAGGATAGCACGACAAAAAAAAAACTCATAACATAGTTGTAGAATGAATATTGAATAAAAAGAACATGATTATCATAAGTTATTCAAAATAAAGCATCAACCAAAAGTAGTCACAGGAAAAGTAACTCAGCCCCAATGTCACACCTATTAGAGCTGAATTGCCTACTCTAAACATACACAAAGTCATAAAACAAATACAACATATGGCCTAATAAATAAACATCCACCTAAGTCTCTAGCTTCTTTTGATCCCTTGTGTCCAAAGATTAAACTTAACACTCAAAGTGAAACAAAGCTAGACATAACATCAAATACCATCAATGCAACATCTAGTTTCTTTTATTTTTATCTTCCTATAATTGAGTTAATGAATCCACAACCACAATCATTCAAGAACCAATTTCATTCAAGCAAATAAAATCATAATCAAGAATCTAAGAAGATTAGAACAAAGAAAAGTGGAATTCGTCATGAGCAAACTAAAGATAGATAGTTTTCATGATTCAAACCTCAAAAGTGTGCTAGGGATTGATTACAAAACCTAGACCTCCATTGAGATGATAGACTTCATGAGAAAAAAAAATGCGAAAGAAAGAACAAAGTAGAAAACTTCAAGATGAAGAATGCCAAAAAGATAAGCTTCTTTGTCGTTCTTCACACACTTTGTATCTGCTTATATATAGCCGCATTTTGCACCCCGTTCAGAGTTAGTTGAATTTATATTTATTTTAATCCCCATGTAACCTTGGGTTTAAGATTTCAGAAAAGTTATGGCCAGTTTTATAAAAGTTTACTCTATATCCATCCAATTATACTTCTATCAGCACACTTTAATAAAAAATTCAATTTTATCATTTTTTAAAATAAAATAAAAACACAACTTTATATTTTTCCAAACACAGCTGTGTTCGAAAACCTAAACAATATTTTTTGGGACACAAAGTTTGAATTTTATGAAAATATTTATGTTCTAAGAAACATCAAAAAAATATCTAAATCACAAAGTTCGAATTCTCTTAAATACATTTGTATTCTGTAAATTTAGTGGGATAGGAAAAAAAGTTGATTTTTTTTCTAAATGAAAAGAGTAAAATGGGTAGTTTAAGTAAAATGTGGAGGTATGGAGGTAAAATTTTCTCAATTTTGTAAGGAAAGGGTTTTTGCTTTTGGCAACAACGACGCAACAACTTGGATATTGCCCGTTTCTCCATTATTTAAGCAAAATCTGATTAACCTTGTGAAACACAAAATTATAATTATTTGTCTTAGATTTTAATTCACGTGATGATTGCCAAAATACGATGTTGGTATATCTAGATATGCTCTTTGGAAGACAGAAATGTCAAAATGAAAAATCCTAAAAATTAATAATGTTTGGAAATTAAGCCCAAATTAAACCCATAATTGTAATCTAAGACCTATCAATTAAATAAAATGGTGGTTAACAAACTAAATATGAGGATGAATTAGTATATCATGACTACTTTTATCACAAATCCAAACACAAACAAAAGTATGAATAATGACATGGCAATGGAATGCTCACTAGATGCAGTACTTCAATGTCATGTGATACTAAAACTATTCAAAAGTACTTGGTGATGAGACGATATTATCTCTCAATGCAAGTGGATGATGGACAATCACATTTGCGACCAAGTCCTAATAGACACACACAACTCATCTCGAGACTCATCTAAGAGGTCGTAAGGATTAAACTAGGGTATGTTTTACAATAGCTCTCGACATTAAGGAATTACACCAAGTCACCTAAAAAAATTTCCTAGAATACCCACAAAGTTTGATCTCCCCTGTAGGCTCGATCATCACCTCCATTTTCAGGCTCATTCTCAACATTGAATTAAAGATTTTCACATCGCTAAGTAATGTATAAAACACAAGATACAATGCCCTCACAATTACCTTTCTCCTCTCTCAATTCTAAGTATTGGAACCAAGTTGGTTTTATACTTAGAGTTTTAATGTTAACGAAAGTATTTTATGAGAATAAGATATTTGACTTTACGTAGTATGAAAGAATATTCATGTTTTTGAAAACAATATAAAATATAATTTGATTTAGATTTATAATTGAAGAAAATCTTTGATCAAGTTGAAAAGAACATATGGTCAAGATTCGAAGAAGATTTGATAGATATTTATCACAAGAAGATATGAACTATTTACAAGATGATATGAATTATTTACAAGAAGATATGATCAAGAATTGTTTACTACAATAAACACTCACAACAAGATACATTTATTATTTGCAAAGACATTATTCATATTTTGACAAAGGAAAAAAATACTGAATTGGACTTAGTCATATTCCTACTTGTGAAAGTTCAAGAACCGGTCCAACCCTATGTTCCCGCCCAGATCAAAGCAAGCAATAGGAAGAAAGTTTCATCTGAAGAATTTGCGAATGCAATCTTAACAAAATACCAACATAATCAATCTTAAGAATTTACAAACTCAATCTGAACAAAATATGAACAATGCCAATCTGAAGATTTTACTAACTCAATCTGAACAAAATCAACCTAAGAAATTTATAAACTCAATTTCAACAAAATACGAACAGAGCCAATCTAGAAGAACTGCTCAGATTGGATTCAGAAATAAAGAATTGGCTAAAAAACATATTATCAAAAAGTATCTTTTTTAGAATTATTTTTGAATAAGATCATTGTTGACCAAACTAGGAATAAAGATACAATTTAGAATTAAACAAGGACAAAATTGAAGCCCTAATTTTATCTATAAATAGATACTCAAAGCTAAAGAATTAGATCATCGAAAAATCATAAAAGAGTATAAAAACTCAAGCTTAACATTCCAAATTCATCTTAGAGTTCAAAGAGAGAAACACTTGTTCGAATGAGAAATACTTTCGAAGTTTTTTTCTTAGAGTGTGATAGTCATTGTTATAATCCGCTTGTTAGAAGCAAATACTGAAATTCTAAACCTTTGTATTCAAACCCGATAGTGGTGTTAGTGTGCCTTCAACAATATGGGGTTGTCAGATTGTGTGGAGAAGACTTGGTTAATAGAATCAAGGTGTGTGTGTGTGTTCCTCAAAAGTCTGGGGTTGTCAGGCTATTTAAGAAGACTAACTTGGAGGGTCAGGTGCTTTGTAATTCAAAGTGTTGAATTAGTGGATTAAATCCCTTGAGTGAAGGGACAAGATGTAGCCAAGTTAGTGGTGAACCAGGATAAATTACTTGTGTCACTTTATTCCTACACTCCTTAGTTTTGTTATTGCTTCTACTCCAAGTAAATCATCAAGTCTGAACCAATTTAATCAAATAATTGAAAAGTTATCAACTTAGTCAAACACAATTCAACCCCTTTCTCGTGTTTGCACCTTCACTAAGTCATTCTTTATACAAAGGGGACTGTTATTGAAATGGGTCGGATATAACATATTTTCACATTTCATCACTACGCCAAAAATGACATTTTATAGCGCGCCTTTTACAGCGCTTATTAAATACAAGCGCTGTTGTTCTGATATTTTAAAAATTACGGAGGATACAACAGCGCTTTTTTGACAAGCGCTGTGAAAAAAGCACTGTTGTAGGGTCATAGAGGGTCACACGCGCTTGCACATAATGTTTACAACTCTTTTTCAGCGCTTTTTTCAAAAGCGCTGTAACTTGAAGCGCTCTCACATAGCCTTTTACATCGCTTTTTGAGCGCTTTAAACACAAGCGCTGTAAAATGTAGCGCTCCCACCTAATGTTACATAGCTTTTAAAGCGCTTGTTGTTAAAGCGCTGTAAAAGCCTTGCACTTTCACATAATCAAATGACCTATTACAGGGTTTTTTATACAAACGCTGTAAAAGGTTGCGCTTTCACATAATCAAATGACCTATTACAGCGCTTTTTATACAAGCGCTGTAAAATCATTCATTTTAAATAAAAATCATTCACTTTAAATAAAAATCATTCACTTTAAATAAATAAAAACAAATTTAAAACAAATTTAATACGTTGTCCTAACCCTTCGAACTCTCATCTCCTCTACTTTGCGAACCCACTCACCTCCTCTACTTTGCGCCCATCTACAAATTGATCTACATTGCTCCTCCTTTAAAACAAATTGATCAACGTTGTCTCAGGTACATATTAATACGTTGTCACTAATTAAAACTGATAAATTGTTACATATTAGATATGTTCTGTTTTGAAATTGTTACATGATATTAGATATGTTCTCATATGATATGTTCTGTTTTGGACCAATATTAGATATATATAGGTCATATATATCAGACTTGAAATCATGCTTATTATTTGTGTAACTGCATTTATATAGGTCATATAAAATGGACCGGAAATGGATGTCTGCCAATCGATTGACAAAAGAGTATGAAAATGGAGTGAAGGAGTTTGTTGAGTTTGCAGTGATGAATGCAAAAGATCCAAATAGAGTCGTTTGTCCTTGTTTAAAATGTTTTTTTGGAAAACGCATTAGAGTAGATGAATTGGAAGGACATTTAGTATGGTATGGAATTGATCAAAGCTATACATGTTGGATAAGACATGGTGAGAAAATAAATGGAAACACCCGCACAGATACATATGCTTCAACTGATTTTGACACAGATACATATGACCTAGACCGAGATGAGGAGATTGCAAAAGTGGTTGAAGAAGATCTTCGTGATTGTCCGAAAATGTTTGAGAGCTTGTTGAGTGATGCAGAGAAACCAATATATAATGGTTGTACTAAATTCACAAGACTGTCGGCGATATTAAAGTTGTACAACTTAAAAGCAAGTAATGGATGGTCTGATAAAAGCTTCACATAATTACTAACACTCTTAAAAGATATGTTGTCAGATGATAATGAACTTCCCAGTCGAACCTACGAGGCTAAGTGAATTTTGTGCTCTATTGGTATGAGTTACGAAATGATTCATGCGTGTCCTAACGATAGCATTTTATATCGAAAGGAATATGAATTACTAAAGGCGTGTCCGAAATGCAATGTCTCTCGATATAAGAAGAAAGAATCTACTCCAGCAAAAGTCGTGTGGTATTTTCCTATAATAACCAAGATTTAGGCGCATGTATCGCAGTGAAGAAGATTCAAAACACTTGACATGGCATACAGATGAAAGAATTAGAGATGGAAAGTTTCGACACCCTGCAGATTCTCCACAATGGGCAAAAATTGATCACGAGTATCCTGAATTCGGGATAGAGTCAAGAAATCTACGACTTGCACTTTCTACTGATGGAATGAATCCACATGGTCTTCAAAGCATCTCACACAGCACGTGGCCTGTGATTTTGTTGATTTATAACCTACCTCTATGGTTATGTACGAAGCGTAAGTTTATGATGTTGTCTCTGTTAATTTCTGGACCCAAACCACCAGGGAATGATATCGACGTTTACTTGGCTCCTTTAATTGAAGATTTAAAAAATTTGTGGGAGACAGGTGTGGAAGTTTATGATGGGTATAAGAAAGAATGTTTCAATTTGAGGGCTATGTTGTTCGGCACAATTAATGATTTTCCAGCATATGGTAATTTATCAGGATATAGCATTAAAGGTCACTGTGCATGTCCTATATGTGACGAGAGTACAAATTGGATGCGGTTGAAACATTGTAAGAAGAATGTATTTCTTGGACATCGTAGATTTTTACCTTATAGTCATCAGTATCGTGGGTGGAAAAATGCATTCAATGGAAAATCAGAGAAAGATAGAGCTCCTGTAGCACCAACTGGATATCAAATACTTGAAAAAGTACAAGGTTTGCCCAATAAATTTGGCAAACCTTTTGCGGGAGAGCTGGTCAAAACTGGGTGGAAGAAAAAGTCAATTTTCTTTGAATTGCCATATTGGAAGTCATTATATGTAAGACATTTTCTCGATGTGATGCATATTGAGAAAAATGTATTTGATAGTGTTATTGGTACATTACTCAATGTACCAGGAAAGTCTAAGGATGGCATCAATGCAAGATTGGACTTGGTCGATATGGGAATAAGAAATGAATTGGGTCCCGTAAAGAAAGAAAATCGCACATATCTACCTCTGGCCGCTCATACTCTATCCAGAAAGGAAAAAATTGTTTTGTGTAAATTTCTACACGAAGTTAAAGTTCTAGAAGGATACTCTTCAAACATTAAAACTTTAGTTTGTATGAAAGACCTCAAGTTAAAAGGTTTGAAGACCCATGATTGTCATATTCTAATGGAGCATTTGCTACCAATAGGTATACGTTCAATTTTACCTGAAAAAGTTTGCCGAGCCATAACTAAATTATGTTTCTTCTTTAGGGAAATTACCGACATTGCAGAGGGAAATTGTTGCTACTTTGTGTGAGCTTGTAATGTATTTTCCACCCTCATTTTTTGATATAATGGTTCACCTTACTGTTCATCTTGTTAAGGAGACACAACATTGTGGGCCAGCTTATATGAGATGGATGTACTCGATAGAACGATATATGAAAATATTAAAAGGGTACGTAAAAAGTAGAAGTCGACCAGAAGGTTGTATTGCTGATCGGTACATTGTCGAAGAAGCTGCTGAATTTTGTACTGAATATATGTCCAATGATGAATCCATAGGGCTTCCCATGTCTCGTCATTCAGGAAGATTATCAGGTGAATGGATAATTGGAAAGAGACTAATGACTATATCAAGGACAGAATGGGAGCAGGAATTGTATGTTCTGCACAATGATGATGAGGTTCAACCGTATGTTACAATACACATGGATCAGTTATCTAGTTTGAACATGAATAGGAATCAAAATTGGATCACTCGAGAGCACCATCGAAGTTTCATAACATGGTTAAAAAATCACATAAAGTCAAAGTTTGATGTAGACCCCGGATCAATTTCACAGAGATTGAGGTGGCTACCAAATGGTCCGAGTTTACATGTCTTTTCTTACACTGGTTATCAAACCACTATGCAAAATAGCGGAGTCACTCTCGTAGCTGAAGCGATGCATATCTCAAGTGCAAAAGACAAAAACCCAATATATGCAAATCTATCATATTTTGGGGTTATCGAGCGCATATGGGAGCTAGACTTCACAATGTTTCGTGTTCCCATATTTGGTTGCAAGTGGGTCGATAATAATAATGGTGTTCGGATTAATGAGTCAGGGTTCTTGCTTGTCGATTTTAATAGGGTGGGATACAAAGAATGAGCCTTTTATTTTAGCGTCGCAAGCTCAACAAGTGTTTTATGTCACTGATCCTGCTGATGATAAATGGTCTGTTGTCCTATCGACCAATAAAATAAGTGATGATAACAATAATGATGAAGATGTTGGTAATGATCTTTACTTTGCAACATCACAACCACATGAAATTGATTCAACTGATGATGGTTTATATCTTAGAGATGATCATGATGAGGGAATTTGGATTAATCCATCGTTTCGTATCGTTAATGGACAAACAAATGTGAATCCCACCAAGAAAAGAAGAAGGGCATTTTAATGTGTTTAATTAATGTTTTATAAGCCATGTAATGATCTGAACTGAGTTCATGTAATTTAATTGTTTATTCTGTCAGAATTGAGCATTTTGGTATTTAGCTTGAACTGTATGTAATTTTCTGCTTATATACTGGGAATTTTTCTTAAACTTGAACTGATCATCCCAATATGAGTTGATCATGTAATTTAGCATTGATATATATATAGGTATTATTTGGAAGAAAAAATTATTATTTGGAAAAAAAAAATATTATTTGTAAGAAAAAATTATTATTTGGAAGAAAAAAATAATAATTTAACTAATTATTTGGAAAAAAACAAAAATATTTGGAATTTTTCTTGAACTTAACTGATCGTCCCAAAATAATGAAGTCACACAGCGTTTGCACATATTAAACAAATAAGCCTTTTATATATAAACCCCTATTACATCGCTCTTTTGCAAAAGCGCTGTAAAAGGCTTTGAAAAAAATAAAATAAGGTGGTCTTTCACAGTGCTTGTTGCATAAGCGCTGTAAAAGGGTCACATAGCGTTTGCATATAATAAAATAAAGAAGCCTTTTAAAACGCTTTGTGGAAAAGCGTTGTAAAAGGCTTTTAAAAAAATAAAACAAAGAGGTATTTTACAGCGCTTTCTGCATAAGCGCTGTAAAAGGGTCACATAGCGTTTGCATATAATAAAACAAAGAAGCCTTTTAAAGCGCTTTGTATAAAAGCGGTGTAAAAGGCTTTTAAAAAAATAAAAATAAGGAGGTGTTTTACAGCGCTTGTTCACAAGCACTTTAAAAGGCTTATAAAAAAGCGCTGTAGTAGGCTTTTCAAAAAATAAAATAATGAGGTCTTTTACAGCGCTTTTACAAAAAAGCGTTGTAATAGGGTTTTATATATAACAGTAAACCTCTTCAGTTTTCTCTTCATTACGTAAACTTCATACGCTTGTTCATCTTCAGTTTCCTCTTCATTCTCCTTCTCATTGCGAACCCTACGAACCCTACGGTTGTTCCTCCTCATTATTAACCCTTATTAGTAAACTCCATACTCTTGTTTCTTCCTCATCTTCATTCTCCTTCTTATTACGTAACCATATATTTTTAGTAACCCTCATTACGTATTTATGCGAACCCCGTAACCCTACGATCGTTTCGTCTTCGTTCGTCTTCTGCGCTATTCTTTGTTACTAACCGAACCCTACGAACCCGTAACCCTAAGTATTTCTTCACTTTTCAGGTATTGTATTTATTAGTTTTTTATTTCACTAAAATGCATGTTGAACTTATACTGCTACGTACTTAGACTACTGCATGTTGAACTTGTTGAAGTTATACTGAACTGCATGTTGAACTTGTTGTAGATAAATGGATACCAACACAGATTTTGAATGTCAAAACAAAGAAGTTGGCAACACCAAGACTTATGAAAATGAAGTCAAACGTGGTGCAACAATAATGCAAAATGTCATAAAAGCAAGAAGTACCGGTCAAAAATTTGAGGTATACTTTGTTTGTTGTTTTCTTTGTTTGTTGTTTATACTATACTTTGTTTGTTGTTTACTTTGTTTGCTGTTTATAATTTGAGGTACTTACTATATGAGTTTATTAGGTGGGATGGAACGAGAGTGGTCAGCCAATTGACCCCAACAGTTCAATGTTTGTTAGTTACATTGGAGCTGTTGTTCGTCAGAATATCCCGATCACAATAGATGATTGGAGAGATAAGGCATTGAAGGATGCCAAAGATGTATTGTGGGCTGATATACGGGTAATTTTTTTACTCCACCCTGTTACTTATAAATTTTTACATACTGCTTTGAAGTATTTTACTCAAACTATATATTTACTTGGTTTGCAGACAACTTTTGTTGTCGATGAGGTGAGAAAGAGCTACGTGCTCAAAGTTGCTGGGAAAATACATCGGGGCTTTAGATCTCACCTCTCTAATTGCTATTTAAAAGACCGTGAAGGAAATACGAATGTGGAAGCTCCAAAAATATATAAACATTATATATCAAATGAGGAATGGAGCGCATTCGTATCAAAACGTTCCGACCCCGCGTTTGTTGTAAATGATTAATTTATCAGCATTTGTGTTTTATTATTCATATTCATTGCGTATTTTAAATTTTTACAAGATTGTTATTTTTTTTATATAGAATATTAGTAAGGCAAATATTATTCCCCACCCATACAAGAAATCTCGTATGGGATATGCTCGTCTAGAGCAAAAACTTGTAAGTAATTAAACATCACTTTTATTTAGTGTGGTACATTATAAACTATACTATCTTACTAATATTTTGTTTATGATCTTAACGAGAATAGCTACAAGACACCCAATCCGATCAATCGTTGGGTCGTCATATATTGTGGAAGGAAGCTCGAGTAAATAAAGACGGAGTGGTTGATAATGAAAATGTTCAAAAAGTAATTGAACTTTGTGTAAGTATATTTATCACTTTAATATTTTTTAATATTGTGTTTTAAAAATGTTATTGAACTTATCTTTTTAATCCTATGTGTATTTTAGGCGAATCTTGAATCGAAAAATCAAGAGAACAACAAGGCAAGTTGCAGGGACATATTAGGTAAAGTGTTTAATGTTCCCGAATATTCCGGCCGCGTGAGGGGGAAAGGATTGGGCGTAACTCCTAGAAGTTATTTTTCACAAGAGAAGCGCCAAAATCCATCTAACGAGGAAGTACTAGAGAAGATCAAAGTATTAACGGAGCAAGTGGCCCTCTTGGTGAAGACAAATAAAGACAAGCAATTTGCGGACCAGCCCCAACGTGAAATTCACATGGAGAGTGAAAACGCAAGTTGCAACGTTGGTCTCAACAGTCTTCCTGAGGTAATTAATTACTTAATAAAATAAGAAATTCATTCATGCTAATTGTTTTTCACATACTTATGTATTAACCATTGATTTAGGGGGTCACTCCATGCGTGCTGTACTTATCCTCCCTACTCATCGGAAGGTCGGAAAGGGAACATTGTGCAATACTTCGGACAAAGTATTGCACAACACACCAATCCCTGTGGGCCATGTCAAAGTATCGCCAGTTATTGCTTTGGAACCAAATGCACCGTTGCCTGTACCGTACAACGAGGCAGATCTGAATTATTTGGGCGAAGCAATTGGCAGCTACGTGGCATGGCCCAAGCATCTTGTTGCCCTTGACAAGGTATGTTTAATTAATTGAAATGTATGTTTAATTGATTATATTTAATTGCTGAATTTTTTCCGATGTTAACTATAATTTCACATTTATTTAGATTCAAACAAAGTCTAAAGGGAATGATAAGAAGATTCCCAGAAACGAAACAGTCACATCGCCCGAAAAGGTTTGTCACATTTATTCTGTAAGGTTTGTCATTTTTTCATATTCAATAAACTAACAAACTGATTAACCTCATTTTTTCAGATTCAATCTAATAAACCACCCGCACAGCAAGCCAGCTGCCGCACCACGACTGGATGTTCGTGGTAAAAGTAAAGCCGGAAAACTTCAAAAATTGGAGGGTAATAAAGCTGGCAAACTGCAAAAGCTGGAGGGTAATAAAACACTTTTTTGAAAAAGCGCTGTAATAGGTGCATGCATATGAAGCGCTATTGCAGGATTTAAAAAGCGCTATTTGAGGGATTTACAGCGCCTTTTCAAAAAAGCGCCGTAAATGGAGTATAACAAGCGCGCAATATATCCACCTATTTTACAGCGCTTTTTTATTTTAAAAAGCGTTGTATCTTTTTACAGCGCTAGTAACTACATCGCTTATTTTTTTGAAAAAGCGCTGTAAATGGCTTAAAAAAAGCGCTGTAAAATGTGTGTTTTCGCGTAGTGCATGTTGTACATCAGACACGTGTAATATAGTAGATCAAAGTATAATTCATTTTGCATGTGTAAAACAATTCGTATCACATCAACAAAAGCACATTCATAATAATCAACACAATTTATCACATAGTAGTCACGTCGCTTATAAAAAACATAGTAGAGTCATGCAGTCATGGTAACCTATAATAGCATTTCAATTAGACAGATATCAGACATCAAATTGCTCAACATTATGAAATCAAACACCTACAATACAACTGTATCAAAACTTATTTTTTACTAATATCTCTAATGACATAATTAATTCATTTATTATTCTAAACAAGGCATCAGCCTTGGTCAGCCCCGAACGGTTGGGAAGTAAGATATTCCCGTTCCTCTTATCTAATTCATATGAAACAATGTGTTACAAGGATAACCATTCTTCCCCACTTAAAGAGGAGAGAGATCAAGTTATATGAGCTTTGAAACCACATTTTCGAGAAAGAGGGGACACAACGGTTCTAATATTGCTCTATAAAATGCCAGATGTAACCTCATAAAACTCAAGTTATCCAAACATCCAAGCCTAGATTATTGTATATTGTCGACTAAGTTTACTTGAATAACTCTTTAAGAACCGAATCCAAACATGTTCTACTTATCTATGTTGTTCGACTTTCAAGAAAAGAGCTTTAAATAAAATCACTTCATTAAAAGAATTTTAAATTAAAAAGTTGGGTGACAAGTGCATGTGCAGTAGAGATGATTCATCATTTTTTTGTTAGCTTAGCAACGTTAAAGTGCATAAAATCATAACCTTAGCATCTTGCGAAAGTGGTTGGTGCTCGGTGTATACAGGTATTGTGAACTACGAGAATCATCTTCAATCCTTCTAAAAAAATAATATCATTATTTTAATTTCATAAATCCAATCATAACAACGCAACAATTTCATTGGAGGTTCTCTTTCATACTATGTTCATAGTTATTGTAATTACAATTGTAATCTATATCAAATTCAACAAGTATAATCACAATATAAATTTTGTAATGGATTTTAAAATTATCAATAACTAAAACTTAGTCAAATAATAACACTCATTATTTAAATATTTATAAAATTCATAATCCAATTGGTCGTCTAAAATCAATTGTCAAAACTTTATCTTGCAAAAAGAAAATGCATACAAATTGATTTGTTGCCCAAGCTAGAACGCTTCATCGAAAACATATAAATATCATGTTTAAACTATAAATTATATATTTGATTATATTTTAAAGCCAAGATAATTGTTACATCGATGAAAATATTTTTATTTATATCTTTATTTATATTGTTACATCGATAAACATATTTTTAATTACGTTTAATTTTTGCAACAATCCTCTATAACATAAGCAAGGAAAGTATAGGGAGAGAATAGGTGTGAACCTAAGAAGGGGATAAGGCTTGGGCTGAGTAGTGATGGTGATGATGTATATGGTGTTTGTGGTGCTTCTTAACTAGTGGACAAGGAGATAGTTGGGGTATGAATTGAGGATGGGGGTGAGGGAATATTAGGAGGTTGACCGGGGATCACCTTCTTTGGAGACTGATGGTGTCGTTTGTGAAGATAATGTTCTGGATAAAGAGCATGACTAGGTGCAGAAGATGGAGGTTGAATAGGTGCAGATGCATGATGGTGTTCTTGGAAGCGAGGATGGGTAGGGGTTAAAGAAGGAGGGTGGACATGGGCATGGGTACGGGCTTGTGTTGGGGTTGGTGCTGAGGTTGGAGCTGATGATTGATGGTGGTGATGATGATGTTTGTGTTGAACAGGGGCAGAGGTTGGAGCAAGTTGGTGATGATGATGATGATGGTGATGATGATGTTTGTATTTAAGATTATCAAACTCTTTAGCAAACACTACGTAAGACTAGTACCAAAACTCACTTGAAGTAGGACTAGTACCAAAACTCTAGCCATGTCTCTCTGCAAGATAAAGTAACTTGGAGAGATAGGGAAGATATATTGATACTATGTAAGTCTCCTTAAGGAGTTAATTTATAGGAGTTTATGTAATATTCGTTACAAAGTTATACTATAAACTACTCAAACAAGTTACTTTCAAAGTGGTAATTTTTAGTCAAAAAAAAGAAAGAGGTAATTTTTTTATTTTCTTAAATTGTTTGTCAATAATAACAATAAATAGACATAATATTATGTTAATAAAAATAAATTGATATTTTAGAAGACTCGTTTAAAATAGACAGTTAAAAATAGGCATATATATATATAGTACTATTTTTTTTTCCTATTTATAAGAAAAACAAACAAAAATTGATATATTTATTCTAAATTAGATCAAATATATCAAATTTTGTTGGCTCTCTTTTACTTATAAATAAAAACAAAGGCACTATTATGTTTATATATATAAGATAAAATTTAAAATAATATTTGAATACTTTACACAAGCTGTGGGAGAGGAGGAGGTTATGGTTAACTTTTGAGAGGAACTGAGAAGAGAAAATATTTGAGAGAAGAGTAATTATTTTGTTTGAGAGAATACTTTGTTTTTTTCTTATCTATTATATATACTTAAAACAAACTCCTTTGCCACCTCATAGTAATTTCTTCCACATGTGCAAACATATGCCACCTCAGCAAAAAAGCTGATGTGTACGCCTTAGAAAGTTCTCTGTTTTTATGTTTCACCTCATTTTTTTCAACTTAGTTTCTAAATCATCTTCTGCAAAATCATTTGTTCCTCCGCGGTAATTCTTCGAAATCGCCGACTCTACTCCAAAGATACCCTGAAAGAGGTATAGGTTTGTTCGTTGCAACAAAAAATTTCCTTCTCTTTGTCCATTTCTGATTTTGCTGCCATAAATTCAATTCTGTACTATGCAATCTTTGAAATGAATTTGGTTCATAGTGACTTAATGCTATGTATAGTTTTTTACATGAAATTCTATCACTGCCACTATCCAGGTAATCCAAGTTGGGATGCGACCAGCCGACGAACTTCACTACCCATCATACCCAGAGCAAAATGGCACATGGAATATCCCAAGAATTGGTGTTTTCCAATGCTATGACAAGGTATATTTATACATCAATATTTTTTTTCCTCACCCTTCTAAACTCTTGTCCTTCTTTAGTTGTTTTTAAGTGTCACTTTGCGTTGTATGTCTCATATTCTTAGTTTTACTTCAATGTAGTATATGTTGAGTAGCTTACAAATTGCAGTTGAAAAAGTTTGACTCAAGTAAATTTTAATCATGTTTAAAAGATATGTGCCATTAAATTGGATCAAGTAAATTCGATCATTTTAAATTTCATAAGACAAATCTGTTGAGACAAAATCTCTCAAATGATTTTAATGATAACAAAATTATTTAAAGATTATGATTGTGGTTTATGACTAATCTGTGCTTTTGAGTGAATTATTATAAGAAAATAGGTTAATCTTCAATTAGATCAAAAGGGAGAAAAATCTGGGTTAACTTATTAAGTGTTCAAGCTGGAGGATAGGACAGAACATTGAGTGGATGGGTCTTCAAGATGAAATTTTCCATCCTCGCGGTAATAATGTTGTTAATTCATCAAAGGGAGTCAAAATAGCATGAATAAACAAATACATAAAGCATTTGATCAAAAGAAATCAGAAGGCCAGCTGTACAAGGTACGAGGATGGCTTAAAGCTTGGGTTTTCAAGAAGTCACATGTTGCAAACTACCTTCCTATGTGCAAAGGCTAAGGGCAGACCTATATATCATCCTTGTATGATTGGAAAAATAAAGCAAAGTCAATCTACAAAAAGGCAACTTCGAACAAACTCAAAATAGAAGTCTATAGATCTTGAAGAATGAAAAAAGAAAAAGACAACACAAGACCAAGGTCCAATGCATGTCAATTTCCAGGCTGAGGATGGACTGCATATGTCCAAGGACAGCTGGATGGCATTTTCGTAAATATGATGAAAGACCATGGATTGTTTTGATTTGATTTCCAAACGGTCACAAAAGCTTGTCACATGAAAAGAACATCACAAAGACCTCTATAAAAGGCAGCAAGCTATTCATCATTCAATACACAACAATATTGCAGAAAAAGATCAAGAATCTTAAGTTTATCATAAGCAATATTCATCCTCTCTTTATACATTCTACATTCATACACTAGATCTTTGAAATATCTATTTAGAAAGTGTTTAAGAAAAGAGAAAGAAATCATACTCATATCACTCTGTAATTTTCAAGTAAGTTGTACTTGAAAATATTTGAAAATTGATTGTAAGCTTGGTGAAGCTTGAGAATACACAAAGTGTAATCATCCTCTGCAAGAGGCTGATCTGATTGATCTTTAGTGAAATCTCACAAGGGTGTGAGGACTGGACGTAGCCATCTTTGGGTGAACCAATATAAAATTTGTGTGTCTGTCTATTTATATTTTCCTTGCACTTATTCTGTTCTCACTTAAAAAGTTTGAAAATCTATTTTCCAGTTCGTATCCTCTCAGAGAGGACAGAAACTCAAAACTCTTAAAACTATTTATAAATGCCAAAATCCCTATTCAACCCCCCTTCTAGTGATATTTAGCTCCATCAATTGGTATCAGAGCAAGGTTCTTTAGAAATATTACATCTAACAGTGTAAGAGAAAAAGATCAAAAGAAAAAATGTCAAAAGCTAAGTATGTTCCTGAAGGAGGATCCTCCACCAGACCTCCCTACTTTGATGGTACAGATTACTACCATTGGAAAGTAAGATGAGATTGTTTCTCATATCACAAGATAACAACATGTGGTCTGTTGTTGAAAACGGGGATCATGTCATCAGAATCAACAACAGAGATGCAACCTCCGACGAGAAACCTCAAGCACAATGGACGGCTGATGAAAATGCTAAGGTACTCCTAAACTCTAAAGCTCATTTATTTCTAACGTGTGCTTTGAGCAGGGAAGAATATGATAGAGTTGAAGAATGCAAAAACGCCAAGGAACTCTGGGATACTCTAAGGATTCATCATGAAGGATCAAGCCATGTAAAGGAAGCAAGAATTGACATGGGTGTAAGAGAGTTCAAGTTATTTGAGATGAAGGAGGAAGAAACGATTGATGAAATGTTCTCAAGGCTGACAATCATACTAAACAACCTGAGATCTCTTGGAAAGGTATATTCCGTTCAAGAGAGGATTAGAAAAATCTTGAGGAGTTTACCAAAAGAATGGAGACCAATGGTGACTGCCATCACAGAAGCAAGAGACTTGGCCAACATGAAACTAGAGGACCTAGTTGGAACTCTAAGAGCTCATGAACCTCTGTTGCTGGCTGACAAACCAAGCAAAAAGGGAAAAATGATAGCTCTAAAATCAAGCCAAACAGAAAGCTCATCTTCCAAAAGAGTTGAAGAAGCCACAAAGAAAGAAAGTGCAGACTATCCTCTATCTGAGGAAGAAGATGAACTTGCTCTAATTTCCAGAAGAATCCAGAGGATGATAAATCGTAGAGGATAGGACAAAAGATCTCCTCAAAAAGAAAAAACTGACAAAAGTCAAATTACTTGTTTTGGATGCAACAAGTTGGGTCACTACAAAACTGAGTGTCCTCTAAACAAAAAGGGATCAAGAAGATTTCCTTCCAAAAACAAATCTATGATGATCACATGGGATAACAGTGATGATTCATCCTCTGAGCAAGAAAAGGAAGAAGAGGCCAACCTCTGTCTCATGACAAATACAGAATCTGAAAAGGTAAGCATATCTGAACTTTGTCCTAATTGTGAACAATTAGAAATAGAATTTGACAATCTTTTAAATGACTCAAACACTTTATCTCAAAAATGTGGGTTTCTTAAAAACCAACTTTATGAAATAAAGAAGCTAAATGAGGAACTACAAGCTAAGAATAAAAAATATGAACAAACCATTCGAGACTTGCAGTTATCTCATGAAAAGTTGTTTGAGCAACACTCTATTTTGAACAAAAAGATTGTCAAAACCAATCCTCCAGAAGAGGATGCGGAAAAGGAAATTTTGAAAATAGAAGTTGAAGAACTCAAAAATGATCTTACCAACTTTGTTAAATCCACTGATACTTTTCAAAAAATTATGGGATCACAATCTAGAATTTTTGACAAAGCTGGTATTGGATTTAAAAGTTCTCAAAAACAAAAACTATATAAAAACTTTTTTGTTCCAAAGAAACAAGAGGATAGGCCAAGATGTACTTTTTGCAAAAAACTTGGACATACCTTCAAAAGATGTTATGCCAAGAAAAGGGCTGACAACATTAAGAAAGGATGTTTATTCTGTGGTAAACATGGGCATCATGATTCCGTTTGTTATCATAAAAGAAAATTCCTCTCAAGAGGAAGAACTAACCAACAAGGACCCAACTCTATATGGGTACCTAAGTCACTACTAAACTCAAACACAGGTACATCCTCTGATCAACAAAAGAAAGCCTTGGTTCTTGGACAGTGGCTACTCAAGGCATATGACAAGGGATAGGCATTGCTTTATTTCATTGGAAATAAAGGATGGAGGATCCGTCACATTCTGAAATAATGATAAAGCTCAAATAAAAGGTACCGGTATCATTGGTAATAAAAATTCTGCCAAAATTGAAAATGTTCAATATGTGGATGGTTTAAAACATAACTTGCTTAGCAATAGTCAACTTTGTGATAGTGGCTTTGAAGTTATTTTTAAGCTCAATCTATGCGAGGTTAAACACTCATCCTCGGGTAGAGTTTTCTTTTCCGGTTTAAGAAAAAAGAATTTAAATGAGCTATATCTTGATGATTTGCCTACTGAATCTTGTTTTGTATCCATTGAAAAGGATAAATGGGTATGGCACAAACGAGCTGGTCATACAAGTTTAAAGTAGCTTTCATTCTAAAATTTGTGAAGCTTGTGCCAAAAGAAAACAAGTTAAAAGTAGCTTTTATTCTAAAAATGTTGTTTCCACAAACCATCCTCTTGAGCTACTTCATATTGATCTTTTTGGTCCTATTAAAACTCCAAGCCTTAGTGGAAAAAGGTACGATTTTGTAATTGTTGATGACTTTTCACGTTTTACTTGGGTCTTATTTTTAAAACATAAAAATGATACCTTTGAGACTTTTCATTATTTTTGTAAAAAGATCCAAAATGAAAAGGGATCAAAAATTATCTCCGTAAAAAGTGACCATGGAGGTGAATTTGAAAATGAATCTTTCAAAAAACTTTTTGATGAAAATGGTATTTCTCACAATTTTTCTTGTCCAAGAACCCCTCAACCAAATGGAGTTGTTGAGAGGAAAAATAGAACTTTGCAAGAAATGGCTAGAACCATCTTGAATGAAGCCAACATTGAAAAATATTTTTGGGCTGAAGCAATTAATACCGCTTGTTATGTTTTAAATCGTGTATCCATTAGAAAGATTTTAAACAAAAATCCATATGAACTATGGAAAGGAAGAAAACCAAACATCTCATATTTTCATATATTTGGGTGTTATTGTTACATCCTAAATAATAAAGAAAATTTGGGAAAGTTTGATTCAAAATCTGACAAAGGATTGTTTTTAGGATACTCCACTTCGTCTAAAGGTTATAGAATATATAATCTTACGAATCAAACTGTGGAGGAATCCATGCATGTTATTTTTGATGAGTTTGATGACTTGTGCTTAAAAAAATTGATAAATCTGAGGAAGATGAACCTTCATCCTCCAACGCACCCAGTCCAAACGAAGAGGATGAATCTGATCAAACCTCTCAACAGCCTCCACGAGGATGGAAGACAGTCACCTATCGTCCTCCAGATCTAATTATTAGAGACACGGCTGATGGTGTAAGAACCAGACAGTCTCTACGAGGAAATGCAGCTACCATGGCCATGATTTCACAAATTGAACCAAAAAATATTGATCAAGCTATTTGTGACAAATCATGGGTTGAAGCCATGATGGAAGAACTCTCACAGTTTGAAAGAAACAAGGTATGGAACCTTGTACCTCTTCCACATGAAAAATCCATCATTGGAACAAAATGGATATTCAGAAACAAACTGAATGAGGATGGAGAAGTAATAAGAAACAAAGCAAGGCTTGTTGCTCAAGGCTACAACCAATAGGAAATAATTGACTACGATGAAACATTTGCATCGGTTGCTAGACTTGAAGCTATACGAATCCTCCTAGCATATGCCACCCATAAAGGTATCAAACTATACCAAATGGATGTCAAAAGTGCTTTTTTGAATGGTTTTCTGAATGAGGAGGTGTATGTTAAACAACCTCTTGGATTTGTGGATGAAAAGAAGCCCAACCACGTATTCATACTCTCAAAAGCCCTTTACGGATTAAAGCAAGCTCCTCGAGCTTCGTATGAGAGGTTAAGTTCTTTTCTTAAGGAAAATGGATTCGTAAGAGGACAGATTGACACCACTCTTTTCAAGAAATCATCTAAAGAAGATTTGTTAATTGTCCAAATATATGTGGATGACATAATTTTTGGATCCACCAATGAAAAGATGTGTGAAGAATTCTCAAATCTTATGCAAAGTGAATTTGAGATGAGTATGATGGGTGAATTGAAATTTTTTCTTGGATTACAAATCAAACAACTCAAAGATGGTATTTTCATCTCACAAGAAAAATACACTAAAGATCTTCTCAACAAATACAACATGAGTTCAGCCAAGAGTATGGGAACTCCTATGCACCCATCCTCCATGCTTCACAAAGATGATGAAGGAACTCGAATTTCTGAGAAAGAGTATAGAGGGATGATTGGATCCTTATTATACTTAACAGCAAGTAAACCGGACATAGTCTTTGCTGTAGGTCTTTGTGCAAGGTTTCAATCATCTCCCAAAGAATCTCATCTTACAGCAGTTAAGAGGATTCTGAGATACCTTGTTGGAACAATAAACGTGGGAATCTGGTATGAGAAAAGCTCAGATCTTGACCTCATAGCCTATTGTGATGCCGACTATGCAGGAGACAAAGTTGAAAGGAAGAGCACAAGTGGAGCTTGCCAATTTCTTGGTAAATCCCTAATCAGTTGGTCAACCAAGAAACAATGCACCATTGCTCTATCAACTACACAGGCTGAATATGTATCAGCTGCACAATGTTGCTCACAATTGCTGTGGATAAAGAATCAACTAGAGGATTATTCTTTAAGGTACGCAAACATTCCAATCCTTTGTGATAATACAAGTGCTATAAATCTTTCAAAAAATCCAATTCAGCATTCTAGATCTAAGCACATTGAAACTAAACACCATTTTATAAGAGATCATGTTCAAAAAGGTGACATTGAATTAATTTTCATTGACACTGAAAATCAATTGGTTGATATTCTTACCAAACCTCTCCAGGAGGATCGGTTCAAAAATGTTTTGGAAAAACTTTCCATCATTAATATTTCTAAAATTAAATGATTAATTGCTTTATCCATTGTATCTTTGGTGTAACTCTCTTATTTTGTGTGTTTAAATTTTTATTATTGTCAAAACTTGATGTGTGATTAAGCATTCCTTTTAAGTTAAAAAGTTGAGAGGACGATAACAACCCAGAGGATACAGTTTCCTCATTTTTGTAACTCCTCGTATCACGCATGCACGCGCCTCCCTCCTTATTGGTCAGTTTGCGTGGCGTGGTCTCCTTGGCTGCTGCATTAAATGCCCAGACGGCCACACCTGTCCATTCTCCCACGCCCCTAGCCTAGCGCCTCCATCATCATGATAGCCGAGGGAAACGTCTAACGCCTCCTCCCTTGAACAGTCACTTCTGTTTCAACTGCCATCCTCCTCTACTTAATCCCTCAATCTTCTCTCCTCTTCATCCTTAACCCTCGTTTCCAAAAATCAGAATCCACCTTCCTTCTACGTTTCTGTTCCAGAATCCAAACTCAAATGGCTCGAACCAAAGTAACAGCTAAACGCAAAGCCCCCACTCAAGAAAATGAATCTGTCCAAGATCATTACTCCAGCACGGAGTCTGATCATCACGAAGAAGGCAACTCTGATGCAACTACGCCTCAACAACCCTCATCCATGTCCCCTCCTCCTGAACCATGTACAACCATTTCCTCTCCCTCCATTAATCCTAAAAAAAGCTCCACCAAACCTTCATCCTCTACAACATCCTCTACACCTAAAAGACGATCCTCTAGGATCATGTCTGGAGCTGTTTCATCCAGGAGGTCAGTGTCTCAAGACAACACTGTACACGTGATTAATTCAGATGACTCTGAGCAAACCATCTCTGCTGAGCCTATTCAACCACCACCACCTGCCAAAAACACCACCATTGTTTCCACTCCCAAAAAGCCTAAGAAACCTCTCTTCAAAAAATCTCGAGCCTCTCCATCCAAAATCTCTGTCAAACTGTTTGATTCACCTATCCTAGAAACAAATTACGTTTCTAAATGGCAAAATAAATCTGTTGTAAATGGAAAAATTATTTGCCTCGCTGATTTGAAATAGGGTGGTTTCAACATTGAAGAAATATTTGATCAATTAGGCTGGACTTCCTTCCTCCGTATCAATGAACCACAATATCCACGCCTTGTTAGGGCGTTTTATGCTGCTTCGAATGGCTCACGTGGCCTTACAAGCTTCAGCATTGTTCTGAAGGGTGTCCACATGGAAATCAACCCTGCCACCTTGTGCCAAACCTTAGACATTCGTGATGAAGGTATTTGCTGCTTTACTGAGAATTGGTATTCTCAATGTATGGTCACCCGTAACTCCGTCCTTACCAACACTCTCATATCTACGACCAAACCCCATGTAGCCTCAAATCTGCTTCCTATTTGCTGTATCCTCCACAACATTTGTGTCCACTGTATTGTCCCTAGAGCTGACAGTTTCGAGAAGGTTACTGAACTAGACCTTCTCCTCATCCACCACCTTATGTCTGGAACTCCCCTACATTTAGGCTACATCATATTCAGCTTTATGTTGAATGCCTCAATCTTAGGAAGGTCAGCCCCTTATGGCATGGTGTTAACCAAAATCTTTAAATTTTTCAAACTGCCCTTAGATGATGAACCCTCACTTCATTTTAACAACACCTTCTCTATGAAAAATGTGAAACAAATGAAGCTCACCTCGTCTGCCTCCATCACCCCACCTTCTCCAAAAAATAGAAGAACTCGCAAATCATCCTCTACCACTCCACCACATGAAACCATTACTGCTCAACCTCATTCAGAGGATACTCCCTCCAAAACCACTCAAGAACCTGTCTTGACATTTGATCCTCCTCCATCTCCACCAAACGAATTTGTCATTCCTTCACCACCTCACTCCCCACTGTTGCCAGACCTTTCCTTACCACTTGAAGAGGCACCTCCTCCTGAGGATACTGTTCCAGAAGCTCCCCTTCAACAAATGGAGGATGGAGAAGAGCTCTATTTTGATCTAAATCTAACCTATCATCAATTCTCTCCTTTGAGCCCTCCTAAGACTTTGCCTGAGGAATTTCCTCCTGATTTGCAAGAAAATGTCCTAATACCTCCTACTTCTGCTCCTCATTCAACTCATATTGATGCCATTGTTCCTGAACAACCCCAACCTCTACCTGAGGTTCCTGTTATGTTATGTTCTCTGGATTCATTTTTAGCCCCAACAAAGGATCATCCTTCTAAAGACAATGTTGGGAGTTCGCAGAATAAGAGCTCCAGCGTCAACAATTAGCCCAAGGACTCTTGCCCTGGCCAACGAACTGAGAAACAGAAACTCAATAAGCACATGCGGCTCCTGAAGACCATTAGGAAGGATCAACAGAAACTGATTCGTCGTTTCGATCTCTTCCAGAACTCGTTTGCACAGTTTGGACTCATTCTCGAATGGGTTACCAAACATCTGGCTACTACGGCTACTCCTGATGTTCCTCTTCCTGAGCTCCTTGCCATGCCTTCGTTTGTTGTTCCTGTTTCCTCCCCTTCGTCCTCCTCTGATGAGCCGTCCTCTTCAAAGTAGCATTTTCACTCTTATTTTTTGCTGCTGCCACAATTCAGGGGGAGAATGATTATGATGTTTTGATGCTATGTTATTGCTGCCATGATATGATTAAGTTGATGTTTTATTAATGTTTTGCTAATGTTTTGAAAAGACTATGCTTAAAGTTTATGCCATTATAATATTATTGGTTTTATCTTACAATATCATTTTAGTCTATCTATACTATCTAAGATTCATATCTTTGGGTGAACGAGTATAAAATTTGTGTGTCTATCTATTTATATTTTCCTTGCACTTATTCTGTTCTCACTTAAAAAGTTTGAAAATCTATTTTCCAGTTCGTATCCTCTCAGAGAGGACATAAACTCAAAAACTCTTAAAACTATTTTTAAACGCCAAAATCCCTATTCAACCCCCCTTCTAGTGATATTTAGCTCCATCAAAATCTGCATGTATTGTCGAAATTTTTCAAATTTCAATTCAAATTTC
The DNA here is from genome assembly GCA_037974755.1 of Cicer yamashitae. Taxonomy (NCBI): domain Eukaryota; kingdom Viridiplantae; phylum Streptophyta; class Magnoliopsida; order Fabales; family Fabaceae; genus Cicer; species Cicer yamashitae. The sequence goes on from JBBPBQ010020323.1 coordinate 29,616,730, forward strand.
AAATGTAAAAGTTAATGACTTCGATCATTTTAATCATCGATCTTTGTGGTAATTGTGAAATTTTTTATTTTAAATCGGAGATATTAGAATTTTAATTTACAAACATCCAAACTATTATTAATATTAACAGAATAATCATAATCATTAACATTTTGGTTACAAAATATTAATTGTCAAACAATTATAAGTATACATCAAATACAAATAATTACAAATGAATTACTTTAATTTCATCTATTATATATATTTAAATATTTGTATTTGATTTTCTACTTTGAATATTGATAAATATATATAGTATATAAATATTTAGAAATGATGAACAAAGTCATATCTCTTTGAATTTCGGTCAATTTTATTTTACTGAAACTAATTAAATTTAATTTGTTGTTTTATAGTGTTAATTGACATGAATTTAAAGTAATTTATTTGCAATTATCTGTATTTGATGTATACTTGTAATTGTTTGACAATTAATATTTTGTAACCGAATTGTTATCAATTTTAGATTTCGGTTTTGAAACCAAAATGTTAATGATTATGATTACCCAATTAATATTAATAATATTTTGAAGGTTTGTAAATTAAAATTCTAATGTATGCGATTTAAAGTAAAAAAAAAAATTCACAATTACCACAAAGATCGATGATTAAAATGATCGAGTGAGAGAACAAAAAATATTTGTATTTGATTTTCCACTTTGAATATTGGTAAATATATATAGTATATAAATATTTAGAAATGATGGACAAAGTCATGTCTCTTTGAATCTTGGTCAGTTTTATTTTACTAAAATTAATTAAATTTAATTTGTTGTTTTATAGTGTGAATTGACATGAAATTAAAGTAATTCATTTGCAATTATTTGTATTTGATGTATATATTTATAATTGTTTGACAATTAATATTTTGTAACCGAATTGTTATAAATTTTGAATTTCGGTTTTGAAACCAAAATCTTAACGATTATGATTACTCTATTAATATTAATAATAGTTTGAATATTTGTAAATTAAAATTCTAATATATCCAATTTAAAATTAAAAAATTCACAATTACCACAAAGATCGATGATTAAAATGATCAAGTGATAGAATAAAAAATATTTGTATTTAATTTTCTACTTTGAATATTGGTAAATATATATAGTATATAAATATTTAGAAATGATGGACAAAGTCATGTCTCTTTGAATTTTGGTTATGTTTGTAAATTAAAATTCTAATATATCCGATTTAAAATAAAAAAACTCACAATTACCACACAGATCAATGATTAAAATGATCGAGTGAGAGAACAAAAAATATTTATATTTGATTTTCTACTTTGAATATTGGTAAATATATATAGTATATAAATATTTAGAAATGATGGACAAAGTCATGTCTTTTTGAATTTTGTTCAGTTTTATTTTACTAAAATTATTTAAATTAAATTTATTGTTTTATAGTGTTAATTGACATGAAATTAAGGTAATTCATTTGTAATTATTTATATTTGATGTATACTTATAATTGTTTGACAATTAATATTTTGTAACTGAATTGTTATAAATTTTGAATTTCGGTTTTAAAACCAAAATGTTAATGATTATGATTACTCTATTAATATTAATAATAATTTGAATGTTTATAAATTAAAATTCTAATATATCCGATTTAAAATAAAAAATTTCACATTTACCACAAAGATCGATGATTAAAATGATCGAATGAGAGAACAAAAAAAGTAATAAAGTAAAATACAAGATGAATGTATTTCCAACTATTTCACTTTAATCATTTTTAGTTTCAGCAATAAAGTAATACATTTTGTAACTCAATTGTATATCAAATGAATCTATCTCTTAATTTCAATTATCAAATACATTACTTCAACATTTGGCATATCCATCGATCTCAATATTAATACGTTACTTTATTTATTCAAGTCATTCGTCTAACATTGGTATTTCTCTTCTATGAATTATATTTGTACAATTGTATATATATTATTGATATAAATACTAAATTAGGACATAAAACTTAATATTATTTTTTTAAAAAATTCACTTAAATTAAATAAATAAACATATACCCGCGCAACGGGCAGGTAAATGACCACCACTCCTTTTATAGACTTCGAGGGAGAATTTTACATACATCAAGAATTGATTCTACTTACATGAAAAGAGAGTTCTACATATTTCTCTCAACTATTTGCATTTAATATTATGACTCTATACTATTAATCCCAATATATGCTCGATGTACATTTCTTTCTTGAGAACTCCATTGAAAAAGGTAGACTTCGTAATCATCTGAATTTGTTTGGAGGTGCTAAATATATTATGAGTCTTATGGTTTCCTGGTTAGCGACCGGGGAAAAACACCTCATCATACACTACGCCAAAAAGATCAAACTCTGTCATATCCATTTCTTGTTTGACTAGGAGCATGATTAAGGACTAAGTTTACAATCTTCAAACGCAATCACCACTATATTTTAAAACATAGGGGAAAAGATACATTTATACTCATCAAATGGGATAGCAAGTCTATGGTTGGAACAAATAGCTTAACTGAAATTACAACACACCTACAACAAAATAATGAAGATCAAATCTTAAATAGATAAAATACATAAAACTCAAATAACAACTTGGGGTTAAGTCAACGGTTATTGAAATAGTTTTTTCTTTCCGTGGGAGTCAAACCAAGAAAAAAACTCACTTAGTTCCATTGGGGGAAAGAGAAGCAAGAAAATCGTGAATAACAGTGTCCGCCGTTGGGGCAAGACTATTAAAACCGATGTGAATGTTTTAGGTTTTAACCTTAAGAATGTGATGTGAGCCTTAACTATTGGTTATTTCAGTACCGAGTCGAACGAGGAGCTTACATATTGCATGACAATGCAATAATCTGTGTTTGCAAAATTTGTACCACATCGCACGAAAAGGCCTCGTGTTGCACGATGATGGCAAATAAATAGCACATATTTTCCAATTACACTTTCATCTCATAACGAGACTACCTCCTCGTATGATGATAAAAAACAAAGAGCTCAAGTTTCCAAATACACCTTCATATCACGGAGGGCAACACAATTAAAAGTCTAGGGCAACACAATCTTCACATGGCAAGATGCACCAGTTTTGTTAAAATTTAATATTTATATTCCTCTAAGGTTATACATACACAACCTAAGTTCCCAAACACAAACAAATCATCAACATCATAATTAGGATAACCAACAAGATACTTTCCCAAAATTTTCTCAGCATCCATACAAGATACTGCTTTAATTTAATCAATCCATCAAAGTAACTTAAGCAAAAGAAATCAAATTGAATCAAATGGGCATATTAGAGTGCAATTGGTACCAAAGCTAATATTTTGACACCAAAATCTAGAGAGAAAAACAACAAACAACAAACTCCAAATTCATTTTCAACTGCAAAATAAAGACAACAGGGAGTTTAATCAAATCAGGTTGCAGACATTCACACTTTTAGAGACAAAATAGGTAGAAAAGGATTTGTTGAATATGATTCCGCAAGGTTGTTCTAATGACATGGAACATTCATCGTTGAGTAGGAAAAAAAGATAAACATACACCTCAAAATTACAAAGAGAAACACAGTAAAAACCATACAGAAACAAAATAATGTTTAATCTAGAATCAAATTAGGGTTTAATCCAAAGAGAAACAAAAGAGGGTAGTATCTTGCAGAAAGAAATTAAGGTAGAAGAAGATAGGGTTACCTGGAGCAAAGAGCAAAGGGCAACCAAGCCGTCGCGGCCGCGAGGAATCAAGAGATCTTTGTCGTGCTGACTTGGATCTCGGGTGATGGAAGACGGCGCCCAGAAGTGACGAGCAGTCGCGGTCGAAGCTTGGCTCAAGGCGATAGGCTAGTAGTCGTGGTCGAAGCTTGGGGGAGAGTTGAGAGAGATCGCTGAGACAAGGGAGAAAGATGAGCACATAGAGTTGAGAGGAGGCTGTATTTTGAGAGAGTGGATTTGCTACCAAGACCTAAACCCAAAAACTTGTCAAAATAGTAGAAACTAAAATTTTTTTTTTTTTTTTTGAATAAGTTTTTGTTGTTGTGAGAATAAGTTTTTTTTTTTTTATAAAAAAAAATAAAATACTTAATAAAATTTTACTTTGATTTTACCCACGGACAATTTTTAGATAATTTAACATTATTCTATTTATTTATCTACGGAAAATCTGTGGTAAAAAATAATACGAATAAATTTTGACAATTTAAGTTGTGTTGTATTTTTTTAAACTTTATCCACGGATGTTTTAAATTTTACCTACGGATTAACCGTGTAATCGAATAAAAAAAAATTAATTTATTCAATAATAAATTTACTCATGGATTTTCCGTAAATATTAAATAATTTACCCACGAACTAAGATCCGTGGGTAATTTTTCCGTAGATAGAGACAATTTTTCTTGTAGTGACGTAAATTTAAAAATAAGGTCACGTTACATGTAGTGGGATGAGTTGATGAAACTCAACGCCATGCTCCTCTAATAGGTCTAAACACAAAGCATATGCAGGAACAGAGAAAACATAGAGGCTAAGATACATGTATAATCATCAAATGGGAATGGTTATGTAAAACCTGAAATATAATTCCACACAAACATCATCACATAATCAATCATCCTCAAATGATATTCTCAAATTCATTCCTAACTATTAAATGCTGTTAAGTATGTATTAACTCTATCCTGATGCCATAAACGTTCCTGCTTGAATCTACAAAACTATCCGACTACACGTCTAGAAGTTATAAGTCAATCAAGCTTGGTAACAAACGACCATACGACCTAAATCTAATGTGATTTCCTTAGTGCGCAAACTATCTCAATCAAATCAGTGTCCACGAGGACAGGTATGGGATTGACCTCAATATGAGTCTAATTCCGCAAAGTGAAATTATTTGAATCTCTCTAAATCTCAAACCTCGGGTTTTATGAATCAACCCATTATCATATCACAGTGAAATCACTTGAAATCTTTATCTTTATTTATTCACAATTATTTCCTGACATTCTAAATCAATCATCTTTTAATTAATGAATCATAATTAATCATCCTACTTGTTAAAAACCAAGTTGGTTTAAACAACTATGACCCTTACTTTTTTTAATGACAACAAAATTATTTTGTGGTAACAATGTAAAACATTAATGTTTTGATTAAGTGTACAGTTCCCAGACCAAGTTTATTTTGAAATGACTTTATGTTGCATCCTCTGATGATTGGACTAAGTTAGAGGAACGCCAAGACTCCACTTTGATTTTCGTATTCAAAGTCTAGTGTACATGCTTTGAAACGTGCCTCTAGTGATTCTGGTAATATAAGCAATGCTCTGATTAGTCAGACTTTCATGACTACAACAAGCATCTGACCTCTCTGCCTTTAAGAAAACAAGTGACCATCTGCCTCTGATAATCACGTCAAGCATCATATTGTCTGATTGTATTTAAAAGTCAATGCTATGATAAAATGTCAACACCCTAAAAAACAATGTTTTGAAAAGTCAATGCTCTTATGGAAATAATCGTTCTGAAATGACAAGCTTTGAAAAACTCAATGCTACAAAAAATTCAATCTTCTAAATAGTCAACACTATAAAGAAGACAATTTTTTGGTGCATCCCTTGTTCAACACTTTAAAAGTGCAAACACGAGAAGGGGGGTTGAATTGTGTTTGACAAAGTTGATAACTTTTTGTTAATTTGATGAAGGTTGGTTGGTTTTTATGAATTACTTAGATAAGAAGAAATCGGGTTCAGAGGCAACAAATAATGAAAGCATAATTGGACGCATAGATTTATCCTAGTTCAGCACTAACTTGGCTACATCCAATCCCCATATTCATAAGGCTTTAATCCATTAATTCAAATAACTTGAATTACAAAGCACCTGACCCTCCAAGACAGTCTTCCCAAATAGCCTGACAACCCCAAACTTTTGAGGAACTAACCAGCTCGACCCTACAAGCCAAGTATTCTCCTAACAACCTTACAACCCCAGATTTAAGAAGGAACTAAACCACTATCGAGTTGGATACAAAAGATTGGAAATTTAAGTGTTTGCTTCTAACAAAACTGATAATAATAATAACTCTCACACTCTAAGAAAAAAAACACTTAGAAAACATTTCTAACTTGAACAAGTGTTTCTCTATTTGAACTCTAAGATGAATTTGAATTTTGAGCTTATGAGTTCTTCTAATCTTTTTTGATTTTCGATGATCTTATTCTTCAATCTTGAGTATCCATTTATAGATAAAATTAGGGCTTCAATTTAGTCCTTGTTTAATTCTGAATTGTATCTCGATTCCTAACTTGGTCAACCATGATCTTATTCAAAAATAATTATGAACAAGATGCTTTTTGATAATATGTTCTTTAGCCAATTCTTTATTTCTGAATCCAATCTGAGCAGTTCTTCAAGATTGATTCTATTTGTATTTTGTTCAGATTGAGTTTGTAAATTCTTCATATTGATTATGTTCGTATTTTTTTCAGATTAAGTTTGTAAGTTCTTTAGATTTATTATGTTCATATTTTGTTCAGATTAATCTTGACCATATCTTCTTTTCAACTTGGTCAAATATTTTCTTTAATTATAATTCTAAATCAAATCTTATTTTAGATTTTCTTCAAAAATACGAATCTTCTTTCATACTTTGTGAAGTTAAATATATTGTTCTCATAAAATACTTTTGTTGTCATCAAAACACTAAGTATAAAACCAACTTGGTTCCAACAACATACTCTGATCATGATATCCTCTACTCCTTATGTTTTTATATCATGATATGCATAATCACTTACAAGGACAATTTTTGAAAGAGCTTTAATGGTGAATCAATTTTTGAAAAATTTGATACAAAAGATCATGATTCATGTTGATTTCTTACAATCAGGACAATGACTAGAAACTTTAATGCTCTTTATAAAAGGATGTGTAACCCTCATTGAAAAAGAAGAAAAACAAAAAAACACACTCCAATAAGCACAATACGACCGTCTCTACACTCTTGCTTTCTATCCTTTGTTTTATCTAAGTGCTAAGAAACAGTTCTTGAGAATACAACTTGTAAACACCTTCTTGTGAGAGTATTTAGAAAACCCTTAAACCTAATATATTTGTAACCTAGTCTAGTAGTGGTTGCATTCCTCAATAACTTGATTGAACTAAGCTAGAAGGTTGAGAAGACTTGAATTCAGTTAGTTTGAATAGCAGGTGTTCTGTGGAAATGTGATTCAGTTGGTGAATTAGTGGATTAAATTATTTAGTTTGAGGGGACTTGACGTAGCATAAATTGGTTGTGTTGTTCGGTGTTTCTGTTGTATCTGCTCTATTTTCATCACTTGGTTTTAATATTGCTAAAACGTTTTTTAAAATAAAATACAAATTAATCCCCCTCTTTCTTTTGTTTCACTTTCTACAATTGACATCAGAGCACGGTCTCAAAGCGGAGCAATTAACCGTGTTTGAGAAAAGATCTATGTTATTATGACTAACTCTGTTAATGAAGTTACAAGTGGAAGCGTTAAGAGGCATCCCCTGTTTGATGGAGAACGATTCGAGTGCTAAAAAAAAAAGCTCAGAAGTTTCTACATGTCACATGATCCTGAACTCCAAAAGACATTGCTAGTGTTGAAATATCCATAAAGAATCTCAACACTGATCAAAAGAAACAACACAAGATGCATCATAAAGCCAGAACATTCATGATGAATGATATCGCCTTTAAAGAGTTCAATAAATGCAACTACAAAGAAATAGCAAATAGTATCTTTGATGCTCTAGTTCTCAACTATGAAGTAAATAAGCAGGTACAGGAAGTTAAGATAAATCAGTAAGTATGAACTCTTCTAGATGGAAGAAGATGAAGACATTGAGGAAATGTTTTCTAGATCCCGAACTCAGGTGTCTAGATTGAAAGTTCTCCAAAAGAGTTACACTACCTCTAACCACGTCAAGAAGATCCTTAGAAGTCTTCCCAGCAAGTGGAGACCAAAATTAACAACAATTTAAGAGGCAAAGATCTAAAAAAAATTCCTCTAGAAGTACTAATGAGTTCACTTAGATCCCATGAGATTAAACTATTTGAAGATGAGCTCAAGAAGAGATCAAAATCCTTGGCTCTCAAGTCCCAAAGAAAGAAGGTTAACTCCAATAACTTGATGCTACTAAAGACTCAAAGGAAAGCGAATCAGACGATCAAATTAAAGATTTAGATGATGAATAGTTGTCTTTTATCTCAAGGAAAATACAGCGCATATGGAAGGAAGAAATCCTTTACCAAAAGAGATTTCGAGTGATCCCAAAATAGAAGAGAAAGGTGAAAAATAAGACAAGAAAAGAATCATCTACTATAAATGCAAAGAGTCAGGACATTTGAAATTAGAATGTCCCAAACTTTATAAGGGAAATTCCCAAAAAAAAGACTTTAAGGCAAAGAAGAAAGGTCTTATGGCTACTTGAGATGACTTTGATGAATCATCTAGTGAGGATGAAAAACATGCAAACATGGCTCTGATGGTAGATACACATTATGACTCTGATTTTAACGATGAGTCTGCTGATGAAGAAATTGAGGTATTATCATATCTATCTCGTGATGAACATATAGATATGTAAAACGAGTTTCTTAACAAGAATCACAAAGTTTCTTCTCAACTGAAATCTCTTAGAAAAGCTCATGAAATTTTAACAAATAAATACAACTCTGTTGAAAAAGACTTTGAAAACCTAAAAAGAAAATAATTTTACTTTGAAAGAAAATGTACCAAAAATTTTCGAGGATTGAGTCTATAACTCTGTTAAGGATTAAAAAGCCTTTCAAAAATTTCTTGCAAACAAGCCTCTATGATCTATGGTGTTAGTAGAAACAATAAATGTGGTATTGGTTTTGAAGAACCATAGAAAACTTCTAAGGTTAACTTAATTGATATTGCATGCTTAAATAAACGTCACAATAAAAGAACTTGTCCTATGCAAAAAACATGGAAAGACCAGACACCTTTAAGAACTAACAAACCAGAACCCAATCAAATATGGGTACCTAAGAATAAAATAATCTATCTTGCAAATATCAATAGCAACAAAGTTAGAAAACCGGTCGTGGTACCTATATATAGTGGATGCTCATGACACATGACGAGAGAAAATTTTATGTTCGAAGACCTGAACCTCAAGAATGGAGGATTCGTAGGTTTTGGTGATCATAAGGGTAAGATCATTGGGGACGGCGCAATAGGTAATAGTTCCCTTCCTTCTATTAAAATTTTTTTACTTGTAAAAGAACTAATGCATAACCTACGGAGCATAAGTCAATTAAGCGACAGTGGTTAAGGATGTTATCTTCAATCAAAAGTCATGTACGACAATAAGTCAAACATATGGATCCATAGTATTTACTGGCCAAAGGAAAAATAAAATTTACAAAATAAACTTGCCAAATCTTAAATACGAATCAAATATTATTAGTGAGGCATGTCAAAAATGGAAACAAATAAAATCATCTTTTTCCTCTAAAAGTGTTGTTTCCACTTCTAGACAACTTGAACTATTACATCATGATTTATTTGGCCTTGTAAAGACTGCCTTTATCACTAGTGAAAAGTTTAGACTCATTATTGTTGATGGTTATTCCAAATGGACATGGCTAAAGTTCCTTAAACGCAAGCATGAGCCACATAAAGTTTTCACTACTTTCTGCAAATAAGTGCAAAATGAAAAAGACTTTTGTATTGCAACAATTTGAAGTGATCATGGGGTTGAATTTGAAAATAAGTTTTTTGAAAACTTCTATGAAGAAAATGGAATTTCACATAACTTTTCATCTCTTAGAACACCTCAAAATAACGGCGTTGTAGAAAGAAAAAATAGATCTCTTTAGGAAATGGCACACACCATGATCCATGAAATGAATGTTGCCAAACACTTTTGGGCAGAAGCAGTGAACCCTGCATGTTATATTCAGAATAGAATCTATATCAGACATATTCTTAATAAGACTCCTTATGAACTGTGGATAGGAATAAAGCCCAACATTTCATACTTTCATCAATTTTCTTGCATATGCTATATTTTGAATACCAAAGAGAATCTTGGAAAATTTGATTCACGATCTCAAATGTGCATCTTTTTGGGATTGTCTGAAAGGTCTAAAGCCTATAGAATATACAAAAAAGACACATTGATTGTTGAGTAATCCATTCATGTCAAGTTTGATAACAAAAAGCTTGACCATAAAAAGTCAAAGCTAGATGTAGATTTTGAATATCTACAAATATCAGATGAACCAACAAAACCAATCTACAATGAATCAGAAAATATGCCTGATAACTCAAGAACAAGCAATAATGAACCTCCCACAAATCAAGTCCATCAAGAATCCAAACTTAGATGGAAATAACAATCTTCTCATCCAGATTCTCTGATCATAGGAAGTGCAAATGATCCTCAAAAAACCAAATCCACTTTTAAAGAAACATCTATGTTTGGACCACTATCTAAAATGGAACCTACAACTAAAGAGGAAGCTCTATCAGGTGATGGATAATGGCTATGCAAGAATAGTTGAATCAATTCAAAAGAAATGACGTATGGGTTCTAGTCCCCAACCCAAAAAAAAGAAGCCAGTAGGTGAGAAAGGTGGAGTGCATAGAAACAAAGCTACACATGTAGCTCAAGGATACAATCAACAGGAAAGTATTGATTACACTGATATTTTCACCCGTGTGGCAAGGTTAAAGGCTATCAGACTTTTACTATCATTTGTAGTATTTAATAAAATCATTTTATATCACATGGTTACATAAATGAATAAGTGTATGTCAAACAACCTCCTGGTTTCGAAGATAATGAATTTCCTGACTTTTTTTCAAATTAAAGAAATCTTTGTATGGTCTGAAACAGGCTCCAAGAGCTTGGTATGACCTTCTCATTTTGAAAGAGACCGTGTTGATACTACTTTATTTATAAAATCATCTAAGAATGACATTCTCATTGTTCAAATCTATGTTAATGATATTACTTGTATTTCTACTAATAGCAAGCTCAACCAAGAGTTTTCTATGTTAATGTAGAATGAATTTGAGATAAGCATGATGGGGGAATTAAATTTTTTTCTAAGAATCCTAATTCATCAAAACCAAGATGGTGTACTCATTCATCAGACCAAATACACAAGAGAACTTCTGAAGAAATTTAAAATGGATGAGTGCAAGCCCATGTATACACCTATGCATTCAACTTGTTCTCTTGATAAGGATGAGTCAGGTAAAAAGGAAGATCAGATATTATACAGAGGAATGATTGGTTCTCTCCTCAACATAAATTCCTTTGGACCAGATATTTTGTTTAGTGTGTGTGTGTGCAAGATTTTAGACTGACCCTAAAGAATCTCACTTAATAGTTGTTAAGATGATCTTTAGATATCTGAAAGCTACTACTAATCTTGGTTTGTATTATAAGACATCATCGCAGTAAAGCTTAGTAGGTTTTATCATGTTGACTATGCTGGAGATAAGCTAGAAAAGAAAAAGCACTAGTGGAAATTGTACATTCCTTGGTGAGAATCAAATCTCATGGTCGAGCAAAAGGCAAGGGACTATTACTCTGTCAACAGCAAAAGCATAATATATCTCAACAGCAGGTTGTAGCACTCAACTATTGTGGATGAAATATCAACAGAAGATTTCAAAATCAATGCGAGTAACATTCCTATATTATGTGATAATACTTTAGTTATATGTTTAACCAAAAATCCTATTTTAATTCAAGGAAAAAAGATATAGAGATTAAACATCATTTTATAAGGGATTATCCATAACGGTATTTTAGACATTAATTTTGTTGACACTGATCATCAGTGGGCTGATATTTTCACAAAACCCCTTCGTATTTTTGTCTTTGGTAAAGAAAAGTAAATGGTTAAATGTATATATGCTCTGCCTCTGATGAAATTGAATTTATGTGTGCCTCTATTAAATCTAAATTTAATTAATTTTAATATTAACAGTTTTCCTTGTAAGTTGTGATACTCTAACACATGTGTTTACGCGTGCGAGCTAGTTATGGTTTTAAAAACTCAAATGTTTTCATAAAACCCATTCACCATTCACGATCATTCACATTCCTCATGCAGTCCCACACTTTCTCTCTTTCAAACCTTGAAACTTCCTGGAAAATCTCTGAATCTCTCCTATGAATGTGCGCAAACAAGAGAAGGGGGTTTAATTCTGATTTGGTGACTTAAACTATTTTACTAATTAGAGGCAACAATAAAATAGATAATGCATATGTATAAACAACACACATGATTTTATCCTGGTTTACCACTAATTTGAAAGCTACGTCCAATCCTCTCACAAAGAAGAATTTATCCACTAATTCAAAACCTTGAATAACACAACACTTGACCCTACAAGTCAGCCTTCTCAAAACAGTCTGAACCTACATAATTTTTAAGGCAAACCACACTTTGACCCTACAAGTCAACTCTTCTCTACACAACCTAAAACCCATAGATTGTTAGAGGCAAACTACCCACTTGACCCTACAAGTCAAGTCTTCTCAACACTGAAGGTGCAAAGATAAGAAAAGGTTGAATTGTGTTTGACTAAGTTGGATTCTTTTTGCTAATTTATTTAAAACTGGTTCGGATTCGACGACTTACTTAAAATAAAAGTAATAGCAATCGAGTTAAGTGATCAGAGGCAGAAGTAAAACAAGAATTGCAGAATTAAAGTGACACAAGAATTTATCCTGGTTCAACACCAACTTGGTAGCTATGTCCAGTCCCCTCACTCATAAGGATTTAATCAACTAATTCAAAACTTGAATTACACAGCAGATGCCCCTACAAGCCAGTTTTCTATAATTAACCTAACATCTACAGACTTTTTGAGAAACACAAACACCTTGACTCTACAAGTCAAGTCTTCTCCACATAACCTAAAAACCATAGATTGTTGAACGTACACAACACATTGACCCTACAAATCAAGTCTTGTCAACACTACCTGAAAATCTACAGATTGCTTGAGGAATACGAAAGCCACTATCGGGCTGGGTTACAAGAGATTGAATGAGTAATGAGCAAGTGTTTCTCTAGACCTTAACCATTGAAATATAAAAACTATGCCAATGTTATATACTCATTCCATTTTTTTTTTTTTTTTTTTGTCTTCTAATCCTCCAATTTTGAGATAAAATTGTCACAGTAATCTAGAATTCAACACTATAAATAAGTATAGTGTATCAAAGATAATTCATGCAAGGTACTCTTCCAAACAATTAATTTGGCTTTCATTAATTGCTTGACTCAAACTCTTTAAATAATGAAAAACTAGAATATGACCCGCGCTTTGTGCGGGTTTAATTTTAATTATTTTTATAAAGTGATATATATATATATAATATTAATTTTGTAAATTTTTATAATTATAAAAAAAATGCGATAAAAGATATTGTAGAGTGTGTAATTAAATTAGTATTTTTACTCTTAAAAAAAGATTAAAAAAACAATGTCTTGCAAAAGTTTAATCATACAAAAATTAACAATTTTACGACCGTTTCAAGTTAGATTTGAACTCTGTTTACAATATCAAATTTGTACCAATTGGTTGACATTTGATGGTCTATGGACATAAAATATTAACCATGATTTAAAAGATAAATTATATTATTGATAATCGTAAATTCTATTTTTATTAAAGTATATAAGTTATGTAGGAATTTTTAACATTTTTTCCTACACATATTAAAATTTTTTTGAAATAATGCTCACAGTAATATATGCATTGATAACTAATAAGAGAAACAAAAAATAAATTTTTTTATTAGATTGACTAATTGTTATTTGTTATGGTAAATATATGTGACGACACAATAATAAAAAAATACAAAATTTGTATATTGACTATTAGGGGTGTACGTGGGTTGGGTTGGGCGGGTTTTGACAAAACCCAATACCCGACCCGATCGATTATCTTTGGGTTGGGTTAAGTTCTAAACCTGTATTTTTTTTATTTAACCCGAACCGATCAAGAACGGGTTGGGTTGGGTTGGGTTGGCGGGTCATACATAAATAATAACCTATTTTTTATTTTACAGGAAAATATATTGAATGAAAATATAATTTCAATCAAATTATGCAATTCTTTAAAAAAAGTCATCAACCTCTCACACAAAAAAATAAATCCAACAATCTTCAAATACATAAATAAATTCAACAACAGTAAATCAATAAAATATGAAAATTAATCAATTCTAAGCAATGTCAACTTCAAGTACAAGTACTTAACAAATTTCTCAAAGTATGGAATGAAACAATTGGTAATCTGCAAAAACAAATATTAATAATAAAAGTAGGAATCTGCAAAAACAAATATTAATAAAAAATCATAAGCTTTTGTATAAGCATCAATTTTGCTCAAAAATAGTATTTAACTCAAATGAATAATATTTAACTAAAAAAATTTGTATTTAACAAATGTAAAAAATTTAAACCAAAATTTATTATAAGCATAAGTTTTCTGTTCATACCTTTATTAAGTAAAACTATAACATAATATAACATTTAAATAAATAATATTTAACTCAAATAAAATTGCTCATTTGAAAGAGACAATTCAAAAATTAGATATGAATTTTATGAGTAGGCATATACGAGATTACAATGTCAAAACAAATTAAACGAGTTCAGTATTTAGTCTAGACGCATGAACAACTTGCATCAACATTCATATAAAAATCACTTATTAATAATATCTTATTATAACTAATTCGTATAAAACGAGTTATGAGCACTTGTAGAACAAAAGAAGAAGGTGGACAGCGGCGCGACTTCAAGAAGTCTTGAAGAAGGTATAGGCAGAAAGTGGACGAAGGCAGCTGAAAATCTAAATAAGAATAAATAAGAAGAACAGTAATTAAACCCTATTACACTACTGAGTCTGCCAAACAAAATTTTTTTTAAAAAATATAATAGTTATCGGGTCGGGTCGACGGGTCGACGAGTTCAAATTGTTAAACCCATTACCCGACCCAAATATAAGCGGGTTTCAACGGGTTGGGTTGGGTCGGACCCGAAAGTGATCGGGTATGGGTAAAAATCGGGTTGGGTTGGATTGGGTGATCGGGTTGGCGGGTCGACCCGCGCCCATGTTCACCCCTATTGACTATTTTTAATGTCTAAATAAATATTTAAAAGTATTTGAACATTTTATCAACTATATTGCTAACATTTATTAAAATATTGTGTATCAATATTTAGTTATTTAATTTGGTTTACCCCAGATTTCACGATTTCTACTTTTTATACACTTCAACATATTATTTTATCAAAATACTAAGATTTTACGATTTTGTCCTTAGAAAAAATGTATTGGGTTGAAGCGTGCATATATTGTTTATAAATTATAATTTTTAGTATATCGAAATAGTGTACGTGTGTTGGGTTGGGCCGGTTTTGACAAAATCCGGTACCCGACCCAATCAATTATCTTTGGGTTGGGTTAAGTTCTAAACCCGTATTTTTTTCATTTAACCTGAACTGAACCGACAACCCGATCAAGAACGAGTTGGGTTGGGTTGGGTTGACGAGTTATACATAAATAATATCCTGTTTTTTATTTTACGGGAAAATCTATTGAATAAAAATATATTTAATACTTGAAAATATATAAAATTTAAATCACATCATTCAATTCTTTAAAAAATCATCAACCTCTCACCCAAAAAAATAAAATCCAACAATCTTAAAATCAATAAATAAATTCAACAACAGTAAATCAATAAAATATGAAAAATACATCAATTCTAAGCAATGTCAACTTCAAGTACAAACACTTAACAAGTTCTTCAAAATACTTCAAGAAGCTGAAAATCTAAAGAAGAAGAGTAATGAAACCATATTGGACTGCTAGAACTGCCAAACAAAATTTTAAAAAATATATATATAGTTATCGGGTCGGGTCGACGGGTTCAAATTGTTAAACCCATTACCCGAACCAAATATAAGCAGGTTTCAACGGGTTGGGTTGGGTCGGACCCGAAAGTGACCGGGTACGGGTAAAAATCGAGTTGGATTGGGTTGGGTGATCGGGTTAGCGGGTCGACCCGCACCCATGTACACCCCTAGAAATAGGTTTCATCTAATGCAAACAATGCTAAAAAAGTATTTGTTTGAGATAATTTTTTTCTAGTAATGAAACAATTTACTATTTTGTGAAAAAGAATAATTTACTACTTGAAAAAAGTTAAAAATATATTTTAGTATATAACCATACATAACAATATCAATATTTTAGAAAATATATAAATTTTTCTCTAACTCCATATTAGTAATGTTATAATAAGAAAAAATAGAAAAACAAATTGTTGGCCTAATTCTAAATTATATCTCTCTATTTGATTTAAATATTAATTTTAGTTATCTAATAAGTGACATGTGATAGATTTTGTAGATATTATAGATTTCATTAAAAGATATTTTTTTTTCAGTAATGATACTATGTAATATTCAGTTTGAAGATATTTATGGAGAAATAATCGTTATCAATAATAATGGAGTGTTAATAATTGATATTTATTGTATTGTAATTTGTATCTTATGGCACATAAATAATTCCACACAATATTATATAAAAAAAATGTATCAGATGTGACAGATCAAATTTTTTTTTATCGATGTGACAGTTGAATGAGGTGGCACCATATTTTCAATAGGAGTCTATTTTAATATATATATATATATATATATATATATAATATAATAATATAATAGATACTAGATATTCTAATTAATTTTGGGTTTATTTCAATCCATCTCCTAACAAACAAAAAATAATTAAAAAAAATATACTAAAAATCAAAATGGTGTACCCGTGCAGGCTGCTCGGTTGATGAACTGAAAAACGTCGAAGTAGTTTAAGAAGGAGTACCAAAGCTCAAATCCGAGAAACTATCATATTTACTCATTTTTAACATTTCGCCAAAGAAAAAAAAGAATCAAAGTTGTAACTTGTTTGTGTTGAAGGCTGCTGCTGAGATTTTGTGCTTATTCAAACTAAGAAAACAATGCCCATTACTCATTCAAAATATTTATTGTTGCAAAATAATTAATAGTAGGTTCTTAATGTAGGTTTTTAAGCAATTATTTTCAAAAAATTAAAACAAAATTATTTTAGAATGATAAAAAAAAAAAAAAAAAAACTATGAGGTGCACATCTAACTATAAAATAAAAACATCTTCCTAATCATATATTCATATAGCATAAAAGATAAACAAAATTTTTCTATGCCTTTCAAAAATTGGGCTTCCTATTCGATCAAACATGTAGAATATACTAAGCTCCTATAACTCTTTAATTCAACCTAAAAAATTCAACCCTATTTGCTTGTTCTCTCAATTGACTCCTCGTACAATTTCAGATGCCCAAAAAATAATTTAATCAGAAATAGTATGGTTGTGCCAACAAAGAAGCATAGCTACACAGCGTCCAAAGATGTGGAAGCGCGCCTTGTGTTGTTTCGCCACCGTAATACACCGTTTTGAAAAGCTTGTTTTCTTGCGTCGTTGGGATTTGGTGGCGGCAAGAGAGAGAGACATGATTTGGTAAGAGGAGTGAGAGAATCCTCAAAAGGGTTTTCGGTGGTTGAAAATCAAAACACAATTGAACACGTTAATAGAACTATCTTCGTTGTTTATATATAAGAATTTTGGGGTCCACTGGTTTCAACTTGTACGCGTTAAATCGTATAATTATATTTTATTCGCTTGTTTGATTTTTGTGTCACCTTCCCTATGTATTTGCGTTTATCCTTCTCATAAGTAAATATTTAAATATATCCGGTAAAAAAAAGTATATATACAAATCCAATTTAGAAAGTATATATACAAACCAAAATCCAATTTAGAAACCAATTATATATTACGTCTAAAATAAACAAATACGTGTATATATATATATATTATATACTTCTTTTGTCTGAAAAATATAAATAAAAATTTATCAAAGAAAGTTGTTATATATACTTGATGAAAATCTTAAAATAAGATTTATAATTGATGAAAATCTAAAATAAGATTTAATTTATATTTATAATTGAAGAAAATCTTTGACCAAGTTGAAAAGAAGATATAGTCAAGATTTGAAGAAGATTTAATCAAGATTTATCTACAACAAAATATGAACAAAATCAATCTGAAGAATTTACAAACGCAATCTGAACAAAATACGAATAGAATCAATCTGAAGAATTTACAATCTCAATCTAAACAAAAAAGGAATCGAATTAATTTGAAGAATTT
The DNA here is from genome assembly GCA_037974755.1 of Cicer yamashitae. Lineage (NCBI taxonomy): Eukaryota > Viridiplantae > Streptophyta > Magnoliopsida > Fabales > Fabaceae > Cicer > Cicer yamashitae. Next base: position 29,635,072 of record JBBPBQ010020323.1, read on the forward strand.
ACAAATGCAATCTGAACAAAATACAATTTATAATTAAACAAGGACTAAATTGAAACCCAAATTTTAACTATAAATAGATACTCAAAACTGAAGAAGAAAATCATCGAAAAGTATAAAAGAGTAGTCTTATAGAGTTCAAAAAGAGAAACACTTGTTCAAATGAGAAATATTCTATGAGTGTTCTTTTCTTAGAGTGTGAGAGTTATTATTATTATCACCTTTTTTAGAAGCAACTACTCAAGTTCCAATCTTTTGTATCCAACCCAATAGTGGTTTAGTTCCTTCTTCAATCTGGGGTTGTTAGAAGAAGACTTGGCTTGTAGGGTCACGGTTGTTAGTTCCTCAAAAGTCTGGGGTTGTCTAGCTGTTTGGGAAGACTGGCTTGGAGGGTCAGGTACTTTGTAATTCAAGGTAATTGAATTAGTGCATTAAAACCTTATGAATAAGGGGACTGGATGTAGCCAAGTTAGTGGTGAACTAGGATAAAACTATGTGTCATATTATTTATGCGTTCATTGTTTGCTACCTCTAAATCCGATTGTTTCTTATTCAAGTAAGTCACCAAAACCGAACTCGTTTTTTTATTTACTTATAAATTATCAAAAAGTTGTCAACTTTATCAAACACAATTCAACCACCCAAAAAGTTGTCTCATAAAATAATTGGCATAAGTCATCCCAAATTATGTTATAAGTTGCTTTAGACTACCAGAGAAGTGGTACAATGAGATTGAATCATTGTCAGTTAGACTTTGGTGGGCGTCAAGGAAGGTGCCTAAATGCTCCATTGGATGCATTTGGAGAGACTGACATCTTCAAAGTTAAAAGGGGGTATGAGCTTTTGTGACTTCAACAAGACCCTTCATGAGTAGGGTTTTCAAAAGCAGATACATCTCAAGAAACTTCTTTGTGGAAGCCTCCTCAGAACTCCATCCAAGTTATTCTAGGAGGAGTATTTTATTAGTTCTGGAACATGTCCAAAAAGCGATCAAAATGGATTATTGGTAATGGAAGAAATGTGAGAATTTAAAAAGACAAATGGATTTCATCTCAATCCATCTCAAAGATTCATAGTTTTATAGGAAGATGCATTGGTTAGTTAGCTAACTGATGTAGACTTGAGATCATAGGATAGGGACCCAATTAACTAGATTTTTTACTTTTTCGAATCCCAAGCCATCTCCAACATCCATATACCATCTAGACCTTTTGATGACATTCTATTTTGGTCATAAGGAAAAGAATGGAGTCTATTATGTTAGATCAACTTACCATTTTTTTACCAACAAAAAGTTGGTGTATCAATAGATATTAGAAATCAGTTTTGAGCTACAAAAAACTTGTTACTTGTAGAATAATTTTCCCATGTCAAACCTTCGTGGGTAATTATTTTTTGAGGATTTTAGAATTCGTAAGTAATTTACCTGTGGAAATATCCGCAGGAGAATTGAAGAAATTTGGAATAATATTTTAATAGGACAATTGCCACTCTCACAGGTACATTTCCTACAAACATTTTTTCACGTAAATCTACAGTAATTCTATATGCATTTGATATCTGCAGATAAATTCGTAGGAAAAGTGTGCATATTTATTAAATTCACAAATAAATCTGCAGATCGTGATTTTATTTTTTATGATAAACATTTAGAATAGTTTATTTTAATATAAATCTATTAAACTTCAATCAAAAGCGTATTAAAATTAATCTAGTACATTTGAATCTATTACACTTCAATCTCCACAACTAACAAAAAGAAATAAGCTATTGGGCTTAAAATAAATCAAAATATCATAAAAAAGAATGAAGTAACATTTAGATCATGAAATTTCTAGTGCCTTGGCTACAGTGGCTGAAGAGGCAATATTAATTCATAATCACCATCTTCATTTCTAAACTTCTTTACCCTGTATTCACACTAGAATTTAAAAGAAATGTTAGGAAAATATGGAATGCAATTATGGAAAAGCTATGACTCAATCAGGCTATAAGTAATTAAAATTCATAATCACAACAACAAGGAAGGAAATTGACCAGAAAAAAATAGTTAAATAAAACAAAAAGAAATAGAGCCTTTTATAACCTCTACCACCTTAAAAAAAAA
>JBBPBQ010020323.1:29640274-29683915 GCA_037974755.1 Cicer yamashitae
GCATGGTTAGTTTTGCTTTCGTTTTTTTGACAAACACTCATTGTTTTTCTTTCTCTTATCAAAAAAAATTGATAGTGTAATTGATGTGTTCATTTTATACGTTTATAGTTCTAAAATAATTTTATATTTGAATATGTCAATTTTAACTTTTCATATTCTAAAATAAATTGATAATATTAATAAATGATATATTTAAAAATATATATATAATAAATATACTTAATAAATTGAAAAAGTATTTATATTTGGAGACAATTTTATTTTTTCTAAAAAGTACTTATAATTAAGAATAGAAGTAGTATTTGTCTATATTGAATTCATCTTCCTCTAGAAGGAATATACTGTAACTAGCCGAATAAGGACGGAGAAAATAATTATTCTATTTGGTCAAAAGGAAGATCATAAAAGAATTTGTTTTTAAGAGAAGAAAAGTTCAATTGCATGATGGATACTTCTATTTCCATAACTAATAAAATTAGGAACGCAGAAAACAAAATGGCAAGTACAACCCGCCCACGTGGTAATCTTGTCCTTATCTTGTAATGTGTTTTTCTTAGGTGCACATAATAAACATGTATAATATTCAAAAAAAAATTGACATAAATATAAGAGATTAGCATGTGTTGAGCATAAATACTTGTAATAGCCCGATTTTTAACACTAAAAATACGTGTAATTTTTTTTTTAAATAAGTAAATAAATGAAGAAGTAAATACTTTTGGATAAACTATTTAATGTCGTAACACAACAACAAAATCAACGTAATTTACAGCAGCGGAAATAAGTTTAGAATTTACAGATCCAAAGTATTTAAACGTTTCCAAGTCATATCAAAAGTTTACAGGGACCTATCAAAATAATAAGTCAGGCTGACAATATAGGTACAGTCTTCCCAAATAAATAATTACACAACCAAAAGAAAGACTCAAGGACCTATACAGTCGCCTAGTCTGATCATGCTACCAAAAAGCTATACAGCCCGGGTGACCTCCACGCGCCCAACACAAAACTCCTGACCCAGCTCCGATCAGACATCGCTAACTACCTTCCCCTCTCCAGGGTACTACCCGGCAGGACGATCCTGAATCTCATCTGAGGGCAAAGCCCAGATTTCCACAAAAGTTGTAAAGGGTCACCAATCCGAAATTAACAAACATCACGTAGCATTTATGATTTTAAATGCATAAGAATCACACTCCAACTTAGCATACATCTAAGAAGGGTTTACATATGCTAAACATGCATAAACAAAGTTGATAAATGAAGTTTTGGACAAAATTTCACTGTTGTATTTGAATACAACCACTATGTAGTCGAATACACTTGCGAAAACAGCAGAAAAACAACAAAAACAGCACTGACAGCACTACTGTATTCGAATACAGCCTGTCTGTATTTGAATACAGCATTCCATTCAACTGTATTCGAATACAGCACCTTGTGTAGTCGAATACACTTCAAAAAAATCAAGTCAGTAGCTAATTTAATCATCTGTATTCGACTACAACACAGGTGTAGTCGAATACACCTGTCAAAACAGCAGAAAATCAGTTTTTAACCCTTTCAAAAACATTCCAACACTTCCAAATTCATTCCAACACTTTCAACACCAATTCAATCAATCACAAACACCAACACAACACAAATCACTCATCACAATCAAGTACGCATATACAAACATCATAACATGTCAAACATGACTCGCGTGCCAAGCACCCTAATGCAATGCGTATATGCCAATGCACATGATTCCGGAATATCAACAAAACCCTCCTCGAAGGGGCGTAAATCATAATTGTACAGCCTCTCACATACTAGTACTAATTACCAAGGTGCAGTCTCTCACAGGGTAGCACGATTTACTAATGTGCAACCTCTCACAGGTTAGCACGACGCGATAATCCATGTAAGGGTAAGATGAACCAACAATTCACATGGAATCATCCCCCGTACGGATAAGATGAACCAACAATTCACATGGAATCATTCCGTGGCCATCCGGTCACCACTATCACCGACGCGATAATCCCCGCAAGGATAAGATGAACCAACAATTCACATGGAATCATCCCGTGGCCCATCCGGTCACCACTATCACTACTATGAAATGCATGAGCATGCTTTGACTCTCGACACCACAATCATTAAGTAAATGCAGCTATTAAAAGATTCCCCATTTTTAATGCTCATTTAACACTAATGATTCTCAAATTTAACACAGAGCATACTCAACGCATACAATCCTCAAATCACATGAAATTGAATTCAAATAACCACATACACAATCTCATCAATTCATTTTACACCAAATCAAAATTCACACATAAATTGTATTTATTCAAAACCCCACATCTTCAAACATGAAGCATATCTCAACATTCATAAAATCACCCATAACATATCAACCATACCAAGGAAAAATCACCCACACCTCAAAACTCATTAAATTCAATTTCACCATTTTACCCACAAAATGCATTAAATTCATTTCTCACAACATCACACCTCAAAACTTATTAAATTCAATTTCACCATTTTACCCACAAAATGCATTAAATTCATTTCTCACAACATCACACCTCAAACCCACCAAATTTATTTTCCCCAACCTCACAAATAAGGTCCTAAATGCAAACTAAAAGTTTGGAAGGAGCCCCTTACCTCGACGGTAGCTCGAACAACCGATTACGGTTCCGCGATAAATTCCGACAAATTTTCCAAAAGTTAGTTTCCAAGCACCGCAACATGATCACGATCAACTTTCTCTTCAGTCGCTTCGCGAGATAAAGCTTAGATCTAGGTGATATGTGAGGTTTTGTGTTTGGGGTTTTTGAAATAAAAACAAAGAAAGAGAGGAAGAATGAGAGGCAGACGCGAACCGGGAAATGTTTTTCCTTTTCTTCCCTTTTCTTTTCTTTCTTTTCATATATATATATATATACTACTCATCCAAGATAATATATATATATATATATATATATATATATATATATATATATATATATATATATATCTATTTATATAAATATCCCAAACCAACCTATTTCAAACATTCTCACACACACCCCAACAATTTTGATAAAAATATCTATTCTCATTGCAGCTCAATTGACAGGTAAAATTTTCTGCAACTATAGATATTTTTAACAAAACAGTCCGGTAATAAATTTTCCGCAACGTAATTAAATTATTTCTCGCCAAATAATTTAAAACGGGACCCACAAAAATATTCATGGCATTTTAACATCCAAAATACCAATAAACTGGCTAAAAAGCCCCAGAATTCACATATAACACCTCCAAAATACAAAAAGGGGTACATTTTAAAATTTACGGGTATTACAAATTTTCTGAGTTAAGCTAGAAGTTGTCACGTCAGTCTTTGTGATGGATTGGTTTTAAGTAGAAGTTACTTGGCCCAATCCAACAATTCTCATTTTGAAGCCTTGTTCGCCTTTTCTACATTAGACATCCCCTCTAGTCCATAGTCCATAGAGCGCCAAGCTTGTCGAGGCGTAGATATTTTATTCTAGTACTTGAATATCTATTTCTTGGGTTTTTATGTTTAAGAACCTAGAATTGGCCGAGCAAGTCCACAAAATCCAACTCTTTTGATCTTGAGTGTTGCAAGTCCACAAGTCTTCAACTCTTCCAACCTTGAGTGTTCAAATATGAGTGTTTGGCTGGACGAACAAGTCCACAAGTCTTGAACTATTCCAACCACAAGTCTTCAAATTTGAGTGTTTGGCTAGATGAACAAGTCCACTAGTCTTCGATTCTTCCAACCTTGGGTCTTCAAGTCTGAGTATCTAGTTGGATGAGCATGTCCACGAGTCTTCAACTCTTTCAACCTTGGGTCTTCAAATCTGAGTGTCTAGCTGAATGAGCAAGGCCACAAGCCTTCAACTCTTCCAACCTTAGGCCTTCCAACCTTAATCGTAAGAAGCTCCAATTTGTCATATTAATTTAGCTATTACTAAATAGGGCTATCAACGTGTTTAGCGAGCCTCAAATGAGTTTTTGGGAAATACAGTTTTTCCGTTCATCTCATATTATAATATACTTATGAATATGAACGTTCTCTCACCACATACCTGATTATGACACTTTCACACACTAATCTGAATCCACAAGCGGAAAACCTCTGTCTATTGACTACTCATCATTCGATGAGTCAAACTCAATAATTTATGGTTAAATGTCAAAAATAAAATATGAAAAAACACTCTAAAATTGTTAGTTTCAAAATTGGGTCAAAGAAACTTAACCCAAGTCAAAAAACTAATTATTGGATAATTTAGTCATTGTTGGCATGGTCGTTTTAGCTTTGGTTTTAGTCAAATCAGACTTACAATAAAGAAGAACAGCAAAATAGTGGTTTCATAAACAGAGAAATATTGTATTTTAGAGAAATATTGAAAAACATAAAATTCTAAAAATGGATGTTAAAATAACTCACTGAATGAGAGAAGTAGCAAACTAAAATTTGAGCAAAAATGGACAAACTTTTCTAGAATGTCATCGGACATTGGAACCCATTTTTTTGTGCTTCTCTTCGGCTGCTATGTTTCTTCCTCATCTCAAGTTAATATTCTCTTATAATTAGGGATTAAAAATCCCTTTTATTCGATTCAAAGTCATAAGCACAAGCCCATTGTTCCATTTTTTTTTTTAAATTTTATTCTTTTGCTATTATTACTACTTTAATTTACTAAAATAATTAAATATTACTCAAACTAATTTTTAATACTTTATTTAACCTCAATTTTATTTCCAAAATAGTATTAATATTTCAAAACTAATATTTTACAAAATAAAATAATTAAAGTAATCAAATTTTTAAAAATATATATTAGCAATATCTAAAACTCCCCTACTCATAATTATTACCACAATTATTAGAGATGAAATCATGAATGACATTTATTCTACTATAAAGTCTTCTAAATTAAAAACTCTTTATGATTGTATTTTGAGGAAGTTTATAAAGATCATCATGGAATCACAAGGGTTTCTGCTTGATTGGTTCAACAAAGAGGTATGGGGACATCTTCAGACTTTAGGATGACGATTCTCTTAAGAAATTTAGCAAAGGGAAATTCCTATCTTCTAATGGAAATGAGGATGGCCTCTTTTTAGATCCATGCCAAGATGAGGAGCTTGTGTGTATTAGTCGCACTATTGGTGTCTAATTAGAAATCACTTATAGTTACATGTATTCATTTGTTTTTGAGGATTTAAAAGTTCGGATGCCATTTCCCTAGTTCAAATGTGATGTTTTGGAAGCGGTGAATTTCGCTCCATCACAACTCCCCCTCTACTTTACATAAAATTATTCTTTATCATCAAAACATTCAACTTACTCTTATAAAACAAGTTTAGTCATAATAAGATTGAATCATAAAGAACTAAGATAAGAGAAATAGAAAGAGATAAATGGAAACACATATATTTTTATACTAGTTCACAACTAGCTGTTGCTATATCTAGTCTTCTCATTACAGAGAGATTTTGCCTTAGTATAGTCGATGATTTAATCCAATATTTCAATTGATAGTATACAAGTATTTTTTACTCTACTTCTTCAGACTTTGAGTATTTTCTCTATCTTTCCAGGTTGTCATCGTCAGAACCCTTCTTCAACTTTCTAGCAACCTGTTGTTGAGATTCATGAGTGTTGTTGTACCTTTTCTGGTAACTCTTAGGGGTGAGAGAGTTGTTGCCACTATCGGGCTAATTTACATAAATACTAATTTATGTCTAAATTGACACAAAGTTCGTTTCTAGGATTTGAACTCTCATTGAGAGAATGTTACATATCAAGTCCTATATCAATACAAGTGTGTGGAAACACTTTGACTGATTCACATCAATTCTAATAACTCTATATTGAGAGGATTTTTCATTCATACTTTTCTTTTGATGTATTCCTGGCTTTTTCAAAATTTCTTCTTAACGTATTACCTTTTGCATTATCTCTCTCTCTCTCTCTCTCTCTCTCTCTCTCTCGCGAATGACTGAGTTCTTCTTACATAGAGAGAAGAAATATCTGTTGAGAATGTTACCGTTGAAGATCTTCAATTACCATTTAAGACAAATAAGTCTTTAAGATGTATCCATATGTATCTATATGATTGATTCTGCGTATCTTCAAATTATGAGAGCATGTCTCAGATGATATTACAAACAAAGGATGTCACACGGACTTTCAAACAATTTAACAAATACAAAATGTTGACCAGAGGATAAACAAATTTGTCTTCTTTAGAGCGTTTGACTATTCAAATCTTTGACTTTCAAGAGTGTTGACTTTCACAAGAATCAGATGATACAATGCTTGTCATAGTTATCAAATGCATACAATAGTTTTGCTTGACACACTTATCAGAGGCAGACGATCATTTTTCTTGACACACTTACTAGAGGCAAACGATCATTTTATTTGACACACTTTATCAAAGGTAGACCAATCAGATCGTTGTTTGTATTAACAAATTCAACGGATGCGCATTTGATTAGATTCATACAAAACTTTAACAATTTCCTCAAAGTCATTGAGAACTTTGTTTAGTAGATTATCTTTTCCTTTGTTCATCAGAGGATCTAGCTTATATCAGAACACAGACTTGTAAAGCTTTGACTTGAACTACATATCGCAATACTTCTGATTACTATATTACAACTTGCTCTACTAGTAGACATAGTTACTTGTTTATTAGGTCATAATATTTTTTGTGTTTAGAAACACTTAGATTATTATCTTTAATTTACTTGTAATTTATGGTGCCTTAAAATAGATAGTCATTAATATAAATCTTTGTCTTCCAAATTCATCTGCACACTTAGCAACTATAGTTAGGGGATAATTGTTCTTTATTTGTTATCATAAAAACATCAACTAGAGGATTGTAGCTAAAACCACTTTTGCACTTACAATCTCCCCCTTTTTGATGATGGCAAATAACTATACAATTAATGAACAACTTTCCTTCACAAAATAAGGTTTAAAAGAAAGCTCCCCTAAATGTAGTACTCAAAAATTGTTTGACTTAATAATCATTTGATTTTCTAATAATTATTATGGGACTCCCCCTTAATATGATGAACGTGATTCTTTAAGAATTTCAAACTTATTAAGTTATTTTATTTTTGATACACATAAGGGTAAAATAAGAGGGAAATGAAAGAGACAAGAAACATTGAGATATCATAAAAAATATGACTAGACTTTCCAAAAAGAGTTCATAGATTCCTAAGATGTTAAGCCTTTGGTTTTGTATGAAGTCTATTGATTAACATTCCACAATTCTCATGATATAAAGCCTTTGAATTATTTTTATTCTTAGGATGTTAAACCTAATGGAACAAACCATGTTTTAAGAGGGTGTTAAGCCTTTCAAAACAAGGTGAATTGCAAGACTTTTTTATATTTACAAGTGTTATGCAAAGAGACATTTAGATGCATATGCAACAGAAAAATACAGATGATTCAACAAACAGATACATATTATGCAAGAAACAGATGATGCAAAGGATACCAAACAGATGATTTAATGTAGGTATGCATATGATGCAAGCATACAATATTAATTGTATTACTATATATTCCATTTTTCTCCCCTTTTGTCAATGAAATTATAGAATTTACAGTAAGCAATCATGCAAAAAACACACACACCTGAAAGACTATCACACAACATACAAATGATTAGCATAAAACAAGAAGGTCAGAAAAGATGATAACATTTATTCATTTCATTACTCATCATACACTTGTAACACATACATATTACATTACAACTACAATACAAAAGGGCTTAAAAGGAAAAATAAAACTCCTAAGGTCATTCTAATGCTATCTAAACCAGATCCATTAATTTATATTACAAATTAGGTTCGAATCATGAAGTTCCTTTATTTAACATCTTCTTAAATAAGAGTCTTCCTTCTTTGAACTTTCATCAGATGCAGTGATGACAAAGTTTTCATGTTCAGGATCCTACCTTCTAACTTGTCAGACTTAACTAGGCAAAATGAGTTGATGTAGTCTTCCTTTTTCTCTAATTATTTTGACTTGTCTTGTGGGACTTTCTCTAAATATAGATTTGGAGATATAATCTTCCAAAGATAAATCTTTGATAAGATTGTAGGTGTTCCAACATTTCTTTGTTATTGCTTTTAGATTTCCATCCAATCCAAAGGATTTAGACAAAATGAGGCATAAGCCTTTCAATGCTCTGTTCCTTACTTCCTTCTTGTATTCAAGGTACTTAGCAAAGGAATGAGTCATTGACATCCCAGAGTTGCACAGAGTGAACCTTTTAATTCATTGTGTGAACCTTCTTGTATAAACCATCTTTTTGAAGGTAGTTCCCATATGTAATGATTTGAACATTTCACCATTAAGGTTGAGTAGTTCATGTTTTAAGAAAATCCTGAAGTTTTTCGGAGAGTACAATATAAGAAGAGGATCATTTAAGAAGACGAAGACTTAATATAGAATGAGATATAGAACTAGTTTTTCCTAGAGGATTTCTAGTTTAAAAAGTTCTGGATAAAAAAAAGGCAGTTGGGTTGGGACAGAAAAGTTTTTAACGAAAATGGGGATTTTGAAAAACACTATCTATCTATAGAAAATATGCTTTTAATAATTTTTTAATTTTATTATTGTATAATAATAATTATTTTACTATATAAATTATAATAAATATGAATTTAAATTTAGTATTTTATATATATGAATGGGTGCGGGCGGGGAAATCCGAACCTCGTCACGGGCAGGGATGGGGAATTCAATTTTACACCCAATAAAACGGGTGTGGGTGAGGGTTTTCTCCGACTTCTCGGATGCAAGGGTGGGGGAGGCAAAACCTATCCCGCCCCGCCCCGTTTCCATGCCTACATAAAAATTGAAAGTACGATTCCTCTAAAATTAGAAAGAGAAAATAAACACTAATCATTGATAAATTAAAAATGAAAAAAAAAAAATCAGTATCAATACTTAATACATAGAAGAAGAAAAAGAATAAGTGAAACTAAAATAGAAGAAATCAAGAAACACCATGAATGAATTTAAGTTTGAGCCATGGAAGGAGAGAAGAGAAAATACCTTTTTTTTCTTTCTAGTAATCAGACTTTTAACATAGAGGTTGGACGCGTGGTGGCGGAAGCTTGAGCGGCGGCAGGGCTGTAGTTGCAGCGACGACAGGGGCTAGTGGCAATAGGAGCAGATTTTGGAAATTTTTGGAAGAAAAAAGTAACGATGGAAGAGAGAGAAAAGTTAGAGTTCGAGTAAAATAAGGTTTTTTAATTTTAGTTAAAATAAAACTAAAAAAGTTTTTTTTTTTAATTTTAAAAACTGCTTTTTTTTGTTAAAATAAATCTAGGTGTTTTAAAAATTCACGCGGTTTTTCAAAACAGTCCCTAGTTTAGTGATCCAGACGGTTAAATTCAATTTTCGCAGTATTTTTTTATTTTTACAGACTGACGATTTTTTAAGGTTAATCGAATTGGCTATGGATCCAGTTCCTAGTCAAATCGATTTAGAAGTGAAAAAATGGATGGACCAGATAAATTTGGATTGAATGACGCATGAGTGCGCGTTGTTTATGTATTTTGGAGTAATGCGTCATTTGCTTAAGTAAATATTTTGTAAGATACATTTATATCAAATGTGTTTTTGAATATTTTATCTATTATAATTGTTTCCCTAAAAAGATCATTCATATTTTACATTGTTGACAAATTTTTGTCATGTGTTTGGATCAACAACGAATTTGCCCCAAATACTTTGGTCTATATTAAATTAAAAATAGAGAACACTTAAAAACAAATTGAATTAAAACATAATTTTGACTAACTGATAAAGCTATAATAATTAACAAAACAAAAGAGAATAAATACAATTAATTGTTAAGAATTGGATTCAAAATCATTCATCAAAGCAGAAAACCATTGAAAAATAATTTTTGCTTATGAATATAGTTGTTCTTTATTAAATGTTATCTCACTATTATGTATGTTTCTCTCTTAAATTTTATGGAGACAGATTTTAATCTTATCAATAATGGTTCACCTTGCCTCATGAATATTCAACTCAACTATATTTAAATAAAAAATATAAAAGAATTATAGACAAATTGAATTGAGACTAGTTTCAACTAATTGATAATATTATAATTGAAAATAAAGAAAGAGCATAAATACAATTAAATATTAATAATTGAATTTAAAATTATCTATCAAAGCAAAAACTATAGAGAAATATTTTTTCTTATCAATATAGTTGTTATTTATCAATGAGAATTTGTTCTGTATATGATAGTTCAATATTCAAATGATAATTTGTCCCATATTTATATTCAATTTTTTGCAAACTTATTTGCCATCAATTAGCTTAATTCATATCCATTATAATTTCATCTACTATTAACTAATTTATCTAATATGATATCTGTTATTTTTTCCTCCCATATTGGTAAAAAAAAAAAATCATTTTTAAAAATTATCTTTCGTAAGTCTAATTTTTGTATGCTTCTTCTGTCACACGCATGCTTTCATGTGTGCATTCATTATTCTTCCGGATTAACTTTACAATGCAGGCAATGTCTCATGTTAAGTCTTAAGTTATTATCACAAGCATGCTTAAAATAAAAATATTCCTAATACTAGCATTAAATGTTCACGTTATATGCTACTGATGCACATCACATCACATGTATTTGATGTGTTTAGATCAGAGTAGCTTTGCAATTTGTATTATAAATCAAGAAATAAAAATCAATTAGCATCTAAGGTGGATACCAGATATCATTACGTACCAAAAATGGAATAGATAGTTTGGTCTTAATGCCCTGCGTACCAATAGCGTATCGAGGACTTTATATCAATATATGCGTGAAATTAACACAAATCATAGGTAAAATAATATAAATTAGGCTAAATACCACTCGTGGTTCCTTAACTTAATTTCAGTTAAAGATTTAGTCTTTTATCTTTTTTTTTTTCAATTTGTTCCTTTATGTTTTTAAATAATTTCAGCGTTACCTTTTAAATGAGGTTCCATTAAGAAAAAATTAAAAAATTCCTCCTCTATTTTCAGAAAAAGTTACCCTTTATGTTTTGGAAATATTTCAAAAAAATATTTAAAGTTTGTTCTAAGTTTGGTAGTAAGATTGATTCGTTAAAACTGAAGCTACGGAGTATTTATACTCCATAGACATCACTTCATATCAGTGGCAATCGTTCCTAGAGGTTTGATGAATATATGCAATGATCCAGATGAGGGATTTTTTAACTTTTTCTTAACGGAATCCCACTTAAAGGATAACGCTGAAATTATTTAAAAACATAAAGGACCAAATCGGGAAAAAAAGAAGATAAAAGACTAAATCGTTAATCGAAATTAAGTTAAGGGACCAATAGTGGTATTTATCCTATAAATTAATAATATAAATTAGTGGCTGTGGTGGAAAAGTTAGAGAATAAATTGATAAGGAAGTCGTGTGTCGAATCTATCAATCTATATACTCACCAGAATACTAACAATGATAGTTACTTTTCAAAGACCGTTTGTGGAAAGTAATCTTCATCATTTTATGAATATGAATTATATCCAACATAAACTATTTAATATAAAATGAAATGTTTATCTTTAAAATAACTAGCTATATCAGCTCTTTTTTCCCTTTGTTAGATGCAATTTAGAGTTTGTTACAAGTGGTCTTTACCTATAAATAAAGACCACACCGTTGTAATCACAATTCAATTTTAATAGGATTAAGATTTACATTACATCAACTTCTCTCAATTCTTTATCACATTTATTGTTACTTTCTTCAATTAACACTTTCAACTTGGTATCTTAGAGCTTTTTCTCGATCTTCGTTCATCAATGGCTTCCATGAATCCCTTCCTTGGTGCCTCTGGCAATTTCCCTTTTTCACATGTCAAATTTTCACACCTCATTTATGCTAAGCTTGATGAGAAGAACTTCAAGCAATGGAAACAACAAATTGATGGCGTAATTGGCGGCCACAAGCTTCAGAAGTTCATCACTGAACCTTTAGCTCTGTTACGATTCTTGACTGAAACTGGTCGCACTGCAAATCAACTAAAACCTCTGTTTCTATAGTGGGAGCAACAAGATGCACTCATTTGTACCTGGATTCTTTCAACAGTCTCTGATTCGATTCTCACAAAGCTTGTTGATTGTCACTATTCATGGCAAGTTTGGCAAGAAATCCATTGTCATTTTTGCACGTTACTCACAACCAAGTGCGTCAACTCAAATCTGAGTTACGCAGTCTTACCAAGGGAGATCGTAAAATTGATGAGTTCATCCTTCGTGTTCGCACAATCAATGAATCTTTAATTTCTATTAGAGGTCTGGTTCCTCATTGAAATCGTCCTTAAAGCCCTACCTGAAGATTACGATTCAATGGTTGTTGCCGTCACGAGTAAAGAAGACTCGTGCTCGTTGGATGAACTCGAGTTGTTTCTGCTTGCGTATGAGATGTGCCTTGAGAAAAACAAGAATCTTCCATAAGCCGCCATTGTCAATCTTACTCAAGCAGAGTCGTTGGCCAGTCTGTGAACTCCATGACTGATCCTCCGTCACAACTGAACCCTAATTTTCTGTCAGGTACAAGTCATGTGAATATGAATAACTTAGATTATGAAGGATATGGCTCCTTGGGGAGCACCTCCCTCCACTCTGTTCCTGATGCAGCAACGATCCCTTGTACAACCTCAATTTGGTTACCCTAACCCTAGGCCTGCTAATCCACATCTCTTTCATCCTCAAGCTCTTCTAACTGGTGTTGATTCTTGTTTCAACAACCAATGGTTGTATCCAGACTCAAGTGCTTCGCATCATGTCACACCTGATGCGTCCAACTTGGGAGATGCAGTTTCCTTACCTGGATCATATCATGTGCTAATAGGAAATGGCTAAGGTTTGTCCATAAACTTAATAGGCAACATGCATTTTCCTTGCTCAACTCATCCTAACACCAATCTTACACTCAAGAACCTTTTACTTGTTCCATCTATTACCAAAAACTTAATTAGTTTTAGTAAGTTCACACAAGATAATGGAGTTTTCTTTGAATTTCACATAACTTTTTGTGTTGTGAAATCACAGGCTTCTTCTGAAGTCCTGCTAAAAGGAACAGTTGGAGCAGACAACCTCTAGAAGTTTGAAAATCCATTTTACTCATATTCTAGTTTGAATGTTCATAAATTTGAAACTAATGTTGTTTACTGTGATAATTCTTTCCCTACTATTCCTACTGCTTTTGTTACTACTAAAAATATGAATTATAGTGTCTCCAATTTACACTTGTATTCATTTCCTTCCATTTCAAATTCTTCTTATCATTTATGGCATCCTCATCATGAATCACTTAAGGTATATTATAAACTGTGTAATATCCCTACACCAGCAAAAGCCTCCATTGATTTTTGTTCAGCATGCTGTCTAGGCAAGGCAATTTGTCTGCCTGCTCCTCACTCTACCACCATACACCATAATCCCTTTGAACTGATGGTGTATGAATTATGGGGTCCTGTCCTTGTCACGTCTCGTGGAGGCTATACATATTTTCTCATGTGTGTTGATGCTTATTCTAGGTTTGTTTGGGTTTATCCCCTAAAATGGAAATATGATACTTTAGCTCATTTCAAGCAATTCAAATCCATGGTAGAATTGCAATTTAACTTAAAAATCAAAGTTGTCCAATGTGATGGAGGGGGTGAATTTCGTTCCTTCACCAAATATCTTGCTAATTTGGGTATTATGCATCGTTTCACCTGTCCACACATTCATCGTCAGAATAGATTAGTTGAGAGAAAACGTAGGCACCTAGTGGACATTGGTCTCACACTGTTTGCACAAGCCGGAGTTCCCCTCAAATTATGGGATCATGCATTTCTTACAACTGTTTTCCTCGTCAATCGTCTACCAACACCTGTTCTCAACGATGTGTCCCCTCATTTTTTTCTACATCACAACCATCCAAGCTACAAGGACCTAAAGGTGTTTGGTTGTGTCTGTTTTCCATTCCTAAGACCATACAAACAAGAGCCAAGAATGGCATTTTCATGCCAAAAGTGCATCCCACTTTGCTATTTACACACCTAGAACCTACTATTGTCCAACAGGAACTTGCTGCCCCACAGTGGCTGGCAGCAATGAAAACTGAGTATGTTGCTCTCATTCAGAACAATACTTAGTCCCTAGTCACTCCACCCCTTAGTCGTAAACCTATAGGGTGTAAATGGGTGTTTAGAATTAAAGAGAATCTTGATGGATTAATCAATAAGTATAAGGGACGCCTTGTGGCAAAAGGATTTCATCAACAAGCTGACTTTACTGAAACATTTTCTCATGTGGTTAAACCAATCACAGTGCGTACTTTGCGCACTATTGTAGTGTCCAACAACTGGCCTATTCAACAGATTGATGTGAATAATGCATTTTTAAATGGTGTTTTAGAAAAAGAAGTATACATGGTGTAACCTCCATGTTTTGAGTCCCAAGACAAAAGCTTGATGTGTAAGCTCAACAAACCTTTGTATGGACTAAAACAGGCCCCAAGGGCCTGGTTTGACAAACTCAAATGATCCCTCATTCAGTATGGCTTCACTGCTAGTAAATGTGACCCCAGCCTCTTCATTCTACGCTCCACCTCATTTACATTAATGGCTCTTGTTTATGTTGATGATATCATCCTTACTGGGAGTTCCCTAACTCAGATTCAATAACTTATTAACAAGCTGAACTCTGAATTTGCACTAAAACAACTGGGAAACTTGGACTATTTTCTTGGAATTGAGGTGACTCGCTTACCAAATGGCTCTTTCAATCCAAATATATATGTGACTTACTGGCCAAGGTAAATATGGGGAATGCAAATGGAATGCCAACACCAATGGTGTCCAGCAGCAAACTCTCTAGATTTGGCTCTGTCAATGTGCCAAATTCAACTCAGTTTTGCTCTATTGTGGCAGCATTGCAGTATGCAGCTCTCACCAGACCAGAAATATCATTCTATGTTAATAAAGTATGTCAGTTTCTGTCTCAACCTCTTGAAGATCAAGGGAAGGAAGTTAAAAGGATTACGCGTTATGTAAGTGGCAACCTGCATCATGGTCTTCTTCTTCAAGCAGCACCTATGCATCAGCCTGTATCTCTAATGGGCTTCTATGATGCAGACTTGGCATCAAATCCTGATGATCGTAGGTCCACATCAGGGGCTTGTATGTATCTTGGTCCTAATCTCATCTCTTGGTGATCAAAGAAACAACGTCTAATAGCACGCTCAACAGCAGAGACAAATTATAGAAGCTTGGCACAGCTTGCAGCAGAAATCCTTGGATATAGTCACTGTTAACTGAGCTTCATTGCAAGTTCAAAACTCCTCAACTCCTATGTGATAACTTAAGCACAGTCTCTCTTGCACATAACCCAACTCTCCACAATCAAACCAAACACACGAAACTTGACATCTTCTTTGTTAGAGAAAAAGTGTTGAACAAAAGCCTCACTGTCTCTCATGTTCTAGATCAAGACCAATGGGTAGATGCATTAACAAAACCTCTTCTTGCCACCAAGTTTGTAACTCTTCATGACAAACTTAAAGTGTTTGACAAACACAACTTAGTAAAACCACTCTCAAATTCTAAGAGGGAATATTAGAAAATATATATTGCACATAGGTAAAAGGAAAATATCTTGATCCTCTAACTAACTAAAGCCTCTAGAATATTCTATTAAAGTTTGTTAGATTCAGTTTAGAGTTTGTTAGATGTAATTTATAGTTTGTTACAAGTGGTCTTTACCTATAAATGAAGACCACACCATTGTAATCACAATTCAATTTTAATAAAATTCAGATTTGCATTACATCAACTTCTCTCAATTCTTTATCACATTTATTGTTACTTTCTTCAATTAACACTTTCAACATTCAGAGTTAACAAAATTCACAAATATTGCACATCAACTATTTGCACTAGACCTCGATAATATTCATTCATGCACTAATCATCTCAAAATAATGAACAAATGAACATTAATGAGTTTACAAAACTCACACACTACGCCCAGATCTATAGTACTCATACATGCATTTAGCTATAATGAATGAATGAATGAATAAATAAACATTAAATTAAAAGTAGCAGTAATATAAATTTAATTAATTTTGAACAAGGCTGTGAAATGTACTACCTCCATTATTAAATATAGGACTTTGTATTTTTTATGTAAAGGGTGGGACCACAATGACCGGAAAAAAACTCTCTCGATGGTGAATTTGAACCCATAACCTCTAGTTAAGTTGAAAGAGACTTTTATTATCTTATTCAAATATATGACTCTCTTGTGATTTTCTATTGTCTCTTTTTATAAAATCCTTTATAATTTCGTAACTGTATTAATTATTTTTTTTTATAAACTTACCTCTAATTGTTTTATATATTTTACTGTAATTTATAATAAATATTCCAATAAAACTATAAATTAACTCCCTCTTATCAAGAGTAAACTAATAAAACAATATAAATTAACAACAAATTTTATACTACAGTCAACTTTATTAATACTCGTGATTTAATCAACCAAATCTTATATATAAAAACATGGATAACTAAGCAAGCTCTTTGAGGAAGTCCAAACTCTAAAATATCATTATATCAAAGTTTGAACTTTTTTTACAAGAGTTTGAGATGAACATAAAAAATAGATATCAAGCATAAAGGAAATAAATACAACGTTAAGTTTAGTCAAAAGACTAAAAAGATGAAAAGAATCTTATTCATCTTCACATAAATTATATAAAGCAAAAAATCAAAATTGCTAGGTGATAGGGGAGACTATAACTTCATCAAGGACAGGTCCACAGAGAGATCCAAAATCATCAATCCTTGTATGATAGAAAGAACTATAGAAAGTGATTCTAGTTCTATTTGCAATTGCTTTGAAGTTAAAACTTGCAGTTTTAAATGTTCCTTTTCCTATAGATTTGAAAGGAACTTTGAGACTATCTTCTCCAGCAAATGCTATAACCATCATTGATCCATGACAACCATTTCTTGCATCTCCAATTGTGAATTTCATGTTGTAGACTTTGTTTTCAACAGTTCTTAGAATTTGTGCAATGGCACTTTCCCTGCCTGCAACAAGCTCAACTGCTCCATGTCCAAATGGAACATGGAAATGCTTTGAGTCAATGAACTTAATAGCTCTAAGGGATTCAATAATCCAACCAGGGAGTGGAGACACAAGATCTTCTTGTTTTGGAGGGAGAAGAACACCATTTGTTGAATTGAAAATTGGGAATGGACCCTCCTCAAACCCATGATTTCTTACCAAATTACCTGCAACAGAACATGTTATAAAAATTTAATACATGTTTTAAAAAGTAATCAATTTACTTTTTTTTTTTTAAAGTAACCTAATAATAATTTCTTGTTACCTTTTGTTGGCATTGGAGTATAGAACTCTCTAATAGCAACAGCATCCAAAAGTGGACCACAAGTAGGGTCTTCTTGAATACCAGGGTTATGGAATGTAACTTTCACAAAAGAAGAAGCAGATTTGAATCCCCAAGCAATAACATCACCATTGAGACTATAAAGTGTTTGCAAAGGAACATCTCCAAATTGTGAAGGAACTGAGATTCTCAAAACTTCATCTTGAGCACAAGTTCTTGTGGCTCCTAATATTAGAGCATACCATTGAAATGGTTTGACTTTGATTGTTTGAGAGATGGAGGCTTCATTTCCAAGCCTAATTGCATGCACTCCATGTGTCACTGGAAAGTACATTCCTCCAGGTTGTGGCCCTCCAGAGATGTACTCAACAAGACCATTGATTTCCCATTTGGGTAGTGCATGTTTCCCAATTAGTCTTGTTTTCTTTATATATTTGGGGTTTGGCTTCTCCTCAAAGTTCCCATTTTGGAAATGAACTTTAAAGAAAAAAAAAAAAAAAAAACATGACAACACATTGGATCAGAAACTCAGAATATAAGGTTATCTACAATTTAATGTAGAGGGAATGAACACATAATTTTTTTTTTAATCGGGAACGGGGCTTCTCTTCTTAATATTTGTCTTTACTGCATAAGAATTTGATTATGTAAACTTCAACGGTATAGTATGGTGTTTTGATTATATCAATTATAATTAGTTGTTAATAATACATATTTATAATTTATTTTAATACTTGTGTAATTATCTATTTCAATCAACAATTTAGCACATAATATTTAATTTATTTACTAGACACCTCTCAAATTAAGAAGTTGAGCTCATGCGAATGCAGAGATATGTTACGTGCAATAAGTGATTTATTTATAAAAAAATTGTCTTAAAATGTTCGACTTTTCTATTTTTAATATTTTTTTTCAAGTATATTATTTAATTAATATTATTTACATCTATAATATTTTTCACTATGTATTTATAACATTGATAATGCATTAATACTTAATCAAAATAATTTAGTAAAAGAAATATTTTTTATTTTTTATTTATACATTTTTCTTAATATATGTGAAATAATCAAATAAATTAATTAGTATAGAACAGAGGAAGTATTAATTAAATTAACATTAATAGTCATTTTATAACGTTCAATAAAAAAAATTAAGTATGATACTCGAAATTGTAAAATCAAACTCTTAATACTAAAGGGACACCTCGCGGACAAAGAAGGAACACACATAGAAACAAAACATTAAAACATGAATGAGAACCTATTGATTTGAACAGATCTGAATTGAGTAGATTAAACTAAAACATTCAAACATTAGAAGTGAGCATTACCTTTTGGTGACCTGGGAAGAGCATCAACAAAAGTTGAAGCTGCAAATAGCAAAGTAATGAAAAGTGTATATATGAATGTCACTGCCATTTTCACCATGAAAAGAAACAAAATTTAATTTGGGGTTTGTTAAGGAAGAAAAGGCTTTTAGTGTGCAATAGAAATGGACAGAGCTTTGCTCTCTTTTATTGTGCACTTAGAGATATTAATTAATGTTTTCACATTTTCGACCGATTTTTTCTCCTTAATTCATGCCATGAGCATTGTGAGGGAATCTAGGCCTGCTATTATTTTTCTATACTTGGAACTGAGGATAAGTACGGTCTAATAAGCAGTAATGGGAGTTACATTGTGAACTACATTTAACTTGTGAAATTCATACTTCCTTTTTGTTGTCTAATCCATTTCCCACATTAAGATTTATTGATCATTTTTAAATGATTTTGGTTCATGCAATTAGTATTTTTCTTAATTCTCGTAAGTTTTTTATTTGTAATTATTCTTTGTAAATTT
The DNA here is from genome assembly GCA_037974755.1 of Cicer yamashitae. Lineage (NCBI taxonomy): Eukaryota > Viridiplantae > Streptophyta > Magnoliopsida > Fabales > Fabaceae > Cicer > Cicer yamashitae. The sequence continues at coordinate 29,659,620 of JBBPBQ010020323.1, forward strand.
AAAAATTGCTTCTTTTAGTTTCTTATGAAAGTTTATTGAATTAAATAATGTGATTTTATTGAATCACATGTGATATTCATTTTTAATAAAAAAAAAGTTATATTTTCAATATCTAAATTCAAACAAAAACTTACTAGTGTTATAATTGTAAACACTAAAATAATATTTGAATCTTTATTTATTTTACTTGGTTAAAGATAAACGCTATGCCTAACATGCACAACACTTCTTAAAAAGAACATGCACAATACCAAACATATTTAGACAAGTTCATCGGATAGACAAATACTTTGTCCAAATTTTGAAAAATAGTTATCCCTCAATTTGAATATGACATTAGAGTTGTTTAAATTGACGTGACTGCAACTAAGATTTTATTTGGTGGAGATTATCGGCAATCTTAAGATCAATTTAAAATTTAAATTTAATTCAAAAAATTAAATATAAAAAATAACATGACATTAAATAATTGGATTTTTTTTATAAATTAAATTAAAGATCATACTTAACAAAATTCTAAAGTATTGCTGTGTAACCAATTATGAATTTCGACCTATACGATTGTGATTTAAAATGTTGCACTTGTCATTCTTTCATTTGTGTTTTAGTTTATTTTGTATTTTTACCCACATTACTTAATCTATTTTTGCCAAAACATGTCTTGATTTGTTATTAACACCTGGGATTGGGCATAATTTTTATCACACAGAATACTAGTGATCATAATTTAATGCCCTATTAAAATATATGTAATTGACTTTCATTTGAACGGTTTTCTTTGATAAGTTATAGTAAAAGAGGTAGATGTTACATGAAGTAATGTGCTATTCTAAAATAAAATAATATTCTTGAGGTCTTTGTAGATGAGTGTTCCTAAATTATGTTCAAGAGTCGCTTAATTTTTTATTAATAAAAGTATGATACATATTAGTTTGCGAATAGATGCAAAAAAAAAAAAATAACATGATTCATTATTATAATTGTAAATAAATGGAATTTATAGGTAAAAATCGTTATATTCAAACCTTTGCACTAGCTTATATGCTAATATAATATATTCTAATAGCTAAATCGAGAATAAATAAAATTGAAGTTTAAATTTACTTATTTCTAGAAAAAATTAAATATACTTTTAATTAAAAATGGTAAAATGGGTCGAATCCATTGGCCGATGCATTTAATAACCAATTTTAAGAGCGAAATGATATTTTGATCTAGACCACTTAAGTTGACTCGCTCTCGTTTAACTAGATATCTTAACCCTTTAAATTTTTCGTTTTATTTTTGTCTTTTCTATCTATCTATCATTTGTGTATGTCAAATGTTTTCTATGTTGACATTATGTTTATGTCATTACACGTCTGACACAAGAAAAAGAAGAAGAAGAAACATCATGCAAACTCAAATGAAATACTTCCATAAAACACCAAAGTATCTAACGTTTGCAGGAGCAGCTAGAAGATCCGATCGTTGGGGTGGCAATTTCTATATATGCACCGTTAATGAAAATAGTTTTACATTATCAACAAAATACGAACAATTATTTATGTTGACTTTAAGAGTAGTTTAAATCTTAACTCTATAATTCTTAACCAAATTTTACTTACCTCTTGTCTGGAAGTTTAGAATATTAAGGACTCATTTTCTCTAAAAACAAGAGGGTTAAATAAAAAGGCAATATTTTTTTTTAATTTGACATTAATTGCTCCTTATAAATTTTTTTTTAAAAAAAAAAGTCAAATTGGTCCTTATGAATTTTTAAAATTTTGTAAATTGGTCCCTCAACTTATTCAAAATTTTATTTTTGGCACAAAAATTTTAAATTCCATTTTGAACCACTATTCTTTAAATATTTATATTTTTATCTCAAAATTATAAAATAAACATTTACTCTATCCCCCAACAAAAAAAATTTATAAATGAAGAAAATTCAGATGAAACATTTGAATTGTTTCAATTTTCCATTTTTTTTTAAAGAAACGTGTTAGTAACTTATAGTTATATTAGTTTTTTCTCCTTCCCCATGGTTTGAACCTTAGTTCTTTTACTCTTTTAATATTTAGTTCAAACTAAATGAGTTATCCAACCCCAATTTTCAACTACTTCACCCAACACATAAAATTTTAACATGAAGTCTAGTAAAGTCTACAATAGTATTTTTAGTAAGATCACTAAAAAGTTTAAGTCAGAAAATGAAATTGTTAAATTTTTATTTATTTTTTACACTTTAGAATATAAAATTATTTATTAAAGAAATATAATCGATTTTATACAATACTTCTTTTTCAATTGATATATAGTTCATTTATTTACATAAGATTTTATTAGTTTTAGTTAAAAAAATTAGAATGAAACATTTTTATTAAGTAAAAAAAATAATTATGGAGGCGTTTTTATTAAGTAAAAAAATTATTATTTTTTGAAAGTTTAAAGCAATTGCCTTAGTAGCTTTATCTTTGGACCAATCCTAAGTTAGATTAGTTTTTTCTCCTTCCTCAAGATTTGAACCCTAGTTTTTTCGCTCTTTCAACTTTTAGCTCAAACCAAATGATTTATCCAACCCTTAAAATTTTCAATTATTTCATCCAAACATATTCTAAGGAATAAAAAGTGTAATTTAGTCATGTTTTAATCACACAATAACCATAAAAAAAAAATAACATATTAACTTTCCTTTTTCTCATTTCTCCTTCCCCAAAACCTAAGCAAAACCACAAATAGTATAGAGAAACTAAGTTGGCGGGATTTTCTAAATCAACATAGACTGGTTCGTTAGTTAGTTAGATTATATTCTTGAACACCACAAACTTAATGCAACATTCATTCATATATATATATAAGACTCATTTGATCAAATCATGGTAATTAATAAAGTTGATATATTAAATTTGTTAATAATTGTTATCGTTTTTACATGTTTACCCTTCAAGAGAGAAATATAGGTTTTTTATTTTGGCTTAAAGGTGCTTATAACATTTCATTAATAATAATACGGTGAATACAATTAGGGATCTCAATAAAAATATGGAGAGTAGCTAGAGATGCGACTACCCTTACTAAAGCGTGAGCTGCCTCATTTGTTTGTCGTCGAACAAACTCAACCGTAGGGTTTCTAAAAATAGAAGACAAAAGGACTCTATAATCAAATAAGATAGCACCTAGTTCAGATTCATCTGCCTTATTAGCATGAAGCTTGTCCACAATCACTTTAGAATCAAGTTCGAAATCTACATTTTCAAGAGATAGATCTTGCACCCACCGAAGCGCTAATATAAGGCCACTAGCTTCGTCTTTAGATACTAAACAAAGAGTGGGGAGCCATTCAGTTTTGAAGTGTTGATAGAATCCCGAATTCAATCCGTCACGTCTTGGACATTTATCAGGGTGCATAGAAAAAATGGCCTCCTTGAATTCACCTATCTCAAAAGGAGCAAGTAAAGTATTATTGCTCTCATCAGTACTAAATCTTGATAATGCACTCACAACAAAATCGTGGGCACTAGCTAAAGTCTGAAATAGTCTATATTTTAATTAATTAAGAATAAGTATGTTATATGTAGTACATTTTTGTAATGAAATTTAGTACATTATTTTATTGTTATGTCTTTTAATCACTTGTAGGATCGTGGTTTGCTGAAGGTGATCACACACGATTTGAAACTAAAGAAGTTTGCTGAAATACAAGTATTTGATATTGTACAACATTGGATTCAATAATATGGATTGGTACATTTGTCTTCAGCTTATTTGACGATAGCCGACGCTTGTCTCATATTTGCCTTTGTAGAAAGGTGGCATAGAGATACCAGCTTGCTTCACATGCCATTTGGAGAGATGACCATTGCACTGGATGATGTCGTGACTCTTTTTCACATTCTTCCTTGTGGTAGATTATTTAGTGCACCAATAAATACAAATACTAATAATGTTGTGATTGCTGCACATGAGCTACTGGGAGCAATAATGAAAGAAGCAACTATTGAGATAAATTTTAATAAATGTGCTGGCAATGGTTGTGTGATCTATACAAAAGTCTCATATAAACTAACCGGTTTGAGCATGCTAAAAAACATATCTTTTGCACTTAGTTAGCAGCACTATTGTTTCCAACAAGACTCACACTCGCGTTGAGGCGAAATATATTAGCTTGTTCACTAATTTAAAGTGTTCTCAAGACTATGCATGGGGTACAGCTGCATTGGTTGTGCTATATGATAACCTAGAAGATGGAGCTATTCATGACATTAGACAGTTGGGAGGATATATGACCTTGTTACATCTATATTAAGTTGTGTTATTAATTTATTAAGTTGCATTTTTAATTTACTAAATTGTTTTTTTTTTTTTAATTTTTGGTGCAGTGCTTGATTTACGAGCACTTTCCTAACATATATAAGCGGGGTGATAGTGGAAGAGTTCCTGAACATACTCCAAGAGCCTGTAGGTGGACCACAAAACATGCTGCCGAACGTGGGTTGCTAACATATTGGTCGAGGTTTGATGCAATTTTGTTTAAGGATGTTGTGTTTACCCCATATGATAATGACTGAGTTAATCATCCTTTTGAACCAACGACGATGTTCTCCGGCTACCTTCATTGGGGTAGAGTTTCAATTCTATATCTATCGGAGTGACGTCCTCGAAAATTTGGTCACATTCAATGTATTCCATGTGACACTTTGATACTACACATTTGGTTATTGAACATCATATTCAGGGCATCATAACTTTTACATAAGTCTCCATTACTAGTTTGAAACATATTTTTCAATCTCCAATGAGTAAACTCAGCTCTACAAATAAATTTAATAACACAAATTAAAACAAATTACATAAATGACTCAATCATATTTCTAAAACAGATCATAATTTAAAAATACTTGTTGGTTGTTGTATTCCCTAAATACATCACTCTTTTGGTCCAAGCAACGACAAATTTTTCTTTGTAAGGTGTAAACCATGAATCTTAAACATAATTAACAAAAATAAAAATATCGGCACACACTAACTCAAAGTGTTGCAAGTGATGATCCACACTAGTCGAATATACAATCTTCTCTATCCTTTTCACATATTGTTTACATTTTGCTCCAAGGTTTTTTAATATGAAAACGAGATAGCAGATTAATTGAAGTAGGAAATACGACACCAACAACATTCATCATGGCAAGATCTTTATTGGTCACAACAACTTTAGAAATTAAATTCTCATAGACAAACAATTATCTTACCTTTTAAAATGCCCATATGAAGTTTTCTTGTCGCTCTTGTCCCATGTAAGAAAATGCGACAGAAAATGTCAACCTAGTAGATGCTACACCGACAATTTTCAATGAAAGGTAACCGGTATCTATTTGTTTTGTATGTGCTATCATATATTAAAACAAAATTAAACATGTTCAACAACTTTATAGAATTAGGATGCGTCCAAAATATGTCTCTCAGAACATCTAAATCCTCCCGTCTTCTTGTCCAATGCACATAATTTTCATTTTTTTATTAACTTCAATAGATGTTGCATTTCTGTGTACGAACCTCTCAAAAATGATCAGTAAGTACTCGTTGCTTTATATATTTGAGTGGAAACTATGACATTATCTTCATTTCTCTCTTTCAACGTATTCAAAATGAATCTTAGTGCAAAGTTACACTTTGTCATGTCATTAACAAATTTTCGTTCTTCTTGATTTAAACGCCCCAAATATGAAGGACTGTCTAAAGTATCTGTTAAATCATGATCATATGTTTCACATCGAACACTAATTTTTCATCCTTCATTGATACTGTATACATCTGAGTTTGAATGGACAGTTACCCTTGTGAGAACAAGTTACTATTGATTTTGATTTTACTTTATATCTTCCATTTTTTTCACATTCGAAAATAGCTTCTCAAGAGAAAAATATTTGCAAAATATATTTCCAATAAAACATCAACATATGCGTATATATTAAAAACAAATAATATCAATTATTATTAATATTACATGATCAGTCGTGAATTTAACAATAGAATCTACGGTCGGTATAGTAGGAATTTCACCATCAAATTTAATCAATATTTATATTGTAAATACAATATTTTTTTTAAATAAAGTAATTATTTGGAAAAAATATACATTACGAAAATTTGAGTAATATTCCTAATTTTTAAAACTTTTATCTTCATTGAATGTTTCGAAATGTAGTATTATATTTCGAAGATATTGTTTTCGAAATGTTCGAAAAACCATTGCTTCAAAGGTTTCAAAGTTTCAAAAATGTGCATTTCAAAAAAAATTTAAAGATGAAAACTTCAAAGATATTTAACAAATACAATAAATTCTATTTCGAAAATTACAAATTAATTCAAACTTTCAAATAATTCAAAAATTTGAATTCACTTTGTCTTTCAAAAGTTTTATAATCAACCAAAGTTTCAAAAGTTCAAAAATTTTCTAAATCTGGTTTTTGTAAAGTTTCGAATATGTAAGTAAAAAAGTGGGTGTAAAAAAATTTAAATTTTATATATAGTAAAAAAGGATAATAAAGTCTTTTACAATGTATTGGAGAGTGGGAGGTATAGGTGGGAGGTGGGAAATAGAAAAATATTTTAAATATTCTTATTCTTTCCCAAAAAAAAAAAGCCTTTTTTAATTATTTATGGGTCCAAAATACCATTTCAATTTTTCTTAAGATTTGGGGTTTAGATTTTTTAAAAAACAAACTAATTGCCAATTCCCTTAAAGAAAATATTAACAATAAATACTGAGATTGATTGAGATGATACATCTTATTAATCTTAGATATTTACAACATATGAGTTGTGACAATTTGATGATCTCAACACTAAAATATGTTTTTACAAATAAAATAAGATTAATTGAGATGTGACATCTTGTTAGTCTTAGTTTAAGACGCATGAGTTGTGAAGACATTGTGATCTTAAACTTTTTCAGTCAAACTCAAACAAACAACCATACACACTCACCAAAATCAATTTATCAGACTCGAGGTTTTTTTTCCTTCATCAAATCAACAATGTCTTTTTTTTTACCAAATCAAATTTTTGCAACACAAACACATTTCTTTAAAAGCAATCAACACACCCGCATTTTCTATCAAAAAACTACGTAGCTTTGATTTTTCCATCGCATCGGAAGATACGTAGAAGCAAGATCACACTCTTGTCAAGCACAATAATTAAAAAATTTCTTTTTTTCTTCTATATTTTAAATATAATTTTATTTCAAAATTCTTTTCATAAAAAGGATTATATTGACATTTTAAAAAGGAGAAATAAATTTATACAAGGTAACATTAATTTTGCACAATTAATTATAGGTAACCGTATTTTACGGATGTCGTAGGGTGCTAATACATTTCCTATGCATAATCAACTCCCGAATTCAAAATTTGGTTTCAAATACTATTTTTCTATTTTTTAAGAGTTTCCCAATGTTTTCCCTATTTTTAAATAAATTTTGGTAGCGACTACATTGAATTCGAGAAACACTTAAAATTTTAGGCCGTGTCAAAGATTAAAACAAATTTTGTTATTTTGCATGGACCAAAACCAAATTTCTTGAATTTTGCGGGGGATAAGTTTAAAGTCATTAAGTATTCAACTGATAAAAAACTAATTGTGTTAAGTATTAGGGTCTAAAACGGAAACGTTTGTATTTTAAATGGACTTAAACTAAAATTTTATATTGCAAGGATTAAAATCAAATTTCTTAGATTTTAGAGGGACTAATTGTATATAGTAAACCTTAACAGGTTTTAATATACTACTTTTTCATTTTAGTCCCGATAAGTTTCTTTTTTTGGATTTAATCCCCGTAAAATCATAGACAATCAGTTTTGGTCCCTAAAAACCTGATAAACTGTCATGACACGTGGATCTATAAATACATACCAACACATAATCTTTTATGATATATTAAAAATTAATATGTTTTATATTATTAATAAATAAATTTATTTATTAATCATTTAATAATTAGTGTTATTTTATAAAGAAAATATGAATAAAAATTAAAAGAAGAGTTTAGAGGTTTTTAAAAAACTCTTCATTTTTTTAATGTTGATTTGACGTTGGGGACCTGTCGATCGTCACTGATTTCACAGGGACTAAATCCAACAAAAAAAAAATTACAGAGACTAAAATCAGAAAATAATATATTTACATGGACCAAATATGTATTTAAACCTAAAAACATAAACTAATTATCTCTCTTAAAGAATAAATTTATAAAATAATTTAAATTGTCAAAAAACTTAATGTTACAATTATTTTTTTTTAATTCTTGTAATTTAATTAAAGAGTTCATGTATATAAGACAAAGATAATATATTTTTTTGAGAACTGATATAGTATTTTTTTTAAACATTAAATAAATGACCAATAAAAAATTAAACATGTTCACTCTTAAGCAAACACAGACTTACAAACTGATACATCAATCAACATTTTATTAGCTTGATTTCCATTTATTTAACCGATAAAAGAGTCCTTATTGTGGGCTCTAATTTTAAACAGTTGGCTGCAAGTGGTCCTTCCATTTATAAATATTTTCCCCCTAATAATAAACAATATATTGATTGATATAAGGTTGGAACTGACGAAGAAGACTCTACTTTGATAGTTTGATGTCCTTTGTAATTTCAAATTAATGTGTTATGTGGGTGGCCACATGACCTTTGCTTGCCTTAATAATTGTGATTACTAAAAATTTATAACTTAGACTCTTTTGTCAATATTTTCTAAACAATGATAATGTGTTCAAATTTAAATTGTAAACATTTATCAAGATAAACGACTTATGTAAATAAAACATAAAAGATATAAGTTATAAATTGTTATAAAAATAAAAGATATGTTTTGAACTAAAATAAAAAATAAATTTATTACAATTAAATATGATAAAAAGGATATTAAGGTTATTAAGGTTACCCACCAAGATCTCGTTTTTTACTTAATCTTTTCATATTATGTGTATTATTTAGAATGTTTCTCTTTAAAAATTATTTATTATTTTATAATATTAATATAATAAATATTTTTAAAACTTAAGCTTTGCATGTATTTCTTATAACTATTTGTATTTTTTTTTTCTTTTATAACACTTCTTATGCTGAGTTGTTAACAATATTTTTAAAAGAAAATTGGAGAAGGAAAACTATTTACTAATCAAAGAAATACCAGTAGTGATTCTTGAAAAAAAAATAGGGTAGAGAAAATTTTTATTAATAAAAATAATATTAATAGTCATTTTATAATTGTCTGTAAATAATATCAACTCGATAATTAGATATTACAAGACTAAACTTTTATTATTGAATTAATCCTGAGTTGTTAATAATATATTTTTGTTTTTTAAAACATAAACATTGAAGGCCCCTATGGTGCTCCCTTATTATCCAAGACTCAATGTGCTTCTGAAATTTTCTTTTTGACGGGATCTGTTTCTGAAACTATTTTTAATACTAAAATAACGATATCTAGAGAGAAGAATTTTCAAGGACGAACTCGAATTTCTACAAATTACTACACATAATAGCTTTGGTGCATGAATTTTAATTAATCATTGACTTTGAATTTTGATATGGGACAAACTATATTGATTTCGTATGTGGAATGGCTATCTGTAGTAAAATTTACACAATTTTTCGAGTTCATTTGATATTTATTTTATAACTCTTATTAATTGTAGTTCCGAATAGTGATGTCTGGATCATCATTTATGTATGATTTTTCTTGAATTAATTATTTTGAATTTTGATATAGGACTAATTGTATTGTTTTTGTATGTTAAATATTGGTTATATGTAGTAAAATGTGCAAAAAATTTGGACTTCTTTTGATTCTTAGTTAATAGACTTTATTGAATGGTGGTTTTGAAGAAAATTCTAGTTTGAGATATTTCTTTAAAATCCTTAGAAATTGTGAATCTTTGCATCTTCCTTTAAATGATGTGTTTCATTTTCTCTCGGTGAGGAGGGACTATATCATTTTGTTTACATAAGTATATATATGTGTGTGTTTATGTATTCTAGTGTATAATATTAAGATCAAGGATAAATTATTTTAATGAACCATGTAATCACGTTGAGATATTCCTTCAGTAAAGGAGAAATCACAGTTACACAGTGACTTATATTATTGCTTCATAAAAGAGGGAAATGTTCTTAAGTAAAGGAGGACTAGTAAGGGACAAGCAAGTGAGACGGCACATGCGGTCAATTAACGCTTGACCCACCTTATACATAGACTAATACTCTATCAGGCGACTCACATTTAAGCGAACTAGTACACGGACTTACAGTTTTTCATGTGTGTGTGTATATATAGTTAAGTATATGGTTCAAAATATTATTTTAAGAATACACATCTTATTTTGTTATGTCAAGATAAATTTTTTAAAGAGTTATTTACGAGAGAATTTTCTAGGCTTAGCACACTGACATAGTTGGAAAATATCTTTAAACTATTTTATAAATTCTATGTTACTGAGTTTTATTACTCATTATATTGTTGGGGTGATGTTTTCCAGGTTCTTACCATTAAAGAATTGAAGAGTAAAACTGGGAGGCTCCTCAGATTTTTAATAGAGTGAAGTCACGTTACTGGATCACAGTAAGTGTTTTAGTGTTATAATTTAGTTCATTCTATTAGTTTGTCAATGTGATGTACTTTAGTTAATTGTATGACCTTATATGGTTCATTTAAAATGCTCTCTCTTGCCTTTATTTTAAATAATAAAAAAACCTTCATTGAAACTTGAGAATTTCAGCTATATTTTTGTTAAAATCTTCTTTTTTAATTTAGGGGGTTACATTTTGGTATCAGAGCAGGTCGATTCAATATCAAACTGAAAGTTATGTGTCTAGAAATGATTCGGTCTATGATGTAAAAAATTAGTGTACTTGTAAAGTAATTCTTCTTTGAAGTACTTTGATCAAAGTACTGAGGTTGGCTCCCTCAATAGGTTGTTCAAAGAATCGAAGGAAATAACTATAAAAGAAGTGTTAAACTGTTAACGCTCCTAATGATTAAGTAGTCATATGCATTATAAAGCTTTCCGAAGAAATATTTTTATAAGTTTTGAGAAAATAAATTGATACAAGTTTTGAATTATAGTAAGATTGCATTATTTGAAATAAATCTAGTTGGTGATTGTTATGTACTTGTATTTTGTTGAAAAGTGTAAAATTTAAATAATGAAATTGACTTCTTTGTAATGATTGTGAATGTTTGAATCTTGTGTGCTTTCGTCATATTATGTGATAGGTGACAAGTTTGTTAGTTGTTAACTGTATTTTTAGTTATGGTTGCATACCTTTCATTTTATATTTTGTACTTGTTATTATTTTACTACATGTGAATGGTAATCAAAGGGTAATTTAATTTCTTGTGACCTGTTTATTGTATGGAACTGTTTCAATTATTAAAAGGTTGATACATTTCTTTATTTTGTTTCTCTTGCATGCTAGAAGATTAAGACCTCAATGAGTAAATTCTTTAACAACTAAGTTAGAATGTCTAACATTTGCGCATGATGTTGTTGATGATTTGTAAACATGGCATGTAGTAAAACTGTAACTTAGTACTAGAGAAGTACACCATTCGACAAATGAATTCAGGATTTTGAAGTTTCAACAAATAAGAATTTTTGTCAACTTAATATTTCAAACAATGAAGTGATTGTACTCAAATAACTTATTTGTAAATTAAAGTTAATCGAATAGAAGAGTGTTATCTTTTTTGTTTTCATTTAGTTTCTATAATGAATTTTGTAAATTTTGTATTGATTCATTATACCTTAAACCCTTTAACTACCTTTTGCTAGAATAGTGACAATAATGATAACAAATAAGTTTTTTAGGTGTATTATCTTATTTTGCATATCGTGACATTAAACATTTGAGTTCAAAACTCTTACATCTTTTCTTTGACTTGTACACAACTTTGTAGTTACTTTTAAAAGTCTTGCATGTACTAAGTTTTCCACTATTTCACCTTTGGCCTTTTATCAAGATTAAAACTAGTTCTTGTAATGAACTATTTGTAATGACATATTTTGTTCTATTCTTTTGTCACTATCAACCTCACTTGTTTTGAGGGATAAGGAAAACCTTGTTTGAGTACCCAAGATATTCAACCTACATGTAGTCTTTATTGCATTTGATAAACTATCTAGCTAACCTTAGAGTTTGATCATGTAATAGTGACATGCATTTTATTTTCCAACCATTTTCTTGGGTGACTATTAGAATGGATTTTGATCCTACCTCATTTTGGGACATGAATTCCTCTTCTTCTATCCTTCCTAAAATTTGGTTCATGCATGTCAATCTAGAAGGGGTTTATTAGAAAAATCTGTTTTTGGTGAAAATGGGAATTGGAGTTCTTAAAGGTTTTTGCATGCATATTATTTTGAATAAGGCATGTGAATTATCTATAAATTGATTTTTTTCAACTATGATTCGAAACTTAAACTTTTCCCTCCCCACAAAAAATAAACTTTGTAATATTACAAATCTAAATAAAATTTCTTAACTCTACATAAACTTTTGACTTGGTGTAGTATTTTGTTTGATCTTATAATTGATTTGTATTTAATGAATCATTGATTGATTCTCTACCATTATATTTCAAGGTGTACTTCTTGTAGTTAACATGAGGATTAGTGATTCTATGATAACTTACTAGTTATATGTGGAATTTAATAACCAAACCTCCATATTTTGATTTTCCTACTTACTAGTTATATAGTCTAATGTTTTTAACCGGTTATGATTTTCTGTTTTGTTCTTATTCTCATTTGTTATATACTTTATTCTTGGGAGTTTTAAGTCCATATTGATTGACTTTCTAAGCTTTCGTGACAAGGAAATTCTTTTATTACTTATTTAATTGAACGTTAACTAAAAGGAATTTTGGCAAAGAGATACTTGTTAATGAAATGTGAATATAAGATGCATTTGTTGTCATGAACTCTAGAAGAAATGAGAAGTATGAAATCATTCATATGTTGTATAACAAATAGCTTATCATTATATAAATTCAAATAATTGAACATCAAAATTTGTTTGATTTCCTCCTCGTGCCTATTCCCATATAGTTACAGCTCTCTGTTCATGATTCTTACATGCAATTATTAAACACTTTCATGATATGTACTGCTGTGAATTTTTCTCCTTATATATGAAATAAAATATTTTGTGTTTTTAATTGTTGTTTTAGGAAATAATGTCTATTATTCAATTAACTATGAACAAATATACAAGGACTATAGAGCATGCTAATGCCTTGATTTGGAGACTAAAAAGAAATGATTGTTATTTAAATTAACAAGTTGTAGACACATGTTCCAAAAGCAAATTTTGTACCATCTTCTATAAGCATCAAATTTTAAATGTTCACCCTTATATTACAACCATATGATTAATCGTGTCTGATATTGTTACCATATAATGTGTAGGCTGTGCTAAGAAAATTAAGGTATGATGATTTGAATTATATAAAGTGTCCAATTTACTCATATCATCTAAAGATTAATGGTATGAATCTTGTTTACAAGATTATAATATAATCTTTACCAAAGTATTAGTGGTCCTAGATACTCTTTCAATATATCACATCCTTTTGTTTTTTTGTTAGGAAGGGTACATACTAAATTTTGAGGGCAAAATTTTAAAAGCTGGGTAAAATGTAACATTCCAAATATTGTATAATTCACTTATTATTATTTTACTAATAATTCTATCATTTATATTTTCTATTATCGTAATTCATATATTTATATTAATCTCTTAGATCTTATTTAATCATAAATGATTGTTAGTTATTCAAGTAAAGCTTAGTTTAAGAAGTTTTTATCGGTGTATTTGTTATAGTTGGGGAAGGAATTAGAAATAAACATGATAGACAATTCTCATCACACTTCTCCTTACTTAAACTCAATTGTTAAAAGAAAAAAAAAAAAAATATATATATATATATATATATATATATGGTAGGGGATTTCAAATTGCATGTTGATTGAAGATTTTATTTTGAGGGTATGAGTTCTTTTCTAATGTTATTAGTTATTACGGGATTAAAGTTAAAGTTTGGTTGATGATATCAAATCTATTATCTATTATAATATATTAAATCAGACCCACAAATCTTCCCAATGACACCTCAACTCTCTATGTATCAAGTAATTCTATTTGTGTCACATCACACATATGTGTCATCTTCTAAATCATATTTTTAAACCTCTAAAACACATTTTTATTATTTCTTTGATGTTCCTACTCCAAACCAATAATGCTTCACACATTTATCCACAATTACTAATTTAAAAATTCTCATTAATCTCTCAATTTAATTGACACCTTCTAAATCACACTCTTAGACCTCCAAAATAAATTCTCATTCTCCTAACATTGTTTGATTTTTCTACTCCAAACCTACAACGCTCAAATATTTATCCACAATTACTATTTCATAAATTGTCATTAATCTCCCTATTTATTTGACAATGCATACCTGGTACCCTTTCAAAGCTCGATGGCTCATATGCTAAATTCCCAACTCCAAAAATAGTTTTTCCGTTATCTATAGTATTAGAGTTCAATACAACATTTTTATAGTTCGTATAAAAAAGGAATAGTGGTTTACAATATAATCTATTCCAATATAGAACGAGATCTTTGAAACTCCATCTACTACATGTCTCAATCACATATTATCTATAGTATTAGAGTTCAAACCAACAATTTATAGTTCGTAAAAAAAAAAAGGAATAGTGGTTTACAATATAATCTATTCCAACATAGAACGAGATCTTTGATGCTCCATTTACAACAAGTCTCAATCACATATTTTTATTGGTGCAAGTCTTAATCACATGTTCTCTTCTTTTATTTTCTTTTATTTCATTTTAGTGGTTTTCAAATTTTATTTTATTTGGTTTCTTGATTTCAAGGGATGAGTCGTGTCTTCATAATGGATAATGTACCTCTTAACACTTTTTCACCTGTATATTACAATACTATTTCAAGGTTCTTTTCTTTATCATTTGTTTACTACAATTTACATGAACTATTTTGGAGCATCACAACTGATGAGTGAAACATTTTGTTGCTTATTTCTGATCACTACAGCATCACGTGTTTCACTATGTATATGCTAAATGGTTGAATGTAACCCAAATTAGTTTTATAACAAAAATTTATTTAAAAAGGTAACCGAAAATCATTTGTCTCGCCGTTATCCATTATAAAACTCCTCTCATTTGATATGCTTCCCAATGTATATAGGGATATTAAGTGGGAGGCTCTTAGTGTGAGAGTATCAATTTTCAGCCTTTGGCTGATATTAGAATGTCCATTAAAAAACTCATGTGCTTCTCTTTTTCAATTCACGCGAACCTCCTTCACTTCTTCCATTGCTTCCATCTCTCTCCACTGCTTTCATCCCTTCATCAGCACTTTTGTTTGCTCATCACTTCTCCATATCCCTAATCGATAATAGGAAAAAAGGCAATAACTCGTCAAAGTATCCATCTCTCCATCGTCACTTTGTTCGTCCATCACAGCTTCATATCCATTAAGGAAAATAGGCAATAACTCATCACAGCGTCATTGTTACAGCTACGAGCCTATGAGTATTTGACAAAAAGATTTCAACTTTTTGCACATTGTCACTATTGATTTAAATAAAAGGTCGAGATCATTTTTTTTTCTAATTAAATTTGCACGTGACTACTGGGTTACCTCTTCATATAGTTGTCCAGGTCAATTTTTCTAATCATTTTCTATCTCTTTCATGTATCGCCTTAATTCAGTTTCTATCTTTTTAAAATTTCTCAGATTTCTCATGTCTCATTAACATAATCTATTAAGAAAGCATTGTATGTAACACTTAAGAGAGGTAAAGGTAAAAAATACACCAATAGTAGAGATAACAACACAAATGAGAATCTCAATACAAAACAAAATGACTAAGTGGCAAAAAGGATTACTACGAATCTAAATAAAATTCGAATGTCAATATAACTTCATCAAAGTCATGCCTTTTATTTTACAATATAAATTTTATGAATATCTACCACCATCTAATGCCAATATAAAATTCTACATTGTAGAACAAAAGGTGTGACTCAATTTAAAGGAAAAAAGGAGTATGAAGCAATGATGGGGAAACAAAAGTGACGATGGAGATAGGCAAATGAGTTGTGTGTGCATGTGTGTGATTACGTTGAGATATTCCTTTAGTAATAAAGGAATCACATTTACGATGAGTTATATTATGCCTTCATAAAAGAGGGAAAAGAGGACTAGTAAGAGACAAGTAAGTGAGACGTCACAAGCGATCAATGAATGTCTGACCCACCTTACTCATAGACTAATATTCTCTCAAGTGACTCGCATTTGAGCGAACTAGTACACAGACTTACAGTTTTTCATATTGTTTTAAGAATACACGTCTTATTTTGTTATGTCAAAATAAAAGTTTTGAAATAATTATTGACGAGAGGAGTTTCCATGCTTAGTACATCGACATGGTTGGAAAACATCTTTAAACTATTTTATAAATTCTATGTTACTGAATTTATAACTCATTATATTGATGTGGTGATGTTTTCCAGGTTCTTAGCTTTAAAGAATTGAAGAGTATCATTAGATTGCTCTTTAAATCTTTTATGCAGAGTGAAGTCATGTTATTCGATCACAGTCAGGGTAAGTGTTAGGAATTAGTTCATTTTATGAATTTGTCAATGTGATGTACTTTAGTTAATTGTATTGCCTTATTTGGTCAATTTAGAATGTTCTCTCTTTCCTTTATTTATAGAAAAAACTTTCATTGAAAATTGAGAATTTCAGCTATATTTTTGTTAAAATCTTCTTTTTTTAATTTAAGGATTTTTATTTTATTCATTCAGATTAAAAGAATACATCGATCGAGAATAGTACAAATACAACTTCACTAAAAACAAAAAAATTGAATCTGCAAGCAAGCTTACAACATCCATATTAATAACATAAAACGGCAAAATGGTTGTAAATTTGATAAATTTAAATTGACCAGAATACTCATACCATTGGATCTGCAACATTGACAATGCTAGAGTTATTGGTTGAATTTGTCAACATTTGATCAAAGTTAATCTGAACAAAAATAAAAAGGGAAAACCAAAAACACTATATCAAGACGGCGAACAAAACAACGTCGCATCCGTGCGACCAAATAACAGAAAAACACAAAGGCAAGATACATACTTTTGAAAATCACATCACTTAGTTAGATAAAAAAATGGAGAAAAACGATGTAGAGAGTGACTTGACTAAAATAGAGAGAGAAAAATACTATATTCTCTTTTTCATTTATTATTTTTTGTGGTATTTAGGATATTTATCAATCTATAACTATTTGTTATTATATAAGTAAAATTATTAATTTTTTCAGTATTACTCTCATTTATTAAAGTGGTTACAAGTATATAATAGATAAATAATAAATAAAATATAATTATAATTTAGTTTTAATATATTATTTTCTGCATTAAAAATAGTATAAATAGTAACTTTTTTCATAAATATCTACATTAAAACGAGGCACATAATAAGACAAAAGAAGTTACAAACAAAAAAAAAGAAAAAAGAAGTATTAATTAAATATGGGAAGTTTTTCGAGTTTTTTTTTTTAAATAACCCTATTTCCAAAAAAATATACACATATGCCTCCTTGAGAAGTCGCCTTTTGCAACGCGGACTTCCTTAAGGAAGTCGCCATTGCAAATGGCGACTTGTGCCTAAATCTAAAAAGGGGGCATTTGCGTATATTTTTTTCAAAGGGGGGCATATGTGTATATTTTTTTAGAAATAGGATTATTCAAAAAAAAAATCCAAGTTTTTCACCCGAAATTGTATTTAAGGTTAATTTTTTGAAGAGATAACATGAGTCGTCCAATGGTAAATACAGATTTTTAACTTCTACTCTTTTTTTGTTTAGTTCTTTTTTAAATTATAATAGCTTCAGTATGTTCTCAATTTAAGATTAAACTTTGTAATGATAAATCTACCATTCACCTCCTCACTCTTACCTTTCACTTCTAAAGTACATGAAGAGATCATTTTACCTCATTACCATTTAATAGCCAAAAATTTTAAAATTATTAACATTTCTATAATTTCAAATTTTTGAATTCTTTTTAAAGAATTCTAAAAAAATTGCATTTCGAAAGTTTTGTGTTCATCCAAATTTTTGAAATTTTATAAAAAATTCTAGAAAACTTGCATTTCAGAAGTTTCATATTCATCCAAAGTATGGATACTTTTTTAAATTTTTGGAGAAATTGCATTTCGAAAGTTTCACATTCATCCAAAGTTTCAAAAAAGATTTTAAACTTTTGGAAAAATTGAATTTCGAAAATTTCACATTCAACCAAAGTTTCAAAAAAAAAATTAAACTTTTGGAAAAATTACATTTCGGAAGTTTCACATTCATCTATATTTTTTAAAAAAATTTAAACTTTTGGAAAAATTGCATTTCAGAAGTTTTACATTCGTCCAAAGTTTCAAAATTTCTTAAAATTTTTATAAAAATTACATTTCGGAAGTTTCACATTCATCCAAAGTTTCAAGATTTTTCAAAGTTTTTGGAAAAATTGCATTTCGGATGTTTTACATTCATCAAAAGTTTCATTTCTTTTTTAACTTTTTGAAAAATGTTGACTATCAAGGAGTAGAGGGTAAAATGGTCTTTTCATGTGCTTTGGGGGTAAGAGGTAAAAGTGAGGGGATGAGTGGTAGATTTCTCTAGAGAGAATTGTTACTGTTTTGGCTGGCCCAAGGCCCAATCCACCTCGACTCGTTAATTGGGTCCAACAATAATTCTGATGTGACTTCCATAACCTTTTAGAGAGAGCGGCTAACCCTAAACCTAATGGTCAGGAAGGAGGAACGCTGAGAATCACAACATGGTACCCTTTGCATTTATTGCCTTCGTCCTCAATGTGTCGGGACCACATTCCTATATATAGAGTGGTTCGGTCACTTTGTCAGGTACACATTTTCTCATCCAATTTACCTCTCACTTTCTTCAAGTAGACACTTACTTGGGCATTAGAGTGATTGCATATACTACCCCCATAATTCAGAAACAAAGCACCGATCATAATACCATTCGAGCCATCATCCTTGGTCTAGTTCGAACCAGTTATACACACACACAAAAAGAATAAAACATTAACCTCTCACCCAATGACAAACCACATTCGTGACAATTTTACTCAGTGCTTGAGTGGATATTTTTAGCGCTAGTGCGTTGGAGGCCAACAAATATCATTGGTGTTGCCCTATTCACTTCACTTGTAGGAATTGATTGCTTATTTTGTCTTATCGACATCACTCATTTGCAGTTGACTGTCTTTCCTTAGATTTTGTCATGTACTAATTTTCATATCTTGATCTTCTCGACTTTTTTCCATATTTGTTGATTGTGAAGTAGCAATGTCAATTTACAAGGAAGGGGGTTTGAATTGTAAATTCACCTACTTAAAATTTTCTGTTAAAATCTTAAGAAAATAACTCAAGAATGATCTTGGTTATTAAAACAGAAAAAGGAGAACGTTCTTGGTTCTGGAAACAGAAAACGAAGAACGTTCTTGGTTAGTTAAAATCACAGTTTTAGTTTATCTATTTAACTTGATAATCAAAATGATTGAAAGTAAATAGATATAAGGAAGAGATACCACACAAAGATATATCATGGTTCACCAACTCAGACTACGTCTAGTCCTCACAACTGTGAGATTTTCCACTAAGTGTTCAAACGGAGAACGTTCTTGGTCTTACATGGTTTTTGTTAAGATCAACCTTGATCTATAACAGCAATTCCTTTCCACCCAGAAAGGATTCAATCAAGTCACCTATCAATCTTGTGAGGATTTTACAATTTACCTTTTAACCATAAAAGGATTTTTACAAAACTACTCAAACTATAAATAACCTTTATAGTTTTGAGTTTACACAATAATGACTTAAAGAGATTGGTAGAATTTGATTATGCTCAACTCGTGTTTGAGAATAGATTCTTGATAAAAGAACTCAGTAATACAATATGGATATATGAAGATAGATTTAGAACTGATTCTCTTGCAAATGAGAAGCTTTCAAGTATGTAAATGTATGTGATTGATGGATTTTCTTAGCACTTAAGTTCTACATTTTCATTGAGCTTGGGGCTTCTTTTATAGGCTTCAAGGAGGTTGATGACAGCTATCATGACCGTTGAAAAGGTGCCTTGTTGTCATGTGTCAGACTTGACCAAAGAACAGACTTTTAAACTTTGAATGTTACTGTTTTGAACATTCTGCGTTTCTGCTTTTGTGTTAATAATGTCTGATATGTAGCTTCTCATTCTTGATTGTGATGATCCTTTGTTTATGCATACAAACATCTCAGAGATGTGCTTAATCGATTCAGATTAAGACTGCCTTTTGATTCGTGCAAAACAGGCTGGAGAATGATGAAATAAGGCTGGAGAATGATGTAACAAGGCTGGAGAATGATGATCAGTAAGCTGGAGAATGTTTGTATCATTCTGGACTGATGTCATCATACTGGAGAATGATGTTGATCATTCTGGAGATAGTTGTTAATCATTCTGGAGAAAGATGTTTGTTGTTGAAGATCATGTGTAAAATGTTGGAGAATGTTTATCAATCTGGAGACTGATGTTACACTGTTGGATTTGAGTAGTGCTCTTTAATCTTTGATTCTTTTGCTCATATGAGAGTTGTACATTCATAGTATATGAATGGAAATCCATTCGCGATTTGCAGGAGCTTTTCTTGTATTAAGAACTGATTTAATCTTGCTTGTTGAAAATGACAGAAACGTGGAGAACGTTCTTGGTTTTCCAGATTATGTCACGAACGTTCTTAGTTCAGTTTTGTTTAATTTTAGCTCTTTCTTTAAACTGATTGATCTTGCATTTGATTTATACCTATCTTGGATTATTTCAATCAAAACACACATGTTAAATTAACATATAATTTAGAATCATAATTAGAGTCTTTAATTAACTTTTATTTGTTTAAATCAAAATATTAATTTGGGATTTTGGCTCAACAGATTGTCCCTATAATTATTTTATATTGGGATATTATTATAAGACATAAACATTGACCTTAAAATTTTACCACTAAAAGATGCCCCCATGTTTTGGCATGTTCCTTTTGATTAGAAGGATAAAAAGTAGTCATTGTAGAATCAATCTAGGCGGCATAGACTTTTATGACATTGCTTGATATTCAAATATCACATCAATAGTCTTTTGTACCAAACGATGTCTCCTTTAAATCTTACACGAAATGGAGTTATCCTATTTCTTCTATTAGAGACTATATGAATTCATCCTTCTTGAGGCCTTTCATCAGCCTTATAGGAATTCCATTTGAATATGCCTTTGATTTCCCTTGAAATAAAGGCGAACAAATCATTGCCCCTCTTTCCACTTACCACAGTCTTTTTTACCAAAAAGAATCATATTGTAAGAATCCTCCTATCACCAAAATGTCATCATAATAATTGTACACTGATTGCATCCCATCACTCTCCAACAATCCAACTATCAATTTTTACCCTGCAATTAAATCGCAATCTTTATCATCTCCTCAACTTAGATCTCTCATTTCCTAACCACACCCCTACTCCTAACTTTATTTTTAACCATAATTTTTTCATTAATGACTCCATTTTTTCCAGATCCCTCTCTTCTCCAAGATCAATCAAATTCAACGAACCTAAACACAAACTTATATTAGTATATGACTAATCATCCTCCTCATCGCTCCACCTACCATCAACACGCCATGCTCATAAAACGGATCGGAAAAAGGCTCCTCAACGAGTCAGATTGTAAAATTTCATCATTAGTCATAATCAAAACGGTTTTATTAAAATAAGAAAAATAAAACTTGACTTATGTATTTGATATTGGTTAGTAACCGATTATTGATTATTGGATAACCAAAACTGTTCAATAGAATTGATTTATATCCAAATTCAAATATTTGGATTTTTTTAAGTAGTTTTGAATGTGAATCCAAATAATTCTTTATAATCAAATATTATGCACACCCAGTATGTTATGTAATCTATTTGTGATCTTCTAACGTCTCTTTTAAAAGTCTAAACTATTTGTGCTATATGTTTGGTTCAGCAATTAAATTTGTTTTTGCTTCTTCAAAATATAACTACTTCGAACATAGTATCTCAAAAGTCACTACTACCAAAAGAAAAATCTGAAATATTCCTATTATATTCTGAAATTTAACATGTCTTCTGAATTGTGTGATTTCTTATACTTTTTTCTTCTTGCATTTTCTACAAACCAACAGGAAACGCTCTCTTTTATTGATTGAAATTCACAGAGGTTCTACCAAATTCAAATGGGACTCGCATAATTTGGTAAGACACATGTGAATTCTCAATAGAGAGTATGTCAGAATGTATGTGTTAGAGAGTGTGTTACTATCATTCCTCTTTAAGAAAACAAGAGGGGAATAGGTGTCTAAGAACAGAGGTGCAAAATGCAATCCAATTACCATGTGAAAATGCACACCAATGCATTTTGCACTTGCATTTGAGCCCAACAATAAAGTTGTGACATGATAGGTCCCAAAAATGATTGTTTCAGGTTTGAGAAGATAACTAAGATTGGAAGGTGGCTTTGTAGGAATAAAGACAGATTTATTTTTTCAAAAGACATTGATTCAAAATTTTAAGGTTTTATACATGATAGACTTTTTTCTTTTTTTTTTGAAAAATCTATACGTGATAGACACTTAATCACTCAAATTACTGTTTCCCTTTTCTAAACCACCGTACTAGCTACGTTATCATTCTTGCTACTAATTTAGTACTTGGTAAATAGATACCATTAGAATTGTTGCAGCTTTTGCTGCTCTTTCAATATTCGAAAATCAGGGCAGAGAAAAAATTGTGGCTTCACAAGAGCAACTCCAACGAGGGTTGCATTATGGGTTTCATAAGTTTATGACATGACATGATGCCTTCATTTTCTTTATCACTGGAACAATTTTAGTTGGCAATTTGGGTTCCATTCAATTTTGACAAATATCTTATTTAAGCTACAGTTTCATACACTTAAAAAAACAATGTGTCATTAACATTAAAAACCGACCTATCAAAAAAAGAGATAAAAATGTTGATGAATTATTAACATACATAGTATTCTCAATTTTTTCCGGCCAAAAGAATTTTTTTAAAAATAAATAAATAAAAAATAATTAGTAAAAATAAGTCATACGTTTAATATTTGCCATAAAAAAGGGTTATAGGTATCTTCTAGTACCTTAATATTTCTTCCAATTTTTTTTTTTTGGCATATTTCTAGTGGTATCCTCTGATCGTTTCCTCTAATACCTTCCTCTCATTTTCTTCTTCCAATTTTGGCATACTTTTGATGGTATCCTCTTGTCGCTTCCTCTGATTTTCTTTTTCTAATTTTTTTTATATACTTCTGATGGTATCCTCTGGTCAGTTCCTCTGATTTTCTTCTTCCAATTTTTATACATATTTCTGGTGGTATCCTCCGATGGTATTTTTCTGGTAGTATCCTCTAGTCGCTTCCTCTGATTTTCTTCTTCCAAGTTTTTTACATACTTCTGGTGGTATCCTCTGGTTGCTTCCTCTGGTATCTTCCTCTTATTTTCTTCTTCCAAATTTTTTGCATACTTCTAAGGATATGCCTCTGGTGGTATCCTTTGGTCGCTTCCTCTAGTACCTTCCTCTGATTTTCTTCTTCCAATTTTTGCATACTTCAGGTGGTATCCTTTGGGGGACGCACTTCCTCGGATCTTGGGTGTTTCCTCTATCTTATTTTCTGCACACTCGATTAAATTATTAGTGCATTAAATTGTTCCCACAGTTCTGGTTCTTTCTCTCTCGTTCTGGTTGTCTCTTTTTTTTTTTGGCAACATTATCACTTTCTTCCAGCTTTTCAACCATCTTTCCAGCCTCCTTGTTTTTCACCTTTACAACTGCAACTTTTTTTCGTTGTATACACGCCATCTTTCCAGCTTTTTTTAGCCTCTTTTATTGTTCTCTATTTTTCCTAAAATGCCTACAATTTTTACCATGTATACAAGCAATTAAAAAGTGCATCCTCTCTTTTTTAGATTTATCTTAGCAAAACCAATTTTTCTGCAAAAACAATCAATAATCCAGAACTCAATTTTATCTCATGGATACAAAGATTCACCATTTTAGTCTATAAATTGAAAGCAAAAA
>JBBPBQ010020323.1:29684008-29740977 GCA_037974755.1 Cicer yamashitae
AAAAAAAAAAAAAAAAAAAAAAAAAAAAAAAAGGAGAGGCTAGTTTTCATCTTTAAGCTAGTGAGAGTTTTTGTTAGTAAGAGATATGAAACATGAAATGAGTTAAAGAAAATACGATCAGACCAAAAGAGTACAACATATATTCGACTTGTGTGGTAAATATTTCTAAACTTATCTATGTAACAATTTTATATTTTGTTTTTAGTGTTATACCTTTAATTTGAATTTATTTTACCTTTAATTTAAATTCTTGATGTGTTCTCTCATGTCTTCTTCAAACTCACAATCATAAATCAACCAAAAATAATAATGAGAACAAAACTTTTTTTTTATGCCTTTTGCGATAATTTTTTTATATCAATCTAAAATTGTTATACACCTACCAAAATCCCAGTGAAGTCGTCAAAGACGTCAATCTAAGGTTGTATTTCGTCTAACACATTTATTTATTTTTTGTTCTATTAAAAAACATGTTTGCTCTCATTCAGACATTCAAGTTTTTTATTTAGTGTTAGTTTCTGTTTTTATTAGTTTTATTCAATTCTTTTAGTTTTATTCTTTTGTGTTATAATAATTGTTATTTTACTCTCCTATTAAGTCTTGGGTTAAGTACAACCAACATCAACCACTAATGAGTTATATATACATCTAAATTCATTCTTAGGTTTATTATTATTATCTTTAATAAAATAAAATCCATGTAATTCAAAATCAATGTGGATAAAAAGATTGACTAAGATGCTACATTTTGTCAACCTTAGTTTTAAGACGTTTGAGTTGCGACAACTTGACGATATTAAGCTCTAAGTAGTAATTATCTTTTAATAAAATAAGACCGGCTGAGATGTTACGTCTTGTCAGTGATAGTTTAAGGCGCCTAAATTATGACAACTTGGTGATATTAAATTTTCTTAACTAAATTCAAATTAATAACGAGATCACTCTTTATAAACACTTTTGTATTCAATATCTTTTTTGTTCCTTCATCAGACCAACAACATTTTTCAAACCATTTTATTACAACACAAACACATTTCTTTAAAAGCAATCAACATATCAATAATTTTTATCCAATAACCACGTAACTTTGATTTCTGAATTGCACTAGGAAATACGTAGGAGTAAGATCACACTCGTGTCAAGCACAATAACAAAAACATCTTTTTTTTTTTCTTTTTAGCCAACTTTAATTTCAAAATTATCTTCATAAAAACACAATTTATATCTAAATTTAATAATAAGAAGAAACAAATTTATATAAGTTAACATTAATTTTGCACAATTATTATAGGTAACCGTATTTTAACGGATGTCGTAGGATGTTAATATCTTCCCTACGCATAATCGGCTCCCGAACCTAAAATTTGATTTTAAAGACTATTTTTCTGTTTTTAATGGTTTCCCAATGTTTTTCCTATTTTAAACTAAACATTGATGGCAACTTTATTGAATTCAAGAAACACTCGAAATTTTAGGCCGCGACAACATCAAAATTCAAAATTAACAATTCATGTACCATTAGTACACAACGTTAATGATGCAAATTTTGCTGAAGCTTTATGGACATCCATGTCAGAATGACAAATATACCAGTTTGTGAGTCAATGAGTAGAAATAGATTGCGTCAGGCCGAGTCTTGCTTAAATAAGACATACCTACTTAAAAATATTAAAGTATGAATTTGACATATTATCTGTCAAAGGCTTTATTTTAAGTCTTGGTTTGACCTTTTTAAAAATCTGACTCACCTGTTAGTCTATTAAATGGTGTGAATTTTATTGAATTTGTACAATTCATTCATTATTTTTACTTTTTGCAACAGACTTGATATATATATGAATAACAATGATAAACAAAATAAATGAATAAAATACTATTGTAAAAAAAAACACAATCGTCGAATTTGTAATTAATGGTTTTGATAGAGAAGAATAAGTTTGGACGCCGGAAAGTGGGAATAAAAAATTAAGATTCAAATTTCTAGTAGAGTCTTTTATTATAAAGAGTCTATTTTTAAATAGATGAAATAAAGAGTTTTTTTTACAAAAATATGAAGAGCCTTTTATTTTATTAATATATATATATATATATATAATATAAATATTATATTTAATCACATATATCCGGGTTAGCATGTCAAACTTAAATAGGCTTTTTAAAAAGTCTATGATTAGTCTATGTCATTTTTGGGATGGTTTGAGTTTCTTGTTTTTGGTTTTGAAAGTCAAACTCAACACTAAAACATATCCGGGTAAAATTGAACTGAGTCGATTTTTTGTTTAATTTTAAAACAGTTTTTCTATAAAACTCAAAATCAAAAAAATAAGTTTTATAATTGTTGTTTTTATTTTAAAATTAACATCAAACCATCAGTAGACATAAACACCACTGAACACCATCCACCGCCTTCGACCATCACAAAAAATTGCCACCATCACCGACCATCCACATCAAACCACCGTTGATCACCACCACTTCTGACCACCGCAAACACCACCAACCAACTACCTCTAACAACCACCATCTACGACAACCGCCATTACCATTGACCACCCACCTCCGACCATTATTTATGACCACCACAACCATCAGGCTCTCACCACCACCAACATCAAACCACCATCCACCGACCACTATCTCTAACCACCATCCACCCACCCCACCCACCTATGGTCATTGCTAGCACCACCGACCACGACCACCATCTCCAACACCCACCATAATCACCATCCACCTCCCACCACCTTCAACCACCATCGACACAACTATCTTCCACTACTATAGTCATTGTCGATAATGCTTCGACCACCACCTCCAACTATCAACTATCTCTTTAATTGTCATAGCCGCTTTCGACAACCGATCACTACTACAATAGTCGTCTTTCACAACTATCACTCTCAACCACTATTATTAAAGTTATTATAATTAAATAAATTATAATTTTATAATATCTAAAAATAATTAAATTTACTATTTGTTTTTAATTATTTTTTGTGTCAATATTTTTTAAATTTAGTGAATTTATAATGAAACAAGGTAAAAAGAGTGACTCAATTCAAATAAAATAAAATCTAAAACTCAATTAAGAATTAAAATTCATAACTGAAAATTGAAAACTCAATACACAAATTGATTTTAATTTTTAAAAATAAAAATCCCGAACGAAGCCTAAGTTTTATAAAAAAACTTATGTCTCATTAAACAGACCAGGGCGAACCAGATTTTTAATAGGCCGAGCCACAAACCCATGTCGAGCGACTGACCTATTCCCACCCTCAAGTTAACGAACATTAAAGGAGATTTAAGCAAGAGATCATGAGTTCAAACCCAAAAAACTAAAGGTTTGTTCGCAGTGATTGCAAGTTTCTAATTTTTGATTTTGAAAGTTAATTTCAAAACCAACACATGTTCAGGTATAATGGAGTTGAATTGGTTTTTTCCTTAATTTCAAAACAATTTTTCCTTAAAACTCAACCAAAAAATAGATTATATAATTCTTGTTTTGTTTTAAAATTGACATATCACCACCGATAGACATAAACACCACTTCAACAACCACTGAATCCCAAACCGGACCTAACATAAATACTAAATTACTAACATTTGCTTATTAAAAAACATAATGAAAAAGGTACTGCTAGATCACACTTGTACAGAAAAATAATCATGATGAAATAATTAATTGACCTAAATGCAACAAATACGTTAAGTCATGTCCCAACAGCAAAGTTCAAAGCACAATATCCACCAAGGTTTTTAAGTTATAATTTTCCTACAGCTGACAGTCAGTACAACAAGTCTGTACAGCAAATCCTGCAACATGCTGGCCATTGTTTGTCTTTCTAATAATAAAATAAACTGTTTAAAACTGCTTTCATAAATGATATTGTTTTATAAGACTGATAACTACTGTGATGGACTCTACAGATTTTGGTTAGCAGCTTATAACAACAAATAGATACAACTATGGATCAGGAACTACAGCAGCACCCAACAATAAGACAGAGCACTAGAACCTACAAATTTCAGGATTAGACATATTACATTTACCTGAAAGAACTATTCTAAATATTTTGATCTGGTCACATGGCAAGGCTCATTTTAGTAGCTTCCATTTTGGATAACAGATCTTTAATGTCTGACTCCATTCTCATTTTCATGTTCAAATACTCCTTATGTGCCCTCTCTAATGCTTGGAGTTCTTCTATCTTTTGTTTACGCATTTCATCTGTCTCGGCCAACCGTAACTTTGCAATTCGATTGGCATACTCTTCTTCGATTTTCTCATTCTTTGCAAGGGCTATGCGTTTCAACCCTTCAGCTTCCCTCCTAGCATCATCAGCACGAGATTGAAACATTTTAGCCTCTGCCTGTTTGATTTTTACTATACTCTCCAATTCATCAAAACAGAAGTCCTTTTGGACACTACTAATCTGCAACTCTTGCACCAGGGGCCTTCTATTATTATTCTGGTCAAAGCTAGGAAGCATGTTTGCAGGCCGTTCTAACAGAGGCGGCTTCTCAGAATAAATAGACTTTAGCCAAGCAGCTTCCTGGCTGGGCCCAGCCACCCCATTGTTTTCTTTGACTTGATCCTTTCCGGAAAAGTTTGTTGTCGTGGCTAATTTGGAAGAATCACAATCTGCAATTAACCATAATGGATGTAAATAAGTATAATTTAGCATTCACAAACACTAATGTTGCAAACGTCCAAAGAAATAAATGCCTAAGAACCCACATGTGGAAAATTGTATGATGCAAGTCTTGTTAATCGGGGAATGCAAAAAATAGCAGTTAGTTCAGATTATGCTACGCTACTACAATAGCGGTTTGTTAAAATTCCACTATCCTATAGCGCAGGTATATCCGCTTCTTGTAGATCTTGTATATTGAGTTAACATCATCACTAACTATATTCCAACATGAATACACAAACCTATTCTGACATGAAGCAGTTAACATGGGTTTGTACATTCCAAAAAATACCAGGTCTAACAGAATGATTTACTGAAATAAAACAAAGTCATTTAAATCTGACAAGTGACAACCATAATATTTTAATGTCATTCAAACAGCAATAATAAGTCCCAGACTATAGGTAACAATGCCATGAAAAGGTATAATTTGCATTGATGGTTTATCTATATAAAGAACATGTCTATAGACCTTGATGACATAAAATTTAACATGACCAATTTGGGCCAAATATTCCAAGTATCTTGACATGCATATGCCCAAAGTAAAATGTGCCAATAAATTTGATTTATTAAAGTTCACATTGCAAATTACACTTAATTTTCCATATACAGCTACAAAAAAAAACTCCAAAATACAGATATCCTTGCTTCATGCAAGCCTTTCATATATATACTGTAAAATTAGGCTAAAAGCATTCAAATAATAAAACAATGCAAGTATGAAACCATCAAAGACATTTGTTACTCACCAGAAAGGAAAGACATGATGTGTCTCCAAACCTCAGGAAGGTTAGACTTATGTGTCAGCCTCGGCAGCATTTGATCAGCAATCTCATGCAACTGTCTACCTCTTATATCCTTGCTGGCAGAAAAGATTCTCTTTACATATTCAAGTTCCTTGCAAAGAGTTTCGGCTGACCACTCTTTTGCAAAACTTTGAAACACCTCTTTGACAAAGCCAAACATCTCAGAAGGGTGGTCACAAGCAATGCAGTGAAACTGCATCTCAGTCATTCCTTTTGTTCCAGTAGTACTAATCCCATTTCTAACATAGGATTCTCGTAATCCACAGTCGGTATGACACCAGTGAAGACAAACATCACACCCAACCCAACTACACGTATTCGACGCATTGTCAAACTTAGAGCACACAAGACACATACATTCCCTGCAAAAACCATTCTTCTGCACACAAATTTTGCAATCACATTCATCAACAGGCAACTGACTTCGACATGATAAATTCCTACACTTCAAGTATAGAAAAACTTGAGCTAAATCAGAAGATGAAATGTTATCATCTAGGTGAAGATAATGAGTTACACCAGTTTTTAATGCAACCAAAATTTCCAGAAGCACTCGGTGACACTTCACTAGAACATCCAAGGTTATATCAGACCTGTTCTGCAAAACTTTTTGAAAAGCAAGTATCTGTCCATGCTTATCTGCATTGAGCATGAGTTCCCGAATACCCTCTTTCAGACGTGTTATGTACTGTCCGGTCATTTCATGGAACTTTCTAGACATTGCATGCACAGGTTCAGAAACTATTCTTGCAATGATTGTCTCAACATAATCAAGTCCACCCATCAGAAATTGTTCTTGTCCCTTCTGGCTGGTAGATCGATGTAGACTACCGCTACTCCTTTCCCTAACCTCCTTCTTTTTCTCAAAACTATAATTTGATCCATTGTCATGAGACCCAACACTTTGTGTAGGAGATCGTACATCATCATGTCGCCTTGAATGTCCTGAAAGCTGCTTATGAAAACTCAGTTGCCTTTCAAGTCCGCTGCCCATTTTCGAGCTTCCTTCTAGAGCCCTTGAAGGTTGACCACCTTTCACAGCTTGAGTGTCTAAAATGCCCCATGATGCTTGAGGCTGGTAAAGTGAGCCATTCCCATTCGTCAAATTTCTCTGACCAAAGGGAACTTCTTTCTGCTTGGGATCTCCTTGAGACAGGGCTTGCCAATCTATTCCCTGAAACAAGGGGCGACTGCCAACCGATTTTTCATAGTCCACTGAGTTTTTCGTTAGAGAACAACTTGGATTGTGATATAATGATTGGGAACCTGAAAATGACATTGATGCAGTAAAACCATCCGAGTTAGTACAAAATGTATTACTTAGAGACTGAACACTCCGTGCTTGACTGGGAGATCCAGGAGTGGCTTGCAATATTGTCTCCTGAGCTCCTATCGGTAACAGAACATTTGGCAAGCTAAGAGTAAGATCAAGCTGTCCCATC
Organism: Cicer yamashitae; assembly: GCA_037974755.1. NCBI lineage: Eukaryota > Viridiplantae > Streptophyta > Magnoliopsida > Fabales > Fabaceae > Cicer > Cicer yamashitae. Next base: position 29,690,957 of record JBBPBQ010020323.1, read on the forward strand.
GCAAGAATTTCATCTTTCTCCTTTTTGAGGACTGAGCGATCGGACTTTTCAACTTTTCTCACTGGAGATCTAGAGAAAAGCTCAAACCCTCTTGTGCTCGGACCTTCCATGACATCTTCAGGGCATGCCGCGATATCTTTTGACCCTCTATCAATCCACATTCCATCTTTTGAAGAATAAGCAACATCAGAAGGCGTGACCGAGACGCTTTTGCCTTTATCCTTTGCAGTGATTGTTTCTTCCTTCACTTCGTTGGCAACTTCATTCTCTGTTGAGCTTTCATCGTTTAACTCAGGTCTGTCACCACCACCTTCACCCTTGTCCTCCACATGCTCCTCTTCATTAACCAATGCCTTCTCCTTATATGTTTCCTTCTCAGCTTCATCCTCAGAACGAGTATCTTCACCATTCAAACACACATCTTTCTTATCATCACCATCATTACCAACGTTTCCAATCTCAGTCTCTGTAACAGGCAATTTCTCAGTTGGATCATCTAGGGTCAGAGGCTGTTCATGAACGTCTTTCTCTGCATCTTTAACCTCCAAATCAATATCCTCCTTAGGTTTCGCATCTTTCTCACTTGACAACAACTGTTTTTCTTCCATAACAACATCTGCATCACTGGGTGGGCACTCATTCTGTTTATGCTGCTTATGCACTTGTTTGTCCTCAGAGGTTTCCTGGCTTTCACTTCCAGCTGGTACATCTTTAAGAGCCGGTTCAGATTCGGTATGCGAGACGGGTTCAGGTTCAAGCTCCCCCTCTTCCATTTCACTAGCACTTCCACTCTGAACCTGTTGCAACAACTCTTCAGTTTTCTTCACCTCAACACTAACACTCTTGGATTGCTCACTCTCCGAATCCTTAGACCAAGAAGGTGACTTTGATTTCGACTTAGCTTCTCTAAACACCCTCGGCGAAGGAGATCTCTTCTTCGATTGTTCGCTCTCAGAATCCTTCGACCAAGTTGGTGATTTCACATCCCTTGAAAATCCCTTGGGAGAACGAACAACTCTCTCTTCAACTCTATTATTGTTATTATTATTATTACTCCCTCTACTACTCTCATCAAAATCCTTCAAACCTCTTCTCCACGAAGATACACTTCCCTCCCTTCTCGACCGATCCCTCTCTGATCGAAACCCCTTCGGAAACTCCCTCCTCGATCCACCACAGAAACTCTCCGACCGATGAATCGAATTCCTATCTCCACCTCCACCACCACCACTATAACCACCACCTTCCCTATACCTATCAAACCCCTTCCTCCTATCAAAACCATCGAAATCATGCTCAGATCGCTTCCGAACGACTCTCGAACCTTCCCGATCTTCTTCCACCGTCCGATCCCTTTCGTAGCGTGATGAAGAGGAAGTGAGCAAACCCTTGCGCACATTCTCTTGTTTGTAGTAAAAGCTTCTCTGACCAGAAGATGAAAATGAACGGTTCAGATTTGAATCCTTCACACCATTATTCTTTTCACCGTTGTTGTACGAGTGAAGATCTTCGCTTGACCTCAATCTCTTCATAATTACGAAAATTACAAAAACGACAATAAATCGCAAAAAACGCAGAATCAGATAAGGTTGTCTATTCAAACGACAACAGCACCAGCAAAACTCCTCCAAACGACATGAAAATGGCGGCTAGGGTTTCACGAACCCTAGTTTTGTAAACGAAGGCGAATACGCGAGAGAAAATATGTGATGGAATAAACCGGAGGGTTATTGGAAATAGAAACGGTTATCGGAAATTTCACCGGTTAAAACTTTTCCGGCGAGTTGCGGCGGTGATAAATATGAGGAGAGGAAAATAAAATAAAAAAGGAAAGAAAATAAAAAAAGTTGCGAAGGATCTGCAGTCAACGGAGTTTAACTATAGTGAAGAGAGAGAAAGAGAAGGTGTTGGACTTTAATACGCAAAGTGCGCGAGATACGAAGAAAGAGGAAATTCGAGAGGGTGCGTATTGCGCGTTGCAGGCGCATTTTAGTTGAATTTAAAACTAGTAAAACTCACTTGACTTGTGTGTGTGGAATACTGTGTACTGTGAATGGGTTGGGCCGTTGGGGTGATTTGAATGCTAATTCTGTGTTTGGTAATCCACTCAAAAGGTGACACGTTACGAAAATGTCTTTCATGCCTTGTTTGTTTTCTTTGTATTTTTTTTTTTTCTTTCTTTACGAAATTCTTTTTCCATCTCCTTAAATTTTAATTCAACTAACAAATATCGATATTATTAGATTGAATGTTTTATTTTGGGTTCAAATTCAAAATTTCACACAATTATCATTTTCTCTAAGACAAAATAAAAAGATGGTAATTGAATATATTTAATTTTTTATATTTTCTATAAAAAAAATATAAATAGATTTGATGAAATTTGTTTAGACTTTAATTGTCATGTATGTCTATGAATGTAAAAAAAATTATATTGTCAACACATCATAATAAGTAATGAACATAACTTTAGAGGTGTTTATAGTCAAAGTCAAATATCTATAATTATCTAAAGATTCTGATTGACTGACAGGGTACAAACTTTCTATAGTGACAGTGTTTATAAATTAAATTCATCTACTTATATTTGAATTCGACAAATGTGTCAATTTTTTTAGTTAAAATTGATGTTAGATAGAGTAATTAGTACTCTCTTCTGAATAAAATATAAGTAAAAATAGTAATTGATATTTAATTTAATGTATTTAGTTTTAATTTAAGACTAGATACATCAATTTTTTCGATTATTATTTTTGTTTATATTTCATTACATAGAGAGTAAAGAATAGTCGAGTGGATCCAAGTGATTCATTTTGCCAAATCCAATATGGTGATAGATAATAAAATGAGTTGGTTTGGGTTGGGACATCAACGAGTATTGAAAAGAAGATCTCGACCTTTGTTGCTAACATTTTCCCTCCCCACTAACAAAATTAACCACTAATATTTATCTAAAAAACAAAGTCAACGCACACGTGTGTGCTTGCTACGCTATGTGATATAAACCAAATATCGATAAGCCGAAAAGATAGCCACAAGGATCAACACATTTGATAAGTTCAAAGTGAATTCTTTCAAGAACTCAAGAGAGCGAAGTCACATAAAATAACAATATCATCCAAATATGCATTCTAATAGCACTAATATCATCCAAATATGCATTCTAATAGCACTGGTGTGGCTTTTATAGTGGGAGCACCTTACATGTTCTTTAAATTTGACCTAACTTAAGTTCTTAAAATTATATCCGAATAAACTTACTAATTCAATCCACTATTTTAATTAAAACTACTAATAAAATTTGATAACACATATGCAACATTCGTTTCTTAATTTCTTCAACTTGGATTAAGAAATTTACTCTCTTGAGCTTTAATTCTTCATGAGTAGGATTTGCTTCAAATACAGTGGCTATCAAATTATTTAGAACTTTTTTTGTCTTCTTTAACCTTGCTCTTGTTATTGGAGTTTCAAGACCTTGAATGTCCTCTATGCTTCCTTCCTTGATAATAATAAAAATTGTATCACATACTCCTTCCGTCTCAAAATAACATTCGCATTTGACTAGTTCACATAAATTAAGAAAATATGATAAATAGAAAAGAAAAAATAATGACTTTACCAAATTATCATTAGTAATCATTAATGTTTAACAATTACCAAAAAATATAAAGTGAAAGATGATAAATTGGAAATGTTATTAATTAGATGGTACAACTAAAAAATAGAAATTAAAATTATATTAAAAACTAAAATGTAATAGTCTTTTAGAGATAAATTCTTTTTGTAAATGTGAGGAGAGAGAGAAACTTATATTTTACCTACTTTTTCGGATGCTTTTCATCTATATCCTATTTTCAACAACAAAAAATTCAATATACTCTACTTTAAAACTAATATATGAAAATTCTCTATTTTTTTTTTTACCTTCATAGGTCACAAAGCGGAAACGCGATCCTCTGAAACAATTTTTCTTTTGCCTCCTTCAAGAGGTGTATTTTTATTTTTTTTTAACAAATGAAAATATATTAGGTATACATGGTCACATTCTCAATATGCGACCTTCTGAAGGAGGCAAAAATTTTTTTTTAAGTTATCGCATCCCCGTCTTACGATTTCCTAAAAGTGAAAAAAATTATGACATTTTTGTATATTAGTTTCAAAGTGGGATATATTAGAAATTTTTTTTTTAAAAGATAAATAAATCCTAGTTTTTCATGTCCTTTAATTTTAATAATGAAAACTAAAGTATAGGATTTCATAAATTTAATACATTTTAGGAACTATATTGGAGAGTGGTGTTTTAGAGATTAATTAGTCAATAGTTTATTTACTATTAAACATTTTAATTTCTTAAATAAAATAGAATCATTTGACTAAAGTACAATTATTAATAGACTAGTTAGGTGAGAAAATTTAATGGATGTTCATTTTTTGGTTTTTCATTTTTTCATAACTCTTAGTTTTTTAATTCTCATTAGTGAATGGATTAATTGGTAGCTTTTAATCTTGCTCTTTCATTTATCTATTTGTGTCCTATCAATAGGATTTATCATATTTTGTAAACACACACTTGAGAAGAGAAGAATATAAGAAGTTTCAATCTCCTCTATATTTATCTTGTTCTCTTTTAGTTTATTTCATAATACGTTATCAGCACGATTTCTCTATCATATGAATGATGAGAAAATTTTTATGAAGGTTAAATTGCAAGAATACTTCTTCTTCAATATGTTTGTACTAATCTAATTTTAATCTTGTTACTATGTTTGTTCTAGTATTTATTTTTGCATATAAATTTTACTGAGAAATTTATTTGGATTTTTATATTTATCATATTTTTCTTTGTTTATTCTTGTTAAATTCAAGAAGAATTTAACATTAAAAGCATCCCTAAAGGATTGTTCAAAAAATAATTTTTCTTGATCATTATTTATGAAGATCATATTTGATATAGTTCTTGAAAAACTAAAATTCACAATTAAAGCATCCCTGATTGATTGCTCAAAGAGTGAATTGTTCTTGATAATTGTTGATGAAAATTATTGTGATATAGTTTATGAAGAACTAATATTCAAGCATCTCTCTAGGATTGCTCAAAATATGTCATTTTCTTGGCCACCATTGGGAATTTTGGTATAATTCTTGAAGAACTAATGATTTAATATCAAACATCCTTGTAAGATTGCAAAATCTGTTATTTTTCATGGTCATTATTTATGAAGATTTGTGGTTGAGTTCCTGAAGAACTACACACTTAGACCATGATTGAAATATATAAGATTTCCTTTATCTTAGTATTAATTTAAACAAAATGAAATAAGAGAAATCGCATATATTTTTATGCCACTTAAATATCCTCCTGAAGTAGCAAAATTGAGAAAGACTTTCAAGAATATTTTGAGAGATTGATCATAAATTATCATTGAACAAAAGAGAAATTATTGAACAAAAATATGAAAGGCCACATGATAGATTATGTAACCAATGTTGTGGTTATGACAATTGGTGTGCTAGAAATTACCATTGATGTGGTGTTGATGAATAATAAGTGAAAGTGATAAAATTACCATTGATGTGGTATTGATGAATTATAAGTCAATATGATAAAATCCCATTTAATATGATTTGTGGTATAGTCTTTTCTATAATGACATCACAAGCAATATACATTAAAGAGACATGAAATATAAATATGTCATTTTTTTACTCAAAAGATGTCATTTCTTGAGAAGCAAGAATAAACAGAATCAGTGGTATGGTAAGTTTCTAAAAAACTAAATTTATGTTCTTACTTTCTTTTTTTATGTTACCTCAATATTTTAGCATGTATGAAATAAGAATGAGCATATATATTATATGTCAAAACAAAAATCAAATTACATGTGATTAAATCAAGATAAATATAAATAATCTCCTAAATTCTATTTGTGAGTTATATGTAGTGGTATATTTTGGAAGTTTTCTAAATCTAGCTATCTTAAATTTTCAAAATATTCCTGTTAGATATAAATTAATAGCAAATTTTCTTTTTTAAAGTTATTTAGGATCAGATATATATAATATATATTTTGAGCATGTCTATATTTTAGACATACATGTGATCATATGTGTTACTAAATGATTTTAATAATATTCATCAACATATATAAGTGTATTTTCTTTTGTGCAATTTCTAAAGAAACAAAAATGTCATATGATTTATAAATGGCATATGGTTTTTATATAAGTGTATTTTATTTATTTTATTTATAGTTATTTAAATAACACATGTCATAGTTTATAGAGTTTTATTTATCAAATAAAATTATGTTTTCATATTTATGTAAATGATAATATTTGATATATGGATGATAGTGCAAAAGAGAAATAAGTCTTAAAAATATATATTAAATTATTTCACTTGGTTACAAAATTTTACAAACGGCTTAAATATATGTTTGGTCTCTACAAGTTAGCGTTTTATTTATTTATTTTCATCCGTGTAATATTTTTTGTTTCAAATTTAACCCTGTAAGTTAAATTTTGTTTTAAATTGTCCTTGTTGTTAGTGACTGTTAAAAAAAGTTGAGATGGCAAACGGAGAAAACACAAACATATATGTTTTCATTTGATTTTCATCTTTGTAAGTTTGTGCTTTGTATATTTTCGTTCCTTCTACGTTTGCCATCTTAGTCATTTTTAGCAATCAGTAACAACAGGAACAATTTTAAAACAAAAATGAACTTACAGGGTTGAATTTGAAATAAATAAAAATTACAAGGACAAAATTGAACATAAAAATGATGAATCTTCGTTTGTTTGCCTTGTGGCTCCTTGCACACTATGAGTATGGGTAGATGATGAGATGACAACTAATAAAGCAATCCCTAACGACGACAAGATGAAGTAATTGACACATCGCCAATGAAATAGATAGTATTTTATTTTCTATTGATTGTCGACGTGTTAGTCAACCAATAAATTTGGGATTGTATAGAGTCTTTTGATTTCCTATTTATTGTTATATTTGAGATCTTTTGAGACGACCAAAGTTTAACTATCTTGCTTACTTATTTTTAACCTATTTTGACTGTGTATTGCATATCACCGATTTTTATAAAACTTTAATATAAGAGTAATTATAATTTTGGCATCAATAGCTCATAGAGCAAAATGCATAAAGTCACAAATAAAGACAATGAATTAACAAAAATCTTCTATGGTTTCCCTTTAGCTGAAATCAATAAATAATGTAGATTCATAAGTTGTGTACTATAGTATATTCAAAAAATGAATCATTTTGTATTTTGCAAAATACAATCTATGACATAGGAATTTATAACTTTGATATTTTCTTGAATAACTTTAGGAAAAAAAATGAAGCTAAGAACAATAAGTACTTCATTTCATCCAACATATCTTTTAGCATCATTTTTCATGGAATATAGGGTAGTTTACCTCGCCTTGTTGTATACGATGGAAATCTTGAAGAACAAAAAGAATGGTTGGTCATGACAATTCACTAACCCTTACATCCCTTTCTCTCTAAGCTAACAGTAGCATTTCTCTCCACAAAGAAAAATTCCTAAAACCCCAAAACAAGACACTCACATTGACAATGTATAGAGAAATTTCATGTACCTCGTGCAAATTTTCACCACTTTTTTGGTTATGCTATACCCACAGTTTTTGAATACTTGTAGGTATATGCCCTATACCTATGGTTAAAACGACAGTAATTATAAGTGTCGGTAGGTATATGGCAGTTTTTTGTAGTGATGATGACTTATACTTTTCTATATTTTTTTAATCCACTTGAATTTTAATTATATTAACATTATTTTAAAAATACAAAACATTAATTAATACCATTTTTAGAAAATAATTAAATTAAAAAATAGAAGCAAAATCAAATTTTTATTTGGTTGAACAGATAATCCAAAAAATCAAAACAAAGCAAAAAAAAAAACAATAAAGATTTCAAAAATCAAAACACAGAAGAAAAAAAGTAGGAAGGTTGATTTTTTCTTATAATAACGATGACTATTTTACAACGATTTTATATGAAATTTGAATAATATTTTTTGAAATTATAATATCAAACTTTTAATATTAAGATAACACGTTGAGAACAGGAAAGTCAATTGAATAGATCTGGTTCAAAAAATCAAATTGAATCAAACATTGTAAAATTCAACCTAGAAATAAAATAAAAATCAATTTTGAACAAAACCCAAAATTTGGTTTTGTGATTAAAGCACCTCCTAAAGTTTTTCATTTTATCTTCGATGTCACCAAGAAGTGGAATTGGGGTGATGCTGTTTAGCTTTTGGTTGCAGTGCGTAAAGTCGTGCTTAAAATTTTTGTATTCGTGCGTGCGGTGTTGTTAGATTTGGTTTAAACATCTGAGCTTGATTTTGTATTGCTTTTTCATTGAAAGTTATGTTACTACAAAGAATATCATAAGAAGAAGGAAAGAAAATAAGGAATGCTAGAAACAACAATTATACTTTTCATGTGTTAAGTTTTAATTTGATTCCTAAAGTTTTGTTTGTTTTATTTTGATTGTTAATATTTTGTTTGATTTAGAAAAATAAAATAAAAAAAAGAAAGTGAAAAGAAGAAAAGTAATAGGAAATTGTATGATTAATTAGTTGTTTGGTGTAAATGAAAAAGTGAGAGGAAATAAAGAAGTATAATAAAATAAAATTTAGATATGATATCAAAAAATTGAATAAAGTAGGACAATCTTGTCACTTTTGTTATGAATTGATGGTTGAGGTTTATTTTTTTCAATTGGTAGATAAGAGAATTTTGAGTGAATTTCACCAGATATTTTTATTTCCTTCCATTTTTATAGTGTTTTAAAGGAGGGAAAATTCGATGTACATATTTTTTTTCTTTTCAAGTTATTTTCGTTATATTTTAATCTGTTAAATAGACATTAAATATTTAGATCAATTAAGTTAGAGACGTTATTCACTTTAGTCTTTTCTAATAATATCTAAAATTATAACTTAAGAGATTAAAATGTCTAATTTTTGTAATTTAAATGACCAAAATCTTTAATGTTTATAATTTATAGAACTAAAATAGAACGAAAATTACTTGAGTGACTAAATTGTCTAACATTTGTAACTTCATATAATAAAATAAAACGAATAAAACTTTTAAAGTAAAGCATAAGATCAAAAATGTAATTAAGCCAACCACTAAACATAGACAACAAACACTACAAAAACTAATATCTATATTATTTTAACCCAAAAATCTATGCTTTCACGATTTTTGAATCTAATGTTTTAGGTGGGTGTCTTGAATATTTGCTTGATTTTTTTTCTCTATAGTGAATTTGTGTGCTTGTGTTTTGAATATGAGTTTGAAGGTTAAAGAGGGAGGAGGAGATTGAGGATGGAGATTGAAGGTTATAAATACCTCTTTCTCTTTTGTTTGGTTCTGTTTTTTGGGTTTTCTTATGTTTGATTTTGGGGTAAAAGTCAGGTTGAAGAAGAAATGATAATGTTAGGGATTTATGGGTTGATAGGTGTAGAAGATGAAGATGAAAGATTTTGGAGAAGAAGATATTTTGTGAAGAAAGGAAGATGAATCCTATAATTTCTAATTTCTATTCTTTATTATTTTAACTTATTTTTTCTTTTTTATTTCATGTGTTTTTTTATTATTAAATTTACAGCAAAGACATGTTTTAGTCTCTGAGAAAAATAAATAGGTCCAATTTAGTATATAAGACAAATAAAGATAACTTTTAGTCTTTAAAAAAATTTAATCGAAACAATTAAGTCTCTACCTTCTTTACACTTTGTTTGGTTGATTAACGAAATATAGAGGAAAGAAAAGAAAAGAAAAAGATAGAAAATAAGGTGATTCAATTATTTTGTAGTTTTTTTTTGTTGATAAATAAAAATTTAGATGAGTTGGACTCTCAGATCTCATAAGGGTAAAAAAAAACCTCAAGATTCAAATAGCATTGATAGAGGTATTTATAAATCATCAGTGAAAGAGCTTCTCACATCGACAACGAAAATTAAACCTATAATATAATGTAAAAGAATGAGTTTAATACATATGCACTAACCGTGTAAAATTATTTTACACTATCATCCAATGAGAGTTTAGAACCTGTTTGTTACATCATCTTTGTAATTTTTATTTATAAATTAATCACTTTTAAGAGTTTTAAACTATTTTTGTTATAAATTATTTAAACAAATTATAATATGAAAAAATCTAAAAACTATTTAAAATAAAAAATTGTTTTGAATAACTTCACTCGAAAATCAAAATAGATTTTCATTGTAGTTAACAAAAACAAAATAGATTCAATTTTTTCTTTTAAAAAATATTTCTAAAAATTAATATCTAAATCAGTACAGATCAATTTTTTTTTTTATAGTACTAGTATTTATGACCCAAGTAACGCACGGAGAGATAATCGTTGTTTATACATTATATTTAGTTAATTATCTATTACTTTTATTTTCAAAACGGCCATTTTGGGTTATTACGACAAATATTATTGTGCCATAATCCATTATTTGATTCATTTAATTTAATAATAAACACGTAGAGCTCAGAATAATGCACAATACAATAAAACTATACATAATTGGTCGAAAGTGAAGTTATCTATATTCAAAATAGTCTCCACCTATAATATAATACACCAAATAATAGTAATAAGAATTTATTGTCAAAAGACCAAAAACCACTTCGCTTCAAAGCCATATACAAATTTTTATCATCAATGTGAAACAGAGAAATAGAGATACCAAAAAGTGAAGCAGTCCATAGAGAATTTTTGTCATGCTTCCAAAAATAAACTCCTAAGAAAACCTAAAAAGATAAATAATACACTAAACCACTAATCCAGAAATTGACATATTTTTTATGGCTCACAACATGATGCTAATGAAAGCATAAAGAGGAACATGCAAAATAAAGGAAAAGCATGAAGAGTGTGTGCCTTATGGTTCCTGCAGCAACTGGTTCCCCTCTTCCTTATTGAGCTACAACATATTTTAATTTCTTCCCTCTTCCTTCAAAACCATCATCTTGCACTCTAACAAAGTCATTTAATTCCTTGCTCTTGGTCACATCCACTAAGGGGTGTTCATGGATTGGATAAACCGACCAAACAGTTAAATTGACTCGGATTGACAAAAAAAAAAAAAAACTGTTTGAGTTACGTGATTGGGTGAGTTTGATTTTCAAAACAAAAAAATAAGTCATTTAAATTGGGTACTAAGTAAAACCGCCACACATAAAACTGGACTATCCAATCATCCTAATTTTTGTTATTGTAATTTTTTACTTTTTTTTAAAACCTTTTTAGAAGGCTTCAGCCATGGATAGACTATTTTGTGATTATTTTAGGATCTTACATGCTTACAAATATTTTATATTATTTTAAGCCCTACAACTTTAGTTATCTTCATGCTTGCAAGCATTTAGTATTTTATGATGAAATTATAACTTTGATATTTATTGTATGTATATATGTTTGATGCTAAAACTATGAGATATTTCTAAAATATTGGTGAATATATGTATGTATAAACATTTTTAATTGACATGATAGAGTTGTTGGCTTAGTGGTTGCGTGCCTTATGTTTAATTGTAAGGTCTCAAGTTCTTGTCCTTTGATGACAAATCCTTCAGGTTGTTTCATATACTCCTCTTCATCTAACTCTTCATTTAGGAAAGCAGTTTTAACATCAATTTGATGAATTACAAACTTATAGATAGAAGCTAGTGTCAAAAGCACTCTTATGGATGCATTTCTTGTAACAGGTGCATAAGTATAAAAGTAGTCAATACCTTCTTTTTGTGTAAATTCTTTTGCAACAAGTCTAGCTTTGAACTTATCAATGGTACCATCAACTTTCATTTTCTTCTTAAAAATCCATTTACAACCTATTGATTTGGATCCAGGTGGGAAGGTCTACTAATTTCCAAGTTTTATTCCCCATAATTAAGTCTATTTCCTCTTGGATGACTTCTTTCCAAAAGGCGGAGTCTTGAGACTTTATTTCCTCTTCATATGTGTTTGAACCACTCTCTAAATTATAGCAAATTGGTCCATAACTGTTAATAGAATCATTTGTACCTTCTACAAGGAACATAAAGAAGTCTAGTCCATAACTTTTCTCTTTTATAACTTTTTTACTTCTTCTAGGTTTTAAACATGTCAAAGTATCATTATTAGATACATTATTTTCTAGACTTTGTACACTAGAGCGGACAATTTCCTTGGGATATGGAGTTGAGTTAAATCTATTTTCTTGAAAATTTGCATCTCTTGACTCAATGACTGTGTTAATAGGATATGAGTCATTATATTCAATAACCATGAATCTATATGTCTTTCTATTTTTAGCATAGCCCAGAAATACACATTTAATTCCTCTTTCGCCCAATTTCTTTCTTTTTGGTTCAGGAACCTTAACAATTGCTCTACAACCTCAAACTTTTATAGTTAAGTTGAATTTTCTTTTTTTTTTTCCAGATTTCATATGGGGTTATTTTGTTCCTTTTATTAGTAACTCTATTTAACAAATAAAATGTAGTTATCATGGCTTCACCCCAATAACCTTTTGATAATCTAGAATAGGATAACACAACATTCACCATTTTTCTAATACTCTGTTTTTCCTTTCTGTAATTACATTTTGTTGTGGGGAATATGATGCAGTTGTTTGATGCACAATACCAGTGGACTCAAAATAATCAGGATGATAGAATTCTCCTCCCCTATCACTTCTAAAACACTTAATCAAAGTTTCATGTGGAAGTTTTATCTGTGCTTTAAATATTTTAAATTTGTCTAAAACTTCATTCTTAGAGTGCATTAAATAAACATAACAAAATCTAGTGTAATCATCAATAAAAGTGACAAAATACTTTTTACCACCAATTGTAGGCCAACCATGTAAATCGCATACATGAGAGTGAATTAAATTTAATACCTTAAAACTTCTTTCAACTCTTTTAAAAGGTTGTCTTGTGATTTTAGTTAGCATGCAAGTAGTACATGAATTTGAATTTTTTATATCAAAAGTCAGAATTAAATTTGATTTCGTCATATCATTCAATTTTCTAAAGTTAACATGTCCTAGTCGCATATTGCCATAAATCACAAGACTCAACGATGTGAGCAGAAATCATATTATTATTATAGTTACTAACAACATTACATTTGAACATATTCTCACAAAGGTAACCCTTCCTTACAAACATATCCCCTTTAGAGAGAATAAATTTATCTCCTCAAATACACATTTGAAACCAAACTTATTAAGTAAAGGTATAGAAACCAAGTTCTTCCTAACTTTAGGAACATAAAATACATCTTTAAGAGTAATTATTTTTCCAGAAGTGAATTCAATCTTCACTGTTCCTTTACCTTTGACTTGGACAGTTGAGGCATTTCTCATGTACAAAACACTTTCATCTTCTTCATCAATGATCTTAAATAGTTCTTTGTTTTTGCACACATGGCGGGTAGCACCAGAGTCTATCCACCAAAATTCAACATCTTCAATCATGTTGAGTTAAGAAATGCCAGCAACAAGATTATCTTTTGTTGCACTTGAATTCTTCTCTTTGTTATTCCTTTTCAAGAACTTGCACTCATTTTTTAAAGTGTCCTTGTTTTTCACAATGATAACAACTTCCTTTTCTTTTCTTTCTTTGTTCATCATCACCATTGTGTTTTTCATGAGATTTATCAAAATCTCGATTTCTTTTCTTAAAAGTTTTGCTTGAATTTCCTTCCTCCGTTATACGGACCTTTTCATGAGAAAATTAGTTTTTAGTATCCTCTTGTTTATGGTACTCTTGTCATTCTATTATATAGGCATATTTTACAATATATGACTATCTACTTTGGATTAGTGTTTAAAATCCATTTGAAACTCTGACAACAGTTTTCAAAAGTATAAATTAACGACTCTTCTTGTATTTATTGCTAAGACGTTGATTTGATGATGTCAGTATGATCACTACTAAGAGTAATGCAATTTACCTGTGGATTTTCTTGTAGAAATTTTCCAGAAGAAATTCCAAAGCATTTTCCAGCGGACTTACCAGAAATAGAGAAATTCCCCGTAAATAAAAGTTTACTGCTAAATCCTAAGAAATTTTATCTTTTGCTGCGGAGTTTCTGGCAGAAATCATATCCTTGCGAAACATCTAATATCTTCCTGCCAAATTTTCTGGGTAAATTTTCGCAGATAATATCCGCAATAAAATCCTCAACAACATGAGTTATCTAATATCTTCTGTGATTGAACTTTTACATTTATGGCCTAGCATCAAATTCATTTGTAGCAATTTCATGATGATTTTTCCTCTTTCTTTTCTTGTTCTTCAACACTCACAGCTCACAGACAGGCCTCCTGAACTGATTTTTAGACATGGTGCTATAAATCCAACAATGCCTTGTGTAAGATGAAAAAAATTAGTTGAGAAGTTAAGAATCAGTTGAGAAGTTAGCTGAGGCTTTGTTTGGATGAGATTCTAGCTTATACCATAATATGTTGTTAGAAAAACCTTTAAATTGTTGCAAGATTCTTTTAATATATATTTCTTTTTCCATAAGTGCTTCTTGAGAAGTTTATCCAAACTAGGCTTGATCCAAATTGAGTTTTCTATTGAGTAATGCTCTTGAACGTTTTTGAGTTTTATTTGTATTTTTAAAAAATGTATGTTGCTTATTTATTATTACATGGTGATAGGTCTTGTTATAGGATTAGTTTGTTACAAATTTACAATACTTTCAATTAATCACAAATTATATTTGGTGTTTCTACTTTCTACTAGCTTGTATGTTTATACATTGGAATTTGAATATAAAGAAGCAGGAATAAAAATGCATACACATTTGACAACTTGGTTTATTTCAATTTTAGTGCTTTCCGAAGCTTTAGCATTGTATTTAAATGGTATTTGATCATAAGATGGAATATAGTGAAAAAACAATATGCAGTTTTTAAGTAACTATTGTTTTCAAAATTATCTTTCTTTTTGGTCTCATACCACATATCAAAATTTACTTGTTTCTATGTACTTGGAATGATATTAAGTGGAACACAAAGAATTGTTATATGTTGTCACTAGATTGTTGATTAGTGCATTTCAATTCTTGGCTTCTTGCAATTTTATGGTTTCATTCATGTATTTTCCATGTGTATTCTTGTGCACTACCTTCTTCATTAAATTTTGATGGATTTTAAAATAAAGATATGTTTCTTTATGTAGAAGGATTCTAAGAGGCATGAGGTTCTACGCGTGGATGTTTATTGCTTTTCTTTTTTCTCTTGAAATTAGTGTATGTACTTTATTTCACTCACTTTTTTTTTTCGAATCTCTTGCATTTAAATTTAGGCATTTTCAAATCAATTCCCTTGTTTTTTTTTATTCAGGAATGATTGTTTCCTTCTTCAATTCAATCATCGCAAGATATAGTTGTTTTTTCTACTTTGTTAGATTGTGAGGAAACTCTAGCATTTTTGGAGCTGCTCTATCAAATTTTGGTTTACAAAATTTAAGCTTCATAATCTTAAATTCTTTTAGGTGTTAAAAGATGGAAAATAAAATTGTCTTGCAAGTTTATGTACATTAAAAACTTTTGATTTGATTGATATTGCAATACTTTAAATTATTAATGTTTGTTTGTGATAGTTATAGTTTCAATTCTTGAATGTTAAAGATTTATATATATATATATATATATATAGAATTTAATGTTGCAAATTGTAATTGGTATTATTAATGCATGATTAGGAAAAACATTTGTAAGTAAACAATTATTAATAAATAATAATTTTTTGATTGAAATATTTTCCTGCAAAACATATTTCATGCAGATTTACTTTTAATATTTGTTGCGGAATTACATGGAAATTTTTTTCAAGAAACTTAGGAAAAATTTATCGGAAATTTTGTAGAAACTTTTCTTAAAATGATATTTTTATCCTTAAGTATTTGCTTCAAATTTTTCTCTATTTATTGTGAAATAAATCCATAGATAATTTCCAGTAGATTTAAAAATCCTTAAAAAATAATCATCTACAAAGGTTTTGCGTGGCGATAAAACTCCGCAGAAAATTTCTCATAAAACTTATTTCCTGCAAATTTTTGTCAAAATCCACACAAAAAAATAGATTTCTAGAAGTTGATCTTGTCCCTTTTTTTAGTTTATGTTTAACTATGTTAAAAATACCCATATTTTATTTTTTATTAACTAAAAATAGATTGAAATAAAAGAACAAAAATCTAGGAGACCTAAAACAAATCTAAGAGAGAAGAAAAAAAAAGTTGCAAAATCTATGCTATAGAACCATATGGCTGTTAAAGACTTTTTTTTTATTAAAAAAATATTTATCCATTTAAATTGGTATAATACATTGAAAACAATACAAATTCGACGTTGATAAATTGAAAAGGATGAATTTGCGAACAAACTTAAAACATCAAAATTTATAACATAAAATGACAAAATTGTCTAAAATATGACGATATCAAAATGACCAAAATATTCATATATATCTGAACGTAGTGTTGACGACTAAATCATTAATTGAATCTGTAATTGATTGTAGTTGATACATCAATATAATTCAAACGAAAACTATAATAAGACAGAAAACAAAACAACGTTGCATCAAGACAATGAACAAAACATCATATTGAAATGACAAAATCATAGAAAAATACAAAAGAAAAAATCAATTCTATATAAAAAATCACTTATTTAAATAAAAAATAAAAAAAAAAAGTAAATAGATAATTTCGAGTTAAAATATGACTTCTTTGATGGAAGGTTGATGGAAGAAGAAGGTAAAAAAAGATTTTGTTGCTTTTATAAGACTTAGAGGAGCTAGTTGAGAAAATAATAATTAAAATGTTAATTCAATACAATTAAATAATTTAAAGATACGTGAGATGCATGTTTTCTCTACTTTATGAAAGAAAATATTTAAATTTTCTATTTTGATTTTCGCCCTTTATATCGTGTCTCCTCCACACAATGGCCATGGTCAATAATAGCCCCCTTATCCATCAACCAACCCATTTAAAGAAAATATCTAAAGTGCAATAATTTAACTTTGTCATGAAGAAAGAGATTACCAACTTCTTGGTAGTCATAGAGTGACATGTTTATCTCTTTTATCTTCATGTTGACTTCAAATTAATAATACACCTCCTACTCCAATAAACAAAAACTATGGCATTTCTCACTATTGGCCACAATTGGTGTAGAATAAGGACCCCTTTTGTTCCATTATCCTACAAGGGTAGAAGACCATTCATCTCTAACTCAAATCATGAAGAAAAGAAAGACATTGGAGGAGGAGGAAAAGGCAAGTTGAAATGGAAATTATTGTTGAATGATTTTGAAAAGCTAATTGGGAAGAGGTCACAAAAGATGAACAATTTAAGTCCACAACAAAAGGGTGATTGGAAAGACTTGTTTTTAATGAGTATTTCTTTTGCTGTTTATGTTTACATATCTCAAAAGCTAGTTTGTGCTTATTGTGCTTGGATTTCTTTTATGCCTAAACATGTATGGTAGCTGTTAGCTATACTTTACTTTTTTATCACTCAATTTCATTTGCTGAAAAGCTATGAATTGTAGCCACTGGCCTTATATTTTAGAAGGGATTATAATTGTATATTATATAAGATAAGATAGATTTTTATGTAAATAAAAAAAGATGTATGTTATGTTTGGAAAATGCTAATGTAGATATACAAAAGGTATTGTGCATTCGGAAGTTTTATGAAATATGATTGGTGCGCTTTTTTCCTTTTGTTGATGAAATATATGAGTGGCATGTTGATAATGGATGGTGATTTTCAATTTATTTTTTAACTTTAACTTGTCACTCGCATATCCATATTCATTCCCTTTGTTTTATGTGATTCTAGAATTAAAATATTTAAAAATTTGCTACAAAATATTATTAAGACTTAATCAAGTGAAGCTATTGAAATGAATTTTTTTCTTTGGCACTTATGTAATTTTTTTTTTTATCTCATTTAGGTTCTAAACAAAACTATTTTTTTTTATGTATTAAGGTTAGATATTTGTCCTAATTGTTATTTGTCTAGTAAATTATAAGTAGTTTATTATAATTTTTTTAAGCAATACATGTAATATTTAATTTCAAAATTAAAAAACAAAATAATTAATATATCATTATCAATCAAATTTAAATTAAATTTAATTGAAAAACAATTATGTCATCTTTATTCAATTGTCAAGTTTGAGTGACAATTATTTGTATTATGCTATTCAAATCTTTCTATTTAGAGTGACAATTATTTGATCCATAATATATAAAAAATTATAAATTCTAAAAAAACTCATCCGCATAATCAATGTTTGGAGTGTGCATTTAGATAGATTTTTATTGTATTGATTTTTCTACAAAATTGACATTTTTGAACAAACACACGTTTAATCTCCATTTGGTTGACAATTTTTGAACAGTAACAACATTTGTAAATCCAATTTTTTTCTATATATTAGTTAAACATTTTACTAGTTCTATAGCTACATCAATAAAGATGTGATTTTTTTGTAAACTTTTGTCAAAAGGCTTTCCAATATATTCAATGTTTTATACAAAATCAATTAATGGAATGAGATAAAGGAATGAAAAAATTGATCGATTGGTAGAGGCATGAACTATGAAATTTTTTGGTATGATACTCTAACACGGTGAACACAAATATGAAAGAGATATAAAAAGATTAAGATATATCCAAGAGACTAATATTATACGGTTAAAATTTAGGTCAAATATTTTTACCTCCACTTATTTGATATTATCGATAATTTTTTTTTTTAGTTTGAATATTTTAATTTTTTGTTATACGTACTATTACCATACCTCCAATTTTTATTTTTTTTTTAATTTCTTTTGCATTTTCTATATTTTAAATTTTGCTAGTTTGATAGAAATTTTAGATTGATCTTATCCTTCTGATTCTCAAGGAAATGGTTACGGTAATCTGAAATTATTTTTGAATTTATTCCAACTAGAGATAAAACTTTTGTGCTCCTGATCAATAATTTATTTTTGAATTTAATCTAAAATTGAGAATTTTACTTTTAATTTATAAATTTAAGTGTTATAAATTTTAATTAACCAAATGATAAAAAATTCAAGAGTAAAGACCAACTTTAGTTAGGAAAACCGTTAGACCTAATTTAGTCCCTGAGAAAAAT
Organism: Cicer yamashitae; assembly: GCA_037974755.1. NCBI lineage: Eukaryota > Viridiplantae > Streptophyta > Magnoliopsida > Fabales > Fabaceae > Cicer > Cicer yamashitae. The sequence continues at coordinate 29,710,197 of JBBPBQ010020323.1, forward strand.
AAAGGTAACTTTTAGTCCTTGAGAAGATTAAACCAAAATAACTTAATCTCTACCTTCTTTACAATTTGTTTAGTTGATGAAAAAAAATGGAAGAAAGAAAAGTAAGTGAAAAGGAAATAGAAAATAAGTTGATTATTAAGTAGTTTGGTACAAGAGAAAATAAAAAGAAATGATGAAAGAAAATAAATATGTGTATTTATAAAATGACATAAATATTGTTAAGAAAAATTTTAAAAATAGTAAAAAAAATAATACAAATAATTATTTCATTACAATCAGCGAAATATTATAAAATATAAAAAGAAAAATAAAGAAAATAAATATATAAAATAAATTCCGTAACAATCAAAGAAAATATTTCAATATAATAAAGTACAAATATTGTATTTTTATACTCTATATATTCTAATTTTTTTGTTAATGACATTTATGTCATTGTATAAATACATGTATTGTTAGAAAATTTTCTAACGATGATCAGAAGTAGTCTTCATATATTTCTTTTCATTTTCTCTTAGGGTTTAATAGGTATGTATCGACAATGTAAAATTGTTTTATATTGTCCTTCAATAAGAAATATATTAAAGTTATTTTAGGTTGTTCATCGTCCTGAGTTTCACGTTTTCCATCTACAGTTTCCAGATGATACACCTATTATGGTGGAGCAGAGTTTGTCAAATATTCGAACAATTAAGGTCATATTGTTGTTGTGTGAACTAGTGTATGTTTTGAAAGTTAATTTCCAAAAAAGTATGAAGTTAATTTCCAAAAAAGTATGTTAATGGTGGTGAATGTGGGGAGTTATTGGTTGGAAGAAGTCATTCGGGGTCTTAATTGTAGGAGAGGTTAAATATATTTTAAGTACCTTGTTCTTCCAATTGGAGGCAATCCAAGAAGGTTATCTTGTTGGGCTCCTTTGATTGATCGGGAAGGGAAAAGACTATCTAGTTAAAAGGGTCATTTTCTATCTATGGATGACAATCTTGTTCTTCTCAAAGTTGTGTTGTCTGCATTACTAGTTTGGTTTCTCTCCTTCTTTAAGACTCCTTCAGGTATTATTTCTCATCTTGAATCTCTTATCAATTTTTTTTTTGTGGGGAGGGAGTAAGTGCGTAAGATTAATTGAATCAAATGAGATACAATTTGTTTGGAGTGTGAAAAGGATGAGTTGAGTGTTTGGAGGGTGTGTGAGATTAATTATGCATTATAAGGTAAATGGTGTTGGAGTCGTTATGGCGGAACGATATTATATGTATTCGGGAGGGTGTGGCAGGTGTGAGGAGTAGGAATGCAAGTTGATTTGATACTAATTTGAGTAGGATGACGGGGAATGGGAAAGATACAAAATTTTGGAATTGGTCGGGGTGAAGAGTTGAGGGGGAGTTTTTGAAGGTTGTTTGGATTAACTTTAGATAAGAATGTGTCTATGGCGGAGACGGCTAGGTTAGGGTGGGGGTTGATAGGAATGAGTGGAGGTGGATGAGACTTCTATTTGTTTGGAAAAATGAATTGGTTAAAGAGTGTTGTGTTTTGTTAGATAATGTGTCTTTGCAGGAAAATTTTCCAGACAAATGGGTGTGGGAACCCGAACATGATATGGTGTACAATGTCAAAAGCATGTACAAATTACTTACATATGACGAGGAGGCTGAGAAGTCAACCATGTAACACTTCACTTGGAATAAGGCAATACGGTTAAAAGTCTCATTATTTATATAGAGATTGTTCAATGATAGGTTGCTTATAAAAAAAAACTTGACAAAACGTGACATAATGCTCACCAATTCTATGTTGTGTGTCGCAAGTTGTGGTTGGGAAGAAACTTCACAACATCTCTTTTTATTTTATGTTTTTTGGTCAAGTTTGGTATGTAGTTTTGGAGTGGTTGGAGATTTGTAGTGTTCTAGCACATGGTGCGGTTAATTATGTTCAACAAGTTTGTGGATTGCATCTTCCTAATAAGAATTCTTAAGCGAAACTTCATATAATTTGGATGACTTCCATTTGAGTAATTTAAAAGAAGCCAAATAGTTGGATCTTTGGTCAAAATGATAATTTATTTAATCAATTAATTGATCGAATTAAATTAGTTTATTAGTGGTGGCTAAAAGTTAATTTTAAAGATTTTGAGATTGATGTCAATCAATGGTGGCTCAATCCTCGGGCTTGTCTTAGTTTTGCTATTGATTATTAAGGGAGTGTTTTCTTAGTTGCGGTTCTTTTTTCTTGCCGTTTGTTTGGTTGTTGGCTAGGTGGTTTTACTTATAAACTCTTGATGTTGGCCAGGTTGTTTCACTTATAAATTCTTAATGTTCAGGTTGTATTTTTTGTTTTTTTGCTTTTGTTGGCACGACTTGCTGTTAAAGGTAATAAAAAAAGTGATTTTCATGTTAAAAAATTGAGATTAATATTTAGAGACTTTTTAACAAAGAAAAATCTATTTTGTTTTTCTTAGCTGCAATCAAAATCACTTTTTTAAAATAATCAATTACAAAAAATTGATTTTTGAGGGAAGTTACTTGAAATAGCTTTTCATTTTCATTTAAAGTCATTTTTATCTTTATATTATAATTTTTTTTTAAATTTGTAATCAACCGATGAAAAACTCTTTAAAGTGATTATTTTAAAAATAATAATTTTTTTTTTGTAAAAAAATTGTAACAAATAGACCCTAAATTGATGTGTTAAAATCAATTATTCTCATTGACAATATAAAATAACTTTATACTGGTGCATATAAATTACACTATTTCATTTACACTAATTGAAGAAGATTATTCTCTTTCTCTTGGTAAAAAGTAGATTATTCTCGTATTATTAATTCAATCCTGCTTTATCTATACTCTATTTTTAACACATCTTTGCACAAAATAACAATAATTTAAGATACACTTGTCATTTATCATTTGTATTTATTTTTCACACTACTATTTAAATAAATAAATAACTTAATTAAGCTTATATATAAGTAAGCTATTTCATATAAGCTACATGTTGAGCTTATCGAAATAACCTGAAAATGACCAGCAGATATGTAAAAAGTTGTTTCCATAATCTATACCAAGCACAGCCGAACAAGTTGTTTATACCTTAATCCAAACAGACTCTGTATTAAACAGTTTGGTAGTATTGTCAAACACAATTCCTCTATAGAAGAGTGAAATCACAACTTTTTCCAACATCTGATTGTTCCACTAGCAAAGATAAGTAGTAAAACTACAATAGTTACCTCAAGAGTACAAAACATGGTGGCCTTTCATAGGATGTACGTAATCAATTGTCGATTCAACAATGCTCTTGAATTGTTGTTCAAGAGTTGAATTAATCAGATTTGGGCTTTTCACTCTTGAAGAGTGTGATAAAGCTATAAAACACTGAAAGAAACCACTGCCAAATAAGTACGGGCCAATTTCTTCTCTTAGGTACTGGTTGAGGCCTTGGTCCAAATATTCCTTTATAGATCTCTTTCTGCTTTTGATAAATTGCTTTGTCATGTTCAGCAAGTAGCTTCAATTCTCTTGCAATTGCTTTATCCTCAGGTGCATATTTACGCGCTTTTAGAAAATCTTCCCTGGCAGCATCTGTTTGCCCAAGTGATGCTCTAGCCTTACCTCTCCTAAATAAGGCCTTCACATTGTTCTCATCTTCACCCAATACCTGCAAGTTTCACCAATGACTCATGTAGGAATAGTTTGTTTCAACATTAGAATCATATTCTAAGGAAATGTTCCTACTGTTACAATTTTTTTTCTATTGAGGTTAAAAGGTCAAACTCTTACAACTAAGCTGAGACCTCATAGACAAAAATACTACTACAATTTACAAGTATGTTTGGTAATTATATAATGTTCCAGGTAATATTTTTGTTTAGTTAAAAAACATATAGTCAATAGTAAATAAAAGTGGTAGAGTGAGATGGAAGTGAAAATTTATAGTTGGTTGAGTTTTTAAGTAACTTCTGCTCCCATGGGAATGTTAACTCTTTATCATGGGAATGAAAAGGGGAAAACATGAGTGGAGTATATTCCTGGGATCCATAATAGCACGGAACTTTTTAAAAAAATATGCATCAAACATGGGAATATTACAATCCCAAGCTCACGTTCCTGAAAACATTTTTGCATATCTTGAAACTAACATACTCTAGGGTGTGAAATAATTTCTGTTTCACTCAGAAACTTAATGCAGTGCAACGTTAAGATTCTAAATTAGAGCTAAAACAGCTCTTTGAGGTCAACAGGTATATATTTTCCTTGACTATAAATATGACAAAATATGCTTAAGAGTGAAGGGTCCACACTCCACAACTTCTGTCTAAGAATGCCTTGACCAGTTAATGATGCAAAATAAACAGCATGAATTTTCCCTTCATTAAGATTAAAAGGAAACCTTATGACAAAAAGCATGAGCAGCCTCCAATGTGTCAATAGAATTTTACCACCTCATTATTGTGTGACCATGCTAAAAGCAGCATAATTATAATTTTTTTAATTATAATGGACTCAAAACCCAAAACTGAGTGAAAGGGATTTACAGAAGAAGAAAAAGTGCTATTTTATTCTAGAAAGAATCTTAGAGCTCCAATAAATAGAATAAAAAAATGAAACATATTTTATGCGGAGATGACTTTTAAAGTCATATACTTACAATGGTGCATTGTCCTATAGCTTCTTCATAACGGTTCAGCTTAATCAGACAGGCTGCCGTGTTAAGATGGCATGGATTCTTTACGGCCAGAGCCATATCCCTATATTTCCCAAACAACTGGAACATGAAGTCATCTCCCATATAAGCTATGGCCTGACAAGAACCAAGACAATCCAGAATTTAACAAACCCAAATTAACATAGAAAAAAGCAAGAACCATGTCAAAGAGCATAAGAAACACAAGTGTGTAACCATTTCATACTGTTGCATGGCCTCCTCTAGTTTATTTTCTTGAAACAGAGCATTTCCATCCATTTTTCTCCGATCGGCTGTACCAATCCTTTCCTCCACGGTCATATCACTGCGAGCTTTTTCCTGTGAATTAGGACCTATAAGCATTTTACTAAGTCGATGGCTATACAATAATTTAATGCCAACTTACATCTTTTGTTTCATCAAAACCAATGAGCTCAACTTCATAAACTAAATCTGCCATGGGTGGAACATTTGGAAAAGAAAAGCTTCCTTCTTTTCCGTATCCTAGTTCCCAGCTCACACGCAGCAATGCTCGCTCCCCAGCTTTCATGCTTGTAACCCCAATGCCCAAGCCAGTCATTTCTTTCTTCTCTGTTTCAGTGGAATCCATCAAAACGAAATAACAAGTTCGGTAAAACACACATAGAAAACAAATATTTCTTCTTTTTGTGTTTGGGGGGGAGGAGCATTTGAGTCTAACATAGCAGCTGTTGGTCACACTATGCTTGAACGTCAAGTCAAAATTGCAGAAAGTTAACAATGCATGTGTAGTAATTGAAAAGAATGGAAGACAAAATATTGAACAAAATTCGTTTCTTCAAACTTGTACAAGTCGCCCTTTCATTTGACAAAACTCATTGGCAAGGGTCCAAGACTAACAATTACAGGAGATGAACACTATAATTTGACATTGTGTTCTATTACCAATATATAAACAGGAAATAAACGATTTAGAGAATAGATATAAGAATCCTAGTAAAAGAAAATCCACAAATCCAATTGATCAGTGGACACAAGAAATCCAATAGTTTGAACTTCCACCATACCTTTTCCTAATATCATCTCAATTGGTCGTTGCTCCTGCCATGTATCTTCAAATTTGTGCTCCGTTCCCTCAGCCCATGCCCTATAATGGACTGCCACCATAAACCATCCAGGTCAAAATTGTGACTTCAATCGAACCAAAAAAAAAAAAAAAGGCTATGCAAATAAGAAGAGTACAAGACTAGATATTAAGAACTAACGTTTGATCAATTTTGCTTCTTCTAAAATTTTCCCCCTATCGGCCTAAAGAAATAAGATTTCCTTATGGTAAAACAAAACTAGATGTCCTAACATTTTACACGTTCATACAAAACATTGCCATATATGGTAGGGATCATACATTTTGATCCCTAAAATTAACAGAATTCCAAAATATCCTTCAAATTGAAAATCCTTGATCACATTAGTTCCTTTGAAACAACTTCAAGAACTAAATTGAACTACCAAAAGGACTAATGTGATCAAAAGATTTTCAATTTCATGAATCATTTTGAAACTTCAATAAATTTAGTACCAAATTGCTCAACGCCTATGATTTCAGACAAAAATGATGATTCACTCATTGCTTATATTATAGCTGAAGTTGCTATACACAGAAAGATACGATGAATGCCATTCCAAATTAAAAAAATAAATAATAATAATCTGATATCACTTGATATGATACTGTAGTACTTAAGCATATATCCCTTTCATTTTCACAAGCAAGTTCAATTTTTATATTGCAACTTACCAATGTTAGAAATTAGTATTGTTATTATTTTGCTGAGGATGGAGATCGAACCTACGACCTCCTTTATCACTCCACTCCTAACTCTCCCATCTCACCCACCAAACTAACCTTATATCGCTTTATCACAAACAAGTTCAAATGATTTAAGATACACACAATTGCATATCGACATTCTACAACTCTAGACCATTTTTCTACTAGCAAGAAACATGTATCATGAAATGAACTGCATAGTTTTTTCACACTAATTACAAGCATGACATAGTCAAATCACGATTAAAAAAGGTACTTACTGAAGCATGTTGAATACTTGGAAGGTTTTTTACCATGACCTTCCTTAACTATTTGCTTAGTGACCTTCTCATGAAGAACCTCAACTTCAGAATCAACTTTTGGAGGTCTACTCACTAATTCCTCTGGTGTTTCCCCTTTACCATTTGCAGAACTTTCATCAACCACTTCGTCTACATTTTCTTGACCTACAATCATCAACAATACCAAAAAAAAAAAAAAATAGTGATTTTCTCAATCGTATAAGAAATTGAAACAAAAGAATATTATTCTTTTTAATTACCGAGTGTTGATTGGGGTTGAGGTTCTTGAACTTCTTGCATGCTGTAAAATCTTATTGCATAGAAAGAATCAAATGGGAGAAAGAAAATTGGTTAGATGATAATGTAAAATAGTGGAAGACTCTTACGTTGACCAGATCGGTTTTTGTTCGTGTCTCGATTGAAGAAGATTCTAGTTCTAGAGAGAGAGAAGAGAGAGAAAGAGTGAAATGAAATTACAAAGTGAGGAAGGAGATTAATAAAATTTTGTAATAAAAATACGCTTTATATATAATTAATGAAGGTAAAATTACAAAGACATGATTAATGGTGAACTAGAATGACAAGATAGACACTTAAATTTTTCCTTTTTTACTTTTTTATTTTTATGAGAGAAATTTTTTACTTTTTTAAAACTATGTTTTATCTTATTAATTATATCTAATAATATAAAACATAATTTTATTACAATTTTATCAACCAAAAAATTATCATTCTAAATTTATTATTAATTAAAATAACTCTAATTAAAATAGTAATTAAAGATATTATCATTCAATATTTATTATAAATATAAAGAAGTGATAAATTATTATTAACTAAAATAACTCTAATAGATTTATAATTTTTTTCAAGAAAATTTAAATTCCATCTACAAAATTACGAAGTCAAAGTCGACTAAATTTACGTGGTTGTTTGACTGTAAAAACAATAGTTTATACTACTTTGAATGTTAAAAATTAATAAACAAATGATAACAATATTTGTTTTTACTAAAAAAAATATAGGAGTATTCTTATTATTACTATATTACTGGTTTGCATTTAGTTTCATTTATCTACATAGTTACATTTTGTAGTGATTATTGAATTTTATTGTAATTATTGGATTTTATTTTATTTTTATGAAAAATAAATTCAATTTGTGTAAATTATATTTGTTTTAGTTTGAGGTAGATTGAGAGGAGCTGAGAGGATGAAATATTTTATTTGAAATGTGTTTGATTTAATTTTTAAGAAAGAAAGAAAATTTCTTCTAATCTTTCTCCAAAATAAAAAATTTGATAAAGAGGCAGAAATGATTAAAATAACTAAAAAATTATTTAAAAATTTTTTTCTTCCTTCAAACAAAACACATAACCATTTAAAATGTCTATTTTTCTCTTTATTTTCTCCTTTTAAATTAAATATATTTTCACTTCACTTTCCTCCTTTCTTTCCAGTTAAATATATGATGACGATGAAGAGTTAATTTAGAGTATATATAAGAAGAAACTTTGAAGTTTAAACGATAGGTTTTTTTTTTTTTTAATCATACTAGTATTATATTTTAACAAAACCTTTGAACATTCTTTACAGTAGTTTAAAGTTTAAACGACGTGTAGTTAGTATATTTTTGGTTGCATAAAATGTCACCTTCTAATGAGTATGAAACACGTGAATGAATTGTTAATTAATCATGCTTCTTTGTTTCTTTAGTTTTCCCTTCAAGGAAAAAAAACTTGAGGAAAATTAAAAATACGGCTCTTTGGATATTGATATTGGATTTGAAGATCAAAATTTAAATTGCAATTGAGTTTCTTAATATCGAGTTGTTTATTAGGTATAGTTATTACAATCATATTTTTAATTATTTATAAAAATTGTTATATGTTACATTTAGTAAATTTAATGTTTAATTTTTTGTTTTTGTTTATAGATCTCTTATAGTTGTCAATTTTTTATTGGTAATGTGATGATGATGATTCAATGTTGGTGATTGGTAATAGTGATGCGATGAAAGAGAAAAGAAGAGAGAACTCTCACTCCCAAACTTATTTCTGATTTTGGATGGGAGACTAAAACATATCACTTTGAACTTTTCTTCATTTCTTTTTTCCAATTCATTTTTAATCAATTTAATTACTTAATTTCATTTTTTTAATTATTTAATTTAGTCCTCTGTTACGTCAAATTGCCACGTCACTCATCTTATAAATTTTTTTTAATAGCAACTAACGACATAGATGATTTTAAAACTAAATTACTTATAAGGTTTAAATTGAAAAAAAATTACATAAACAAAAATAAAAAAATGCGAACTTATATGGATGAATCAAATATTTAAACCTTTATTAAATAAACTTGATGTTTACTTTATATCATAACTAAAAAAAAAAACACACCTTACTGCAGACTCAAACTAAGTGATAAAATTACTTAACGTATCACTAAAATGTGATATGATTTTGCTTATTTATGAGGTATAAATGTTAAAAACTGTTATTAGAGAATGGTTTAACATTAGGTAATTGACTCACTCTACCATTCGAGTTCACAACTCATAAAATGGACCCCTTATGCTGAATTTCAATAATTTCATGAATTAATTGTACTATATCCAAGTTGTGTATTTAAGTTCTGCATGCTTTAATGAGATATATAACTCAGAGCAACACTGCTATACCATGGTATCCTCCCAATACTTCAACCTTCTAGGTGCAATACTGATTCATAGAATGACTGAGTTGTTAAACTCATAATTTCTTATTAGTAAAATGTGTCATTTTCATTGGAGAATTCTCATTTAAATAATGATGTTACAAAATGATATGAGTCTTACTATAACGGTTAATCTATAGCTGAACTATTTAATTATGAGAATAATTACATAATTACAAATATAATCAAATTTGCACAATTAGTGATTATGAAACTGCCAATTCCATTGACATCCCCCTCAAATTGATTCTGGTGAGTCTATAAGCATCGCTTTGCTGATTAGAAAATATGTCGTTGACGTGTCAATGATTTGGTGAGGATATCCGCCAACTGAATCGATGTTGAGACATGAGGCAGAATAATAACTTTGCGGTCATAGGCTTCCCTAAATGAATGACAATCGACTTCTATGTGCTTCGTTCTTTCATGGTATATTGGATTTGCTGCAATTTGTATGGCACTTGTATTATCAACAACAATGGAGTTGGTTTTGTGTGAAAAACCAAGTTCTGAAAGAAGGCCGCGCAACCAAATAATTTTTGAGCATGCTGCATACATGGACTGGTATTCTGCTTCAATAGATGATTTAGATACGAAATCTTGTTTCTTGCACTTCCAAGAGATAAGGGCATCACCTAAAGACATGCACCAACCGTGGTAGATTTTCTTGTGTCTGGGCAGCTAGCCCAATCAACATCACTATATGCTTGAAGTTGTATTGTTGAACCATTAAGGAATAAGAGACCGCGACTAGGAGTACCCAATAGGTATTTGATGATTCAATGTACAACTGAAAGATATGTCTAGGATTTTGCATGAATCTACTAACTGTATGGACAACAAAAGAGATATCGAGCCTTCTAATGGTACGATAGATAAGACTGCCAACCAACTTCCGATATAACATGGGATCTATAAGGAGTTCACCTTCATCCCGCCTTAACTTGACATTAACTTCCATGGGATTTTCAACAACAGCGGCGTTGGTAAGACCTGCTAGATGAATTAAATCTTGAATATATTTGTGTTGAGTAATAAAGATGCCTTTTGGTTGGAAGTGAACTTCTAAGCCCAAGAAGTAAGTGAGCTGCCCAAGATCTTTGATGTGGAAAGTGGAATGCAACAATTGTTGGATTGCCTCTTGATTTGAACCAGTGATGACAATGTCATCCACATAAACAAGGAGTATCACAATTCCTTTCGATGTTCGTTGTGTAAATCGAGATGGATCATAGTTGCTTTGGATGAAGGAAAAGCCAAGAAGTGTTGTTCTAAACTTCTCAAACCACACTCTTGGTGCCTGTTTTAACCCATACAAAGAACGTTTTAGTTTGCAAACATTATTAGGTAAAGTGGAGGTCATACTAGTAGGAAGTTTGATGTAAACTTCCTCCTTGAGGTCACCATGAAGAAAGGCGTTCTTAACATCTAGCTGGTGTATTTGCCAAGATTTAGATGCAACAATGGCTAGAATAGTGCGTAGTGTTTGGCCACGAATGGAAATGTCTCATCATAATCAAGGCCAAATTTTTGCTTATTTCCAAGAACCACTAACCGAGCCTTGTAGCGATCTATGGATCCATCTGAACGAAGCTTTAATGTGAATATAAATTTGCTGCCAAAAGGTTTAACATATAAGGGACAAGGAACAACATCCTATGTTTAATTCTCTTCTAGTTCTTGCGAGTACTACGACGTAATGCTACTGGTTCTTGTTGAAGTATCAGATCAGCAGCCAGAGAATGATCGGGCGAAGGTTGTGGAGGTTTTGGACGTCTTTGGTACACCAAAAGAGGCTTAGGTGCTGGTTCTCCTACATAATTGTTAGAAAATATAGGCAAAATAGATGTGGATGTCGGAGAATGAGCATCTTGGTTAGCAGAAAAAAAATGTATTCTCTTGAAAAATAACATTTCTAGAAACTCGAATCCTATTTAGATTAGGATCATAGCATATAAAACCTTTTTGGTGGCTTGAGTAACCAACAAAGACAGATTTAACAGATTGAGCTGTAAGCTTGGTGCGTTCTAGGGCTGAAGATGAACATAACAAACACAATCAAAGGTACGAAGATTGCTATAAGATGGTTGTTGTTCATATAGCCTTAAAAATGGGGAATCATTGTTTAAGGCTTGAGGGCAGCTGATTAATAAGATGGACAGCAGTGGAGAGAGCTTCACACCATAATCAAGAGGGTACAAGGGAGTCCAACATGAGAGTACGGACAACATCAAGGAGATGGTTGTTTTTTCTTTCCGCTACCCCGTTTTGTTGGGGTGTAAAAGGGCATGACCTTTGTGATATAATGTCATTTGTCTGCAAGAACTCCTGAAATAAAGAAGATGTATATTCCCCTCATTGTCAAAACGCAAAATTTTAATTATAGATGAAAATTGAGTTTGAACGTAGGCATGAAAAAACTTAAATGCAGAAAATGATTCAGCCTTAGAGCCCAAAAAATAAATCCATGTAAAACGACTATAGTCATCAATAAAAGTGATAAAGTACTTATAACGAGCATGGGATATAATAGGTGTTATTCCCCATAAATCATTATGGATCATGTCAAAAGGTTGATTTACATTTGTTTGATGAATTGGAAATGGTAGAATTTTACTTTTACCAAGTTTACAAGAAATGCAATTAAATTGAATAACCCTAAGAGATGGGGACTTTTTATTGCCAAGAATTGCAGATTTCATCAAGTCATAAAGTACATTTGAGTTTGGGTGACCAAGACGCTTATGCCATGTTTGGAAATCAACAATTGCATAACTACAAGAAATAAAGGACAAAAGAACATGGGAACTTCAGTGAATAAAGAGGAAAAAGACGTCTAACTTTAGGCTCTGTCGCAATCATCTTCCCTAATTGTTGATCCTGCACAAGACAACCAGATTTTGAGAATTCAACTCTACAATCATTGTCAACTAATTGACCAACTAAAATAAGATTACTAGTAACACTAGGGGAAACATAAACGTTGGTGAAAGATGAAGAAATATCACCAATTTCTGTAATAGACAAATTGTTTCCATCAATAATTTGTATTTAGAGATTACTAGAGTAACTTGTAACATTGGTAAGGGCAGCAACATTGTTGGTCATATGATTAGATGCCCTTGGGTCAAAATACCAAGGAGAATCAAGGGAAGTAATGTTACCTGAAAACCCAAAACAGAAAAGGCTGAAATGATCATTTGTTGAACCATTTCAGGGGTTAAGGCTGGAAGAGTGGAATGTGGATTTTGGTTCACAGAAATCGGAGCTGTAGAAGGACCAACAAATGCAGTGAAGGCTGTTGCAGTTTTCTTCGGTGGTCTGGTTGGACATTCTTTAAGGATATGACCATCCTTTTTGCAGTAATTACAAAACTTTTTAGGACAGTTGGAAGCAAAAAATCCATGTCCTTTGCAAGAGAAACATTGGACAGTACTCATGTCTCGCCCACGAGGTCGGCCTTGTACCACATATGCCACAAGGATAGAAACGACCTTTTGTTGTTCCATGGTTGTCTGAGTGAGAAGACGTTCCTCACGAAGCAGCTCATTGAGACAAGTATCCAAGGATGGGGTAGTAGCTCGGTTCATGAGATTGGACCTTAGTCCCTCAAAATCAGATCTCAATTTCATCAAAAATTGATCGCGTTTGGTAATCTTGTGAACTTTTTGCACAGTAATTTACCCTTCACTTGACAAATCTTTATAGACAATGTATAAAATGAGAATAAAACTCAGAAATGGAAAGACTTTCCTATTGAAAAATTGCAATTTCATGTTCAAGCTGGAATCGCCGTGTAGCGTTGTCTTGGCTGTATATTTTCTTCGAGTAGTCTCACATCTTTGCTGCCGTAGCGAAAGGTCAGAGATTGAGAACGATATTAGGATCAACAGAACCTATGATCCATGCCATGACTTGTGCATCTTTGACTTCCCATTTGGCATAGGCATCCTTCTGCGTCTTCTCAGGGGCATAATCGCTTCCATTGACATGACCCCAAAGCTCTTTTCCTTTAACAAAAATCTGGAGCTGAAATGCTCATGTAGAGTAGTTTTTTCCATTAAGACGCACAAAAAGGATATCGTGCTTGTCGGTGAACATGATGCCGATTGGAAACAAATGATGAGAACTTAAGAGACATCAATTGTAAAACAGAGAATGTACAAACAACAGCAAAATTATGATCGACATCAATGAGGAACTAAGATTTCAAGAAAAAATAGAGCAGAAACAACAAGGAAACTATGATTGACGTCGGCAAGGAACTATGATTTCAAGAAAAAGAAAAATCGAGGAACTCAAGATTTGATCGCAGAAAATAGAGATATCTGATTTAAATTACAAGTTTGATACCATGTTAAACTCAAAATTTCTTATTGGTAAAATGTGTCATTTCCATTGGAGAATTCTCCTTTAAATAATGTTGTTACATAATGATATGAGTCTTACTATAACGGTTAATCTACAGCTGAACTAATTAATTATGAGAAAAATTACATAATTACAAATATCATCAAATCTGCACAATTAGTGATTATGAAAACTGTCAAATCTACAAGTATTGTCTTACAAAATTTACACACCCAAATAATGGAATGAGAAGTTGAAGGACAATGAAGATTAGAAAGGAAAAAAAAAAAAAAGGAACAAGATGTATACATTTATATGACCTGTAACCTATGCACACCAAATAAATACAGCTCTGGAAAACAGCAAGGAAGCTGATAAAAGATACACCTCCTTGCTGAAAGCAAATAAATGCATAAGGGACATTATTCAGCAAACTATTTGATTGATAATTGTTTCCCTTAAACAACACACTGATCCAACCATAAATATTGTAGCGAATCCATGGTCAAGTAAGCTGCTAGGGCAACTTTTTTTTAAGGATCTTGTATATTTATCAAGAAGCTTAACTATATGAGAAATACCATCCTTTCTATCATGAATCAACAACCAGCAGCCTTCAAGAAATTATCATATGGACGTGATGCTGGTAGTTGAAAGAAGGCGGCCTGATGCTGATATGCTGTTGCACAAGGTCTTGGACCAGTCTCAGGCAATGTGCTGGGTGGAGTAGATCCTACATTTGAATCCAAGAATGGATTTCCACTCTGCAATTCAAATGGAAAAGGAATAAGTTGTTTGTTGTAGGAAACAAGATAACTTCAGCTTTTTAAAAATGGATGACAATGGCATCCAGTAAATAGGTCAGTGTAGAATTTAGGCTTAATTACTCCATTGGTCCATGAACTATTTAGCAATTTCTAGGTAGGTCTTTGAACTAAAAAAGTTTGTATTACGTCATTGAACTTGTCAATCATTTGTAAGCACCTGAAATTTAATCAGGTCCTTAAACTTTATAAATAATTTATGATCAGGTGACTAGTTCAGAGACCTAATTACAAATTATTTAAATGAACTTTTAAATAGTTTGTAACTGAACCTCTAAACTTGTCACTTGATTACGATTTATTTAAATTTCTAGGACCCAATTAAAATTCAAGAACCCAATTGTAAAAGAGTGACAAGTTGAGGACCTAACTACACACTTTTAGTTCAATGACCTATTTAGAAATTCTCAAATAGTTCAGAGATCAACAAATAATTAAACCTCAAATTTCATGATTAAATCTTTACTTCAAAAAGTACAGTTTGAAGTGCCCAAAATAAATCACAGATGAAGAGATCTCAAAGCGAGCAATATTTATTTCAAATTCAAAATTGCAGAAAGTAAAGCAGTACCAAAGGAGGCAAACTCTGTTGAACATTGGAATTTGTGGGTTCATCCTTTCCCTGGTTGTAATGAGGAGCAGGAATCCTAAATGAAATGCCATGTAATGGATGGGCACCCATGAAAGTTGAAATCTTCTGTTGCTTTCCCGCGAGGAGGGCCTCACAATGGAGAGCCATTTCTTTATATGGCATGTTAGAAGGTGTTGAAACAGAAATCCTTCCTACATGATGTGTTGTCTCCAAAACCTGCAGATGAATTATCATTTTTATAACTCATTATTTTTCAGAATTAATAATACAACTAGATGAAAAAATTAAAGAAAGAAATGGGTGAGTGTTGAAGAGAATCTTTTTTAAAACACAGAATTTATTCTATTCTCAACAGTCAATATAGCTATAAAGAAAAACAAAATTCAGCCTGGATCCAGCATTTGAAAAATTGACTAGTCAATATGGAACACAGTAGAAAGAATGCCCAGATAAAAAGCATGTCCATTAACATGGAAATGGACACACAGCCATCACGACCACTATGACACTACAAAATTCAGTCCCATAGGATTTGAAGTGTCCTAATATCCTAGGGAGCATGGAGAGACACCCAAGTACTCAACATATTTGAAATGTAATATAAGAATTTTGTGCCAGGTCCTGTTTGATACAAGTGTCCAACACTGACAAGGCTCCATTTGTTGGAGCTTTACTGCTTGTGTCATGTCTTAAGAAGTCTCTGATATGTGACCAAATTAAATACAACTCTTTCATTCCTTGTTTTCCTTTGCATTAAAACTTGTTTTAGACTATCAAGAGAGTACTGCCACTGTTTTCATTTCATTCATGGCTAACTAATAAATTATAATTTTAAAACACAAAACCTTCCGAGCTTTAGGGATTGAGATCCTTCCATTACATCTACTCTTATTTTTTTGATAGGTTCCACCACTACATCTACTCTGATTCTCAACAGGAAAATACCCGCATATTTGTGGATTCGATATGAAATTTATTTTTGTTTCTATAAAACTGAATGAATATAAGCATACCTTTTTAGTTTAGTTTTTCCAAGGTCAGGAAATACACTTGACTTTTATGTGAAAGCCATTTTCGTGACTTTCCAACCCAATAGCTTAAGTTATTAAGTGTAGGTCACGAATGGTTTATATTTCCAAGAGTGAACACCCATACTTGTCTCTCAGAAAAAATATGAAAACCTATTTGATCCCTCAGAAAGAAAAGTATCCTTTTGATTCTCAAAAAATTTAAATGTAAGTCAAAAAAGTCTTTGATGGGGACTAAAATATCCTAAAAAGGATTACTCTAACAGATATTTGAGAACCAAATCAGTCTCAGTGTTTTTCCTCAAGAAGCAGCTTATGTTTTTACTCTGTTTGCAATTTCTGTGCTTGTACAACACTTGTTGAGAACAAATTGCAATTTTAGGAGGACTAATAAAAATTGCTTATGACATGTATATAAATGGTTTTCAGGTTATTTCAATAAGGCCTTCTAGGTAACTTATAAAAACAACTTACAATTTATATGAATGCAGTTTGAAAAATATGAGTAAATTTATGTGTTTCTTGTGAGATCACACCTATTTATAATGATGTTGCGATAATTACACTCAATGTCTAGGAAGTTGTGTTGACTAGGACTACTAACAATTAGTCTAGGATGTTGCACAATCAAAGAATAATAAAAACATACAGAGAATTTTAACACTCCCCTCAAGCTAAGGCTTACTATGCTTTATGCTTGTTACATCAAAACATTTTATCACCAAAATTGAAACTAAGTTTGACAACTGTTGGACTTGTTTGAGAAGAGAATGCACCATTAATGATTTATGTGTGGGTAAAAAGTCACCACCGGATTGATCATCGGTGGGAATAAAACACGCCACTAATATGATTCATATGTGGGAATAGAGTCACCACCGGATTGATCGTCGGTGGGAATAAAAGGCGCCAGCAATATGATTCATATGTGGGAATAGAGTCACCACCGAATTGATCGTCGGTGGGAATAAAAGGATTGTCTGAGTAAATGGTATCTTGTCCTTGATACCAAGTTCCAACAGCAGCAGTCCAATCTGCGTAATTGGCAAAACCGACCAATTTTTCGCAAGGAATGAGCGGAAGAGTAGTGAAACTAAAAGCGCAAGAAAATGCAACAACAGATACAGTGCCAGACATGGCGATCTATGCGAAGGGAAGATGAAAGGTGCGGAAAAATCACCAAAAGATGGTAAACACCTCAGAATGTGGCAAAGGGGCTCCTGATATGGTCGACGCTCAAAAACGGTAGCCGAAGATAAATGCAGCGCGGATTTTGTAGCGGTGGGTGGGGTCCACACACAGAGAAGGTGGAGGCGCATGTGGTGGCTATTGGCGACGGGAAAAGCATCGCTGTGCTTGCTGGAGGATTGCGCAATGGTTTGTGGTGGTTTTAGGCAGTGGGTGGCACTGGAAAAGGTGCAGCTGGTGTTGACACAACAATAACAGTGTAAATAAGCACAAAACTATGGAAAAAACGCTGGTTATGGCGCAGCTGAAAAATGCAGAGAAGACAGCGGAAGGGCCGCCGGAGTTGACGATGATGGACAATATGTGGCAAAAAATTAAAAGATTGAAAGGTGGTGCTGCCGCCGGCAGCAGCTGTGAAGCACAAAGACAAGTCACATAATCAAAAACTGCTCTAATACCATGAAAAATACGAGTAAATTTATGTGTGTTTCTTGTGAGATCACACCTTCTATTTATAATGATGTTGTAATAATTACATTCAATGTCTAGGAAGTTGTGTTGACTAGGACTACTAACAATTAGCCTAGGATATTGCACAATCAAAGAATTATAAAAACATACACTGAATTTTAACACAGTTTAACTATATTTCTCATTTGACTACAAAAATAGCTTAACATAAATGTTTATATGATAAACACTTAATCATTAATAGTTAAGGCTTATCAAAATTTCTCATTTGACAACTCTAAATGTGTGTTTTGATTAGCTTATCAAAATATCATATAATCAAACTTCTTAAGGCTTTGTTTGTGAGTTTGGGTTGGAGGGAAAAGGAGCACTTTGAAAAAAGGAAGGAAAAAATGGAAAGAATGAAGGGCTTTGGGAGGCAAAGGCTTTGTTTTTATTTATAAAACAAAATCCCTCTATTTTGGAGGAACTCAAAAATTGTATTGGAGGAGGATTTTGGAGGGTTTTGAGGGGCACTAAGACAAATTATGCAAATCGTTTTCATGTTGTTATAATAATACTCTATAAATTAAAAATATATTAATCATATGCATTTTTTTACTATTCTCTACAAAATCACTCTCTTAAAAAATGTAAAAAATTTCTCTCTATTTCTCTATTTTCTCTCTATTTCTCTATTTCTCTCTATTTCTCTCTATTTCTCTATTTCTCTCTGATTTTTCATTTTTCCTTGTAACTTAATTAAAACCAAACATGTTATTAATGTGTACATATCAATGAACAGAAAAACTTACTGAACCCAAAATGTCGTCAACACTCAACAGGCTTTGATTTTCTGAAGGTTGTTGTTGTGCATCAGCATTAGCTTGGTTTTCCAAACCACAAGCTGGAATGTCATCATCAATAGTAAATAATGGAATATCAACCTGCATAATTACATGAAGGTGAACTGTATAGGTTAAAAATTAAGGTAAATAATTTTTAAAAAAAATATGAGCAGAGCTGTGCAAGTTACCATATCAGGATGCTTATCGTCCTTTAGTCCAGACTGGTAAATATTTCCTGTGGTATTAAGAGATAACTGGACTCCCAATGGACAAGCATCATCAGGTGCGAAATTATTAAGAAGCCGTTCTTTTAACATGGATGGTTCCTGCTTCACAAAAAACTGTAAGTTAATACACCGATCCTGATAAATTGTAAGTTAGAGCAACATTAAATGATATCCAGTTGTTACATTTGAAGATTTCCCCAGACTCTGCACTATCATAGTAGCAAACGATTCATTGGACTGGCTTTCAGTTAGTCTTATGGATGAAAGTGCCTTTATAGCATCCTCATCATCCTCTTTCGATCCATAAACCTTACTTGGCTGCCTAACAGTATCAACAACAGCTTGTATCTTGCTGTCATTAACCAGTTGCAGGAAAGGATCAACCTGAAAAGAAGCAAGAAAATTATAAGAGATGCAAGGGAGTGGTTTCATCACATAAAATACCACTAGGAAGTAGGTAGAAAGTTTGGAAAAGAAGGAAAAATTGACAACTTCAAATGCAAAACATTGTACAAATCAAAATGTACATACAGTTTTATCTGTCAATGCCATTTTAGCGATAGAAATGAGAGAGAGGATGTTGTAGGCCTTGGATGTGAAGATAATCATGGATGTTGCCAGTGTAAAGAGAGATCTGCGGCGTGATGCTTGCAGTTTAACTGGAAAAAAGAAGTGTTTCAAAACTAGGCACCTTAACCATGCTTTGCAATTTTAAGCCATTTCATCAAAAAGCAACTTAAAATAAATAAGAATAAACTATATCTAATAGGATTCTATAACCTCCAGTTCTATTTGATTGAGTACGTAAGAAGTAATCTAATGAAAGTCAAGAAATTCCTAACTGCAAAACTTCCCTGTTAAGTATGTTACATTATGCACTACGTTAGAATTTTGACATGCCATTGACTACATTGTTTTAACAACCACAAAAGTTAATTTAATAGGGATTCTTATCATTTATTCTTTGCTGGTCAATATTTTTAAATCAGATATATAATATTGCATATAAATCCTGATAAAAGTTTAAGGCTGCTTGCCACCTAATAAATTCAAAAATATAAATAACCGTCTTATGACCATTCCATCCACAAAACTATTCTAGATATATGGTTAGAGAAATAGAAAAATTAAGGCAGTGATCCCAGGATGTCAATTGAAAAAGAAAGTTATCTATGATTAGAGGACAATGATAAAGAGAATATTTGGCACAAACTTTATTCCCAAATTTTAACCTTGATACAAATCTGAAACCTGATGGCTAAGATACTTACTCATAGAGCCTTCATATAATTAGAACATTTATTTAAAATGATTATAGTTAAACGCTTATAACCAAACTAAGAGTTTCTACTATTGGTTCACACGGAATCAGAGCTGAGTTCAAGCAGAACAGAAGTTCAAGTTTGGAATCAATCTAGAATAGTAACATACAAACATTAAATAAATGGATTCAAGGCTCTACCCTTTTCATTGAGAGAAATGCTCCTCAAGGAAAATGCCAACTGAAAACTTTGAATTAGAGCCTCATGAGAAGAATTCTGCAGGAGCCAAAGCTTGCAAGTTATGAGGATAACATAAAAGATAAACTTTAAAATAACTTTTTCCACACAAAAATTTCATGAATATTAATTACAGAGCAAAACCACATAGTCGTAAAGATTTGTAAACCACTGATAAAAGCATTTAAATGTTGGTAAAGATGTACAGGTATTCCCATGAATAATACAGAACTGATGTGAATATTAAAAAACATAAAATTATAATCGGGCATTTGAAAAATTAATTCAAATTCTCTCAATCATAGAAATTACTTCATTGACTAAGCCCTATTCTGGGATGGCCACTTATCCATAAAGGATAAATAAAATAATCAATAAAAGTGATTACTCAGCCGACTTCATGTCTAATCAATTTTAACTTTGAATCAAGGTATCGATTTAGACCAAATACTATTTCAGATAATCAGAACATAATGAATGTAAAGGTTCAGTGTCTGTGTTGGGGACAAAGAATCACCATGTTTAAAAGAAATGGAGTGACGTACACCAGAAAAATTGGGGTAACTAGTGAACTGCTTGTAAAATTAAATCATTGAAGTACAAACACACAGTTAGAAGTGAATATTTTACCAATGCAGTAGATATAGAAAGTACAACAACAAGACAACCAAGCCTTTACCCAGCCTTTATCTACTATGTGGGTTTGGCTACATGAACCAATTGGCACAATAAAATCATGTCATTTATTAGGTAGAAATATTGACAACTCTCACCTTTAAACCTCTTTTTATTGTTTCAATATAGTTTCCTGGGTCTACCTCTACCTTTGTACCCTACATCTAGTCAACTTTTTTTACTCTACATGTCTTCCTCATATATGCTCAAGTCACCTAAGACGAGATTCTATCATCTTCTTTGTTAAGGGGGCTACCCTAGTTTTCTTGATTATTTCTAATCCTATCTTTTCTTGTAATCACTAATTCATCATAACATTCTCATCTCTCACTCACACAATTCTTGGACTAAACTGTCCTAAACCCTGCTAGTTAACTCTTAGTGCTAACATAAGTATTTTGATCCTGCCATTTCTAAATTTGTAAGGATATTGTAAGGATATGGTAATACTTGTCTGGGCATTAAAATTTATAATTTCAATTTTGACTATTTTATAACCTGCGTGTTAATGTAAGTATGACTAAATTATCTATGAGGTTGAGTTTAATCTTATAACAACTTTGTAAATAATTATCTATATTATATTTAAGGAAGCAAGCATATGCATCATTCTCAAATATATTGAATTAACAAAAAATGAAATAATTGCATTAGGCATAACTGTATGTTAATAGAGAAGATTGTTATTTTGTGAAAAGTTAAATTTCCAAACTTTTTATCAGAAAGTCAGTAAATTGAAAGTGAAATGTTAAAAATTGGTCAATAGTCCATACAGGAAAACAATCTTTTCAATCTATTTATAGATAGTAAAATATCAAGAATTATTGGATTACCTTACACCGAGCAACTAGCAAGACAAGGCTGTAGGTATGAGCAATTGCTTCAAAATTTTCGGGTGTGTTCAGAGGATAGATAGACTGGACCCAGATTGATGATAGCAAAAGGGTAATCTGATGACTACTCAGCCTAATCGGTAATACCTGTGACATGGTAGTTATAAGAAGAATGATAGTTGTAAGAATATTAGAAAATATCTTATAATATCTATTATATTATATTAGAGTATCTTGAGTTATTTCTTAGGATCAATTTATATTCATAGAGATATCTTAGAATATCTCTCATTATTATTATGATTTGTTCCTAATTTAGGATTTAGTCTATGTTTTTCTATAAATAGAGATTAATATTGAGTCTTTTGTAATCAAGTCAGCATTAAGCTATTATCAATAATATTCAAACCTTTATTATTTTCTCTCCTCCTTTTCTCTAAAATCCCACAACTTCAACATGGTATCTAGAGCCTATTTTGATCCTCCTTAAACGATCCCGCCTCTATTCCGCTACCGAGTTCCCAACAGTTAGGGAATATAATCATAGTTTCTCTTTTCCAACATTCCGACACGTTTCACTTGTTTTCCGTTCAGTTCGCTACTGCCATCGCTGCCACTATTTCCGACGAATTTTCCTGCGAACAACGTCGTCATCTCCAGATCAGGTCATGCCCGAAAGCGCGTCGCCAAAAGCCGTCACATGTGCTCTCACGCGCTGCTAATCTCTCCTGCGAGTAGATCTCACGCGCCACCGTCCCACAGCGTGTGACGGCGCGTTCTGACGCCTCTCAGTTGCTGCTTGGTCAGTCAATCGCGCCTCAACCTCGCGGTTCTGAATCTGCCCTTGTATTCTAGTTTCGGGCTACGATTACACCTACTACCTTCAAGATCCGCCGTCTACTGCTGCCTTCCATCTGTTGTCCCTGCTGGAAAAGTTTTCCGACACAACCACTTCCAGTGTGTGCGGAATTTCCCAATCTACACAACCCAGACTTTTGCGCGCTCATGTGCCTCCAAGATCCTCTGTGTTCATCCTACGCGCCGCCGCCAACAGCCTCGAGCTTAGGCGCGTCTGTCCGCCTTCCGGCACAATGTTTCAGTCGTCTAGATTGGGTTTTCCTTCCTGTTTCTAGATCTGCCCTTACTTTCCAATTTTGATCAACGGAAATATGTGTTATTATTCAAACAGTCGTTATCTCTCCTGTTTTGGATGCATTTTCTCACTCCGTTGGTTGATCATGGTTCCATTAGAGTCGCGCTGCTTCTTCTTCTGTGTTTGTCAAGCAATTTAGTTCTTACTAATAGATTATAACAGTGGCTTCTATTCCCACCGACGATCATTCCGGTGGTGTCCCTTTTCCCACAGATGAATCATATTAGTGATGACTTCTTCTTTCGTTGATGGTTATTCTGACGATATCTTTTATTTTCATGACTTACTTTATCTTGGCAATTTGTCCAGATGCACTGGCCTTGCCTTTCTCTCCTTGAAGCACGCCTCTCTCTCCTTGAAGCAGATTCAAGTTTAAATATTTTGAGTCTCCATTATTATTAGTTTGAAGCTTCCAAATGCAGTTTTTTAGAAGAACGGAGCTTGCTTTGTTCAATTGCCTGCCATGAATTTCTCTCAGGCTAATGATCAATCAGACTATCTGGCTAGGCTATATTTATAGCAATATTCACCGACTTCACATGCATCCCTGAGTTGCCTTTCCATCTTTTTTTATTATTTTGTGGAGCAAAACATTGTTTTCTTGTAGCAAGCTAAAGCTTAGTAAGCTTTAGCTTGAGGGGGAGTGTTAGAATATTAGAAAATATCTTATAATATCTATTATATTATATTAGAGTATCTTGAGTTATTTCCTAGGATCAATTTATATTCATAGAGATATCTTAGAATATCTCATTATTATTATGATTTGTTCCTAATTTAGGATTTAGTCTATGTTTCTCTATAAATAGAGATTGTTGAAGTTAATATTCTAACAGAGATTAATATTTAGTCTTTTGTAATCAAGTCAGCATTAAACTATTATCAATAATATTCAAACCCTTATTATTTTCTTTCCTCTTTTTCTCTAAAATCCCACAACTTCAACAATAGTATTTGATGGTGTTTGATTGACAAGTTCTATCATTATTAAAATAACATATAAGGTAAAATAAGTACAAGTACATACCTGTTGTGTATTTGAACTATCTGTAGCATCTTCTTCAACAGTTACAGATATTTGAGGCTTCCTCACACTAGTTACTCGGCTGTAACTTGACTTCAATCTATTCATCATAGAAGGGTTATTAACCTTTGAAGATTCACTGATGGTCATACCAGGTTTTCTTGTACTACTGGTCCGACTATAAGTTGACTTCACTCTGTTCAAAATGGAGCTATCATTGCTCTTTCCATCTGAATTACTATCTTCTTGTGAGGAATGTCGCTTCCTCTCTAATTTCTCAAAGAGTGCTGCCGAAGAAGAAAACACAGAAACATTTCTTGAGAGCATTCTTTGAATATCAGTTCCCTTTGTCAAGGGGGGATTTGAAGAAGAAGGTTGAGGACAAACTGACGATGGCACAAGAACAACAGAAAATATGCGGTGCGCACCCACCCTGGTTTCATGGTCTGCATGGACCATTGCCAGGAGTAACTGATGAAATAATGCCTCAGGGAATGCCTAAAGAGTAGAGTATCAAGGTTACAGACAAACAATAAAAATGAGAAAAGTCAGAAAGATGTTAGAAAATATTACAGTCATAACCAATCAAGCAATTTAAGTAACTTGCCTTGTTCTGATATGACAAATTTGGTATAGAAGCAACTATTTGAGAAGTTCTATAAACTGCAGCAATCAAGGTTCTGGCCATAACTGTAATATTAGACATGTTTTCCAACAACACAGCCATGGTATCAAGAACAGGACCTGCATCTGAAATCTGCACAACATTATAGCAGTAGCCACAGAAGAATATTAGATCACTTACATTAAACATCCAAGGTTCACACCCAAATCTACATACAGATCTACCTGTTTATCTGGTTTGTTACACTATTAACTAAAAAAATCATCTTAAAAAGTAGGGAGTTTACTGTCACCTTAATTGTTAACTGTACAAGGCATTCATCTACTTCCATTCTGTATTTTTGGTTCCATTGTATTACTTCAGTCCCTAAGTTTGAGTCATCAAGAGAACAGTGTATGCTTTTTCGCAGGTGTCTCATCATATCACTCAATGCACCGATTATAGCCACAGATTGCTGAACTCTTGTTTGTTGAGCAAGGTGGGTGATAACGCCAACAATATCAAGCTGCATATTAGGATCCTTTAAGACATTCTTGTGATCAAGGTGCTTGACTAAAATGGAAAGTAACAAGTGTGTATTCGGTCCTGTAAATTACGGTGAGCCCAATTACAAACTGTTTAGATAGTATAAAGAAAATTAGACAGAAAGCTAATCTCAAAGCCCTCAAGAAAATAAGTAAATACCTGAATTTTCAATTATAGACTGCATGTCGAGCAAGACAGATAAAGCAAGCCCATGTTCTGGTGACCAGAGATTGGCATTATCAAAATAGCGGAACAAGGATTCCAGAACACGTCGTACAGTTGTGCCTTCCTTGGCTAACTTAGCCATATTTTGTATGCAAACTCGTGACCAAAATCCAGGGTTCATGGCATCTTCCCTATGGAGGAGAAATGAAGTTAACATCAATTATGACAGATGAGTAACTCAACATAAACTAATATAACAAGAAGGACAGTTACATAGGCACATTGACTTCTCCTTTGGCATTCACTACCATTCTCCATGAATAAAGCCTTGTAGAATTCCCATTTTGAGAATCTTGCTTGATATCTCCATAGTTTTCCAAAACAACTGAAACAACCTGAGTTAACAAGAGATGGAAGCTGTCAAATGCAAGAAGTATACGGAAGGGTAAGACAAAGGGTCCTTGGAACTGTTATAAGATGTTCAGACGATAAATCGTTTTAGTCAATAGAGGTGTTTCTCTGTTACAACCGGTAAGTAATATATTGAACAATCAAAGCTATCATAATTAAGTTGATTGTGACAAAAACTAGAGTAATTAGTAACATGTCTTTTAAGCACCTAGTTTCAGGTCAAAGAAAGTTCTCGCTGATTTGAGAAGTACCAAAAATCTAGTAACTACAATCAATCAGTAATGTATTTTTTCTTGCATGAGAAATGGCAGGTACCTTAAAAGAAATGTAAATAGATTACAAACTTACATTGTCAAATTCAACTGAAATATGAGAGAATTCACCCATGAACCAAACCTGTAAAACATGCAAAGAAGCAATAACATTAGCCTTTTTTAAGGGGATCTTGGCATAACGGTTGGAGTTGTTTCTGTTTGACTTGAAGGTCATGGGTTTGAGTCGTGTAACGTAATCAACCTCTTGCAAATGCAAGGTAAGGCTGTCGTCTATAATAGATCCACAATGGATTTGGCCCTTCCCCTAACCCCGCAATAGTTGGAGCTTTATAGCACCAAGTTTCCCTTTTTACATGTTATCTTCTTTTTTGATAACTTTATCATTCTTAGTTCATTGGCAAATGGTTTAACATGGTTTTAAATTGCGGCCGCAATATTGCAGATTTTGAAGTCTCCACAATGGCATCACAACTGCAATTTTGGCCGCATTTTCCCACAATATAAACGTTCGAAGTGTAACTGCAACCGCGACTGCAATCTGAAACCATGGGTTTAACATTGAAAAGAACATGAAACAGTATACAAATACGTTTATGTAAGCCATATGTTGTAGACTGACAAAGAAGACATCATATTACCATGGATGATAGGACTTGAAGTCCAGAAGCTCGCAAATGCTGTATTTTTGCATCATCTCCCATTTGTTGAGCAAGATGGCAAAGTTTTGAAATGAACGTATCTAAATTAAACATATAAGTACCATCCCTCTGCACGAATAAGAGAATGATACAAGCTCAAACTTCCATGGTGTAAAATGTACAATGTTAATTAAAGAATGAACAAGCAGCAAACTTAGAAATTGAGAACCTACCAAAAATCCCCCACCTGATTGTTCACAAAGTCAAACAAGGTTTGGCATCCTAAAATCTGCACTTCATCATGCCGTATCTGATCAAGAAGAATTTGTATGATGCTAAGCAAGCTACTTGCAAACAAAGGCCTGCCAAAAATGTGTTCTCATAAATCGCACATAATAAAATGTTTTTATTCATAAAAATGGAGAATCAGTTTCTGATATTTCCTTTAGGAGACTGTTTTTTTCAAATGGTTGCAAACCCAAGTAAACTTGAGCCTCTCAAACAATCAAGCTCTTGTGAAGCACAGATCCTAACACAGACACCAGACACGGCACTAACACTGACACGTCAACTCCGGTGATAATTTGAGAAAATGAATTAATCAAATGTAATCAATGTGGCAGTGTCGTGTCGATGTTGGGACATCCGGACACGTTTTTGATCAAAAGTGTCAGTGGTACAGACTTCTAAATAAATATATTTCCTTGATTTTCACGATAAGTTTACTACCCAACTTCCTATGCACAATCTTCACTCAAGTCATGACATATGATAATGTATATGCAAAAACTATCACATCATATAAGATACTAACTTACTTAGCTAGTTTACTAACAGTGATAAAACATATGATGCTAACTATCAATTAATTAGAAACTCAAAACCCTACCTATTATGATTATCTAAACAAACATCATAATCATAACTATGATGAAAAAAGAACTCACATTTGATCTCTACAAGAAACCAACAACTTCCTATAAATACAAATGACAACTTTCACAGCTTGGTAGTTCTCACTCCTCAATTCCCTATAACACCTTTGCTCAAGATAGCTGGTTATCTGAAACAACCAAGGACAAAACAGTCATTTTACAAAAAATATCAGTAACAAAAAAATATTGAAGGAACCATTTCATTTTGAAACTATTACAAAATTCACATGCCTTAGGAACACGAAGAGGATTTTTCGCTGCATACTCGCATAATTTGCTGATCTTACGATCATTAGGTTCCTCTTCCTGTTACAACAACGTCGCAATATAAATCATCATCATTATCATGATATATTTCAGATCTTATAGTTAGATTACAAAATCTCAATAAATCAAATTAAATTATTTAAATTAATTAATCAAAAAAAGAAATTAATTAACCTGCGTGCGAGGGAAGATCTCAGCGAGCAATTTTTTGTAACGTTTAATAGGATGTCTCGATCGTTCACGCAATGCAGGACAAAAACAACACAAGCTCCCGCAAACAGGCCAAATGTTACGCGAAATCACGCTCATTTTCTCGAATTGTTCGTAACCTAAATCGAATTATTATGATTTCAATTTTATAGATTATTATTATTATTATTGTTATGATTGATGTGAATGTGGATGGAAAATGGAGAGAAAGAGGATAGGAAAGAGAGAAAAAAGAAATAATGCCGATAGCAGCGTTGAAATGAAAGGCTCTCCGAATACAAGGTGTATCTTTCTTTCTCTTTTCCCTCTCTTTTCTCTCTTACCATTCCGCTTTCTTTTTCGTTCGTGTTTGTGTTCAATTTATAGTGTTGTGTTTCTTGTTTTTTGTCTTTTGGATTACGACACTTTTTTCTTCGGGACGACACCTCACATCATCTCCTCCATCTCGCCAACCCAAACACACAACGTTCAAAAACATATTTTCCAATATATGTTTTATATATTTCTAAAATATCATGTCAATCATGATTTAATCATATTGTTTTTAAACAAAAAAGAGTATTCAATTGTGCTGTAAACCAATTTTCCAATAAATGAGTCGTTGATATTTTTATTTCATACTTCTTCCGTCTTAAAATAATTGATTAATTATTAATAAAAATTTATTTTAAAATAATTGATTTTTTCGATTTTTAATGTATTTCTTTTTTATTGTACCATTTAATTAATATTACTTGCATAATTTTAATATAATATTTTTTGGTAGCCATTTATGATATTATTTCTTTCTCTTTTATTTATATATTTTTCTTAATTTATGTAAAATGATCAAAATAGTACAATTATTTTTTAATAGAAGGGGTAATTATCATCATAAAATAACTAACAACCAACGACTCTTGTTGGCTCTTAGTATAAAACTCTTGTTTTTTTATTTTTATTTTTTTATTTTAATCTCTTGTTTTCATATACTCCTTTTTACAATGAATACTATTGTATGTCATTTCGCGCATATTATAAAATGACTATAAACAAATAAAAAGTGAATTTAGGTATTTAACATGACGATGTCTCTCTTCCCTTCCCTTTTGTTTTACTTTTCCTTTTCTTCATCTAAAAAGGTGACTTTGGGTTTGTTTTTGGTCCAAAATCACCATCTAAATCTTTTTTTTAACTCTATTATTTAAATAAGTTATTTTTATATATATTTAGTTTTCTTTTTTGTAAATTTACTGTCTTAGTGCAACATTTTTTATTTCTCGTTTTGGTACAATGTTTTGATTTCCCTTTTTATTGTGGTATTCGTTTGGTTCAGATTGACATATTAATTTGATTTTGGCGTTTTCACTTCGAATGCATGAGTATTTCGGACACTCCAATTTTGTCATATTTATAGGCTTTGTCACATTTATAGACATTTTAACATTTTAAGTTGTTAACTTTGATTTTGTGAGTTTGTTCACAGATTCTTCCTTGTCGATTTTAGCTACTATGAATTGTATTATTCTTGATCGATATGATTTTTATCAATTTAAAAGAATGAATAGCATTTTTAATATAAAAAAATTAAATATAAAGTGAAACATAATAATTTGAGAGTAATGTACATATTATTAATTGAATAATAAAATTGAATAAAATAATTATTATTACATTAAAGGCTAAAAATAATATTCATTTTGAGATAATTTGTTTCTTACCAAAAAGACGCTTATCATACGACACAAAGAATAAAATATTTCTTCCGTCTCATTTAAGAAAATAAATAATTGTATTGATTTCTATAATAAAATATTGATTTATTAAAATTAAAATATGTATATATCACATCAACTGACGTAGTTGAAAGTAGTAATAGGGAAGTAATAAGGTAAATCATTTAAATACATTTTTAATCTATATAATTTTGTTAGTTTTTGGTATTAGTCAATAGGCTTAAATACAGTTTTAATCCCCTATTTTAATGGATTCGTAATTTTAGTCTCTTTATTTTTAATTTTATAATTTTGGTCCCTCTATTTTAACTGATTCGTAATTTTGGTCCCTCTATTTTTAATTTCGCAATTTTGGTCTCTTTATTTTAACTGATTTGTAATTTTGGTCCCTCTATTTTTAATTTCGTAATTTTGGTCCTCTATTTCTTAAAATTGAGACATTTTGTAAATCTAATGGATCACATATTTTATTTAATAAAATCTAATGAATTACATTTAAAAAAATATATAATATTAAGAAAATATTAGATATTTATTTTTAAAAATAATTTTTATTATAAAAAAAATATTTAAAAAATAGTTTTTAATTATTTGAAAACTAATTAATTCTAAAAATTTGTTTTATTTATTATTTTCTAAAAACTGATTTCAAAAATTTATTATATTAAAAACTGTTTTTAGAAGAATTTTTAATTATTATTTTTATTAATTCAAATATGTTTTTAAAATAATGATTAATAATTAATAAATTACGATTTTTTAAAATAATGAAAAAAATTTAAGTTCTGTTTTCTATTTAAAAAACTTAAGTTTTTTTCTTAAAAAAAATATCT
>JBBPBQ010020323.1:29741126-29786500 GCA_037974755.1 Cicer yamashitae
ATTTTTAGTAAAATTCTGTTTTATGATAAAAATAAATTTTTATTTCAATTCTGTTTTCTTTTAAATATGATCAAAATATATTAAAAATACACGTAATCCTATTTTTAATATATTAAATATATTATAAATATAATAAAAATTATGTTTTATTTTAAAAACATATTTGAATTAATAAAAATAATAATTAAAAATTCTTCTAAAAACAGTTTTTAAAATAATAAATTATGAAATCAGTTGTTAAAAAAAATTAAATAAAACTATTTTTAGAATTAATTAGCTTTAAAATAATTAAAAACTATTTCTTAAATAGTTTTCATAATAAAAAATATTTTTTAAATAAATATCTAATACTTTCTTAATATTATATATTTTTTTAAATGTAATCCATTAGATTTATAAAATGTCTCAATTTTAAGAAATAGATGGACTAAAACTGAGAAATTAATAATAGAGGGACCAAAATTACAAATTAATTAAAATAGGGGGACCAAAATTGCGAAATTAGAAATAGAGGGACCAAAATTACAAATTAGTTAAAATAAAGGGACCAAAGTTACGAATCAGTTAAAATAGGGAACTAAAACTGCATTTAAACCTAGTCAATATGCACACAAAGTTCCCACAAATTATAAAATTGCACGTATTTTAATCATTCTTTAGGGAGTAGAAGCATACAATTTTGTTAGAACCAAGTTAGTTTGAAGAACAATGACTTTCAATTATTTTGATGACAACAAAACTATTTTGTAAGAACAATTTATGTTTTAATTAATTTGTCTAAGTGTGCAGACTCTCTAGTATATATGTTTTAGAAGAGTTTGTGTTGGATCCTCCATCTTAAAAGAAAGAGAATCTTCAAATCAAGGCAATGCTTTGTGACTCTAATATATGTTACTATTCATCTGACTCTGATCAAAGCGCATATGTTGAATATGGTTATTGCAAGTTTACTATGATACATCTGCATTTGAAAAATCTGCCAACAATCAACAATCTCTAAAGTTAACACTTTGCTTAAAGTCAACGATCTACAAGTCAATCCTCTAAGCTTAGAATTTTGAAGAAGTCAACAACTCAACATTCTCTACTCATCAAAGTTAAACTTATCCTCTTATTGAAGAAATCTAATGACATCCTCTGATGGATCATCCTCTAATATTACCGTTGTTTTTATCAAGATACTCTTAATCAATTCTAAAGACAAATATGGACAAGTATTGAATACTGATTAAAGATTTCTAAAGATTGATATGATCCATATTTTATGTACAAAATTTATGCAAATCACTGCAACGGTTAGAAACCCGAATTGTTGTGGAAGTTTTCTATATAAAGGCATGTGATCATTAGTGCAAATAATAAGAAAATATACAATAACACAAACTACAAACATAGAGACACCAACCTTGAGTGCATACCTTGTAATATTCTCCTATAAGAGATATTCAGGAAACCTAAAACTACTCTCTTGTAACCAAGCCCAGTAGTGATTATTGTCTTCAACAACTTGACTATACTAAGCTAGAATGTTGAGAATACTTGAACACAGTCAGCTTGACTAGTAGGTGTTCAAGTGGACTTGTGATAAATCAACTGATTTAGTGGATTAAATCTTTTAAAGTGAAGGGACTGAACATAGCTACCTTGTTGGTGGTGAACAAGGATAGATTGGTTGTGTTTCTTTTCTCTATCTATATACTTTCATGTACTTCATTTTTCTTTTCAATAAGTATTTCTTTTTAAAAAGAAAGTTTTTACGTTTACAAAATACAATTCAAACCTTCTATTTTCTTGTGTTTTTCACTATTTAAGTATTGTAATTTATAAGGACTGGAAAGTGATGGGGAATAAACACAGAAACATAATAACAAGTAATACACAGCGGATATAAAATTCCTTCAACTTGCAAGAACTCGTGAGGAGCAATAACAAATATATGGCAACAAATTAATCAAAATAAAAGAGCGTAAAGAACACCGATATTTTAACGTGGAAAACCCCTCAATGCAAGGGTAAAAACCACGGGTCGTCCAGACCAAAGAAATAGCTCCACTATAATCAAATAAGGGTACAAGAGAGTCTCAAAAAGATGCACAAAGTGTGCCTACAACCAGCCAAAATAACAAAGCACTAAAGCTTACAAATGAAAAGCAAGAAGAAGTAAAACATCTAAAAAACCTGCTACTGTGCGAGCTCGATTCCTCCCACTCCAGAAGTTGTTTCGCCAATCCGATCGTTGAAAACGAAGCCCTGAATGTTGCGAACCTACTGTCCAAATTTCAGCCCGATCCAACGGTTAACGAATGCGCAATCGATATTTTTCTGAGACTGATTTAACAAAATCGAGAATAGGGTTTACTCTTCTCTTTTCTCTTTTGGTGGTTGCCTTTTCTCTCAAAATAGTCTCT
Organism: Cicer yamashitae; assembly: GCA_037974755.1. Classification (NCBI taxonomy): domain Eukaryota; kingdom Viridiplantae; phylum Streptophyta; class Magnoliopsida; order Fabales; family Fabaceae; genus Cicer; species Cicer yamashitae. The sequence continues at coordinate 29,743,535 of JBBPBQ010020323.1, forward strand.
CTCTTACAACCCTAATTAGACCACTCTCCACTTAAATAAGTGAGACACATGGACTACAATATTTGGGCCGTTCTCCACATAGGAAGGGAGCCCAATACCCAACACATCTCCCCCTCACAACTATGTGGAGATAATCGCCAAACCGGCGATATCACAACAAGTTTCAAACTTCCCTCTTGGTAATGCTTTAGTCATCATATCAGAACCATTATAATCAGTATGAACTTTAGCCAACTCCAACAACTTAGCTTCCAAAACATCACGTATCCAATGATACCTCACATCAATGTGTTTGGACCTGCTATGAAACGTTGAATTCTTACCAAGATGAATAGCACTTTGACTATCGACAAATAATACATATTTATCCTGAATAAACCCAAGCTCCTGCAAGAATTTCTTCAACCAAATCAACTCTTTGCATGCTTCGGTAATGGCAATGAACTCTGCCTCAGTTGTAGACAATGCTACACATTTCTGTAATCTCGACTGCCAAGCCACAACTCCATCTGCAAATTTAATCATGTAACCTGAAGTTGACTTTCTCGAGTCAATATCTCCAGCCATATCTGAGTCGGAGTACCCCACCAAAAGAGGTTTGTCACCTCAAAAACAAAGCCTCATACATGCAGTACCACGAAGATACCTCAAAATCCATTTTACAGCATTCCAATGCTCTTTACCTGGATTTGACAAAAATCTACTGACTGTACCAACAACATGCGCAATATCTGGTCTTGTACACACCATTGCATACATCAAACTACCCATAGCAGAAGCATAAGGAACTTGTTCCATGTATCTTTTCTCATTTTCACTAGAAGGAATTTGTTTAGAACTCAACTTAAAATGAGTAGCAAGAGGAGTACTTACAGCCTTAGAGTTTTCCATTTGAAACCTTTGCAACACTCTCTCAATATAGTGTTCTTGTGACATCCAAAGTTTCTTCTCCTTTCTGTCACGCATGATTCTTATGCCAAGAATCTGTTTAGCTGCTTCCATATCTTTCATGGCAAAGGACTCGCCCAACTGCTTCTTTAACCTGTCAATCTTGGAAATATTTTTCCCAACAATAAGTATGTCATCAACATATAATAACAGGATAATGAAATCATCGTTAGAAAATTTTCTAACAAATACACAATGGTCAGAAGTAGTCTTCATGTATCCTTGGTCACACATAACAGACTCAAACTTTTTGTACCACTGCCTTGGAGCTTGCTTCAAACCGTATAGACTCTTTCTTAGTCTACACACATAGTCTTCCTTGCCTTCAACAAGAAAACCATCAGGTTGCTTCATGTAAATCTCTTCCTCCAAATCACCATGAAGGAAAGCCGTTTTTACATCCATTTGCTCTACCTCTAAGTCAAGAGTAGCTGCCAAACTCAACACGGTTCTAATTGATGTCATTTTTACCACAGGTGAGAAAATCTCATTAAAATCAACACCCTTTCTTTGACGGAAACCTTTCACCACTAATCTGGCTTTATACCTCGGAGACTTTGAGTTACTCTCAAGTTTCACTCTATAGATCCACCTGTTTTCCAAAGCCCTTTTGCCTTTTTGCAACTTCACCAAATCATAAGTGTGATTATCATGCAAGGATTTCATCTCATCATGCATTGCATCCAATCACTTTTGACTTTCTTCACTCTCTATGGCCTCTCGAAAACACTCAGGTTCCCCTTCATCAGTCAAATTCACATACTCATCAGAGACATACCTTGTAGATGGTTGTCTCTGCCTCTTAGACCTCCTGAGTTGGGTTAGAGATGATTCAAAAGCATCACTAAGATTTTCATCGTGTGATAACTCATGATCTTCACTAGTTGGAATATTTAACTCATCTCTAAGTCGATGATCATCAACACAATCATGTGGCTCATCATTCTGAACATTACCATCAGTAGTATCCAAATCAGGAACAGGTGACCGAACTGAATCACCATCAGATAAGACATTATCTCTCTCAGGTGTAATCTTCTCCACCTTATCAATGTCTTCAATAGTTTGGTCTTCCATGAACACTACATCACGACTTCTAATAACCTTTTTGTTTATAGGATCGTATAACTTGTAGCCAAATTCATCCTCACCATAACCAATGAAGATACATTGCTTTGACTTTGCATCCAACTTGGATCTTTCATCCTTCGGAACATGCACAAAAGCCTTGCAACCAAAGACTCTCAAGTGATCATACTTGACATTCTTCCCAAACCATACCTTGTTTGGTACCTCACTATTCAAAACGACAGTAGGAGTAAGATTAATAACATGCACCGCCGTGTACAGTGCCTCACCCTAATAATGTTTAGGCAACTTAGCTTCAGAGAGCATACACCTCACTCTCTCAACAAGTGTTCGATTCATCCTCTCTGCTAAACCATTCAGTTGAGGAGTTTTAGGAGGAGTCTTTTCATGTGCTATACCCTGCTGTTTGCAATAGACATCAAAGGGTCCGCAATACTCACCACCGTTGACAGTACGAACACGTTTCAACTTCTTGCCTGTCTGCCTCTCAACCAAAGCATGAAATTGTTTGAATTTCTCCAACACTTGGTCTTTTGTCTTCAGAACATAAACCCATAGTTTCCTGGAACAGTCATCAATAAAAGTAACAAAATAAAGTGCACCACTAAAAGATTTTACCTTTAAAGGGCCACAGACGTCAGAATGCACCAACTGAAGCAACTCTGACTTTCTAGAGGGAGGATGCCTTTTGAAGGATACTCTAGTTTGTTTACCAATTATGCAGTGAGAACATTTCTCCAAATCTACATTCTTCAATCCTGGAAGCACATCCTTTCTAGCTAAGCAATTTAACCCCTTTTCACTGATATGGCTAAGCCTTCGGTGCCACAAAGATGATTCCATATCTACAGCATTCACACTGTCTTTTGCAACTAAAGCTTTTGTCCAATACAGTTTACTAATTTTCTCCCCTCTAGCCACAACCAAGTTACCTTTACTGAGTTTCCACTTTCCAGAAGCAAATTGATTATCAAAACCACTTTCATCAAGCATATGCACAGAGATCAAATTGAAGCGAACATCTGGAGCATGTTTGACTCCTTTAAGCAACAATTGCATTCCCATGTTGGTTTGCAAGCATACATCACCAACACCAATTACCTTAGATACACCATCATTACCCATCTTTAAAACTTCAAAATCACCTGAAGTATAAGATGTGAAGAACTCCTTCCTCGGTGTAACATGTAGTGTAGCACCACTATCAATTATCCACATGCTCTCATCAGATACAAGATTAATTGACTCATAGTCACGGAGAATAACAAGATCATCACTAGTAGCAGTAGTAACACGGTCATCATCACTATCATCATCACGACCCCTTTGTTTCTGCTTACCCTTCTTGCCTTTGTTCTCCTTTTTCCACATAAAACAATTCTTCTGTATGTGCCATGTTCTATGACAATAATGACACTCCACATTTTTGTATCTAGACTTGGACTTGCTTCTGCTGTTTTCTCTACCACCCTTCGGTTCTTTTTTCTGACTTCTCCCCTATTTTCAGTGACAAGAACTTCAGATTGAGATGAAGAACCCTGTGCCTTCCTTCTCATCTCCTCATTCAAAACACCACCCTTAGTCGTTTCCAAAGAAACAACACCATTAGGAGCTGAACTCGTTATAGAAACCCGAAATGTCTCCCAAGACTCTGGTAAAGATAACAGTAAAAATAGTCCCAATAGCTCATCATCAAACTTGATACCCATTCCAGACATTTGATCAAGGAGCCCCTGAAATTCACTCAAGTGGTCCGAAATAGACGTTCCCTCCTTATATTTCAAACTTATGAAACTATTCAGCAAGAATAATTTATTATTCCCTGATTTAGAGGCGAACAAAGTCTGTATCTTATCCCACATAGTTTTTGCATTTGCCTCATTAGCAATATGATTATAAACATTATCTTCTACATATTTCCTAACAAAACCACATACCTGTTGATGTTCAAACTCCCAGTCTTCCTTAGATTTATTGTTCGGCTTATTAGAACCAAAAATAGGAAGATGCATTTTCTTCACAAATAACAGATCTTTCATCTTGCCCTTCCATAAATGGTAATTAGTACCATTCAAGCATACCATCTTTATATTCATATTTGCCTTCATCCTTCAAGCAAGTCAAATAACCCTTTAAGCAAGAGCTCTGATACCACTCTGATGGGGAATAAACACAGAAACACAATAACAAGTAATAACAACATATATAAAATTCCCCCAACTTGCAAGAACCTGTGAGGAGCAATAACAAATATATGGTAGCAAATTAATCAAAATAAAAGAGCGTAAAGAACACCGATATTTTAACGTGGAAAACCCCTCAATGCAAGGGTAAAAACCACGGGTCGTCCAGACCAAAGAAATAGCTCCACTATAATCAAATAAGGGTACAAGAGAGTCTCAAAAAGATGCACAAAGTGTGCCTACAACCAGCCAAAATAACAAAGCACTAAAGCTTACAAATGAAAAGCAAGAAGAAGTAAAACATCTAAAAAACCTGCTACTGTGCGAGCTCGATTCCTCCCACTCCAGAAGTCGTTTCGCCGATCCGACCGTTGAAAACGAAGCCCTGAATGTTGCGAACCTACTGTCCAAATTTCAGCCCGATCCAACGGTTACCGAATGTGCAATCCATGTTTTTCTGAGACTGATTTAACAAAATCGGGAATAGGGTTTACTCTTCTCTTTTCTCTTTTTGTGGTTGCCTTTTCTCTCAAAATAGTCTCTCTCTTACAACTCTAATTAGACCACTCTCCACTTAAATAAGTGAGACACATGGACTACAATATTTGGGCCTTTCTCCACATAGGAAGGGAGCCCAATACCCAATAGAAAGTTGGTAAAAGGACTAAGAAATAAAAAATAAACTAAATTTTATAGGTATTAAACATATATGTTTAATTATTTATTAAATGATGATATAGTTGAGAAGAGTAAATAAATTTTTTTTGTTATTCTAAAATGAAAATTAACTCGAGACATATAAACATTTCGAACATGACACTTAAATGAAAATGAGATAGTAGTTGTTAAAGTGACACTGAAGCTCTTAATATGTATTTTATCAACAAGAAAAAATCATAATATGTAAACTAGTAGAGTGCAATACACTCTCTACACACACATTCCAACACACTATCTTTTCATGTAAATTTCAACCAATAAAAGAGAGTGTGTTAGAAAATATGTGCAAAATAGTGTGATGCTAATACTATTCGTATAAATATTATTAAAATCATATTTCTTAAATTTTTATGGAGTTAACTGTATGCATTTTTTATGGAAAAGATAATTTATTAAGCAGTTAAATTTGTTGCAATACAAGGAGGGCACTCCTAATCCAGATAGTGTTAAAGGAAATTAAAATGTTCTTAGCTAAGTTGCGAGTAGAGGAAGCACTCATTTTTACATGCATAATACTACAAAAAGAAAATTGAGTAAGAATATGGAGACAATCATTAACAATCAAGAGCGAATTGAAGAGATGAACACAACCCCAATGTTTCCGCTATATCTGAGTTCAGAAGAGCATTAAGATTCCAAGTAGTAGCAACAAGAACTACTCTTTCACTAGCTCTGATAATTGCTCCAAAACCTCAAGTGTTTTGAATTGGGCCAACGGTGTCAACATTGATCTTATAGCTATCGTCAGGGGGACGGGTCTAGGTAGTAGGAAATGTTTCTTGGTGTGTGGTTATAGCTCCATTGTAACACCCCAATATTTTCATATATTATATATGTGTGTATTTAGAAATTGTCATAATTTATCAATTAATTAATAATTTATTCTATGTGTAACGATATTAAATTAAATTTTATCACCTTGTATTTTACCCGAATAATTATAACCTTTGTTTTTATTTAATTGTTTTTGCATGACAATTACATGAGGACGATTTATGGCATGCTTATTTTCTAAATGTATTATTGTGTATTTTTTTATTTGATTAGTTTCGATAATCATGAAATCGATATGTTAGATATGTTGGTTTTATTTTGTTATGCGTGACCTGCAGTGATATTTTTTGTCTTGATTTATTTTAGTTGATAAAATTATTAGTTGAATTATTTAATTAAATTATAATTTATAGAAGTTATATTGTTTGTTAGTTTTATTTTGGACCAAATAAGTATTCGGCCTAGGAAATAGTAGAGTTAGGGAGACCTGGTTCTCATGTATGAGTGTTCTTGCTTGAAAATATTTTTCGTTCATCCATCTTTAGTATAAAAAAAAAGTGACTTACCTCATTCCTTTTACTCTCCTTCAAGACAAGATTTTATGACAATTTATGGTGTTGTCTTGACATAATGTAGACTTTATGTGCTTGTCTCAACCAATTAAGTGAGAGGAGATAATGTACATTCTCTCATTCTTAACACCTTTAATTCAATTTTGAAAGGAAGGTTACAAATTTAATTATGGGTCTTATCTTTTTGGGCAATTAAGAGAGGACAAAAAAAAACTATCTCTTTTGTTGTATCTCATGCTTCCTTCTCTCTTAAACCAATATTATAATTTTATTTCAATTCTCTACAAAAAACAATTCTAAGCAATTTTTGGTGTCATAACTATTAGCAAAATAAATTAAAAGGTGGTCTACACATCTTTCTATTCTATTCCCATACCTATTTTTGTTTTCTCCTAAGTTCCAAAATATTCCATCACAAACAAAAGAAAGAAAAAAAAGGAGAGAAACATAGTCTCCTTTCTTTTTTTCTCACACCATCATTATCATCACCGTTATCGCCAATTCGAATTACAATTTTCTTTCTTCTTTTAATACCATCTCAAGTAAAGTTTGTACTTTTGTCTTGTTCATTGAATCGTGGGGCTTAGAACGTGTTGCTAAGAAGTAAAGCGCCTAAGGTAAAGACTTTTCCCCATGCAAGGTTAGGCTAGATATTAAATTAATGGTTTGTAGGATATTGATACGATGTCTTAAAAGAAAAATGTTGATTTTATGTTTGTCTTAAAGAATTTAACTATAATGTTTTGATTTTTTGAGTAATATGATTGCTTTGATAAACTTAATTATAAAATTTCGATTTCTATTATTATAACATGAGTAATATGCTTGTTGTCATATATCTGATGTAAAGTTGCGATTTTTGTTTTGTTTAGGTGTACTTAATTATAAAGTTATGATTTTTATAATGATTTCATGAGTAAAATGTTTGTCAGGATGTATTTAATTTAAAATTTCGATTTTTGTGCTATTTCACTTAAAAGTTTTGAATTTTATGAATACCATATGAGTCTTGAGGGAATTGATGAAAAAATTTAATTTTTAATTATGACAACCTGATTAAGTTGATTATTGTGATGCTTTTAGCAGTAAACTTTTATTTGTATGCCTAAATGACTAATAATGGGAGAAATTTTATAGTAGAAAATATAAAATTTATATTTGTATGTATTCTTCGTTATTTGAGTTCTAACGTCTAACAACAACATGTATCTAATCCGATATTATAGTTTATAAAATGAAAGTTGTGACTCTAAGACATTTATTCACGTGTTTATGTGTTCTATATTTGGAATAGAAAAATTATTGATTCTTGATTTTAAGCATCCATGAGAATAAAACTTTGATGTCATATGTGATTAAACTTTAATCCTCAATATTTTATCTTTGTGGTTGCCTAAGTGGCTGGTGATTTGTGTTCTGAATCTTTTATCTATGTGGTTGCCTAAGTGACTGGTGATTTGTGTTTTGAACATTTTATCTTTTTAGTTACCTAAGTGGATTGTGACATGTACCTTTGGAGCATCATTATAATTTCATGACATATCATATGCATCTTTGTGGACGCCTTTGTGGCTGGTTTAATTTCTCCATTGGTATGAGTGACTTCTGTGTGGACGCCATAGTGACTAGTTATATCCGGATCATATACTTTTAGGAGCATGCATAACTTGCATACATTTTATTGTTATTTTTATTTGGATCTAATTATTTGCTCTAAGGTGAGTTGCTATTTGATTTATTTAGATGCATTTTATGACTTTTGATATAACTTGTGAATTATTAAAAAAATCAATTTCTTTAAATATTTTACTACGAAAAGATTTTATATTCATATTTTATGGCTGTTAACTTACTATTTGGTTTCATTTTGTTGTGGGGTGAACTGACCCCTTACACCAACATTTAGGTACTAATGATATCGAAGAGTTGCATGAATGATGTTTGTTTGGCACACGCGCGTGGGAAAAAGGGGATTTTGACTTAAAAATAAAGTTTGTATTGATAAAACCGAAGTGGTACATTTATAAAGTTTATTTACTTTTCATCGTTAATTTTAAATGGAAATGTGGAGGTGAGGTTCATTTCGCTAGGAAATATTTGAATCAGTCAACCTTGTTTTTTTTTTTTTTAATTTCACCTAAAGAGAATTTATTCTATTTTTGGACGTAAGTGAATATTTTTCTAACAATTAACAAATTATCCTTGCAAAATAATAATAATAATAATAATAATAATAATAATAATAATAATAATATCTAGTGAATCGCGTTATGTTCCTTCCTAAAAATGATATCAAGTTATTTTCTAGCAAAATCTTTCTTTATTACATGATAAACTACTCTTAAAAAAAAAATTATTATCGTTTTTAAAAGAAAACAAATATCTTTAAGTAATGTCTTGGATCAAAATCTAGGACATTGCATCCATGATGAGCATTCAACAACATTATGAAATTTTTTGTGACTCGTCAGGCCTTTTGAATTGTATCATCCACTTCAAAGTGTTTCCCTTTAAAATAAATTTGATTTTGAGAGTACCAAATACTATAGCATACAGACAAAATCAATTTAGTGACATCATCTTGTGACTTTGAAATAGTATTATTAAGCCAAGAAATGAAAGAATGGGAAAATTTGTCAAAGCTAATTTCAAAAGAGGAATGAAACCAAACTTGTTAGGCCTGAGGACATTTATAAAAGACATGATCAGAATCTTTCTCTTCTAAATTGTATATAGGGCACGTTAGGTCAATCAACATCCTTTCTTGAGTAGATTCCTTTTAACTAGAATGACATTATGCGGGATCTTCCAAACTAAATAGACATGTTTCAGCACCGTTCGAAGATTTCAAAGATTTTTCTAGATAGTTGAATTTGAAGGTGCTGGAAAACACAAGAAAGAGAGGTTTGAATTGTGTTTTTCATTTCTAAAAGCTATTTTGTTTGCTAATAAAAATATATTTTCTTCATCAAAACATTCAACTTATGATTATATATCGAAATTAATTAAAATAAATTTGAATCATAAATAACTTATATTAAATAACAAAATAGAAATAAACAAAGGACACATTTATTTTTATACTAGTTCATATCAAATTGTTGTTACATCTAGTCCTCCCTAACAGAGAGATTTTGCGTTAGTACAGTCGATGACTTAATCAACTATTGAATAATAGCATACAAATATTACTATGCCTTTTTAAGCTTTGAGTATTCTTCTTATGCATCTATATGTTGTCAACATAAGAAACTTTTCTAGTCTTCTCAACATTCTCGTAAGTTGACGTTGATGTTCACAAGTATTCTTACACCTCTTCAGGTACCTTTTATGGATGAAAGAGTTTTTGCCAATATCGGCTGATTTACACCATTTCCAGTTTGGGCCTGAATTGACACAAAGTATGTTTCTAGGATTATAACTCTCATTGAGAGAATATTACATTTCCAATCTTATATCTACCTAAGTGTATCAAACAACTTGATTGATTTACATCAATTCTTATATTATAACTCTCTACCGATAGGATTTTTTGCTCATTCTTTTCTTTGGAAGTGTTCTAGACTTTTACAGAAATCTTCTTACAACATTGCCTCTTTTCATTAAGAAATCTTCTTTGGCCTTGATTAAGAAGATCAACGAAGGTCTTGACTCTTAATTAACTTTAGTCAGAGGTAGATGATCATTGTAGCGTTCTTTTTCTTTATGATCCAAGGATCAATTCTTGACTTATATTTCTTGTCTTTAAAGCTTTGCCTTAGACTATAGATTATCAGATACTTATTGCAATGTTTCTTCTTGATATATCATGACATACTATATTAGTAAACATAATTACTTGCTTAGGTGATAATTTTGTTTGTGTTAAAAACACTTAAAATGTTATCTCTAACTTACTCATAATTTATACTACATTAAGGTAGATAATTATTAATATAAATCTTTATCTTCTAACTTAATTAGCACACTTAGAAAATAGTTATAGGATAATTGTTCTTATTGTTTTTGTTATCATCAAAACATCAATCAAAGGATTGTAGCTAAAACTACTTTTGCACCAACAAAATTGACATCACTTGACAAGGAATGAGAGGATTATGATTCTTCCCATTTTTTAATAGAATTCAAGGCACTATTAACTGAGAAAATTCCTTTGGTATAAGAACCTAAATGATGTGATCATGCTGACGGGAAGCTAGTTGAGATAGTTGTAAAATTTATGTTGCCTCAAACGGGATAAATGTGGCATGAAGAAGCTGAGAATCACACTTGCTAAGGTCATGAAAAATTAATTCAGAAACATGGGATAAATCAATATTAAGGGGTTTATGAGGGATAACCTTGTAACCAATATGAAGCGACAATCAATTGTCTCCCAATGCAACCCTAATTTACAACCCAAAGAACTTCATGAATATTGTGCTAGGTGTAGCTACTGCGATGGCCTAATCAGACCTTTAGGATGGTACCCCACGAAAAATATCAAGCTTTAAGGACTTTACTCAGCAAGGATTCTGAAGGTATGTAAACACGAGAAGGGGGTTGAATTGTGTTTGTCTAATTTTGAAACTTTTTTCTTAATTCTAATTCTGGTTCTAGTTTGGTGACATAAATGTTTGGACTAATCAGACGCCACAATAAACAAACAAAGCGGAAGTAAAAATAACACACCAGATTTTATCCTGGTTCACCACCAACTTGGTACCTACGTCCAGTCCCTTCACACATAAAGATTTCTCCACTAATTCAAAACTTGAATTACAACAGCACCTCACCCTAAAATTCAGTCTTCTCAAAACAACTTGAACCTACATACTTTTTGAGACAAACCACACCTTGACCCTACAAGTCAAGTCTTCTCTACACAACCTAAAACCTACAGATTGTTAAAGGCAAACTAAAGCCATTATCGGGCTGGGTTACAAAAAGGTGAAACTGTTTATGTTTTGCTTCTTCTAAGCAGTGCTATTACAATGATTACACACTAACAATGAAGCACAAAGCACTAAATAATATAAAGTTGAACGAATGCCTTTTCTAGATCTTAAAACATTTAAACCCTGAATACTTAGAAAATAGAGCTCTTGATGTTTTTCTAAATAACTTTGGTTTTTAGGATTTCTGAGTTTTTTGTTATGCTTTTCTTCTTCAGCTTTGATCCACTATTTATAGATGAAATTAGGGTTTCAGTTAATTCCTTTGTGAATTCTAAATCGTATCTTCATTCTATCTTGGTCAACAAATATTTCTTTCAAATATAATTCTGATTGATACGATTTTGATAATATGACCGTTAGGCAATTATTTATTTCCCAGTCTGATATGAGCAATTCTTCTAGAAAGATATTTTGCGTATCTATTCAGATGACATTTGGAAATTATTTAGCTAAGTCTTCCTTCATACGCTTGTTTGGATTGGGCGGGAACAAGTTCGGGCTTGTTCTTGGACCTTTAGAAGTAAGAATATGACTAAGTCCAATTCAGTATTTTTCTCAATCTATCAGAGCTTTTGACTTTCCATCAGAGTCGTTGACTTTTCTCTATCAAAATCATTGACTTTTATTCTTCATAGTCATTGACTTGGTTGTTGGAATCAGATGTTGTGATGCTTGAATAACCATAGTTAGAGACAGATGCAAAGCTGCGTGACTTAGAATTAGTGGCATGGGTAACTTCCCTTTTGTTGCATTATTAGAGTGAGTGCAACTTCAAAGTATGTTGCGTATCAGAGGTAACATTTTGGAACGAGTTGTAGTCTTCAAAGTCAGTGGAATATTTGCTTTAGATGCAGACTTGAATAATGGCTTTAGACTTCAAAGGCATGCTCAAAATACTATTCATCAGAGGTATCCTACAATTACTGTTCATCAGAGGCATGTTAAAGTTATTATTCATCAGAGGTACAAAAAATCTAGAGGCACGCAAAATCTTCAGAGGCATGCTGGATCTTTAGAGGCAGACGCACAGACTTATCAAGGGCATGCAAACCAGAAGCACACTTTAGTTTTTAGAGGCAAACGCAGAAGCACGTTATCAGATGCAGATGTGGGTACTTTTCGATAACATGCAGTTATCCGATTTTGAGGATTTCGTTGACTGATTTGATTTCGTTTCCTTTGACATTTTTACTTCCTCTAGTGGTATCCTCTGGTCGTTTCCTCCAATTTTCCTGCTCTAATTATTGCACACTTATATGAAGCCATTAGGGTAATAAATTGTTCTCACAAAGTACCTTTGTTAACATCAAAACCACATAGAGGAATTGTTCCTAGAATCAACTTGGTTCCAACAATCTCCCTCTTTTTGATGACGAAAAAACAAGCCTTTTGATAACAATTTATTTAAATGAAAATAAAGTAAAACAACAAACAAACATACAAATAAATAATCATGCAAAAACATAACCATGCAAATAAACAAACAGACGTGGCTCCCCCTAACACAGAGCAGTTATACATAACCTCTTTCTTCCTATAGAGTAGATGTACATGACCTCTTTCTCCCCCATAGAGCAGTTATACAAAACCTCTTTCTCCCCACATGCATACCTTTTCTTCCCCAATCATGTAAATAGGAAACAGTTTAAATTGTTCTCAAATCTCTTTCTCCCCTTTTTGTCATTAGACAAAAAAATAGAAATTCAAATGGCAATTGAATAATGAGTTAATACCATCCAGTAAACAAGAGTTAAGCCTGGAAACATACATCTATTTAAGTTTAAACTCCTATGAACATATAACAATCAGAACATCAAATAGATATAGATCAGAACATTAATTAGATATAAATACTAGGTTCAGATTCTTCTTAATAAATTCAAATTTCTCTTTAGTTGGTGGTTTAGTGAATATGTCAGCCCGTTGATGTTTAGTGTCTACAAACTAGATATTTAACATACCTTTTTTAACACAGTCCCTAATAAAATGATGTTTTTTTCTATGTATTTAGCAGATGTATTATCACATAATATGGGAATGTTACTCTCAATTATTTTGTAGTCCTCCAATTGATGTTTCATCCATAGTAGTTGAGAGTTGCATCCTGCTGTTGAAATGTACCCAGCTTCTGTTGTTGACATTGCAATTGTGCCTTGTCTTTTGCTTGACCAGAAGATCAAATTTTCACCTGGGAAAATGAACTTTCCACTGGTGCTTTTTCTTTCAAGTTTATCTCCAGCATAGTCAGTATCGCAATATCCTACTAACTTGTCCTCAGTTGACAACTAATAAAACAACAGTTAAGTGGGATTCCCTTGGATCGTCTTGAAATCTGGAACGCACACACACACACATACACACTAAATAAAATATTAGGTTTTGGAAGCAGTAAGATATATAAGTGACCATATCATTCCTCTATATGTTTTCTAGTCAACTTTCTTTCTTGATTCATCTTTATCAAGTGAGGAGGTGGGATGCATCGATGTAGCCATATGTTTGCAATCATTCATTTTAAACTTCTTGAGAAGCTCTTTTGTATACTTGGTCTGATGAATGTATATCCCATCATACTAAGAAGAACTATAATTCTCCCATCATACTCTTTTGAAATTCATGTTGCATTAACTTAGCAAAATCTTAACAAAATGTGTTATTAGTTGAACCAAATATAATATCATCAACATAAATATGAATAACATGAATTTCATTTTCTATTGGTTTCCTAAACAAAGTGGTGTCAACCTGACTTATATCAAAACTGTTTTCATGTAAGAAGTTACTTAAGCTATCATAGCAAGCTCTAGGTGTTTGTTTTAGACCATATAGTGATTTCTTAAGCTTAATGTAACCATTTAAGAATGTAATTTTAACATCTATTTGAAATAAAGTGATATTATCATAAGCAGCAAACGAGAGTAAGATACGTATTGCCTCTAACCTGGCCATTGGAGAAAATGTATTAGTGTAATCAATACCTTCTTGTTGAGTGTAACCTTATGCAACCAGTCTGGCCTTGTTCCAAACAACTTATCCTTTTATATTTGATTTGTTCCTGAATATCCACTTAGTTCCAATGGGTCTTTTATCCTTTGTTTTGGGTACTGCTTCCCAAATATTATTTCTTTTAAATTCATTAAACTCTTCTTGCATTGCAAGTATCCAGCCAGTATCTGCTAGTGTTTCATCAACAGAGGTAGGTTCAATTGAGGACAACAGATCAAACATAGATATATCTTTAAGTGATGATATGGTTTTCAGAGGATCATTTGCATCTCCAATTATCAAAGTCTCTAGATGATATGACTTGTACTTCCATCCAATTTTAGCTTCTGAATTAACTTGATTGATTCTGATTTAATCAGATTCATCTTGTGATGTTTTGTCAGGTTCCTCTAATTTTCTTGTATCCTCTAATTTGTCTGGTTCTTCTGGTTTGCCTTTATCTTCTGATTTATTTATTTCTTCTGGTTCCAGTAAACCTGCAATATCCTCAACTTGCTTTGACTTTTTAAGTGCAAGTTGTTTTTCATAAAACTTAACATGTATTGACTCTTCCACTAGGTAAGTCTCCTTGTTGAAGACTCTATAAGCTTTAGATCTTTTAGAGTATCCAAGGAAGGTGCACTTTTGTGAACGAGGGTCAAACTTGCCGAGGATATCTTTAGTATTAAAACATAACATACATAACAAAATTGATGAAAGTAAGAACTGTTAGGCTTTCTACCTTTCCAAAATTCATAAGGAGTCTTATTCAAAATAGGTCTGATACAGACTTTGTTCTAAATGTAACATGAGGTATTGACTGCTTTTGCCCAAAAATGCTTCGCAACATTCATTCCGTTTATCATAGTGCGAGCCAATTATTGAAGAGTATGATTCTTTCTTTCCAAAACACCATTTTGCTGAGGTTTTCTAGGGGATGAGAAATCGTCTAATATACCCCATGATCACTATGGATAGTTACTATAGAGAATTGTTTCTCATTTTGCATTTATTTGCAAAAGGTAATGAACACCTTGTGAGACTCATCCTTGTGTGTAAGGAACTTAACCCATGTCCATCTAGAGTAATTATCAACAATGACCAGTCCATACTTTTTACGAGGCAATTTTAACTTGACCAAAAAGGTCAAAGTGCAGAAGCTCCAAAGGTTTACTTGTGGAAACAATATTCTTTGATGCAAAAGAACTCTTAGTTTGTTTCCCTACTTGACAGACCTCACAAAGGACTTCTGATTTGAACTTGAGATTTGGCAAGCCTCTAAAAAGTTAGAATTTGTTTAATTTTGAGATTAACCTCAAATTGGCATCGCCTAATCTCTTGTGCCAAATCAGTTGCTTATTTCTCACAGACACAAAGCATCTGACCTTTTGTTCTACGAAGTTAAAAAGGTTGGTTTTATAAAGGTTCCCTTGCCTCTGGCTAGAAAAAAGAACATAGCCATCATTTTGACTTATACCTCTACATCACTTTTGATTAAAGACTATGTCATAACAACTATCAGTTAACTGACTTATGCTAAGTAGGTTGTGTTTCGGTCCTTTTACTAAGTAGGTTGTGTTTTAGTCCTTTCAATTTGGACCAACTGTACTGTGTCCAATGATTTAGCCTTTCTACTTTCCTACAAAAGTAACTGAGCCTCCGTTGGTCAAGGTTAGGTCCGGGAACATAGACCTTTCTCTTGTCAAATGTTGCGAGCATCCATTGTCCAAGTACCATGACTGATGTTTCAAGTTGGCTACTGAGAACATCTACAACCATAAACAATTTTATATTTGGGTACCCATATTTGGTTGGGTCTTAGTTTGTTAGCCTTGAAAGGTTTCTTTTCTTTCCATGTTTTTAGCATAGGACAAGATGTTTTAGAGTGACCTTTCTTAGAGCAGACATTACATAAGGTTGGAACCAAGTTGGTTTTATACTTAGAGTTTTGATGTTAACAAAAGTATTTTATAAGAACAATATATTTGACTTCAAAGAGTATGAAAGAAGATTCTTGTTTTTGAAGAAAATCTAAAATAAGATTTGATTCAGATTTATGATTGAAGAAAATCTTTGACCAAATTGAAAGGAAGATATGGTCAAATTTTTTTGACGAAAATCTAAAATAAGATTTGATTCAGATTTATGATTGAAGAAGATCTTTGCCCAAGTTGAAAAGAAGATATGGTCAAATGTTTTTGAAGAAAATCTAAAATAAGATTCGATTTTTGATTTATGATTGAAGAAAATCTATGACCAAGTTGAAAAGAAGACATGGTCATGATTTGAAGAAGATTTGATCAAGATTTATCATAAGAAGATATGAATTATTTACAAGATTTGATCAAGATTTATCTACAACAAAATATGAACACTATCAATCTGAAGAATTTACAAACTCAATCTGAACAAAATAAGAACATAATCAATCTGAAGAATTTACAAACTCAATTTGAACAAAATACGAACATAATCAATCTAGAAGAACTACTCAGATTAGATTCATAAATAAAGATTTGGCTAAAGAACATATTATCAAAAAGCATCTTGTTCAGAACTCTTTTTGAATAAGATCATTGTTGACCAAGCTAGGAATAAAGATACAATTCATAATTAAACAATGACTAAATTGAAAGTTATTATTAGTGACATTTACAATTCTCGTGCTTGCACCTTCACACTTAACCCGATTGCTACTACTTTTATTCTAAGTAAGTGACCAAATCCGAACCAGTTTTAAATAAATTAGCAAAAAGAATCCATCTTAGTCAAACACAATTCAACCTTTCTTCTCATGTTTGAAACTTCAATTGGCACCAAGAGCATGATTTCAAAAATTAGCACTTTACAATGTTTGAACAAAGATCCAAGGATTCAACAATGTCTGGATTTGGTGAAGAAGTTGTTGGAGGAAAAATCAACCGACCACCTTTGTTTGATCGTGAACCATTTGAGTACCGGAAGGACAGGCTATAAGTTTCTTTATCTCACAAGATCCTAAACTTTGGGAATTATTGGCAAATGGCTACACTGCTCCAACAAAATTATGATGGTACTGAAATTTCAAGGAAAGAGATGGATGTTGAATAGAAGAAGATGTACAAGATGCATCACAAGTCCATAACCTTCATGATCAATGCAATCACCTTCAAGGAATTTGATAAGTGCACTAACAAAGAAATACACAAAAAACATCTACGGCAATTTGGTTCTGACTTATGAAGGAAGCAAGCAAGTTTAAGAAGCAAAGGCCAATCTTCTAGTCAGAAAGTATGAGTTGTTCAAGATGGAAGAAGATGAAGACACCGAAATAATGTTTTCTACATTCCAGACTCTAGTCTCAAGATTAAAGGTACTTGAGAAGAGCTATACTACTCTGATCATGTGAACAAACTTTTTAGAAGTCTGCCAAGCAAGTGGAGACCTAAGATTACAACTATTCGAGAAGCTAAAGATCTCAATACTCTTATATTGGAATAATTGATTAGCTCCTTTATATCACTTGAAATTGAGCTTCAGAGGATGAGCCCAAGAAGAAGCAGCCAACTTTAGCCTTGAAATCCAAGCACAAGAAGGTTCTAAAGGCAAAGCAAAATCAGAGGATAATGATTCAGATGATCAGAATATGAACTCAGAGGATAAGGAGCTGGCTTTCATATCCATAAAAATTCAGAAGTTGTGGCACAACAGAAAGAAACAATTTCCTCAAAGATATTCCAGGCACTCTTATAGAGGAAGGGATGAAAAATCTAACAAGAAAAGCATCATATGTTATGGATGCAATGAACCTGGACATGTCAAGTCTGAATGTCCAAATCTAGAAAAAGGGAAACATCAGAGGAAATATTCCAGATCCAAGAAAAAGGTTACAATGGCTACATGGGATGATTATGATAAATCCTTTGATGATGACGAGCAAGAAGATTTTGCTCTGATGGCTCATACCAACTCTGCCTCTAGATCCAACATAGACACTTATTCTGACTCTGGAAGGGAACCAATTGATGAAGAAATTGAGGTATTTTATGACTTAACATGATCTGATTTAATTAATGTCATAAATGATTTCCTAAAGAAAAACCACAAGTTGTCTCTAAAACTGAAAGAACTTAGCAAAGTAAATGCAAACTTAACAAAAGAAATCAATGCCTTAAAACTAAAATTGTTGAGGTTAAATATGAAAACAAAACATTGAAAGATACTTTTGTATCAAAACCTTTAGAAAATGTCACATGTAATTAAGATAAATATGAAGAAGCATTCCAAGACTTTCTAGCTAACAGTATGGAAAGAAGCAAGTATGCTTCTATGATTTATAGAGTTAGTAGAAATTGTAAAAGAGGTCTAGGATTTGAAGAAACAGTAATTGAACCTAAACTTATATCCTCTGATATTTTGTGTACTTTTGCTCTAAGAAAGGTCACTCCAAATCATCTTATCCCATGTTAAATACAAGAAAAGACAAGAAACCATTCAAGACTAGCAAACCAGGACCCAACCAAATATGGGTACCTAAGAACAAAATTTTCTATGTTGCAGATGTCCTCAGCAATCAAGTTAAAACACCAATCATGGTACTTGGACAGTGGATGCTCGCGACACATGACGGGAGAAAAGTCTATGTTCCAAGAACTAACATTGAGCAAATGAGGCACATTAACTTTTGGAGGAAAGCAAAAAGGCCAGATCATTGGTCAAGGTACAGTTGGTAATGGTACTTCCCCTTCTATTAAAGATGTCTTGTTTGTTAAAGGTTTTAAGCATAATTTATTAAGTATAAGTCAGTTAAGTGATAATAATTATGATGTTATATTTAATAAAAAAAACATGCAAGGCAATTAGTTAGAAAAATGGATTTGTACTCTTTACAGGTCAGAGGCAAAACAACATTTATAAGATAAATCTGTTTAGTCTAGAGAAACAAGAGGTTAAGTGTCTTATGTCAGTAAATGAAGAGAAACTAATTTGGCACAAAAGATTAGGTCATGCAAACCTTAGATTAATTTCAAAACTAAATAAACTTCAACTAGCCAAAGGTCTGCGTAAGCTTAGTTACAAAACTGAAATTATGTGTGAAGCTTGTTAAAAGGGAAAACAAACAAAGAACTCATTTACCCCTAATAACTCAGTCTCTACCTCAAAGCCCCTTGAGCTCTTACATATAGATCTCTTTGGGCTATTGAAAACAGTCTCACTAAATGGAAAGAAGTATGGCTTTGTTATAGTAGATGATTAAACTAGGTGGACATGGGTAAAATTCTTAAGAAGTAAAGATGAATCTCACAAAGTGTTGATTGCATTTTGCAAACAAGTAATGAATGAAAAGGGTGTTAAGATTATAACAATTTGAAGTGATCATGGAGGAGAATTTGAAAACAAGTTATTTGAAAGTTTTTGTGATGAGAGTGAAATCTCTCACAACTTCTCCTCTCCTAGAACGCCACAACAAAATGGAGTTGTAGAAAGAATAGATCCCTTTAAGAAATGGCCAGAACCATGATTAATGAGATGAATATTGCAAAACATTTTTGGGCAGAAGTAAATAACAATGCATGCTATATTCAAAATAGAATCTTAATTAGGTCAATATTGAATAAAACACCATATGAATTATGGAAGGGTAAAAAGCCTAACTTCTCCTACTTTAAACAATTTGGTTATACTTGTTATATGTTAAACACTAAAGACAACCTTGGCAAGTTTGATTCCGGATAGCAAAAGTGCACCTTCATTGGATACTCTAAAAGATCTAAAGCTTATATAGTGTTTAATACGAAAACTCAGATTGTGGAAAAGTCAATACATATTAAATTTGATGACAAACATCTTGACCTTAAAAAGTTCAAGTTTACTAGAACCAAACTAGAGGAAGCAAATGCAATCAAACTAGAAGAACCTGAAAAATTAGAGGATACAAGTAAATTAGAAGAAGATGATAAATCATCAGAGGATGAATATGACCAAGTCTAAAGCAGTCAAGATAAGTCAGAAGGGAGATCTGGATGGAAGTACAAGTCGTCTCATCCTGAAACTCTAATCTTTGGAAATGCAAATGATCATTTGAATACCAGATCATCACTGAAAGACACAACCTTGCAATGCAAATGATCCTTTGAAGACCAGATCATAAACTGAACCTAAATTTGTTGATGAAGCATTGGCACATGATGGATAGATCCTTGCAATGCAAGAAGAGTTAGATGAATTTAAAAAAAATGATTTTTGGGAACTAGTACCTAGACCAAAGATAAACATTATTGGAACCAAGTGGATTTTTAGAAACAATCTAAATGAAAAGGGAGAAGTGGTCAAAAACAAGGCAAGACTTGTTGCACAAGGCAATAGTCAGCAAAATGACATTGATTACACTAAGACATTTGCTCCAGTGGCCAGGTTAGAAGCTATTCGTATCCTACTCTCTTTTGTTGCTTATAATAACATTACATTATTTCAAATGGATGTTAAAAGTGCATTTCTAAATGGGTATATAAGTGAAGAATTTACGTTAAACAACCCCCAGGTTTTAAAAGTTCTGAAATTCCAAACCATGTATTTAGACTTAGGAAATCCTTGTATGGTCTAAAACAAGGACCTAGGGCATGGTATGATAGACTAATTAACTTCTTGCTTAAAAAATTTTTGAAAGAGGACAAGTAGACAACACCCTGTTTAGAAAATCAATAGGAGATGACATTCTTATCATTCAAATTTATATTGATGACATTGTTCTTAAATCTACTAATTGCACTCTATATCAAGAATTTTCTAAGTTGATGTAGCTTGAATTTCAAATGAGTATGATGGGAGAACTTCAGTTCATCCTAGGGATACAAATTCAGCAAAGTCAAAAAGGCATATACATTCATCAAACCAAATATACAAAAGAACTGCTCAAAAAGTTTAAAGTAATTGATTGTAAACCTATGGCTAAACCAATACACCCTACCTATTCACTTGAAAAGGATGAATCAGGCTAGAAGGTTGACCAGAAAGCAAATAGAGGAATGATTGGATCACTGTTGGAACCAAGTTGATTTTATACTTAGAGTTTTGATGATAACAAAAGTATTTTATGAGAACAATATATTTGACTTCAAACAGTATGAAAGAAGATTCATGTATTTGAAGAAAATCTAAAATAAGATTTGATTCAAATTTAAAATTGAAGAAAATCTAAAATAAGATTTGATTCAAATTTATAATTGAATCAAATCTAAAATAAGATTTGATTCAAATTTATAATTGATTAAAATCTAAAATAAGATTTGATTCATATTTATAATTGAAGAAAATCTTTGACCAAGTTCAAAAGAAGATATGGTCAAGATTTGAAGAATATTTGAAGAAGATTTGATCAAGATTTATCTACAACAAAATATAAACAGAATCAATCTGAAGAATTAACAATCTCAATTTAAACAAAAAAAAGGAAAAGAATCAATTTGAAGAATTTACAAACGCAATCTAAACAAAATACAATTCAGAATTAAGGCTGAAGAAGAAAATCATCGAAAAGCAGAAAAGAGTAGAAAAACTCAAGCTCAAAATTCCAAATTCAACTTAGAGTTCAAAGAGAGAAAAACCTGTTCAGGTTAGAAATATTTTATGAGTGTTTTTTTCTTAGAGTCTGAGAGTTACTATTATTATCAGCTTTATTAGAAGCAAACACTTAAAGTTCCAAAATTTTGTATCCAATTTGATAGTGGTTTAAATCCTTTTTCAATCTGGGGTTGCCAGGTTGTTAGGAGAAGATTTGGCTTGTAAGGTCAAGGTGGTTTGTTCCTCAAAAGTCTGGGGTTGTCAGACTATTTGGGAAGACTGGCTTCGAGGGTCAGGTGCGTTGTAATTCAAGGTATTTGAATTAGTGGATTAAAGCCTTCTGAATGAGGGGACTGGATGTAGCCAAGTTAGTGGTGAACCAGGATAAATATATGTGTCAAATTATTTATGCTTCCATTGTTTGCTGTTTCTGAATCCGATTGCTTCTTATCTAAGTAATTCATAAAAACCAACCAACCTTCATCAAATTAGCAAAAAGTTATCAACTTTTTCAAACACAATTCAACCCCCTTCTTGTGTTTGCACCTTCATGCTTTACCTTACTGCCTCCAAACATGGTATTATGTTTTTTGTGTGAGTGTGCAAGATTTCAGGTTGATCCAAGGGAATCTCATTTAACTGCTGTTAAGAAGATTCTTAATACTTAAAAGGTACTACCAACCTTAACTTGTTCTAAAAGAAATATACTAAGTACAAATTAAGTGGCTATTGTGATGTTGGAGACAAATTTGAGAAAAAAAACACAAGTGAAAACGGCACATTTCTTGGTGAAAACTTAATATCATGGTCTAGTAAGAGACAAAGCATAATTGCAATGTCAACAGTAGAGGTCGCGCACATTTCAGCAGCTAGTTGCAGCTCTCAATTGCTATGGATGAAACATCAATTAGAAGATTACAAGATTCTTGAGAGTAACATTCCCATATTATGTGACAACACTTCTTCCATTTGCCTTTACTCATAATCCAATCCTAAATTCTAGAGCCAATCACATTGAAATCAAACCTCATTTCATTAGGGACTTTGTTCAAAAATGCGTACTAAATATCCAGTTTGTAGATACTGAACACCAATGAGCTAACGTATTAATCAAATCACTAGCTGAAGATAGATTTGACTTTATTAGAAAAATTCTAAACCTTATCTTTATACATGAATGATGTTGTGTCAAGCTTAGGGTAGTTTATATTCATACTAGGATAAGTTTTATGTTATGTTCATATTAGGCTATGTTTTATGTTCTATTCATTCTATTATAAAAAAGTGGCAAATACATAAAATAAAAAATCAAAAAAAATAAAAAGAGTTTCACTTTCAAGTCTTTTTGTCTAAGGACAAAAGAGGGAGAAAGATATTTGAGAACGATAATGTGAGGAGATAATGAAAAAATTACTTGGACTTTGGGGGAGCCTTAAGTCAGGGGGAATCAAGTATTAAAAGAAAAATTGTTATAAAAAATACAGTTTTGTCATAATAAAAAAGGGGGAGATTGTTGGAACCAAGTTGGTTTTCCACATATAGTTTTGATGTTAACAAAAGTATTTTATGAAAACAATAAATTTGGATTCGTGGCTTCATTAAGTATGCAAAAATTGAAAGAAGAAAAGCAGAGAAAGATACTAGAGGAAGCGACCAAAGGAAAATCACCAGAGGAAGTCACTAGAGAATGAGATCAGAAGAACACAAAGTATACGCCTCTGCCTCTAAACATATACCTCTGAAAGTAACGTGCATTTGAAGGTTACAAAAATTGCCTCTGAAGTATGGGTCTGAAGACTGCCCCTGAAGAATAGCTCTGAAACTGAGTTTGAAGACTACCTTTGAAGATTATCTGAAGGCTGAATTTGAAGCATGCCTCTAAAGAGTTCATATCAAGGTATAATTAACTCTGAAGAGATTGTTCAAATAATAAATTCAAAACTCACAATCCGCATATCAATTCTAATGTTGCACTGACTCTAAAGTTTCAACAAGGTTGTTCGCCCAATGCCACTAATTCTAAGTCATGCAGTCCTGCATCTGACTATCATTATTCAAGAAGCACAACATCATACTCCAACAAGAAAGTAAATGCCTCTAATGGAAAGTCAACAGTTGAAATTGAAAGAATTAAGTATGAAAAAAGACTTAGCTGAATCAAATATTTGTGAAGATCCAAGAACAAACCAAATCCATTCCAGCTTAAAACAAGAAACAGTATGAAAGAAGATTTGTGTTTTTGAAGACAATATAAAATAAGATTTGATTCAGATTCATATTCATAATTGAAGAAAATCTATGACCAAGTTGAAAAAGAAGATATGGTTAAGATTTGAAGAAGATATAATCAAGATCTTATCAACAAGAAGATATGAATTTTTTACAAGAAGATTTGATCAAGATTTATCATAAGAAGATATGAATTATTTACAAGAAAATTTGATCAAGATTTATGTACAAGAAGATACGAATTATTTACAAGAAGAGTTGATCAGAATCTATAAGAAGATATGGAATGTTTACAAGAAGATATGATGAAGAATTGTTTACAAGAAGATACATTTATTATTTGCAATGATATGATTCAGATTTTGCAAGGATAAACGAGAAACCCTAACCAATTCTATAAATAGATACTTAAGGCCGAAGAAGAAAATAAGAGAGCTCACAAGCACAAAATTTCCTTAGTCATTAGTGTTTATAAGGTTAAGATCTAGACAAACACTTTCTCAAAAGAAATATTTTCTAAGTGTTTTCTAGTGTGAGAGTCATTGTTACAATCAGCTTATTAGAAGCAAACCAATTTGTTCCAAACTCTTGTAACCCAGCCCGATAGTGGCTTTTATGTTCCTCAAGCTATCTATAGGTTTTCATGTTGTGTTGAGAAGACTTGGCTTGTAGAGTCAATGTGTTTATGTTCCTCAAAAAGTTTGTAGGTGTCAGGTTGTTTTGAGAAGACTAGCTTGTAGGGTCAGGTGTTGTGTAATTCAATTTTTGAATTGGTGGATTAAACTCTTCTGAGTGAGGCGACTAGATGTAGCTACTAAGTTGGTGGTGAACTAGGATAAATTTATGTGTCACTTTAATTCTGCAATTCTTGTTTTACTTCTGCCTCTGATCACTTAACTCGATTGCTACTACTTTTATCTTAATTAAGTCACCAAACCCGAACCAGTTTTAAATAAATTAGCAAAAAGAATCCAACTTAGTCAAACATAATTCAATCCCTCTTCTCGTGTTTGCACCTTCAATGAATTCTTGAAATTTATCAAACAAAGTGAATATAAAATGGTGGATTAATTAAATCAAACTCTTTCCAAGATATTCGTTCTTTTCTTATTATTGAACTCTGAAGCACATAGGAAGGCACTATTGAAAGTTTTAAATGAGGTTCATATTACTCATGATATCACTGTTGACCAATTTGATGGAGTCGTCGATAACATCACTGCTAGTAGCGTTTTGAATTTCACCAACTTGAATTACCAGCAGAGGGGACGATGCACAATAAAGCACTACACATCTCTATGAAGTGTCGTGATTATATCCTCACAAAAGTGCTAGTTGACACTGGTTCATCGTTGGATGTCATGCCGAAATAAACACTCTCAAAACTCTCTGTTGATGGATTATATATGAAACCTAGCTCTATGATAGTAAAAGCATTTGATGGATCAAGGAGATAGGTCATTGGCATGGTTAACCTACCAATTCAAGTAGGACCACATAAATTTTCAAGTAATGGATATCAAACGAGGATATAGTTGTCTTTTGCGGAGAAGCATGGAATCATGTTGCTGGAGCAGTGACATCCACTTTGCCTCAAAAGTTTTCGTTTATAGTAGACAACAAGTTGATAATAATCTTTAATGAGGGGGACATGCTAATAAACCATTTATCTTCTATGGGCTATACTGAAGCTACATAGGAAGCCATAGAGACTTCTTTCCAGCCATTGGAAATTGCAAACGTTGTCTTTCATGGGTGAAGGATCTCGTATGAAGAAACAAAAATTGTCTACTACATTTTTGATGTCTGCAAAACCCATGCGGGAAAAAGAGGGTTTTGTAAAATTAGGAAAATTGTTTAAATTACCTGAGGAGAATGATAGATATGAATTGGGATATATACCTACTAAGATTGATAAGGATAGAGACGCAAAAGACAAAAGGGAAAACAAGGTGGTTCATCTAGTAAATTGAGCAACAAATACATAGAAGATTCTCATTTGCAACATACGAGAAAGCTTTCAGAGTACAGGAATGATAAATACTGACCAATTGGCTATCATTGAAGAATATCATGTTGATGAGGATGCTTTCAATTTTGTGAACCCTTGCCCTCCAAAAACAAGTCTCAAGAACTGGAAGTTTATCGAGTTTCCTAAGATTTTTGATTCATGCCCAAAGTAATTATGTATTTTCATATCCTTTTGCTCTACCCAAGGCTTTAGGATAACTCGTTATTATGGCATACATGTATTTCAATTCAATATTTGTTATCAATAAATTCATTTTGATTTCTCCAAACATTGTTCTCTCATTTAATTTCTTAAACCTTTATTCATTATTTTCCCTTTTTTCTCTCATTAATTGAAATAATGCAGATCAGAAAATGATTCCTTTGAAAGTAGCATTGCAAGGATTCATTCTTGTAATTTTGAATCCCTAATTAATCATGCCGATGAGGATTGTGAATATGATTATAAGTCTTCCCCTGAACTAACGAGACTAGTGGATTAAGAAACTTAGATGATTTAGCTCCATCAAGAACCCATTGAGGTGATCAATTTGGGAACTGGAAATGACAAAAAGGAAGCTAAAATTAGTGTCTCCATGAAAAAAGTGAGCGAGAAAACTTAGTTAAACTTTTGTTTGACTATGTGGACATCTTTGCATGGCCATATCAGGATATGCATAGGTTGGATAATAATATAGTTGAACACATGTTACCATTCAAGCCTCAATGTACCCCTATCAAAAAGAAATTGAGGAGGGTGCGGCCTGACATGTCGCTTAAAATTAGAGAAGAGGTCAAAAATCAATTTAATGCAGGTTTATTTGCGGTGGCAAAGTATTCTCAATGGGTTGCTAATATCGTCCCAGTTCCAAATAAGGATGGGAAGGTTCAAATGTTTTTTGATTATCGGGATTTAAATAGAGCTAGTCCTAAAGATGACTTCCCATTGCCTCATATTGATTTCTTGGTAGATTAACGCTACTCAATATTCTTAAATATCCTTTATGGATGGTTTTTCAGGGTACAACCAAATCAAGATGGCCTTTGAGGATATGGAGAAAACCACATTTATCACACAGTGGAGACCTATTTGCTATAAAGTAATGTCATTCAGATTGAAGAATGCTACGTGACATGATGCATAAGGAGATAGAGGTTTGCGTGGACAATATGATTGCATTAGTAGATTAAATTACATTGGTAGGTTCATATCACATCTCACTGCAACATGCAAACCAATTTTCAAATTGTTGCGTAAAGATCAAAAAGTTGAATGCAATGAGAATTGTCATAAGCCTTTCGAGAAGATTAAGCAGTACTTGTTACAACCTCCAATTTTGGTGCCTTATGTTCTTGGAAAACCACTTATTATGAACTTAACAGTACTTGATGAGTTGATGGACTGTGTACTAAGGCAACATGTTGAATCTAGTAAGAAGGAACACGCCATTTATTATTTGAGCAAGAAGTTCACTAAGTGTGAAACAAGGTATTCATTGCTAGATGGAACATGTTGTGCATTGGCATGAGCTGCTAATCAATTGAGACAATACATGTTATGCCATACAACCTGGTTGGTGTCTAAAATGGACCCAATCAAGTACATTTTTGAAATGCCTGCTCTTATTGGATGGATTGCTCGTTGGCATATGTTGTTATCAGAATATGACCAGGTGTATGTCACACATAAGGCTATAAAAGGAAGTGCATTGGCCGAGTAGTTGGCTCATCAACTTGTAGAAGATTATCAATTAATGTAGTTTGAATTCCTTGACGAATATATAATGACTTTGTTGGAACCACGTTGGATTTATACTTTAAGTTTTGATCTTAAAAAAAGTATTTTATGAGAACAATATATTTGACTTCATAGAGTATGAAAGAAGATTCATGCTTTTGAAGACAATCTAAAATAAAATTTGATTCAAATTTATAATTCATCTTTGATCAAGTTGAAAAGAAGATATGGTCAAGATTTGAAGAAAATATGATCAACATTTTATTTACAAGAAGATATGAATTATTTAGAAGAAGATTTGATCAAGATTTATCACAAGAAGATATGAATTATTTACAAGAAGATTTGATCAAGATTTATCTACAAGAAGATATGAATTATTTACAAGAAGATTTGATCAAGATTTATCACATAACGATATGAATTATTTACAAGAAGAAATGATCAAGAATTGTTTACAAGAACAAACACTCATAAGAAGGTACATTTATTTTCATATTCAGATTTTGACAAAGGACAAAATACTGGATTCGACTTATTCATATTCCTACTTGTGAAAGTTCAAGAACCGGTCCAACACTATGTTCCCGCCCAGATCAAAGCAAGCAATAGGAAGCAAGTTTAATCTGAAGAATTTACAAACTCAATCTTAACAAAATACGAACAGTATCAATCTGAAGAACTTACAAACTCAATCTTAACCAAATACGAACAATATCAATCTGAAGAAATTACTAACTCAATCTGAACAAAATAATAACGTAATCAATATGAAGAATTTACAAACTCAATCTGAAAAAAATACGAACATAATCAATCTAAAAGAACTGCTCAAATTAGATTCAGAAATAAATATTTGGCTAACGAAAATATTATCAAAAAGCATCTTGTTCAAAATTATTTTTGAATAAGATCATTGTTCACCAAGCTAGGAATGAAGATACAATTCATAATTAAACAAGGAATAAATTGAAGCCCTAATTTTATCAAAAAATAGATACTCAAGGTTGAAAAAGAAGGATATCGAAAAATCAAAAAAGAGTAGAAGAACTCAAGTTCAAAATTCCAAATTAATCTTAGAGTTCAAAGAGAGAAACACTTGTTCGAATGAGAAATATTTCTAAGTATTGTTTTTAGAGTGTAATGGTCATTGTTATAATTAGCTTGTTAGAAGAAACTACTCAAGTTCCAAACTTTTGTATTCAAACTCGATAGTGGTGTTATTGTGCTTCAACAATTTGGGGTTGTCAGATTGTGTGGAGAAAACTTGGCTCTAGAGTCCAGGTGTTTGTGTTCCACAAAAGTCTAGGGTTGTTAGGATGTTGTTTGAGAAAACTGGCATGGAGGGTCAAGTGCTTTGTAATTCAAGTTGTTGAATTAATGGATTAAATCCTTATAAGTAAAGAGACTGGATGTAGAAAAGTTAGTGGTGAACCAGGAGAAATTACTTGTGTCACTTTATTTTTACACTCCGTAGTTTTGTCAATTGATAGTGGGAAAGAATGAACGGCGGTACTTATCCCCCAGGTAGCGGGTTGATTCCCACATAAGGAAAAAACTCGCTATTTCTAATGGGTGGAAATGCGGCGAGAAGCCGTTTCTTATGCCAATGTGATGAGGAACGTGGATGTCAGATTCATCAAAAGAGAATTGATTTATCGATATGGCTTGCCAAATAAGATTATCACTAATAACGCGACCAAACTGAACAACAAAATGAAGAAGGAGTTGTGTGATAGTTTCAAAACTCAGCACCATAAGTCTTCATCATATCATCCAAAGATGAATGGGGTTGTAGAGGCGACAAATAAGAATATCAAGAAAATCATACAAAAGATGGTAGAGACATATAAAGATTGGCATGAAGTGATTCCCTTTTCATTGCATGGTTATAGAACCTCCGTTCTCACCTCAACGAGGAAAACTTCTTTCTCATTGGTGTTTGAAATGGAAGCAGTACTTCCCATTGAAGTTGAAATTCCCTCAATTAAAGTCTTGATGGAAACAAAACTAGAAGAGGTAGAGTGGGCTCAATCACAATTTGACCAATTAAATCTCATAGAAGAAAAAAGATGATAGCTCTGTGTCATAGTCAATTAAATCAAAAAAGACTTCAAAAGGCCTATGAGAAAAAGATTCGTCCTCGAGAGTTTCAAGAAGGGGACTTAGTGTTAAAGAAAATATTGTCCATCCAAAAGGATTGTCGTAGAAAATAGATCATGAACTACGAGGGACCATATGTTGTGAAAATGCTTTCGCTGGGAAAGCTCTAATACTCACAGAGATGGATGGAAAGGAATTTCCACTTTCAGTAAATTCAGATGCAGTCAAAAAATATTATGCGTGAAAACAAAAAATAAAAAAGTTAAAAAGTGAGCTCGCTATGTTGAAAACTTAAAAAGGCAACATAGGCAGAAATTAGGGCATCTTGGTGGACTGGAAACTCGGAAGAACATTCCACAAAAGTTATGGATAAAAAAGTTCAAAACTAGAAGAATTGAAACAATTCAAACTGGGAGATCTAGATTACCAAAAAAAATTACTAGTGTTTGTTATCCCTCCCAGTAAAGTTAAACACACTCATCTTTACATTGCCACCCCTACCTACAATAGTTTTTGTTCCCAATATAATTTTAATTAATGTACACTTTTTAATGTTGTCATTCGATGTGGTACATTACACCTCTTTTTAAAATAATTCATTTTTGAAATAGGTAAAAATATAAAAAATATTGTAAGTATTTTGATGCTTGAAAAAATTATATACTCGGGAATCCGGTAGATTCTCAAGATATACGGGTGCTAAAAAAGTAAAAAAGGGAAGGAGAGTAATCATTTTAAACAATGGATTTTGCTTCAATATTTTGTCTCAGAAAAAGGTCACACGAAATATACAAGGAGTCATCGTGCAAAAACGGTTGTTATCTTCATTTGAATCTTGGGGGCATATAAGATCATAAACATCGGTGAATTAAAGAAATGAACAAGAATTTATCTATAATGCATAACAAGCATGAATTATGCATTTTAACTTCATACTTTATTTTTACTCAACAATCTTGTGTTGTACATTATATGTGTTTTAATGTTTGCATTGCAAGTATCGTATACATATCTTCCCTCTTTATTAAAATTATAAACTAGAACCATATCTTGTTTATGGTCTAATAACTGCATATTTCATCGAACTATACCTCGGTAAACAATATTTTTTCATTCTTGTCAATCTATGCACCGATAACCAATTCAGAGCCGATCAATTTTTCGTTCTTATCGATATACACATCGATAACCAATCTGATGACGATAATTTGTTTAGTTTATTCATCCATTGTATATCAAACAAAAAGAAGAAAAAAAAAGCCAAAAAAAATTGCATCATTTCCTTTTACATTTCACATTTTTATCTTTCACATCACAACTGCTTTTGCATTGAGAATTAATTTACTTTCATAATTTATTTGTTTTCGCATTACCAATTTATCTGCTTTTGCATTTATCTTGATGGAAAAAATTTAGGTTCTTATATTTACTTATCTTCTACAAATATAATATGAAAACTATTGTTGTTCATATGTAGTACCTCAATTTTGTCTGACCAATTAAAAATAGGGGAAATTGTTTGACCCAATTTTGAGTTCATATTTACATGAGTGTTCCTGTTGCATTTAATACACAAAAAATAATAGAACAAAAATATAATAAACAAATACGATAATAAAATATTATTAACACAAAAAGAAAGAAAAGTGAATCCGACTAGCAAACAACCGTCAATCAGAAACAAAAGTGTTTCCTTATTCTCAACTGCACTCCTTTCCATTTTCTCATTTACATTTTTTTTTTCAAATGAAACTATTATCTTCACCATTTATGCAATCAATCAAAAAAATAAGTCATTTTTTTTCCTATTTATTCGAGGTTGCTTGATTTATGCTACAAAACAATAAAAAAAACCGGAACTCAATTTTATCTTATACACATAAAAGATTCATCGTTTGAGCTTATAAATTGAAAACAAAAAAAAATCAAAAGGTGAAAAGATTGCTACAAAAACTCATATGAGAGGAAACTAAAAATACATAAAAGAAAAAAAAAGGAAGAAACTAGAAACAAGAATAGTCACGTATCTTTATCAAGCCCCAAGGTATTTTTTTTATACAATATTATATCTATAACTTTGTCTTTCTACTACAAGTAAAACTAAATAATTATGCCAGATAAAATATCAAACATTTTTTCTTTGATAAGAAGAAGAGAAATAGATGTAACAATGGAAGTTAAAACCAAAATAGAAAGAAGATTCATCAATTCACCCGCATTGTCGTTGTGACCACCGCAAACGTGACCTTACTTTGCCTCCTTTGTGTGATCTACTGATCGTCCACTCACCTTCTCTCTTTTCTCACCATCGGGCTGTTTCTCTCTTCCTCTTTCTCTTTTCTTTTATTTTTTTCCACTCTCTTTTTTCTTCTTCTTCTTTTCTTCTTCCCTCTCTCTTTCCGTTCCTCGCCGCCCAACTCCTTTCCCCCATCTCGGTCTCTTCCTCTCTCTTTTTTCTTCTTCTTTTCTTCTTCCTTTTCTCGCTCTGACTCGCTGCCCCCACCCCTTCTTTCTTTTCTACTTCTAGTTAAATTTAGGTTTACTTGCTTTTTTTACATTTTTTTCTTTTCTTCTTTAATTATATACTAACAAGTCCAACTTTTTTTATTATTATGTTTAATCAATTTCAAACAAATATTAAATCTTCCAAAAAAATAAATCTTTTATTAAAGGTTAATTAGATGGGACATATTTTTAATCTTTAAGTTTTTAGGATACAAGTTGTACAACTTTATAGTTCTAACACTCATTTTAATAAACAAAGTTGGGCGATGATTTTCTGAAAATCTGTCAAGGTGGTATGACTGTGGGAGAATATGCGGCAAAATTTGAATCTTTGTCACGGTATTTCAAATTTTTTCGTCAGGTCGTTGATGAAGACTTTATGTGTTACCACTTCCAAGATGGGCTAAGATATGAAATACAAGATTATGTATTGCCTTTGGAAATCGGACGATTTCAACCACTAGTGGAAAAGTGTAGAGAGGTTGAGGCTATGAAAAATCGCAAGTTGAACCGTGAAAATAACAGTAACTATACGGGACTAGTCCGTTCGAACAATCAAAATTGTGGTTATGGTCAACCCGAGAAAAAGTCATATCATCGTTCTCATGAAACTAATCGGGGACAAAATCATCCTATGATTCTAGACTTGAGATATGGAGGACCTAAGCCCTAGGACATCCTGCGGATAAGTGTAATGAAAAGAATAATCTATGTTACAATTGTTAGAAACCACACATCATATCCCCACTCCTCGCCATCATCCACCAAGTCGATCACCTTCTAGTTAGCAATACTCTCAGGAATGCTATGCACGAATAAGATCAATTTAGTATGACTATCAATCCAAGTATCTAGCCAAGCATTACTGTTAGTTCCATCACCAATGGCCCAAAAATCAAACTTGGAAATCTTAACCAAGAGCTGGCCACACCCTTCCAAATGATACACAAACAGTCCAAAGCAGTTCGTAAGTTCCACCCCATTTTTAAAAGATGTGCTTTATTCATAAAATTGTGATCTTTAATGTCTAAGTCACACGACCACTTAGAAAGCGTTACAATAAAAAACAATTTTACATGTGGTCTTAAAGGTATTAACATTACATGAATGTGAAAGACAACGAGATTTGTTTTGAAACTCAACCAAACCAACTATATATAAAAAAAAAAAATTACATTTTTCATACATATTGCATAGAAATTAAACTCGAAATTATGCCAAAAACCCTATTGATATGAGATATTTATTGAATTACTCATTAAAAAAATTAAAATTCTTATATAAAAAAATCAAATTCTTATTGGAAAGAAATTTAAACTATTCCAACACTAAAATAATTTTGATGCAAATGAATTTCTGTTAATCCCGTTGTTCTCCGTTTGATAGTTGTCAAAATCGTGTAGAAGACACACTACCACAAACACGGTGTTTAGCAGCGGTCAAGTTTCCTTTTCCCGTCGGTTGAAACCGATCCTAAGTTGGACCTCCAGCATAGAGAAAAACGACGCAATAATTGGTGCCATTATAACCACTATTATAAACAATTTAAATTAAATGCATTAAAATTGATGACTTACTTCCATTTTGAACCATTCAATATAATCTCTTTTTTGTTTTTGGTTGAGGAGGACATCAATCGAAGGATCGTGTATGATTTCTTCCAATTGATAATGTAGAAAAGACTCATCATCGATTGGATATTGAGATGTTTGGTGCTTCATATGAGATTAATTGGATTAGTTAACAAAGACAAATTATATATAAAAAAATAAATCAACAAATATGGTGGTGCACTTAT
Organism: Cicer yamashitae; assembly: GCA_037974755.1. Lineage (NCBI taxonomy): Eukaryota > Viridiplantae > Streptophyta > Magnoliopsida > Fabales > Fabaceae > Cicer > Cicer yamashitae. The sequence continues at coordinate 29,777,665 of JBBPBQ010020323.1, forward strand.
CGACTCAAAACAACAAATATATGTAAAAATATCAACAAATATAAACAAGTGAGATAAGATAAACTTTTCATTAAAAAACAAAGTATTTTGTCTCTAATTAAAAGGACCAATTTGCAAAAGGGAAATGCTTAATGTCGCAAAATTATTTTCGTCATAGACATACAAATAACGTGACAACTGAATAGGACCGGCCCAACACGTTGTGTGGCCTAAAGCAAAAATAACATTTTCAAAAGTTAACAAATTTAATAAAATAAAAGTTAATATTTTATGTAATAACTATAGAAAATTTATTTGACAGAAATTATGGTATTTTTAAATCCATTTTCTCTATATTTTTCAAAAAAAAAAATAAAATGAGACATTTCAAGTATTTTACAGCAACATCTATGCTTGTTTTAGAACCGCCTCAACCGACCCGTCCATCTGTCAAACCCGCCATTCAACAAAACCAATTGCATAAATGGACGGAAGTGGGTGAGGTATTATCACCCGCGATTTTGGTCAGTATGCAATTTTGAACCCGAATTCGAAAAACCTACCCGTTAGTTCAGCCCTAAGTAAATCATAGTATATCAATATATGATCTCATTCGTTATTTCTGTCTTTGTATTTCAAAAATACCTTGCTTCCTTTTTTCAAAAAAAAAAAGTGTTACTTTCTATTTTAGTGTTTGTAAACATGCAATGTACCTCAATCACTTTTCTTTTATTTATTTATTCCTTCTTACTAGAGATTTTTATGTTTATGTATAATTCTTTAACATTCAAAATTACAATAAGTTTTTACTTGTATGGTAACTAAAGTTAAATTTTTTAAAGATGTGAGAAGTTGGATCTTATTAATTATCTCCTTAAAATGAGTCATTGGTCACATAAAATATAAAATAATACAAATTCTAGCAATATGGTGATAAGTTGTATTAAAATGTATGTTAATAAAAATGTATAAAATAAGTAAGAAATGTAGACACTCCAAAAAAAACCAAAGGCTATATATAGCTTGCAAAACATTATAATAAATTATAGGATGGGACACCATGGCATTTTCAAGTAATACTTACATAGATATAAAAGAATAATTAGTGATGGAGAATGTATATAACATTTGTGATTAATCCATGTTTTTCTCATCTTATCGTCTCCATTCTCCAATTCAAAGATTACATATGTGAGCTATGAATCACGACCACTCGCTTCTTTCAAAAGCTTTACCCAAAAATTGGCAACATTTGATTTGATCATCACCAAAACAAAAATGAGAAGAAAATTCTGTGTTTTTGGTGATGAGATTGTAAAGAAAGATACAAAAACAAAGATATATTGTTATAATATATAAAATCAAATCTCGAGCATGGCACTAGCATTAACACAATGCTCACAAAAATTAGGCTACCTCATTTTTCTGTTAGGGAAAAACTTTGTTATGTTTATGGCTATGGTGATTGCATGCAATGCTTTGCATTATTTACTAAAGCCTTATCAACAACCCCGCATTACATCGGACATACTCGTAAGTTTCCCTCTCAAAATGAATCATGAGCATATCATACAATCGTATCATAGAGTCACACATTTAACAAAGTTATAAAATTAAGACCATTTGATCAAAGATCATGCAACTCGCATTTTGATTATACTAAATTGGTTTTTAATAAAAAGTCAAAATACGAGAAGTCTGATCTTAATCTAACAGTCCACATCAGCAAACGTGAATGTATAAGGCTGGACATAAAAAATTGATATTTAAAGTTTTTGACATACAATTTGTTATTCATGTTAATGCAGGTGGGACTAATAATGGGAAACGCGCCATTTTTACGCGATCTATATGGACAATTCAACGGTACCTTTGGATTTATAATTGATTTTGGTATGATGTGTTACATGTTGGCAGTAGGTATGGAAATGGATCCTTACGTGCTCTTCAAGAAACCAAGTAGGGATGTTCAAGTTGCTTATGCAGGAGTAATAACCACATTCCTCATGGCATGCTTCATAACACCATTTCTCCATTACTTTACAGGCCACCATTTACTAGAATACACCCTCTCCTTCTCAACTCTTCTCTCAAGCACCGCATCGCCCGTCCTAACCCGTCTCATAACTAATCTTAACATAGGAAAGTCAGATATTGGGAAACTTGTCATAGCAGCAGGGATGTATTCAGATTTTTTGTGCTCTTTTCTTCTTTCATTTGGATATAGTTCAATGCCGTTGGACACGTTTTGCAGTGGTATGGAAGAAAAGAGACAGATTAAGAAGACAGCCGCAATTTTTTCTGCGGTCGTTGTGCAGACAATGCTCACAGCTACAATTTCTCCGGTTTTCATGAATTGGGTTAACAATGAAAACCCTGAAGGGAAACCCTTGAAAGCCTCACACTTGGTACTTTCAATTGCATTCATGGTTATTAGTTGTGCTTCATCAATACTATATGATTATAGTCCAATTCTAAGTGCATTTATAACAGGAATATGTTTTCCTAGGGAAGGAAGAATTTCCAAATGGGTTATCAGAAAAATCAACTACATGTTGACAACTATATTTTTTCCATTCTTTTTCTTGTGGATGGGATATGCAGCTGATTTCAGAAAGTTTGAGGTTGGACAATTAGAAACATGGTTAAAAATATTTATACCAATCTTAATAGTAATGGTAGGTGAAGTTGCTGGAACATTAATTTCTGGGGTACTTCTTGGATTTCATTGGCCTGAATCAATTGCTATTGGATTGCTACTAACAACCAAGGGACATTTTCATATCTACATGGCTATCAAGATGGCAAGTATTCTCTTGATTTCTCTCTTCACTATCTCAAACAGTTTTGTAACCATTTAATTTACCACCCTTGTCTCGTATACAAGCAAAAGTTAACTAAATTTATCTTATTTAATGTTATTATTCTCAAAGTACCCTTTCATGAAACAAGTTTTCATACAAACTTAAGTGAGAAGAAAGGGTAGTTTGAGAAATGAAATTCTATTTTTATTGCATCCATAAAACTAAATGAGAAAATTAAATGAGTTTAACCACTATTCTTATTATGTGTGTCATTAGATATTTTTGCTTATAAATGAGATCGAATGGAGTATGTATCAATTCAATTTCTAGCATGATAAATTTTAAGTCTCCAAGAGATATTGCTAACTGCAAACATGAGTCAGTGCCTTTCTTTGATTCAAAATCACAACTCAAAAAGTATCTATTTTATGTGACAATTTACTTATCAACATGCTTCTAACCCAAGAGAAAGACATGATTCTTCCATTTCATTAATGATACGCAATATGATGATCAAATCGCAGTTAAAGAATGCAGAAATTGATAATAACTCAGCAAAATAACTACACATTTTCAAAATCATAACAAAAATAAAAAATAATGTTTACCATTAAATGAATCTAATGGCTAGTTATTTTACTACCAGATGGGTTGCAACTCTGATACTTCCTCCGGTATTTCTTTGGTAATTGCAATATTTTTCACAGTGGTGCACGCCCCTGCAGTTGTAGCACGGATCATCAAACGTGCACGACAAAAAGCGCCTACTCATCACATGTCGCTCCAATTACTTGATCCATCAAGTGAGCTAAGGATTTTATTGTGCCTTCATGGACTCGACAACATTTCTGGTTCTATAAACTTCATGGAGATCTCAAGAGGGAAATCAGACCCTGGAATTTTGGTATATGTGACAGAAATGATTGAACTAACTGATCATATTGCAGTCACAGTAGAAAAGGGTGAAGGAGTAGAAACAACAATTGTGAAAGACAAGGAAGTCATGGAGATGAGAGACCAAATAACTAGCTCCTTTCAAGCTCATATAGATGATGACGATGATGGTGTTACGATCAAAAGAACATTGGCAGTGGCAACAATTAATAACATGGCACAAGATATCTGCACTTTGGCAGAGGATTTGATGATTGCACTCATCATACTACCATTTCATAGGATACAATGTGAGGATGGCAAATTGGATGGTGGCAATCAAGGATTTCGTTATGTAAATCGAAAGGTAATGTCAAGAACTTGAACCTATGATCTCTTTTTGTTTATTTTTCAAAAACAAATTTGTATGATTGACATCTCAACTATGCTAACACCTGTTGATGCGTATCTTTTCTACTAAAAAGCATTTTTTCCTAATAGATATTTTGATACCCAGTTATTGAAGAGTGGTCCTTGTTCTGTGGGGATTCTAGTGAATAGAGGCTTAGGGTCCATTGGAAAGATATCAAAGTCTCAAATATCAGTGAATGTGGCAACAGTATTCATTGGTGGAAAAGACGATAGAGAAGCTCTCGCCTACACCGGTCGTGTATCAGGGCATCCAGGAGTTAAACTAACAGTTATAAGATTCTTAGTAGACACAAGTGTGGAATCTTCGAGAATATCGACATACAGGGTAAGCCTTCCAGAGAAAGAAGAGGAGATGGGGTTGGACGATGAATGCTTTGCACAGTTCTATGACAAACATATTTCCAGTGGCAATGTTTCCTATTTGGAGAAACATCTTGCTAATGCAGCTGAGACTTTCTCTACTCTTAGATCATTTGAAGGACAATACTCATTGGTCATTGTAGGAAGAGAAGGTGGATTGAACTCAATATTGACAAAGGGGATGAATGACTGGCAACAGTGTCCTGAATTGGGACCAATAGGGGATGTTCTTTCAGGACCAGACTTCTCTAAAACAGTTTCTGTCTTGGTAATCCAACAACACAAACGTAAAGGAGAAATAGATGGGCTTGATGAGGAATTCTCCATCATGTAGGAGTAGATTAATGGATAGGTAGAGTAGATATAGATACAATTGTATAAAGGAAACAGAAAATTTGTAGAAAGGATTACTTTGTGAAAATTGTAAAGATAAAATGTAAAATGATACATCATTCTTATCATGTTGACTTCAACTATGTGCATCATCATATATTAACATTGTACCTCAAAACTGCTTTTCAAGTGATCAAGTTCCTTATCAAGACTGGCTGGTGGTGTGTATTTGCAAAAACAACAACAAAACAGTTTATGCTTAGCTCCCAATTAACATCCAGATAAAATGAAACATACATTTCCGACTCCTAGTTAGTGTGAGAAAATAAAATAAAACAACACATAAAACACATACAGGTTGATTTTTTTATTAATTCATAAAAATTATAGATAAAATATAAATTAAATTAAATTAAAGATCATTTCAGGAAATCAAAATATAAAATTAATGAGTCAAATAAAATTATAGATATTACTATTTAAACATTGATGATTCATTATCCAAAATTATAGAATATGCTATAAAAAGTTAATGACTTCACCATACCAATTCATAAACTATTAGAAACATGAAACTAAATTCATTGAACCATAAAACCTTAAAAAGTCATCTAACATTTTGTGAATGGGTAAGTAATTATCGCCAAACAACGTAGAAAATATTAATATTTATACTAACCTTAAAATTTACTACTGATTAAGAGAAAATATTTAAAATGGAGTGAGACTTTTGATTAAAAAAAATATTTTTATTTAGACTCCGACGGGCCAACAGGTATCGGTCGCCCCAAGAGGCCCAAACCATTTTGGCATTGTTACAATTTTTTATTTAAAAAAAAAAAACAAGTAGAATCAATATGTGGTCGACGAGTAAACTCATTATCTCCTAAAAATTAAATTACACTTTTTTTCCTTTAAGGTTTTTTTAAGTTTTACTTTGGTCCCTTACATTTTATTTGTTTTAATTTGGTCTCTTATGTTACAAATGTTAGACATTTTGGTCCCTGAAGTTATTCTCGTTATGTTTTAGTCCCTAAAGTTGTAAACATCAAACATTTTAGTCATTTAAATTATAAAAGTTAAATATTTTGGTCCCTTAAGTTACAAGTTAGATACTATTAGAAAAGACCAAGGTGTATTAGTTTGTAACTTAAGAGCAAAAGTATTTAAAGTTTGTAACTTAAAGAGACTAAAATAAAATAACTTAAAAAACCAAAGTGTCCCACGTTTGTAACTTAAGAGAACAAAATGAAAGAACAAAACTTATAAAACCAAAATGAAACCTAAAAATAACTTAAGGGACCAAAAGTGTAATTTAAGATTTGATATATTAAGCTTTGCGTGAGAAAATTTGATATAGTAAGATTTGACATACTAAATTAAGATTAAATTATACTTTAAATTTATAAATATTACTATTTGAATTTTGAAGCAAAAATGATTAGTAGATAATAGTTGTTGAATGATATATTAGAAGTAGACCAATTTTTAAGACCAAAAAAAAAAGTTGACCAATTTTATGTTGGACAAGTGAGGTAAGCCTTACATTATGCTCAAAGTTTTATCGATCATTCGATTAATATGTTTCACCATTGGATCAAATGAGATATTACGAGACTTAACGATCCAATTGTGGAAAATAAACTTATGCATGGTGCAAGATGGTCTTACATATTCACATTAGAGAAAGCCTAAAAAGTAATCATCTTTAGTATAACGTTTATTGTAATTTTTTATCACTTTTTTCGGATATGTTCAAGATAATTGATAATGATTTAAAAAATCAAAGTTAAAATATTTATTTGAACTAATTATTTTTGGCTTCATATTTTATACACATATACTAAAATTTCTCTGATATAATATACTAAAATTTTCTATCACTTTTTGAACTCTGTTTAAATAAAATAGACAATGTATGTCAAGAATTATGTAAAAGTTTGTATATATCAAATTACCTCACGATATGTTATTCTCTAATATTCAACCAATGATACTTCTCTAAGATAAAAATAATTATTGGTCTTTTATTAGATAACATTTTGAAAGTTTCCAAGGAAAAATACATGATAGATCCTTTAGCAAAACTATTTGAAATGAAATTTGAGTTGTAAATATTAAAATATAGAAAGAAAAAAAAATGAAACATCGAAGTTTAAATAGTTTAGAAATGGGACATTCATAAATATTGATATGTCAAATTAATCAGTACTATGCAATTATATTTAAATAGTGTATTTGGAGAAGACATTTTAAAATTTTAAGAAGAATAATCATATTATAATAAGTTAGACTAATAATATGCAAGTTACCAAACTAATATATTATGAACTCCAAGAAATTGAATCATTATAACAATGAAGCTATAGAACTCGCGTATTGAGCTCTTTCAACTTGGTGATTGAATGAACCGTTGCAATCTATTAAGTGTCACAATTAGAACTCAATAGTTATTATTAAGAAAGAGAAAAGAGAATGAAGCCAAGAAGGATGCAATATATTTTATGATATGATGGACTTAAGTTACAACGCAATTTTGTAATATAAAGCCAAATGATTTTAATAGACACAAGAGAGTTATCAAATTTATTATCCGACATAATTATGTAATAATGAGCTGAGAGAGAGTAAGTTTTCATTATAAAAGTAGTGCAAGAACAACAAATAAAGAATAAAATAAAAAAATGGAAGGATTGATGTAAAGTACTTTTAGAGAAGAGTAGTAGCAAGATGAATTTTGAACGTGTCACATCAAAATATTTAATGTGGCAAAATTTAGATGAAGTGTCAATAGATATAGTTGAAAGGTTGTTTTAATATATTATAAATAGATTAATAAATTTTGTCTAAATTGTATATTCAATCCATTAACTTTTTTACTTATTCTTGCTTATCTTTAATACGAGAATAGTATTGATTTTCTATTAATGCTTTATAAATTTGAGGAGAATGTCAAGATCTATATATAAAAGCTTTTCATTTGCCGTTTACTAATTTTGCAAGATAAGCAATAGTAAAATCCTAGCCATTTTTGTTCACTCTTCTCTTCACCTTTCTCTTCTCCATTTTCTACTTTGCAATGTTTTATTTTTTAGAAAAGTAAAACCAAGAGGTAGTAACCCAAGCTGTCAAAGCATGAAGGATTGAGAATCTTTGAGTAGAAATGAAAATGTTTGATAATATCTTTACATTTTCGTTGGATCAAATGAGATTGCTAAACAATTGTTCATAGAGCTCAATCAAGGGGAAAGAATATGATTTTGCTCAAAATTGTTGTACAATAAAAGATTTTAAAAATGTGATGTTAAAATATATATCATCGTCGTTCCTATATATAACATCATATTGTTAATTTTAAGTCTTCTTAAAAAATAAAGAACCCCTTCAAACTCTCCTTCATTGTTATTTTTACATAAAAGAGTCCTTAATAATGTCTGTCATGCAAGGATTGAGGAAAGATGTGGAATGGTGAATCCAAATACTAAATCACTATATGGATAATTGATTTGGAGAGAGATAATGAGCCTCAATTACTATGAGGATAATTTTGAAAACATGGTACAAATTAATAGCATAAACCAAATTATTCTGCTTTCTTAATTTATGTGAATTTGGCATAGGATGTTACTTATATATAATAATAACGGGTAGTATTTGCATTTATTAAAAAAAGTGCAAACAAATTTTAATTTTATCTTTGAGTAAATAGCCTAAAAGCTAGACTCATGCATATTAAGTGTGGAGAAATAGGAAATTTCAAGTTTGAACTCAAACTCCTGCATTTCGATGTTGTTGTAGCTATAATTAAGCTGTATTTATTTTATTAAGATTTAAAAGTAGAACCAACTTTAAATTTTAGATTTAATTGTAGTTTTGATCCCTCTATTTTCACCAACTCAGAATTGATCCTTCTATTTTAAAAATGACAATTTTAGCCCCTCTCTTAAATTTTTGAACTAAAATAATAATTTGATATATTTTAGGCTAAATACCACATGTGGTCCCTTAACTTAATTTCAGTTAACGATTTAGTCATTTATCTTCTTTTTTTTTTT
>JBBPBQ010020323.1:29786610-29826022 GCA_037974755.1 Cicer yamashitae
TTTTTTTCGATTTGGTCATTTATGTTTTTAAATAATTTCAGCGTTACCCTTTAAGTAGGGTTCCGTTAAGAAAAGGTTAAAAAATCCCTCCTCCGTTTTCAGAAAAAGTCACCCTTTATGTTTTGGAAATATTTCAGAAAAATGTTCAAAGTTTGTTCTAAGTTTTGTAGTAGAATTGATTCGTTAAAACTGCAAATCAGTGACAATTGTTCCTAGAGGTTTGATGAACATATGCAATGATCTAGATGAGGGATTTTTTAACTTTTTCTTAACGGAACCCCACTTAAAGGGTAACGCTGAAATTATTTAAAAACATAAAGCACCAAATCGGGAAGAAAAAAAAAGAAAAAAAAAAAGATAAAAAACTAAATCGTTAACCAAAATTAAATTAAGAGACCACATATGGTATTTAGCCTATATTTTAAATATGACATACAATTTTATGATATAAAATCATCTAAATACATTAAATATTCATGTCATTAAAAAAATAAAAACTTTCCAAAGTTAAAAGTTAAATCATTCTACATCATTATATTATATCACATTATTTACAGTATGTCACATCATTTTTTAGTTAAAAAATCATATGAAACCATAACTGTCATATTTTAAAATATAGAGATCATTTTCATGAATCGGTAAAAATAGAAAACTAAACCTACAATTAAATCTAAATTTTAAGTATTTGACTTTCAAGTCTGAACTTGGGCTTCATTGTGCCGTCTAACGTTTTTGTGAATAGGTAAATACAAAGAATTATTTGTCTCAGTATTGTTCAGCTAAGAATCATTTTTTTTGTTGGAAAGATTAGTGGATGCAAGTATTGAGAGTGAGAAGGCAGAAATAAACTACCATTTCCTTTAACAAAATGACAAATCAATAATGTCAACTTTCAAAACAATATCTCAATATGAAACCTGCAATTCACAAAAAACAACTAGCAGAATTTAATCATACATCTAACACCTAGAGCCCAAACCTCCCTATTCTACAGCAATGGTGACCTTTACATCACAGGCAGAAGAAATCTACTTTGTGAAATCAGATTACATGTAGCAAACCAAGAAAAATCTAATTTTCGATCAAGAACCTATGGTCCAGAAAAAGGGCTTAGGTAGGATACAGTTAATCCTTCCTTCCAAGAAAATTGATATTGCTCCGATCGAGAATGCTACGCCGAAAAATCAGCAGCAATGTGAATTTCAGTAAGAGGCCTCAAAGATGAAATAAACTTTGAAGTCAATGAATAAAAAGTCTCCACATAAAACAATCCCCAAGAGTGAATAACTTGAGCTCATGTCTTCGATCTTTTTTGCTTTTGAGGAACAAAACGAACCCCCTGCTTCCTGAGTTCCAAGATACTCACTTTTCCATCCTCGTAAGTAACATGTAACTTTGAGGTGCCTTCAACAATGTCAGTAACCTCTCCCTTGTGCCTGGACAAAAATGAAAAAAGGTATAAACTGTAATCCATCCCAAAGCCTAGAATAGCTTTGCAACACCGCGGTTGGTGAAATAATACACATTATTTTTTCAGATTCATGCATTCCTTTATAATTTCTTAAGTTTTCAAGTTTTAAATTAAGTCCTGTAAAAGAAGTTTGAAAATAAGTACATATAAAATGTACAGAAAATACTTCCCCAGTCCAAACATGTATAAAATGTGGTATGTGTTTATCCACCAGATTATTACTTTGAAAATGGAATATGTGGGGAGAAACATATAATGATGAACAAACTTCATATTGTAATAAATTATTGACTGGGGCACACTCCACCTTGTGTGGTATTATTTAATATTAAATATTCAGCTTTTACCCATTGCTTTAACAAAATTAATAAAAAGCCAAAGAAGGCACTAACCAAGAATTGTCAGATGTCTGATGAACTTCAACTCTCTTTCCAATTGCATCACTTCCCAATTTCATCAAAATCCAGTTTGCATCCATCATTTCATCCATTTTCCCATCTCCAGGAGATTGACTTACACCTTCAGACTCATTAAACAATGTTTTCTCTTTAAAAGGTGAAGGTCTCTTCCTTTTTGACCTCTGTCCCTTGATTGTGGTCTTCTCCTCCTCCCAATGAGGAGAATTCTGACTTTCAATGCTAGGCTTTTTGAATTTAAATCTCAGTAAAGGTTTAGAATCTTTGGGCAAAGAATGTGAAGGCGTGTGATTATTGTCATGTGTCTCGTCATATACATCAGAGCTACCTTCAGACTGCTTCGCCAAATACGTCCTTTCACCTCTTGATGTTGCATCTAATCCAACTTGATCGATCATTCCATGAGTACTACGTTTTCCCCGCACAATTTGAGATCGCTCTAAAGGACCAACTTCACACCCATCAGACATATTGCCTCTAGCAGAGGTGAAGTTGATTTCAGAAACACTTGACTTAACTTTTCCCAACTTGATCAAATTTCCTTCTCTTCCCGAAACCTTTAAATACTTTGATTGGCTAGAATCAACCCTACTTCCTGAAAATTAAATGAACCTAGGTTATTTTCCCTGAAACAACTCACGGACATATACAACTTATACTTAATGCTTGGTAAACAGCCACATATTTGGGAGAGGGGAAAACAACAACCCTACCTTTACCATCAATATGTCTAGCTGTTCCATCATGTCTATCTAATGCAAACTTGTCTCCCTTCCTCAAATGGGTACCTGATAAATTTGAACTGAAAAAAGTTACACAGAGAAAGATAGCAGAGAAAGCTATCAAACCATTCAAGAACATGTGGCACACATGCACAATGCAAACACAAACGATACAATAACTGTAATTGCTGTTGCATAATAATCATTGTTTTAAATGCTAATTACATTTATTTTACCAATTAATGTACAAAATGTACCACTGAATTGATGGGAACAAAGAAGTGATATTAACTGAAAAATAGCCATGACCCATTTTCACATAATCAAATCCTACCCCATTTCTCAAGCTAAAATATGGTGACATGGGAAACAAATAAATAAATAAATGAAACTTCATTTACACGTATACCATTGGCAGCAACCAAATCTTGATCTCTCTGGAAGCTTGAATTATCAGACAGCGGAGAGCTAGCTACATTAATTTTGCGTGCTCCCAAATTTATAACCAACTTCTTCCCTTTCACATTCTGAGTCTTATCAACGTGTTTTCCACTCTCCTCACTATCCAAAATGTTTGCCTTACTGCTTTTAATTCGCACAACTCTTGGTTTCCTTTCTTCATCACTGACCATCACCTCATCAACAAACTTATGTTTCAAAATCCCTGGCTGATTGATAGGGCAAGATACTTCAGTTTGACTCAGGCTTCCGGTAGCAGGAGATGCATAAACATCAGGAACTTCATTTCTCTGGGATTGCATATCATCATTTTTATCATCATCCAAGCTATGTAATGACCTAATATCACTATGTCCTTCAAAACTATGGTGTGCATCAACTTTACCAGTCATGAATGACAGAGAGTCCTTTTTCTTAGCAGTTTTCTTGTTTGAAGATTTCTTTCCATTATCTTTCATCTTCATAGGTGAGTTATTGGGAAAATTCTTAAATGAGAACTTAAAGGAACGTGCAGAATCACTCTTTGATTTCACAGGCACATTATCCTCATCATCTGAATATGGTGAAATAGAAAATATTTCTTCTTGAGTTGGTAAACCAGCTGCAGCCCTCAAGCTGGTAATTAAATCTCTATCAGCATCATTCCTTCTCCTCCAAAGCTCTTGAACAGCATCCTCAAGATTCTTGACCTGGATTATACAGATAGAAATACAGTGGGTTCATAAACTACCATTTCTTCCATTGAGAAACAAATGTAATTATATTGAAGGCACGCTGCATACCTGATAACATTCCCCACGACAAGTTGGACATGTATACTGCAGATTCCCATCCACTTGAAATTGGTGATATCTTTCATCACTGCAAAACATTTTTTCTAAAATAAGCATACCAAATTGGTCTGATAACTGCAATCCAAAAAATAATACATAGCATGATTTACAAGACCAGGTAAGGAATCAGCAAGCACAGTCATCTAAGTAAAATAATTAAAAGCAGACACTTGTTCCAAGAAAAATCATCTACCAACACCAAGCATCTATCAGTACCTTAATTAAGAGTGCAATTAACTATGTTAAGTGCTAATTTCAATTTCATTGTACACTGTATACGGTAACACGTAAAATTGAAAGTACCTCCATTTCAGATGTACAGTTATTACATCTTCAATTAAAACCGATATACTAACTCATCAGACATTAAAAAAAATACAGCTGAGAAGTAAACGCCAAATGTTATCAATGGTTATATCATATTAAAACAATAATGGAGTATTGCGCAACATATATATTCTGGAATTGCAATGAAAAGCAGTAAACATGGCACAGCGAAAGCAATGCATCTTCACAAATACAAGAGGGAAACTAACCTAATATTATCACACTGGCAATGTACCCAGCGCTGGCAATTATCACAGCAAACCATTGGTGTTGATTCTGAATCTCTGTAAACCTACAATATAAGCCAAAAACAGAGTGATCTTTCAGAATCCTTTCCTGGCACACATTGTGTGTGCGAGCACAAGTGTATAACACAGTATTTAGGCGGCACAAAACGATAAAGATATGAAGCCAAAATGAAATTAAGTGACGATATTATGATATGTGCATAGTTAAATAATTCAGATGCAGGTCCGAATGATAAAGGAACCTTATTCAATCTTGTCAAGTTGTCACACTTCTAGACAATAATTCATAAAAATTACATATTTCATCTCCTACAATTATGCTCACGGTTCATTAAGATCATTTATGGAATAACATGAATAAAAATGCTGCAAATAAGTTCCTTTCAAAGTTAGAATATATATCAAAGAAATTCCTTTGAGATTATTCTAGGTATTTCCCATTGATACCTGGTTGTGATTTACTAAGCAAGCACTAAAAGAAGATTGGGAAGAAATTTAGAGAAAAAGACTGGCACCTTCAGACAAACAGGACAGTAATTCCCTTTCACAAACAATCTTCCACATGCATCACAGCACGTGTAGCCCAGAAACCACCTATAAATAAATTTTATTACAAGAGAAGACTCATAAGTTCATCCAACAAATAAAATCTGCAGAATCCACGAGGCGAGAAAGAATTAACTGCCACAGTGCCACATAAAACGTAACGAAAGAAAATTTAAAACTACTTTAAGTAGCCTACTTGACTCAGGTGCTACTGCAGTACTGCTAGGAATTAACAAATAAAAAACAATCCATTTACATGCTTGAAAAGTGGGAAGATAAATTATTCTGATTCTGATGATAGTAATTAGAAAATAAACTTCCTGTTCTAAACAACAGCTATTACATTATTTTCCCATTTTCAAAACTCTCTGAACAGCAGGCAGTAAAGTCAATTAAAAGCTAACGATTATAGTAAACATGGGTAGAGTGATTTAATATGCATCCAAGCTCCAGCAAAGAATTTGGCTTTGTTTCAATTAGGAAGATAGCCTTTGACTATTAAACTATCTTAGCTTTCATCTTTCAATCACATAGGCATCAACACAATTATAAGGGATATATCATAATAAATCATGGAAAAAGGAGACAATGTTGAGGATTCTAACACCACACATCTATGTAAAAGCTGAATTACTCTGGATTCATACCTGACACTTAGTCCATTTCCAGGGACATTGGAATTGCAACTGTGACACTTTGTGTGTTTTGGGCACAAATAGGGCCCAGTACTAACATTCTGCAGTATACATAATCATATATCATATATGAAATGGTAAGCATAAGATCCATATTAAGCTCACTAGTAAGTGATACGGACTTTACCTTATGAGGAGGTTGCAGACAGTAACAATGGTAAGCACCATCACATCTTTTGCAAAACATGAACTTACTTGGATCACCAGTCCTTCTGCAAGCCTAGATGAAGCAAACAAAGCATAAGACTAACAGAACTCTTACGAAACATTAGCTGATATTAGCAACTTCTCTAACAACAACCAAAGACAATCAATTTATTATATAAAAAAGTTGTAAATACTATATACATACATAAAATGTAAAATGCCAGTAAGACAGTAAGTGTATCACCAACAGCACATAGGTGAAGCACATGAGAAGTAACTACAAACAATTCACAAGGAAATAAGTGGACTCGGGGTTATTTTGAAGGTGAGGAGTTAAAAGGAGATAACCAACCCCCCAAAGCCACTAAAGCAAACTGGTTACCCAATATGAAGATGCTTTTGCAAAATAGAAGAGCTAGGTTGAGATTATAACTAAAATCGGTTACAATTGGAGCAACCCTTTTTACAATAAGATTTATAAAGAATAGAACCTTGAATAAACAATACATGAAAGAAAACTAGCTCGCTAGCACTGCACATCACCCATTACCTCACAAATTCGGCAAGCACGACAGGTCCACGAACTCCAATGAAATAAATCTGGCAAAAAAAACCCACAAAATGAAAAGACACGGCATTTAGAACATAATAGCATATATGGAAAATAAATATACCTTCTCACCTCTATTATGAGCCCAACTTCTCAAGCAGGTCCTATGGTACTTCTTACTACAACTTTTACACGACAGCATCTTTTTCGCTCTCTCACTTCCTTCATTCTCAACACGATTGCACATTCGACAAAAGACCTTGACATTGGATTGACCCTGTTCTTCTCCATTAAGATTTCCCGATGTATCCTGCTCATACAACTACATGTTAGTAATTAAAAACAAAAAAGACAGCATCAAAACCATCTAAACTTTAATCATATGAACTTACTTCCCCAAAAATACAAGAAATTCACAACACAAGAAAATGACCTCTATATCAAATTAAGCATCACAAACACACAAAAATAATAAAAACACTAATAAAACTAAATTCAAATCCCAATTCCAATTTCATACCAAACCAACAACAACATTAAGCATAACTCCAGCTCAATTTCAAATCAAAAAATTCAATTCCACAATCACAATGTCACATCTAAATCCCTAACTAGGGTTCCATAACCACAAGTCAACTAAACCCAAACACTCAACACAAAACAAAACAAAACCAAATCATCATTCATTCTCACCACCACATCACCGGACTCAAACCGGCGAGCATACTCCTCAGCAGCAATCATAGCAGCAGCTCCCTTTCTCTGAAGCGCAACACGCTTAGCTTTCATGGAAGCAGATTCATCGAGCACATCACCACTAACAGGAACAGCTTCAGGCGGCGGCGGCACCACCTTGGGAACCGCAACTTGAATCGTACCGTCATCCTTTCTCGTATCGGAGAGGAAATCACCGAGCACCGCAACGTCGTTGAGAAAAGCATTCGTAGAATTGGTTCCATTGAGAGAACGCGGAAACCCTAACGCACAAAAACAAATTCTTCGACTGCAAAAAAAAAAACAAACCGAAAGAAAATAAAAGACAGAATCACAATAACAATAATTAGAAGATTAGAAAATGAAGAAGGATAAGATAATGATATTAATATATCTCTATGAATTGTGTAATTGTAAAGAAGAAAGTATAAAAAGAGAAGAAAGAAATAAAAAATAAAAGAGAGAGAGAAAGAGGGAGAAGAGAAAACCCAAAGTATAAGAGAAGCATTACCATGTAATTGGACAAGCAACGTGAAATGCCATTTTGTGTTGAGGTGTTGTAGATTTAGATTTCAATTTTTTGTGTTTAGGGGATCGTTCCCTCCCCTTTCTCTAAAATTATTACTTCTTCTTATTCTTATTTTTATTATATTTTTTTTATATAATAGAAATAAAAAGGGGGAATTGAAAATATAAAGAGGAAAAAAAAATAATGGAAATTAAAAAAGGGTAGTAGTAGGATTTGAGATGAGGGAAAGTGCTGTAAGTATAAAGAGCGGTTGCGGAGATGAGGAAGGAGGAAATAGATGAGAGAGAGAAAATCTAATCTAACGCCGAACAGGCCTTTATTTTTATTGGATTGAATTGGGTACTCTTTGTTTTCATGTGGCTGACTAAGGCCCATTATCAATTAATTAACCAACCCAACAAAAAATTATATTTTTCTCTTTTGTTTAGTCTTCGGCAGGTTTTTACAATTCATTAATTAATTTTGAATTTTTTTAGTTACACCACAAAAATACCTGATTACACCCCTAAAATATGTTTTAAATTAATATAATACCTAAACCTAAACTACCCTTGTTGTCATATTAAAAACAAAAAGCATGGAAGTTTAAAATTTTATTGCTCACCTCTTGATTTCATCACTAAAACTCAATTGAAGATGGACAAACTTCATGAAAGATTAATGTAATTTCATTACTTTGGCAAGTCCTTTTTTGAATTATTTTGTGGGTTTTTTGTGTTCGATTTTTTGTGTATGAAAATTGTATATGAACTCAGTTCATATATATTTTTAAAATATTCAGTTTGAAAATTACATAAATTATCTTCACATAAAATTTTCGAAGTTAAATTTTACGTGAATTATTATAAATTCGTGTAAAAAAACTTAATTTAATTGTTTATTAAAATCTAAATAAAAATTTAAATTGTCTTAACATATTAAGATTACGTGAACTATCTTCATTTACATTTGAAAGATTGAAGAAAATATTAGTCGGGGAGGAGGATCTTCAACTTCTCATCGGGTTTCGTTTTGTATGATGAGACTATGTTGTCCTTCCTAACATGAATTAGTAAGTTTACATACACCTATACAGGTGTACGCAAACTTATTTAACTTATACCTCTACCATATTGAAAAAAACGACAAATCTAAAAAAAATGATTAAAGATATTTTTGTCAATTTAGAGTGTAACTAGATATTTATGAGGTTTGAGTAGAAAAAATGTTCATTGATGTATTCAATAATTACCAATTTTGATTTATTTATAAATTTAATTAATTATTAAATTTATCATATAAATTGATTCTTAAATTATCCCGTTAAATTAATTTAAAATTTCTTTTAATTATTTTTTATTGTAAACTTTTTTCAATTAGTTATTTCAGTTTTAAAATGTTTACACGGTTGAATAGTTTAGATAAATATGCATTTTAATCTTTAAAATTATAAAGAATGTTCAATTTAATTCTTTAAACTTGTGGGAAAAAAACATTTTAATCCCTTAAAAATAAAAAATATCAGTCATCTAAAACCAGCTTTTCATGTAGTTAAGGCCCATCATCAAATAACCAACCCAAAAAATAAAATATATTATTTCATCTCTTTTGTTCAGTGTTGTGCAGGTTTTCTCAATTTATTAATTTATTTTTTTCTTTAATATTAACAAAGTTGGATTTATTAATAAATTTAATTATGTTTGAAATTTTGGTGTACTAGTTTTTATATCATTAACATACTCTAAATTCGTACAATATATTATGGGTTTAATGGAGATACACAGTCAGTGTAAATTGTTGATTTTACACTTACATCAAATAAAATTTGTTGATTTTGTAGTTTTTTAGAATGACAGTTACCAATAATAGGGTGGAAAGATATAGTCAATGGTGATTATTAGATGTCAATGTAAAATTGATTTATAGTGATAATGCATGTCCTTATTTTTTTCATATACTATTATTATATCAAAATTATTATAAAGTTTTCTCTTTAATTTTTGAAATTTTCTCTTTAAGTTTATTTTTTCCATAAATTTTTTCTATGAATTAACCTTTAGTTAAACATTTTAGTTTATAATTAGTTATTTAAGTATTGAAATGTATCAAGTTATTTTCTTTAAGAGTATGTTTGGTTATGAGAAGAAAGTGTGAAAAGAGAAAGAGATGAGAAAGAGTATAAGAAGAGAGAAATATAGTAGATTTGAGTATTATTTGATAGGAAAAAAAAGAGTGAAATAAAGAAGAAAGAAGTGTGCTTAATTTTTAAATAGGCAAAAATATCCTTATGCTAAAAACTATTTGTACTATTTTATATTTTTGAATGTAATTTCCTATCAATTTTTTTATTTAACTCAACTAACACAATTTTATTAGATTTATACAACTACTTAATTTAAGTTTTAATTATAATATGTGTGGCTATTACCTGTAATGAATTGTTATCTAGAATAAATGTGTCAAAAAAATGGTTATTGCTCCCGTATAATGCACAATGTTAATAACTGGAATTGGTAGTGTGGAATACAAGCTTGATGTTGTGCTCATGTTTTGATCGTCACTCCTTCTTCTCGTATGCTCCTACTTCAAGTAAAGAATGGTGAACATTGTATCTAGTTACACCCTAAATTGCCAAAAATATCTAACAGGTAGCAAGTATAGTTAGTGGAATAATTGAGATCAAGTAAAGAGGTGTAAGGCAGGGTGTAAGCAGGTAGCAAGTATAGTGAGTGGAATAATTAGTGATCATATATAGGGGTGAACATTGTATTTATAAAGTGGTCAGACTCATATTTGTTGCAATCAACTGCCATTATTACTTAGGTGATAGTTGAGATCAACATGGGATTATTGTTATCCATTATGTAACTACATGTTGAGATAAAGAATGGAACTTATCTGATTTGGCTGTGTTTTGTGATGCTTGGGACCTTAGGTTCACATTGGTACTTCTGGATTCTTTGTCTTTAGATATGTGTGTTTCCAAAATGACGTCAGGGGTAGTTTATGTATCTCGTCCTCCCTTTATGTCGATGTTATTGCATCAAATCTTTACTTAGTTAAACCTCACAATTGGGCATGTTTGGTTCATTTGAAGTGGACTTCTTTGGGGGTCGATCCATAACACATTTGGGTTGAGTCTCTCAAACTTGTACCATTACACAAGCACCCTATATCCCTTAAAAAGAAATTTTTTCCGATGTGGAGATTTTCACGAGGTGAAGTGTCATACCGAAGTGGTACTTTTGCCCCCCTTGACTTGTAGCTCTAGTGTGATATGGAAGTATAAGGGTATTCTAGAGCTGTCAGGTCTCTATTTGTATGTCCTCGTGGTTTGCACCTTGACACGTGCCTCTATCGTTTCATCTAGACATGGTTGTTGCTTTTATGCGTTCTACAAGAGCCGTTAGATCTTCTGCACGTAATTTTAGTTGTTAGATGATAATGATTTCCATTCATAAATTTTCATTCATTGATCAGTCGTTTCTTTTAATCCCTTAAACATTTCCATTTTGTCCCTTTCATTTCCACCATTTTTCTACTCTAAGTTCGTGCCTTCTATACTATTTCCAAGTTTTTCCTAAGTTCACACTTCGTCCACTTCAGTCTTTCGTTTAACCTCCTAATATGTCTCGTCATATCTTTCTTTATCATTTTCTTACTTAGTTAAAATGGTCTACTCGAGTATTGTCGAAATTTTTTATTCTAAGTGAACTCAAAGTGTCTATGATGCTTCAATTGAAGCCTTATTTACAGAGGACATGACATATGTTTCTTTCTCTTCCTCTGTGAATCAGTATGATGTTGGTTATGGACCCCGTCTGTTGTTGTATAAACCTAACAAGAAACTTCACGATAATGACTTATCAAAGTACAATTGGGTATAGGAAAACGTTAGAGAAACATATTTTGCATGTTTAGATGAAGGTCCTCTTAGGTTCTTTTCCCTTAGTGTTCCCATTTTGAAAATCGATGTCGAATTTTTCGACCTCCACATCATTCCCTGTAAATAATTTGATCGGCGCTGCTTTAAAAAGGTAATAACGATGAGTTGGATTAATTCATTGTTTATCAAGATTTCTTCAATAAGATGAAACTTCACCTTCCTTGCACAAAGTTTGAATGTGAAGTGATGCGATGGTTGAATGTCGCTCCCTCTCAACTTCATCCCAATAGTTGAGTGTACATTAGATGCTTCGAGTTGGTGTGCACACACTAGAAAGTGACATGTACTACTACCCCCTCCTTGTTCGAAATTCTTACAAAACCTTCAAAAAATATTTTAAAGTATCTTGCATACCTAGTGAACCCTATTTCAACAATGACGCATTAGGAAATCCAAAATTCATTTTTTACTCGAACCCTAGCACTATGAGCATTAAGACTGTTATTGAAGAATTATTGTTCCCATCAACCCATTGTTTTGTTGAATTTTTAGACTATTTTTTAATGGATTCAGGTGATATTTTCAAAATCAAGTATGGCACTCAATCTTTGAAGAAATACTTTAGTAAGTGTTTTTCAAATTGTTGGTTTGTTGTATTTTGGCCTTGGTTATGTGATTAGCTTTATCGCTTTTGTTTTGCAGATATAATGACATTTAGGGTGGATAGGAATAAGCTAGTTAGGTACATTGTTAAGGCCAAGGCTTTGGGGAAAATTCATAAAAACATAAAGGATTGGCCGACAGAAAATCCTACGACGTTGCCTGCCATCAAGGACAAAAAGAGAAAAAAAGATGTTTATGCTGGTAACGCACACCTGTCTTTCAACATTGTTGCTTCCACTACCAAAAAAGGTGTGTCCTTCATTGCTGCTTCAACCGCTATTTCGCTTCAGAATTCCTCTCTTCCTGCCGATCTCACCAAGTATTCTTAACAGACATCAAAGATCCTTTTTGACAACAAGTTCATCAAAAAATGGTGTGGAGTTTGTGGAGGCATAAAGGTAAACTTGCCTGACCCAAATAAGTGGTCATCCTTTATTCTTAAGTTTACTGCTACTAGTGTGATGGCATCGAGGTCGACATGAAATGTTGGCAACAGCTCTTTGGAGTTGGTGGGCAACTTGATCCAAAAAGAAGATGAGAGTTGTTAGCGACTATGGTCTTTGTTCTGATTTGATATTGTACTTCCTCTAAGGTGCTTGCTCCGTCCAACAACTTCATAAGAACATTTACAATATGGATACGAGCTACAAGTGAAAAGAATGACATATTTAATTTAAAGAAAATGTTGGATGATATGGTTAAGGTGGAGCATAAGATAAGACCAATAAAGGTTTGGAAAAGTTGTGAAGGATGAAGAGAGATTGTAGAGGAACCCTTGAAGAATGTCGAAGTGAGGGTAACAAATATGAAGTTTGTGGTTGAGGGGTGCCAAACTGAAGTGATGGAGTTGAAGAAAGAAAATGTTTCCATGCATGAGAAGATTGTAAGCTGAAGAAACTCAACCATGATTTTGGAGATGAATGTCACTTTGTAGTTCAGTGATGGTTATGATGAAGTGGTTTCTCAAGTAAAGTTGGTAGCCCCCAATGGCGACGTTTCCTAAATGAACTACTTGAAAGAGATGAAGGACGAGTTGTTTTTTCTGATGATAAAGATGTAGGAGATCATAAGTGTAACACCCTGGCCATTACCGTTACTGGCGATGCTACCTCACGATCTTCTCACCCCCTAACCACCCAATGGAGAGATGAAGGACGAGTTGTTTTTTCTGATGATAAAGATGTAGGAGATCATAAGTGTAACACCCCGACCATTACCGTTACCGGCGATGCTACCTCACGATCTTCTCACCCCCCCCCCTAACCACCTAATGGAAATAGTGAGTTTTTGCCTTCCGTGGGATTCGAGTCCGGTACCTAGGGGATAAGTACCGCCTCCACACAGTCCCACTACCAATTGAACACTGGTCTGTACAATCTCATAACAGACATCTTTAATTGACTATTAATACTTCCAACATAGTGTTCTTACTACAATTACATGTCTTCCTTCTTAGTATTGAATCATTCTTTTGCTTGACTCGATCCCCATTAAATGTTTTACTTATTTCGCATTGTTTACGTATAAATATGCCTTAGTCGCTCGTCTTACTCAGATGTTTCAATCATGTATAATGATAATGATCAATTCGGATTTTGTTGCTCGTTGTTGGCCAATCATATTGTTCTTATCATTGCTTGATGATGATTCTAAGAATAATGTGTTGATCAACAACGAACAACAAAAGTCAAATTGATAGAAACATAGTATACTAGAAAAAAAGACCTTTTTAATGAGAGAAAAATAGATAAAGATGTGCCTCGTTTAAACCTCCAAAGACCAAAAACCATATTTGAAAAAAAAAGTCCAATTGGGAAAAAGAGTACACCATCATGTTGCAAAAACTTAATTGAAGTCAAATTTGAGAATCGTGGCATTATACAACCACGAGTAAATGTTTCCAACTAGGTCCTCTAATCGATATGCTTTCTTGCCAAGTGCAGACCTAATTCGGTATGGTCCTTCTAAGTTAGTAGTCATGGTTCTAAGTTGTTTTTCTTGTCTTACCTCATCGGTATTTCGTAGGACTAGGTCTCTTTCCTTGACATTCCTATGTTTGACATTGGTGTTAAACTCATTCGCATCTTTGAGTTTAGCAGCTTACTAAGTTATGTGCGCTAGCTCTCTGGTTTCTTCGATGAGGTTTAGTTATGCTCTGATATTCTTGTTCGATGTGGACTTACTTGTTAGTCTTACTTTGATAGATACATATGTAGGCTCTACTAGCACCATGCCATCATATTCGTAGACAAGTTTGAAAAATGTTTATTGGATCGCAAATTGTAGAGTTGTGTCATATCCCCATAATACTCCAAAAAGCTTCTTCGCCAACCCATTTTTTGTTTCATCTAGCCTTTTCTTCATTTGTTAAGGGTGATTTTATTAGCTGGTTCAACTTGTCCCTTGTTCTAAGGATGTCCTACTGAGGCGAACTTTAATTTGAAGCTAAGACTATCACAAAAATCTTGAAATTTCTTACATGCAAATGGGGTGTCGTATTCTGTGATAATTAAGTGTGGGAGGCCATGTATGCATACTACATTCTTACACACAAACTTCATCATTTTTTTTTGCAGTAATGGGGGACATGGTTTTGCTTCTATCCACTTAGAAAAATAATCTATAGCTACGACAATAAACTTAAACTACCTTGATGTAGGCAGAAAAAGTCCAAGGATGTCTTGCCCTTAAGTGTTAAAAGGCCAGAATATCACTACTTGATGTAGCACTTTGTGTAGTTGATGTGACTGATGGAAAACCTTTGACACTTATTGCACAATTTTTTGGGAATCTCATGTAGGGATGGTAATATAATCCGCACCCGCGGGTACCACCCAAACCCGCTTGATATGGGCGAGGAAAACCCGCTTTGATTGGGTGCGGGTGCGGATTTTCCCCGAAATTAAAATTCGGGGGCGGGAATGGGTTTGGGGGTGGTGATATCCACCCCGCACCCGCACCCGAACCCGCCCCGCAAGTAATATTAATATAATTTTTAAATTTTATATACATATACATATTGAATATACATAATATTTTTTTAAATATTAAAAATTATAATCTTATCTCTATAGAAAATATTTTTTTTATTTTATAATTGTCTAATAACAATTATTTTATTATATTAATTATAATAGATATGAATTTTAAATTTATAATTTTATATATACATGAATGGGTGCGGGTGTGGGCGGGTAAACCCGAGCCCCGTTGCGGGCGGGGATGGGGGTCTAAATTCTACACTCGTATGAAACGGAGGCGAGTGTGGGTTTTCCCCGATTAATTGGGTGCGGGAGTGGAGGAAGCAAAATCCGCCCCCGCCCCGCCCCGTTGCCATGCCTAATCTCATGAATAATTGACCAGTAGTATTTAGATCTCAGGATTTTTGTTGCTAAGGTTTGAGTTCCACAATGGTTTTCACAAATACCTTCACGCACCTCATTCATCACATAATCAACATCTTTTTCCTTTAAACACAACAGTAGAGGTCGAGAGAAACCTCTTCTATATATTTTGTCCGCTATTATTGTGTAGTGTGGTGTAGCACGCTTGACTTTCCGAGCTTCCTCTTTGTCTACTAGTAGTATCTTGTTAGAAAGATAGTCTTTGAGCTCTTTCACCCAAGATGGGTTGGTAGTGACGATGCACACTTCTGTTTTAGAAATATTGGTTCTTATAAAGTCTGAAAGAATGTGGACTTGTGTTGACTAGACGCATTTATGGTAGCCAATTTTGCTAGCTCACCGGCATTAGTGTCTTCACTTTGGGGAATATGGTTGATATTGATTTTTTTGAATTTTTCTATGATGAGCTTTACTTTTTTTCAGATAGTTACTGAAGTTTCTTCTTTTTCTAGGTATTCACCTTTTGCTTGATTCACGATAAGTTAGGAATCATTATTGACTTCAAGATGTCACACTTTCATTTCCCAAGCTAGCTTTAGTCATGTTATTAAAGCTTTTTATTCTGCTTGGTTATTGTTGTTTTTGATGTTGAATCCCATAACCTAGTGCATAATAAGACCCTTATGTTCTTCAAGAATCACTTTTGCCCCACTTCCATTGACATTAGATGAACCATCTATGAAGAAGGACCATACGTCAGTATTTGGTGGTTGGGTCACTTATGCTACAAAATTTGCCAAGACTTGGGATTTGATTACCTATTTGGGCTCGAAATTGATTTGGAATTCAGATAGTTTAATTGACCATGTGTCACCACTCTTCCCGGTAGTTTGGGTTTCTGCAAAATCTTTTTATAGCAAAATCAATTTTGACAACTATGGGATGTGAGTGAAAGTAATTTGTGAGTGTCTAAGTCGATATCACTAAGGTGAATGCCAACTTTTCCATCGTCTAGTATCACACTTCTGCTCCTTGTAAGACTTTGCTAATGAGATACACGAGGTAATGATTTCCTTCCATTTCTTCCACCAATGTCGAATTGATAGCAACTTTGGTGGCTGCTAAGTAAAAAGTTAACTTAACGTATGGACTTGGTTTTGTTAAAACAAGAGGTGAATATGATAATCTCTTCAACTCGTTGAACGCTTGCTTGCATTGTGGGGTCCACTTAGAGTTCTTTGGTTTCATGAGGACCTAGTAAAATGGTAATGGTTTATATGCCAACTTGGACACGAATCATGACAGAGATGTTATCCAACTTGCCAAATGTTACACTTCGTTTTTGGACGTTGGACTTCACATCTCAAGAATTGCTATGCATTTATAAGATTGAACTCTATTTTGAGTGATCATGAACCCTAAAAATTTATCTTCTTTAACTCCAAAGGTGCATTTCACTAGATTCAACCTCATATTGTACCTTCTGACTTGGTAAAAGATTATTTTCAGATCTTCAAACTGATATTCTACACCTTGAGTCTTGATGAACATGTCGCTACATAGATCTCAATCTTGTCACCGATTTTCTTTGCAAAGACTGTATCCATTAGGGTTTGGTAGGTGACTCTTGCGTTCTTAAATACAAAGGGCATGACTTGATAATCAAAGTTTGATCCATCTATTATGAAGGCAATTTTTGGGGAATCCGTATTGTTCATTAGGAATTGATTATACCCTGAGTAGGCATCTAAAAAGGTGAGGGTCTTGGGCCCCGATGTTCTTTCTACCAACATATCTATGTTTGACAACGGATAAAGATCTTTTGGGCACGTTTTTTGGGATTAGATTTGTGATCTCTTTGATAATACATGTCTTTGCTAACTTATAGGTTTCTTCTTGAAATGCAATTCTCTTTTCTCCCGCTAGTTTTCTCTTTTTTTGTACTACGCGCTTGCCACTGTGATCAACTAAAAGGTGAGAAACTACTTTAGGGTCTATTTCTAGAATGTCAGTTGGGCTCCATGCAAATAGATCCAAGTTTTTTCTTAGTGTTAGTGCAACACTCCAAATTTTATAATAAACTATTTTATTAATGAAATAGGATTTTAAATAATTAATTTGATGTTAAAAATATTTTAGAATATATGTTGATTAATTTTCGTTACATGTGGACTTTCTATGATGTGCAAATTTTATACATATTTGACTAAATGAGTAATGTAAATAACAAATATTATATTTTATATATTTTTCTAAAAATAATAGTATTTTAGTGTAAATATTTTAAATAATAAGATTTTAGGCGATTTTACATGTATATGCGCATAGATAATTAATGTGATATTTTCATATGCATTTGACTAAATGATAAATGTGAACCCAATTATATTTAATTATTTCTAACTATTTCTTACTTTAATTAATTATTTTATAAATAACTATTCTGAAAATATTATGAATCCTTTATAGTATCTATTTTTACTATAGAAGTGTTAAAACATGTTGTTGGTGTTAAAATGCCTTAAAATGCATATATTAGTAAGTATAGTAATAGTTTTGAATATGAGGGTTTTTGTTATTATTGATGTATTTTTAAAAAGTTAATTACTTTAATTAATATTTTTTTGTAAAATATTGATTTTGAAATATTAATAATATTGTGCTTAATTTTCTTTATATGTGTGCTTGTTATGAGGTGCCTATTTTATACATATTTAATTGATTTATTGGTTAATATAAAATGATGATGTTATATTTATTTATTTTGTCATTTTAACTATTCTAAAAAAATATAATAACATTTCAATTTGATATTTTGGAAGATATTATTTTAGTGGCAAATATATAAATTAAAATAAGTGTGTAATTAGTTGAGTCTTGTGAAGAAAAAAAATACGGTAAAAAAATAAAATGGAGTTTAATGAATTAGGTTAATGATAACATAATATGTTTTAAAAAAAAAGTCAAATATAACCTAACATAATAAGAGAGAAAGTAGCGCTACAATAGAAAGGAATTGGAAGATGAAGAGCAGACACATCGGAGGAAACCGGAACAATGAAAATAGAATAGAAAATCGACGCCCGTGTGCTGTCCTGAAAACTTTATATGTTTTTGTCCAAATTTCAGTATGTTGTTTTACTCATTTAGTTAGTTAATTAAACACACTTTCTCATATTTGTGACCATCTCAATTTCTCACTAAAATGTTTGACTTCACCGTTTATGGAATTCGTTATTTTGCTCCGTTCTTCTTCACCGTAAGTCTAATTTAAGTGAAACCAACGTCCAAACGACCGGATGAACAATGACTATACTATCCACTGATTATGTTTCAATTTAGGATAACTTGACTCAATTTCAAAATTTACCTTTTTGTAGTGTGTTCTCATATATGCGTGTGAAAACGTCGAAATAAGGTAAGGGGTGAGAGATCGTTTGAATTCATGAGTATAATATTGTGAGATGAATGAAAAACCCATATTTGGCAACAATTCATCTGGGACTCGCTACTTACGGCAATAGCCCTTTGAGGGATAAATTAATTAATGTGAAAATATGGAAATTATGAGATTAAAATGCGGAATAGAAACATTTATAAGGTGTCGATTGATTTAATTTTTTTGAATGTGTGGTATTTGATATTAGATTTAAATATGTTTTTAGTCCCTGCAAATATGAGTCATTTTGATTTTAGTCCCTGTAATTTTTTTTTTTTTGATTTATATCCTTACAATTTCAATTTTTTTTAAAAAAAGACCTTAATGAATATTTTATAATAAAAAACGCTGACATGGTCCATTTTCACTAAAGTGGCACATACTGAGTGTATCATTCATGGTGATTGTACACTTTTTTATTATTAAAAATTGACAAACATTTAATTAAAATAGAAAACTATTTTTTAAAGTAATAAAAGAAGAAAATTATAGAGATGAAGAATTTTCTTCTTTTATTATTTTAAAAAATAGTTTTCTATTTTAATTAAATGTTTGTCAATTTTTAATAATAAAAAAGTGTACAATCACCATGAATGATACATTCAGTATGTGCCACTTTAATGAAAATGGACCACGTCAACGTTTTTTATTATAAAATATTCATTAAGGACTTTTTAAAAAAAAATTGAAATTATAAGGATATAAATAAAAAATAAAAAATTACAGAGACTAAAACCAGAATAACTTATATTTGCAGGGACTAAAAACATATTTAAACCTTGATATTATTGTGATATTGGATGTCGAATGAATTTTGTGCATATATCTGATTAGACGAGTTTAAGTGAGGTAATAATATATGATGACGGTGAAGAGTATGTTTATGTCACATATTGTTGATAAAATAGTGGTGATACCCACTTGTGCTAAAGATAGTGCTCTTAATGGAGTAGTCTAGGCCAACGAGGGGAGAAAATAGACCGTTAAAATTTTTTTATGTGGAGATTATCTAGTGATGTTGGGGAAGTACAACTGAATGAGCTTGACTGTGGTAGTCTACTGTTTAGCGTTACGACAAGATTGTTAGACATTGGAGGTATTCGGGTGGGGAATTCCTAGGTGACTTGGAGGTAGCCCTCCAAATGTCGGGAGCTACCATGCAACACACGTTTACGTCAACTGTCACATATATGTGTCTTGGGTTGAGTTGAGGGGATCTATGAGGACATGACCAATTTGAATTGTTCGTCCACTTGTTGGTGGTATAGTATGAAGTCTCTCAACCAAGTACTTATGAGTTAGAATGGTACCTAATTGTGAAGAAGTAGAATCTTAGCTCATGCATAACATTGCATTTTCTTGTGATTGTTTTGTTGTAATTAATGTGTTTCAAAAGTGACGACAACTTCTCTTTGATGATGTGATGATTCGATGATATATTCATGTTACTTGAGTGATTTTGACATTATAATGTGATATTATTTTCTTGAATATTTTGACATATCATGATGTGTTATGATATAGTCTATTATGATTATTTGTGTGTTCTTCTTATTTATATTATATAATCAACATGATTTCGAAACTCACCTCATTCGTTGTTTGTGTTTGATTAGCTTGACCATGCGTTGGCTAAATCGTAGTTATTACAAGTTAATGAGTCTTGTAATTCAAGTTTGGGAGAAACGTCACTCTGATAGGTGATACCGGGAATTAGAGTAATAAGTTGTATTTTACTTATTTAATTAGAAATGACTTTTTGTATGAAAACCTTATAAGTTTTAGTAAGTTTTCGGAAACAAATTAAGAAATATATTAAGTTTATTGAGATTGCACTGCTGTATAGGAGGAAAAAAGTTTAAAGTGTTTCGTTTGTATTTTGAGAAATGTGATATACTAAATAACTCATAAAAGTTTATTTTTCCTTTGAAAAAGTTTTTATTTATCCGCTGCAAATATGTATAAAAATATGGTATAAATTATTTTGGGGTTTAAGGTGTCATAATTTGAACTAAAGGGGACTCCTCTACGGTTGTTAACTGTGTGTAAATCTTCATTACCTTGACCTAGACCTGTTATATCTACTTCTTTTAGTTTCTCCAAGGGTTGTAGCCTATGATTGTTGTTCTTTGTTTGGTTCTCTTCTATAAACTTGTATTCTTCTCCATAATTTGTGGGGTGGATAGATTAGTTTTTGTGATCCAAATTATTCCCCTTTTTATAGACTATTAACAGAGCAATGTCTAATTATTTACTAATCTTCTAGCATTGTGGCAATTTTCCCGT
Source organism: Cicer yamashitae (assembly GCA_037974755.1). Lineage (NCBI taxonomy): Eukaryota > Viridiplantae > Streptophyta > Magnoliopsida > Fabales > Fabaceae > Cicer > Cicer yamashitae. The sequence goes on from JBBPBQ010020323.1 coordinate 29,807,868, forward strand.
TTTTCAAGAGAAACTTCATTGCTAAATGAGATGTAGACATGATTTCTCCAAGTGCAATTAATATTGTTGTTCCAATAATTAGGTTTTATGTCGACGTTCCTTCAACTATGAATAGTTTTGTTAAAATTGGCTTCATGCTTACATCTGTCGTGAAAGTTATAAGTATTTTGATGAATCCTAAGACTTCTGCACTATCTCTAGATAATCCCACAAAGGTGCCGATAGATGGAGCTAAAAGAGGGACCATCAGAAGACGTGCCCCCGAATTTTTTATAAATTTTTATAATAGTAGTATGCTATTATAATTTTTTCTCAACATATCTTTTTTTGTGAACTTTATATGATATTTTACAACGGTCCTTTTTTTTTACTCAATATATTGGATCTTAAACACCTTTTAACCAAGTAATAAAATATAAAATAAACCTTTATTAGAAATCTAATTTGTTTGGTCTTTTTGAAGCACCATTGTCGATTCACAAGGTTTCGTCGCTGGCATTATTAACTGAGCTCTCCACCATGAGCTCACCGAGAACGATTAAAATGGAGGTCTTTTTTTTTATTTTTTATTTTACCTTTATTCTAGATTTGAATTCAATTTTTATTTCTCTTATTATGATATTGTAACATTGAAACAAACTCAATTATGATTACTACTATTTGAACTTCAACATCTCACTTCCATCACACAATCATTATGTTGAAGTTGAATGCTCATGATGTTGTTTTAGTGAATACAATGTATATTCTATATGTCTTAGTGAAGTTGAAGAATTTTGAAACCTATTTTTAATGTTTAACTTTAAAATCAGTGTCTGATGTGAGAGATAATTGCTAAGTATGTAGTGAAATTGTTTTTTTTAACAAATGCTAGTCTTAGTTTTACCTTAGTTTTTTTAATACAAAATGTTATACATAAAATACATATTTGCCAATTTGTTTTGCTTTGACTTTTTGACATTATCATTGTTATAGTCTTATTATGTGGTTCCTTATTAATATATATTTATTTGCTCATTTCTCTATTATAAATTAAAAATCCAAATGTACAATTATCTTTTTCCTCTAAATTTAACTGAAAGATCATGTATTATTTTAGATGAAAGATGGTTAAAAAACAATTCACTCATTTTTTACAATATAGAGAGAATGAAGAAGTATGGTCAACTATATAACAACTTGACCAACTTCTTCATATCAAAGCTCCAAGGATTGAACAAGAAAGAATCAATATTGATACTTTGGTCCATGATCTCCGAAAACGTCCACAAACTTGGAACTATGACGGTTGTCAACAAGATGAAATTCATAAGGTGTATATAAAGTTCAAACGATATCAATTTTGACGGATGTGTATCCACTTTATGAAGTAAAGGTTAGTTCTTTTATATTTGTTTGAAAATATTAACTTTGGATATATCTTATAATTTCATAAATTTGATGTATATGTTTTGCATTTGAAAATTTATTTTTTCTTTACAACATTATACTTTTAAAATTGGTCCCCCTACGCTTAATTCATGGCTCTGTCTCTGATGGTGCCATTTTAGGGATTGAGGATTGATGTCGGTAAACCCAGTTACTTGTAAGCTTCATTAAATATGATATTGGTTTAACTACCTTGATCTATCAAGGTTTTTTTCACATTGTAATTCTCCATTCCTACCAAGATGACCATCTAGTTGTTTTCTTGTCGATATATATTATTGTAATATTTTTCAAAAAACACAATTGTTGGTAATATTTTCCCAACTTGAGAGATGGCCCATACTAACTTTGAAGCTTGTATATGTCTCTTTCTGGAACCATTGGTAGTTCTTCCTCCTACAAATCCTCTCGATATGAAATTAACCTCCCAAGGATGAGAAGTTGATCTATTACTTTATCTTTTCTTCTTTGTTGCGCCTTTTCTCTTGGATTTTGGCTTTTCTATGATAATTGGGTAATCTTTTGTATATGGCCCTCTCGTATCAGCTTTTTGATCTAGATCTTCAATCCTTAGCAATCGTTAGTGGAATGTCCATGTATTAATATACTCTTTTATTTGCATAAACTTTTGACTCCCTTTGTCGAGTAAATTGATTAAGTTAGAGCCATATGCATCTTAGAAGATCCTTCTAGGTTTATTTGTCATTAGATCGAAACAAGTGAATTACTCATTCTTTCTATCTTTTCCTTGACCACTTTTTCCTCTACCTTGATCTCTATTATTGTGAGGGGACCTTTGTAATCTCCTATTTTGGTTGCAACTACTTCTTCCATAGCTATGTGCCCACTTGCTATCTTTCTGATTTCATCGAGCGTCTTGGAATGCCTTTGTGCTAACAAATCAAAAAATGGTCATAACTTCAAACCTGCTACCAAACATGTAAAGCTACAACTAGGTTCAAATTCTTTATTTGAGATGTCTCATCATTGAAGTAGTCCATGAACAAGTTGAGGGACTCATCTTATTTCTCCTTGAAACCACATAAAAATGTTTAGCTCATTTGAGTTATCTGACATGTGGAAAATCTTGATACAAACATCTCTCTTAACTGCTTCCAAGATTTGACAAACTTTTTTGGGAGGTGGGAGAACCACAATAGGGTAGCTCTTTTCATGATGCATAGGAAGACAATTCATTTTATCATGTCAGATGATCGACGGATATTCATTATGATGTTGAAAGAGATTAGATTATCTTGTGAGTCCATTTCACGTCGTATTATTCCATAATACAGAGGTAGTATCATTTGGGTATTGGTTCTTTGTTAATTTTGTTAGTGCAAAGGGGTTTGCTAATGTTCTCCCTCAATCTTTTCCTCCTAGGAACACCTTGGGAAAAAGCTTTGTTTCCTAATTCTGAGCTGGCGAAATTGTCGTAGCTATCATCCACTATTGATGATTTTTTTGTTGCTTTCGATTTTCTTCAATTAATGCTACCTTCTTTTTTAGTCTCTTGATCTAGGCCTTTATCACTTCCATGGCGTCTACCCATATTCGCTCGTTTTGGCTATGTCATTGGTATGATGATGGGTTGTGATACCTTGATCTCTCAACCATGTTTCTTCATGGTGACAAAGAGCATCAGCGAGCAAAGACTCTATCTCCATTGGACTATCTTCGAAGTGGTAATTTATGACATCTGAGTCAGCTATTTCGAATGTTGGATTTGTGATTATGTGACTTGGTTATCCTTGAGATGGCTTTGGGGAAGCCCTACTTTCGGTGACTGCCATGTTGGTGAGATCTTGAGGATTGGGCAAATTTTACCGAATCCCCATGGTGGGCGCCAATGTTCCTAGATGAAACATTAGATTAATCACTAATGTTGGTGATGTGCACTCTATGCTTGATGATGGATGATGCTTTCATCTCCATTCCTTCTTCTAGTATGGGCCTACTTCAAGTAAAAGGGATGTATACTTAAAAAGATACTTTGATCCCACATTTAGAAATAATTATAAAAAAAAAGTACCTTCATCTTGTTGAAGCATTCGTTATCATGACATAATTTCTTACTTGATTCTCTCAAGCATATATAAAATATAATTAGAAAGAATTTATAGGTACCTAATTTTAGTTTGGTCCTAGATGGTAAGTATAGGGATCTTGTCCATTAGACATCTACATTATCCTTCCATTCAAACTAAGTTTTTGATTGTACATACTTTGACAATACAACTACATTATGAGCCACAATATTTGGCTGATGACTAACATGATAAACTGCTACGTCATCTAATTGACTTATAAGTATTTTACAGTATTTGATAATTCAATCAATGGAAGTTGCAACCAGATTTGTGTTTATATACTTTACAACACTTTTTACATCATAGGCAATGGCAAGATCCAATAGTTTCAACTATACTGTGAATTGCAAACATCACCTGACACTTAGTGTTTCGACCATGGATGGATCAGTGTCAATGGATTCTCTTCTACAAGATGATAGTTGAACCACACCAGATAGGTTGTAAACAATCATTCCATATCCTATTAAGCCACCTATAAAGCAACTAATATCAACAAAACACAAATATTTAGCAAGACGGACATAAAGGTTTATTTGTTGGGTTGACAAGAAGAATAAGTCTAACTAGAATATTTGTATAGTAAAAAAAAACTAGAATATTAGTTAGTTAGTTAGTTAGTTAACATACTAACAAACTAAGACTAAATCTAACAATGTAATCTAACTAGATTTGATTAACACCGACAAGAATATTAGTTAGTTAACAAACTAACTAAGACTAAGTTTAACAATGTAAACTAACTAAATATCTAATAACCTCAAATCTTCCAAAGCAACACACAAAGCAGTTAGGATTCCACAGACGCTTCGTAGGTAAATCTTGTAAAAGCTACATATTTGAGAGGCAAACTAAGTGAGTTGTATTAGATGGCCTTGCATAAAAAAGTGGTCAACTATTCTAGCTTTCATAATACATAAAAGGCATAGATTTTCAAGTGGGATGACTTTTTTGGCAAGATTACCTTTGTTGGGTAGGATATTTTTGGCCAAACTCCAAAAGAAGTTCTTAATCCGAGTGAGAATAGGAGCTCTCTGAATATCTATCCATAAACAATTATGATGTGAGCTTGATGGTTTGAGGTTATCCTTTATCTCATGATGTTTCAATGTTGTAGACTGACCTTATAAAAAAATGGAATGAATATTATTTTAATGATTTCTATATATAGGGAAACCAATCAATCATGGAAACACCAGAAGCAAGCCAACAACCCATTACTCTCACCTCTTCACTATCTCTTCCTAAATCTTGTAAAAAGACTGATTCCCACAAAATAGAAAACCTTGTTGAGTACTTTTATGTTCCTGAAGATGCCCAAATTGCTGAAACTATACCACCTCTTTTGAGCCTATATAATATCTTTAAAAGACAAAGATCTTTCATCAGATCTATCAGAAACCTAATCACAACTCATCGTCCTCACATGAAAGAATATGTTCAGTCCTCACGACTTGATCAGTGTAGCCTTAGGGCGACAAATCAAGAGCAGTATGTTGATTTAGAGATTCCTTAGAATCTTATAAATCATTGGAAAAATGAAGGATACACAGCCCTACACTTTGGAGCTGTCAGATTGATCCTTTCTCTCCATGGAAGGAAAAATCTCCCTGTTTTCTGTAAGATAGTGTTGTTAGACTCTAGCTATCTTCACTATGAAAACGCAGTAATCGGAACTGTCCTGACTTCATTACATGCAGGAAGTGTAGTTCTCACTATCTTCCCAAACTACAACGTGAGTCTTAATGACAGTACTTTGTCCACAAGACTGAAGGTCCAAGTTCAGATCACCGGAACTGACCAAGTACCAGAAGCCATGTCGGCCACTCTCCATCACCCGATAATCTATTGACTTCAAAATCATTCGATAGATTTACCACTCACAGGATGCTCTTCAGATTCGCTATTGGTAATCACCAATAAAGAAGAAGAGATAGCCACCATTGTCCAAATTCCTAGAAGAATATCAAGAGAAGAACTGGCGCAGTTAATTCCTCTTGAATGGATCACCAACTACGAAAAGATACACCAAGATAGAAACCCAATCCAGTCTCAGGAAGCTACCTTCAGGAGATCATCTGTTGACAAGACAGTCAAGACGATCTTCAAAAACCCAGGCGAAGGAACTAGCTCACCTTCTCCGATCTTCCAAACCTTGATGATTCAACTAATACTCGAAGATTGGTGTCCTATTCATGCAGTCACAACAGAGGGAAAACCCATCTACACAGACAAGATAGATGGACATTTCATATGGGATGTAGATCCCAGTAAGTGTGACCCAGACTGTGATTGCTGGATGCATGATGATGAGACGGATGAGGAAGATATCAGCCCTAAAAGGAAAAAGAAAGGTAGGTGTAAACCACCACCACCTCCACAAAGAAGGACTGATCCGGATAATGGCCCTTGGGTAGGAATTCGCAAGAAACCTCCACCTCCCCCAATTTATGACGAAGCTCTTAGAATCCTCAGAAAAGAAAACCTTATTCCACCAGATGATCCTGACCTTGTCTCATGGTCTCCCTCAGACTATTATGACCCAATAAAACCTCCCAAAAACATTGAACCAATTCCTTGCTTCATGATGACAACATCAACCTCAGAATACGACCAACATTTCCCTACTTTAGAAAGGAAAACTGATCCAATCACAAATAGATCATCCAAACCTTTCATACAACCTAATGAAGTCCAACCAGATGGAAGACTTAAACCTTTAACTCAAGCGGAGGAAGTTCTAAATTGGCAATCAGAGAACATGGTTGCTCAAAATGACATTCTACAGAACCTTGACAAAAAAATGGATAAAATAACAGAAAAAATAGACGAAACAGAGGAAGATCTCAAAGTTTTGTCCCAAAAAATGCAGAAGCACTACAAGACCTTAAAAGCTCAAGTCTCTCAGCTGGATCGTGATTTAAGAAAGATGTTGGAAGACAGAACTTTTGGTCAAGTTTTTGACCATAAGGAAGGAGAAATAAGAAGATTACAAAGCCAAGTAAAAGAGATTGATGATTTCTTGAGAGCTTCCAAAGAACAAAAACCTAAACCTATTGAAGACCCATTCTTCAACCTTCCTACTTTTCCTAGTTATTTCACACAACCACAAAGGCCATCTCCTTTCTATCCTACGTATGCTTCATCACCACCAGATTATGCCAAATATATACCTTCAGCTTATAGACTAAAATTGGCCAGAGTTACTAGACCCAAAACTTCCAGGTCCAAAGAAAAAACCACTTATTTAAGTGTGTCATCCTCTGACTCCCAAGAGGTTCTTGAATCACCTCCTCCAGAATTCCAAAGGGAAGAAATTCCCGATAAAGGTTTCCAAGCCATGACAACCACAGAAAGCCGTGAATTTCTACAAGAAAATAATTCTCCTGCACAAATCTCAAGTGAAGGATCTGACTCCGATTCCTCTTCCTTTGAAAAAGATGATTCGTCAAAAAATACATCAGTTGATGAAGGATCTGAATCCTCTTCATCAGTATCAGACCAAGAATCAGAATCGGAGAAGAATTACATGAATGTCTCCAGACTTTTTATGGTAAACACAAAAGAAGAAGGATCCTTTTATGAAGAATCATTTGAAGAAAGTCAAGTCTCTGAAAAAGCAAAAAAAAGTAGTGGACCTTGGTTCACGCTTGATGATATACCACCCAGTCGGTGGAGGAAAAGGCTCATTGATTTTGGTGTCTTGCTGGATACACAGATGATGAAAACAAGTGCAGACACTTACAAGGTCATTGAAGATTTTTGCTGTAGAATGACAGGCACGTTGAAGGAATGGTACCATAATCTTGGTACATTCAAAAAAGATGAACTGCACAGGCTGGGAAACACTACTGTTGTCCTTGGAATTCTTCACAATGAATTCATTGGTGAGATGGAGATACTTGATAGGAAAAGCAGACAAGAATTCTTTGAGATGAGATGTTGTTCTCTCAGGATCAAAGATCTTGAAAAACATTATCAAAGAATGGCTCAGAGATATTGTGTCCTTAATGGATTTAATGATCATAGTCTAAAAAGTACATATATCTCCTCACTACCCCAAGAACTCCAACCAGAAATCCATAAGATGATAGCGACAGCCCAAAAAGATATTAAAGCCATGAGTCTTGGCCAGATACATCAGATGACATTGGAGGCATTGGAGAAGTTGTGCAGATTGCATCAACATTTCTCAGAAATAATACAACAAAAATCCAAGTTCACCAAAGCATGTAAAAAGCCATATCTGGAGATCAAATGCAAGGAGAACAAATGCAGCTGCTCAACCAGAAGGAAACATCATCGGCAAAGACACACTAAACCTTCGAGAATCTTCAAGAAGGAAAGAAAAAAGAGAGCTTTAAAGTTCTTTAAAAGAAAGCCATTCAGAGGGAAAAAGAGAAGTCAAAAATGCTTTGTTTGTGGAGAAAAAGGACATTTTTCTAAAAGATGTCCCAACAAAACTAGAAAAGCCGCAAAATTAATCAACTCTCTTCAACCTCTAGAAGGAGATCTAGAATCCATGTATTATGAACAAAGCTCTGCCGATGAAGAAACAATATTTGCTCTTCAGAACTCCTCCTCAGATGTCCAATTTACTCGTTCAAAGAAGTAGGTAGTACCCTACCTACTCCTCATCTGCCTTGTGTTGAAATCCATGTCCTCGCCTCAAAGTTTTCTCATCCTAAGAAAATTATAGCCTATATGGATACTGGTGCCCAAATAACAATGATGAACCCAAGCATCCTCCCTACAGAAGCATGGGTGAAACATGCCGCATACTTTGTAGCGGCAAATGGAAAGGTTTTCAGAACAGACCTAATGACAAAAGAGAAAATTGGAATCAGATTCTTCCCTGAATGCATAATTTGGACAAAGGTCATTGGTAGCAGCCTCCCAAAAAAAGATATTGTTGTGGGTATGGATGTTTATTCAGCAGCAAATAGACTTCAAATTCTCCCCACAGGAATCAAATTTAAGCGAGAATTTAAGCCCTCTTCAGGATTACTAAAGCTGTATTCCTTTTCCGAAGTTCATGCTGGATATGAAGAAATTAAGTCCAAATTGCTCAAACTTTGTGCAGACAGTCATGAGAAATTTTCCCATCCAAAACCTTTGTGGACAAACGAAGACTTTTTTGTCCAACTTCCTTTCAAGCTTAATGAGGATATCAATCCAAACAAAGCTACTCATCCAGGAATGAGTCCATCAGATTTAGCTTTGGCCCGGGAAGAATGTAACCAGTTACTCAAACAATGTCTGATAGAACCCACAAAATTTGAATGGGCTTGCCAAGCATTTTACGTTGAAAAGAGGTCTGAAAAAATAAGAGGGAAAAAGAGGTTAATAATTGATTATAAACCTCTTAATCATTTTCTGAAAGATGATAAATTTCCCATTCGGAAAACCTCTTCATTAAACATCTTCCTTAAAGATGCTCAGATCTATTCAAAGTTTGATATGAAGTCTGAATTTTGGCAATTGGGTATTGATCCTAAGGACCGTTACAAGACGGCGTTCTGCATTCCAAATGCCCAACACCAATGGACAGTATTGCCATTTGGGCTTAAGGTAGCTCCATCACTATTTCAAAAGGCCATGACAAAAAATTTTGAGCCCATTCTCAATAGTATCCTCATCTACATAGATGATGTGCTGTTATTCTCAAAAGATGAAAAGGCTCATAAACAGTTATTGGGCCAATTTTCCCAAATAGCCCAAAACCATGGAATGATGCTCTCTGAAAAGAAAAGCCAATTAGCCCAAACAGAAATCCATTTTTTGGGAATGCATTTCTCTGAAGGGAAATATCAACCTCAACCTCAGATTGCTCAAGAGTTGTTAAATTTTCCTGATGAAAATCTCACCATTAAACAAATCCAACAATTTCGTGGTATAATCAATTATATCAGGAATTTCATACCAAAGCTTGCAAAATATACAAGTCCTCTGTCACAATTACTCAAGAAAAATCCTCCACCATGGGAAACAAAGCACACTGAAGCCATCAAAGCTCTAAAAAAGGTTGCACAAACTTTACCTACCCTGAAAATTCCTGGAGATGGAAAGAGAATTTTACAAACGGATGCCAGTGATCATTATTGGGGTGCAGTCCTGATAGAAGAGATTAATGGAGTAAAACATTATTGCGGTCATGCTAGTGGTTAGTTCAAAGAAGCTGAGAAACATTACCACACCACTTACAAGGAAGCACTTGCAGTCAAATTGGGTATCCAAAAATTTGATTTCCACCTGAGGGGTTATCAGTTTGAAGTTCAAATGGATAATTCTTCTTTCCCCAGGATCCTTGAGTTTAAAAATAAAATGCCTCCAGATCCTCAAACTCTTAGGCTCAAAGATTGGTTTTCAAGATATGATTTTACAGTAAAACATATCAAAGGAAATCAAAATCTGATCATAATTTACTTTCCAGACATATGGAACCCATCCAGATCATCACTAAATCACACACCTTTCCATTGATTCTCATGATCAAATCACTACCAGCCCATGCCACAATAATCAAGAATTTTCCTCCTGGAATTGATTCGTCTTTTTCACCATCCCAACTTAAAGAATACGCCAGAAATAATCTTTTTTATTTTATGGTGAAAATTATGAAAAAGACAAAAAAGTTTCTATACCACTCCCCTTTTCTTATAGACACACCCTATCATCTACCATTCAAGATAAACCCGAATTCAAAGTTTACTGAAAATCACTTGTGGTATATTTGGTGTACAACTAGTTTGTATGTTATGCCTGTTTATGTCCCAACTGAAGCAATGTACAAACATCTGACAGATCCAAAGAATCACAACACCTTGATTTGGACTACACTTGAATTGTACTCTCCACTAGAATGGTGGAGAAATCAACTGGAATCAATCTTAGAGGAGGTTAAAGGAAGATTAACTCAAGAAGCCATCAGCAACCTTAAGACGGTTTTCATGCTACACAGGCCATATCAGACAGATTCCAGAACTAATCTCCTTATTTGCACAAATTATGCTAATCTATGGGAAACCATTGATGATTATCCTCCAAATTCAAAAGTTATGAAAGAATTAATGGATTGTGTTAATTTTATTAATCTCCATGATCAAGGAAAAGCCCAGGTTGATACGACTTGCTAAGCCATGGAGATCTTCCATCACAGTGGCAACCGGTTAGTTCACAAAAATTTTCGTGTGTAGAAATTGGAGAAAGCTCTGGTCAAACTACTCAACCAGAACCACACTCTCAGATAAAAATTGAACAACAGTTTGCTACAATGAATTTTGAAGAAAATCCCATGGATATTGATCCTTCAGCAAATCCTAAAGAAGAAACTGTGAGAGAAATATTGGAAGACATCTTGCAATATGAGTCACATTATTCCCCTAGCTACTTTTCAGAAGGATGCGTGTCTGATCAGAATTTGTCTCCAAGTCACGAGCTTATCTTTAAAGATTAATAAGTCAAAAGTGTCATAATTGTGTCTTGTATAATTACTGTAGGAATTATTATATTTTGTCATCTAGCAATAATGAATGCCAATAATGTGGCATGATAGTCAAAAGGTGTCATGATTGTGTCCCGATAGTCAAAAGGTGTCATGATAATGCCTCCCATAATTGTAAGCGAGCCAATAATGTGTATGCACTAGTCAAAAGTATGTCATAGTGGCATATAATTATGTTCCCCGTAGTTGGAAGTGGACCAGTGATGGCATGTGTATGAATAGTAGGAACTTTGTCCTCGCATGTATCTCCTTGGCTATAAAAGGAGAAGACTTGTATCATTTGTGATAAGAAGCAATCGAAATAAAAATCATTTGTGTGCTTAAGTATAAACATGTTCTTCTAAATTTTCTCTTCTTCCTGAAAACTCAAAATATTATGTTAATATCACGATTTCTCCATAAGAGATGCAAATATGCTCTACACTCGCATCAGATATGAGGATCTTGTGTAACAGAAAACATCTGACTATTGATCCTTGCTACGGTCCTTTCTATCATAAGATTTTAGTTTTAATTGATAGTCTGTGGCTTGAGATTTGTAAGCCGTGGAATGGCTGTTTGTTATCTCGCATTTTGGACAATTCAATTAAGACTATTCTTACGGTATGTAAGGCTCCCGACCAACGTTATTATTTTTGTTTTTCTCTATATATATTATATAGAATTTTAGAAAAGTAAAATTAAATAAATAAACTATATATTTAAGAATTAAATAGTAATATAATCTTCTAATATATATCTATGGTAAAACACAATTTCAATGTGTATATAATTTCCTAATTACAATTTACTGTGTAATGTATAGAAACAATGTTATATACTAAATAAAGTTGAATATTTTCCACCCTAATATATATCGAGAAAAATTTGTTCCTGCACGAATTCAGATGGATGTGTGGATGCGGATATATTGACATGCCTAACAAATATTTTACTAGTTTAATATAAATTAAATATTTTGAAAATAATAGTTCATGTGAATATTTTGAAAATAGTAATTCAACCGTTGACTCTATATGTTAATTAGATCATGATTGACCCAAATATGCGAACATTGCACATTTGCACCTAACGCCTCATTTTTGCACACAACTAATTAAAACATAACAACCCAATGAAATTAAAATTAAGGTCTCATTCGAGATAATTTTATATTTTGAAATCTTTATAAATTAAATTTACTTTCAATTTTAAGTAGAGTTTTATTTTTTTTTTATTGAATCACTCTACTTATCTCGTCTCGCTATAAATTTATTCTATATAAAAATATTAATATATAAAAATAATTAAGTAAATCATATAAAAATAAATTATTTTCAACACGAAAGATTTGCAAGCATATGGTGAATCATCGTCGAACAACTGTTGAAAGAACCATTTTGACAATACTCAATTTTTCTAACAAATGAATCCCATTACCATTGAAATCCACAATGTATATATATATATATATATATATATATATATATATATATATATATATATTTTAAATTACTTAAATAATATAAACTTATTAATAATTTAAATAATAAAAGTCGAAAGGGATAATTACCAAACGTGGCAACAGGCGCTTGTTGATGTGGTATGCGCGCTCTGCTCACCTGAACAAATTTTGCTTTTAAATTTAAATTTTAAAACCAATCTACAAAAACTTAAAACCAAAACCAAACCTTCTAAGATTTTTACAATTTGAAGAAATAAATATCATGACAAATTTTCTCATTTCTTTTGCTGAATTTTTTGTTTCCTAAAGTCCTTGAAGAAGGCTTTGTTTATGGAGATAGGGAAAGAAGAGCTCTCAAGACGTGGGAGAAGAAGGCCAAGTAGATGTATAACATACCATATAAACAAAGAATTAAGGTTCTAGATTTGAGTTCTGAACTTCCACAATTTCCTCTTTCGCCTTCTTTTAATTAAAAGAATGTTTAAATGCACTTTTGACCATCAAATTGGTCAATTGTGCAATTTTGGTCTCTTTAGTTTAAAATGAACAATTTTGACCTTTCACATTTATCTTCTTTCTAATTTTTAACCTCCATTCATTTTCCTTCAAATTTTTTGTTGAGTTTGCACTTTCTAATAATGTGGCATCTTTGTCATTTGACCAATTTTTTACTATAATTTATAACTATAGTAATAGAAAAAAAAGTGGTCTATCATTTTTTCTTTTTTTTTTTTATTGTAATTTAATAGAATATTTTATTAGAGAATTCTAGTTTTTTTTATTGCGATTGGATATACACATTTTTTTTTTATTTAATTAGGGTTGCTAACTCAATGGTAGAGTACTCGACTTTTAAGTGCGATTCCATTTTTTACACATTTCTATGAACTAATTGGTTCATCCATACCATCGGTAGGGTTTGCAAGACCACGACTAATCCAGAAAGGAATGAATCAAAAAAGCAGCATCTCGTATCAATGGCGAATTCTAAAAAATTTTGGACCCGGCCCAAATTTTTGTTTGAATTGTTGGCTGGGAACAAAAGAATTCAATTGGGTTGAATTAATAAAAGGATAGAGCTTAGCTACTCCAATTATAGGGAAACAAAAAGCAACGAGCTTTCATTTTGCATTTGAATGATTACCATATCTAATTATACGTTAAAAAACAATTAGTGCTTGTTGTGGAAAAAGCTTTTCCCACGAATGGATTAATGGTTTTTGTTATGAGTCCTAATTATTAGCTATTTTCCATTATGTTATGGGATAGCGATAAATGTGTTGAAGAAAGAGTATATTGATAAAGATACTCTTGAAGTGACTAATTCCAAAAAATTTAGCAGCGTTGAGGACAAAGAAATTGTTGAAGTTATTATTTATTCAGTAATAACATACTTGATGTTAATAAAAGATCCTTTAAGGTTGGCTAGAAATTTCGTGTAAACACACTAGTCCCGCTCAGTTGATAATGAGAATATTAGAATCTTTTTTGATTTTATGCATGTTTATCATTATACACATAAAGGAAAGGAGGAGCCGTATGAGATGAAAATCTCGTGGATATTATCTAAATTAAAAAATCTTTATTTTTTCCTTTTCTTCTTTATTTCTCTTATTCTAAACCCAGAAAAACAGTCGATCGACCTTTGGCAGTGCCAACCAGATTCATGCAGCACCTCTAATCAGCCCTTCCACCACCATGACAAAATCAAACCAGATTAAACTCCATTATTTTGCTAAATTAACCTCGTAGTTCAATCATCCATGTATACCAAAGAGAACTCCACACCTACAAAAAATTTAAGATAATGGTCAGATTAACATCTTCTTCTTTGGTGTGATGTCGACAGCGTGCCAGGTAGTGATCACAACATTCATAGCTTGGTTGACGATGTGGATGCATTCAAATCCGTTAACAAAGTAGTTGTGGTCGACAATGGTTATTTCAATGGCATAGATTTTGTTGATTAAATGGTAAACGATGCAACAACAGCTTTCAACGTTGACAATGATTTGACCGTCGGAGCTGCAAAGGGATCCGTCATAAGTAGATTCTACGGAGCTAGCATTGTCGAGTACGTTATTTTTATGATTTGTAGTTGTTATTTGTGCATCTAGGTTGTGAAGAAAGATGATTTCATTTCATATTTTCTTATCTCGGACACTTAAAACATTAAATTGAAAATTTTGAGATATTGAAATGGAAAATTCAAGAAGGCAATCACAAGAGAATGGAAAAACAGAGAGAGAGAGAGAGTTGCATATGTGAGGTCATGGTAGTGGAAGCCTCATTAGTGAAGTGATAAGGATGCCACATGATTAGAAAGTGTCATCTCAACAAAAAATTGGGATAAAATGAGTGGGGAGCAACAAAATCAGAAATGAGATAAATATGAGAGATTAAAATAGCTCATTTAAAACAAGGGCACCAAAATTGCACAACTAATAAATTTAATGGGCTAAAAGCGCATTTTAGCCTTAAAAAATCATTTGATTACTTAGATGTATCATTTTCAATAATTCATGATAATAATTATACAATTGTTTGAAATGAGTATCATGAAAAGAACTAACATTCATCATTTATAAAAGATAAATGACAAAAATAAATAAATGACAAAAACAAATATTAAATAAAAGATAAAAGATCAAAATTATATTTAAGTCAAACTTCAAAGTATAGTTTGAATGATATATTGGTCACGTTGCGTATGAAGTCGTGTGTCTATGTACGGTGAAATGTTGCAAATATATTTTGCATCTGGACTATAAAATAAATATGTTTACTTTGAAGATTTTTATTTTTTTTTTATATTTTACCTCTGGACTATAAAATAAGTATTAAATATGTGATAGAGAGAAAATGAAATGTTAATTAAAAATAATATATTTTTATAAATAATAAAAATAATTATTTTGATATTTTCATTATTTTCGGACATATAAGTTTGTTCAACTTCAAAAGTCTACAAAAAAAATTTAAAATTAAATAAATAAAAACAAAAGAAATATTTTCACAAAGAAAATATACCCTTATATACTCCCTGAAAATTCACAAAGCTCATCAAAGTTAGGTGTTCATGGGATGCAAATTCCCTGGAATAAAAAATTCATACATTAACGAAGCCGGGACAATAATGGATTCTAATTTGAGTGAAAGAGTGGTGATGGGAAGTCGATGATCACAAAGACGGCACATATGAGAGCAAACAATGTAATACTAACAAGAGCGTCTTCCATGGCCTTTTGCGGCAAGAAAAACAGTGCTTCTTAATTTGTTGTTATACTTTCTTTGCGGCACTTTGCGGCAAAAAAAACAGTGCTTCTCGATTTGTTGTTATACTTTCTTTGTGGCAGGGGATGATTTAATTGAGAAAGCAAACAAGAGAATGAGATAAAAGTATAGAAAAGAAAGAGAGTGACAAAAAAGAAAATGCCATTGAAACAACTAAGAAATAAGATCTTACATTATTATAAATATACATTAATTGACTTAAAACCAAAATTCTTAACAGAAAATATTTGAAAAATTATTATTTAAAAAAAAATTTAGAAGAACTAAAAATAAAATATAATATATTTATAAAAATTAAAAAATTATTTATATCTTTTTACATAAACCGTCATAATTTTTATTTGAGATAGCAATAATGTATCTTATAATTGGTACACATTAAACGATATCTATATATAAAAGAAATATCAAGTTTTCGTGTAATCTTTTTTCTTTTAATTTTATCATTTTTTTATAACACCTTTATTTATGATTTTTTCAATCTTTACTTAATCAAATAATATGTTTAAAAAAAGAATAATTACATAAATTTTATAATTTTCATTAAGAAAATTAGATCAACAGTAATTAAAAATTGTGAGAATCACAACCTCCCAACTACATTCATGCTAATTAAAAATAATAGTTAACCTATTTAATTTTCTTATTATCTACACAAAATAAACTTCATTTTTCATGGAAACTTATTCCAACAGGGTTATTAAAAATTAAAATTATTAGTTGATTGATACTTTAAGAATCATGTCATGAAATTAAATGAAATAGATTACTCCAATAGAAGTACTTGAGATTTTTCCTCATATTATAATCAAATAAATTAATTTATGTAATAATTTTGCAAAATTAACTGTTACCTCTTGGGTGTAGATCTTGGTGGTGTAGAAAGATATTTTAAGAGAACTTAAACATAAAGATTAAGTAAAATAATTAATTAAAATTAAATCAATTAAATTAAAAAAATATACAACGACAACTTATTGAGTCAAATTTTTCATGACTTGAAACACACTTATTTTGTATTTTTTTTATAAAATATTTAATGTTTGACAAAGATAAAATATTTACTTAAACCATCAAACATAGTTTCTTTTTTCCATTATATTATAGACCGTGTGATAATTTACTTATATTATATTTTCCGATATTTAAACAACATTGTTACTTTTGTGAACAAATTAGAAAAATAATTAACTTTAATAATTTATCATATATCAATATATGCATATTACATGATTATCAATTTAAAAAATTTCTTTGGCCTCGTCTCGAAAATATACAAAAATAAACAAAACTAATATATTTTTATGGTCTTTCAGTATAAACAAAAGTTAATTAGCCTCTCAGCAAATCCCGTACAAAACAGTTGTGTCACTATCAATTATTCATAATAGCTTCAAAAGTTAACTAATTCTGCCACATTTGTTGCTATTATTTTACCACACTCTATCGTTAATTTAGATTTTATTTATCCAATAACATATTTTCGGACAATTTAAAGAACACAATTTTTTTATTACTTCGAACCAATAAAATGAATGATGTAACGTAATTTTTTTTACTTAGAAGAGCAGAGAAAGTAATTTATATATGTGCAAAGTTTGGACACTACCCTATTGAATCAATATAAATGTCACCAAATTTATGGTACCATGTGATTTAGTCTCATTTAAAATTCACCTGATAGAGATAAAGGATATATTACTAGCACTGATACCTTAAATATAAGCTCATTTTTAAAGGAAAAAAAAAGTCCCTAACGACAACCTTCCTTACAAATTACTAGATACTAGATGTTCTAATTATTTTTTACAAAAAATAACCATAATTATCAATTAATTTACTATATTTTGATGTCGCTGTAATTAAAACATTAATTAAAGAACAAATGTAGTAAACAATATATTTTAAAACTTGAACGTATGCAATGACTGACCTTTAAGTTACTAAAATACTCAAAATTTTAAGATTTAGAGAAACTTATTTCACTAATGCATTTCATATCTCTATGAAAAATACATGTTTTTGACGAAGACAAAACACCAACGATGATGATGATCAAGGCAACAAGCTCAAAAAAAAGAAGTCCAAAATACAATGTAAAGGTAAAATGATACAACCCATAACTCAAATACAATGAGAACCTCACATCTTTACATATGCATAAAAAGTATTTTCAAAAGTCAAAATTACATTTATAAAATGTTAAAAATTAATATTTTTGACAAAATACAAAGGTGTATTCGAATACAACATAAGTGTATTCGAATACAAATGCTAAAATGCTAAGTCAGTAGCAAAAGTCTTGCATCTGTATTCGACTACGACCTACTGTAGTCGAATACAACCAATAAGTTGTAAGTACAGATGTGCACCTAAGAGGGGGGGGGGGGGGGGG
>JBBPBQ010020323.1:29826166-29912242 GCA_037974755.1 Cicer yamashitae
GGGGGCGGTGAATTATGTGTTTAGAAGTTTTTCATGTTTTCAGCAATTAGGTGATCGATTTTTCGGTTTAAGGACAGTAAGTGATGAAAGTAAATGGCAGTAAAGAAATGAACACATCAATATTATCCTGGTTCCCCTTATAACCAAGGGTACATCCAGTCCTCTTGCACATCACAAGAGATTTCTCCACTATTGTCAGAAAATGTACAAGTCCCACCCTAGGACCTCTGCTACAAACTTCTAACAAATCTTCTAGGATAACACACTACTATCTTAGATAAGACTACTTAAAGAAAGTACTACTTTCTTTTTACAAACAATGTGATTTGATATGGATATAGGAATAAGAAAGAGGTAGAATGATAACAATCCAATGTTGCTTCAAGTACTTTGAGAACCTTTGTTAAGGATATGAAAATGAAATGCAAGTACTTGAATTGTGAAATATGACTTTGATGAAAATCAAAAAAATTGTTCAAAGTCTTTCAAGTTGTGTAGTAGAATTGTGTGTCGTTTAATCTGAAGTTATGATGT
The DNA here is from genome assembly GCA_037974755.1 of Cicer yamashitae. NCBI lineage: Eukaryota > Viridiplantae > Streptophyta > Magnoliopsida > Fabales > Fabaceae > Cicer > Cicer yamashitae. The sequence continues at coordinate 29,826,701 of JBBPBQ010020323.1, forward strand.
ATTTATACTCCATAAACATCTTTTCAAATTCGTGGTCATTGATCCAAGAGGTTTGAGGAACAATTGCAATGATCTAGAACCATTTCAGACCTGAAAAATTGCATTGCTTCCAATTGTATTCGAATACACCTCTATGTAACGTTCAAATTTTACGTGTATTCGAATACAAGTATGTGTAGTCGAATACAGATTTATTAATTTTGCTACTGTCTTGCTGGTTGCATTCGACTACAGCAGGTCGTAGTCGAATACAGATGTGAGGTTTTTGCTACTAACTTAGCATTTGTATTCGAATATACTTATGTTGTATTCGAATACACTTTTATGTTTTGTCAAAAATATAAATTTTAACACTTTGTAAATGTAATTTTGACTTTTGAAAATACTTTTTATGCATATGTAAAGATGTGATGTTCTCATTGTATTCGAGCTATGGGTTGTATCATTTACCTTTACATTTAAACATCTAATATGTTTGAAGTCTAAAGGTTATCAATAAGATATTTTTGGACTTCTTCTTTTTGAGCTTGTTGCCTTGATCATCATAATCGTTGGTCTTCATCAAAAACATGTATTTTACATTATCCTCCTTTTTTATTATGACAAAACCTTGGTTGTTTTGGAGAGATTGCATCATTTTATGCGTATTCCCTCGTTGATAGAGAGTTTGATGATCAAATGAAAAAGTTGTTGAAGACCTACACTTATTTTTACAAACAACAAAATACCAAATTTTCTCCCCCTTTTGACATGATCAAAAAGAAGAAGAAAAATAATATATAGAAAAATCCAAGTTGTAAACGAAAAAATAAGGTAAAATAGTATAGAAGGGAAAGGCGCATAATAATTCAGATAAACTAGAAAGTTGCATAAGACTGTAGATAATGTCACAAATTACAAACAAACGAACAGACAACAAATAATGTCACATAATACAAATAAACCAAAATATAACGGAAAGTTTAATGAAAACATCATAACGAAACAGCAAAAGGAAACAATCTGGTCGTAGTAGTCGAAATTCAAACTATGCCTAGTAAGCGAAATACGGATTAGTGGCGTACAGGAGGGAGATATAGATGATCAATTTTGTCTGATAAGATACACAGCTCGTGGATCATGGTGTCATGGTTGGTTGCAATGGTGGTTTCGATAGCCTTAAAACGAGCGTCGACGGAGGTGTTCAATCCGGTGAGACAGGTCTGGAGGGAGTCAAGTTTGGCCATAACCATGCGATTTGACACATGATCATCATCAGACGCAGTATCTTCCTCATCATCATCTGCTTGGGCAGCATCAGTTGCGGGGGCAGCAGTGTCTTCAGGAGCGGCAGCAGATGATTGACCAAGGTCACTCATATGGATGTATTTCTTAAGCGGTTCATGCCAAACGATTTTCATGCTGGGAAGGACATTCAAATCCAGCAAATTGTCTTTAGTGATAATATACAAGACTTCTTCAGAGAAATCCACCCCGAAATGTTCTAGAATGCGAGTGACCTCCTTGGCATATGGCAACCCAATAGCCTCTTTGGATGTAAACATCACTGATTTAACAACATAAGCTCAGTTTAGTGGAAGGCCTTCGAACATGTAGTACATGATCTGGAGTTCAAATTCGGAAATCTGAGAGTAATTAGCAGCCTTTGGAACCAAAATATAACTTAAAAAATAATGTAGCAGACGATAATCAACAGTAAGATTTCCAACTCCATATCGTTGCTTCGCATATTTAGAGCCCGCTTGAATACTCTTTTGTTCCATAGTGTGTTTGTCAAATCGACAAAGAGCAACATAAACATCATACTTAGGAACACCAGACCATTGACACAAGTTGTTGGGACTAGTTTTCTGTCCTTCGAAGGGAATATTCAAAATCTCCCCAATGATTTTTGAATCTAATTCAATAGTTTTACCCTTAACTCGAGACTTTAGCATTTTTCCATCTTTGATCAAATTGCAGTAAAAGACCCTAACTAAATCGGGATAGATATGACCTTTGTATCCGATAAACTCTTCAACATGTTGAACTTTAAATAAAGCAGGGAATTTAAATGTAGAGAAAGAGTCTAAAGTACCAATTTTGGGAATGATTAGCCGTTTGTTCTTGTAGATTGTGCGAAAACGTTCAATTTCTTTTGGTGAGTGTAAGAGTCGAGACAAATCAGTGATATGGACATTCTTTGTCCTTTTCTTTGAAGGTCCCACTGAGGCATGTTTAGTCCTGGGTCTTCGTTTGCGTGCGTCCATGATGCTTGAAGAGGATTTGACAGATTTGGGAAAAATGGGATTTTAGGATTTTGTTTGTGAAATCAAAATCTGAATGAAGGAGATGAGTAGAAATTGATATTGGTTGAAAGGAATAAGGATTGGGTAATCAATTGTAAGTGAAGAAAGTTGAAAATTTATGGAAGGGGAGAGAATGAGAAGATTGTTGTATTCGATTACCAATACTTTGTAGTCGACTATAGTTTCTAATTTTTGAAAAAAAAAAGGAACAAATTTTTCATACCGAGTATACCAAGTAATGCATATAATCACAAATGAAGAACAAATAATCATACTCAAAAATAATGAACCATTAAGAACTCAATTCTAACATCCTATCAAGAGAAAATTTTCAAATCTTGAAAATTAATGACAAAGTACCTTATTTTTAAAGATCATCTTCACTTAAGACACCAAGTTCTCTTCGAATTTTTGTAAAAAGAATCTTTAGGAAGAGGTTTTGTGAAGATGTTCGTCAATTGGTTGTGAGTGTCCACAAAGGTTACTTCAACATTTCCTTTAAGCACATGATCGCGCAAAAAATGATGACGTATATCAATGTGTTTAGTCCGAGAGTGCATGATTGGATTCTTTGAAATATTGATTGCACTAGTGTTGTCACATCGTAGCGGAATGCATCCGAGGTCAAGTTCATAATCATATAGTTGTTGCTTGAGCCACAGAATTTGTGCACAGCAACTTCCTACTGCTATGTACTCGGCTTCAGCAATACTAAGTGCAACACATACTTGCTTCTTACATGACCATGATACTAGTGCATTTCCCACCCAATAACAATCTCTCCAAAACTACAAAAAGCAGAGACAAATGCTTCCAATTCACTCTCTTGTATTATTATTATCCTAAAACAATTGCTTAGCAAAACTCCACCTTTTCTTCTCCTTCTTGTCAAGTGTCAATGAACCTGAATTGTCATTGTGGTCCTTCTCCTTCTTCTTCCCTAACAAACTCTTCAACCACCTGCTAGCTTTTCCCATAACTACTTCTTTTAGAGTCAAAATCTGAAGTGTGAGTGAATGAGAAAAAACAATGTCAAATAACTAAAGATGTGTGTTAGAATGAGAGAGAGTGAACAAGCGTAACAACCAATTGAAACCAAATGTTGTATAAACGCAATACGAGGGAATTGTGGTAAAATTTCAAAAAAAAAAAGAGAACATGTAAAAGAATCTATAGCATAATCACTAGCAGAGAATAAAGACATGGCAAGTGCCGCTTGTGCTTTTACGGTCTGTTTTGCATCCTACATAATCTGAATCAGAATATCCAACGAGACTACATATGCTACCCTTTGGATACCATAGTCCTACATTGGTGGTTCCTTTCAAATATTTCATAATCCTTTTGACTGCTACAAGATGCGATTCTTTAGGATCCGCCTGAAATTTTGCACACAAACAGACACTAAACATAATATATGGCCGACTGACCGTTAGATATAATAGAGATTCAATCATACCTCGATACTTTGAAATGTTTATAGAAATATGTCATTGTTGATCTGAATATGATATCTATGTTGATGATATCATATTCCGATCATCAAACAATGACATATGTGAAGAATTCTCTTTGATGATGCAAAGAGAATTTGAAATGTCCATGATGAGAAAATTAAACTACTTTCTTGGCCTTCACATCAAGCAACTCAAATGTCATCTTCATAAATCAAGCGAAGTATTGCAAAGAATTGCTAAAAAGATTTGAGATGGAAAATTGCAAGGAAAATGCGACTCCCATGGGTTCTAACACATATGTTGATAAAGATGAATCCGGTATTTCTGTAGACATTTCAAAGTATCGAGGTATGATTGAATCTCTATTATATCAAACGGCCAGTCGGCCAGATATTATGTTTAGTGTCTATTTGTGTGCAAAATTTCAGGCGGATCCTAAAGAATCGCATCTTGTAGCAGTTAAAAGGATTATGAAATATTTGAAAGGAACCACCAATGTAGGACTATGGTATCCAAATGGTAGCATATGTAGTCTCGTTGGATATTCTGATTCAGATTATACAGGATGCAAAACAGATCGTAAAAGCACAAGCGGCACTTGCCATGTCTTGGGAAATGCACTAGTATCATGGTCATGTAAGAAGCAAGCATGTGTTGCACTTAGTACTGCTGAAGCCGAATACATAGCAGCAGGAAGTTGTTGTGCACAAATTATGTGGCTCAAGCAACAACTATATGATTATGGACTTGACCTCGGATGCATTCCGCTACGATGTGACAACACTAGTGCAATCAATTTTCAAAGAATCCAATCATGCACTCTTGGACTAAACACATTGATATACGTCATCATTTTTTGCGCAATCATGTCCTTAAAGGAAATGTTGAAGTAACCTTTGTGGATACTCACAACCAATTGGTGAGCATGTTCACAAAACCTCTTCTTAAAGACTCCTTTTACAAAATTCGAAGAGAACTGGGTGTCTTAAGTGAAGATGATCTTTAAATGTACTTTGTCATCACTCTTCAAGATTTATAAATTTTCTCTTGATAAGGTGTTAGAAATAAGTCATTATGGTTTTTTTTGTTCTAAAAAATGTTTCTTTGGTCTTAAAATATGTGAATATATGCATTATTTGGTGTATTCTTTGTGAAAAATTCGTTTCTTTTACAAAAATTTGAAAATGTAGCCGAATACACTGTATTTGTAACCGAATACAAATTGGCAGAACTTTGTGTATCCGAATACATAATGAGTGTAATCGAATACACATTTCCAGAATTAGTTGTATTCGAATACCACCCAAGTGTAGTCGAATACAAGTTCGGGTTTTTCCCCATATTTAAAGCGTTTTCCGTGTTAGGTCAGTTTTTTACACACTTTTGTAATCGAATACAGCCAGTTTCCCTTCATCCATCTCAAAAATTCTCAACTTCTCTTCTTGCAAACAACTCACCCAAACAACATTTCTTGTAACCTAGATCAATTTTACGTCACTCCCACCATTCCAACATCAATTTCTCAAAAACCTAAACTCAATTTTTCCCCAAATCCGTCACCCCTATCGCACAAATATGGATGCACGCAAACGTGGACCAAGAACCAAGCATGCATCAGTAGGCCCATCAAGGAAACGAACCAAGAGTACCAACATTACTGATTTGTCTCGACTCCTACACTCACCAGAAGAAATTGAATGTTTTCGCACCATCTACTCGGCCAAGCGGCTAATCATTCCCAAAATCGGTACTTTAGACTCTTTTTCTGCATTTAAATTCCCTGCTTTACTTAAAGCTCAACATGTTGAAGAGTTTATCGGATACAAGGGTCCTATCTATCCCGATTTAGTTAGAGTTACTGCAATTTGACCAAAGATGGAAAGATGTTAAAGTCTAGAGTTCAGGGTAAAACTATTGAATTAGATTCAAAAACCATTGGAGAGATTTTGAATATTCCCTTCGAAGGACAGAAAACTAGCTCCAACAACTTGTGTCAATGGTCTGGTGTTCCTAAGTATGATGCTTATGTTGCTCTTTGTCGATTTGACAAACACACTATGGAACAAAAGAGGATTCAAGTGGGCTCTAAATATGCGAAGCAACGATATGGAGTTGAAAATCTTACTGTTGATTATCGTCTGCTACATTATTTTTTCAGTTACATTTTGGTTCCAAAGGCTGGTAATTACTCCCAGATTTCCAAATTTGAACTCCAGATCATGTACTACATGTTCGAAGGACTTCCCCTAAACTGAGCTTATTTTGTTAAATCAGTGACGTTTACATCTAAATAAGCTATTGGGTTGCCGTATGCCAAGGAGGTCACTCGAATTCTTCAACTTTTCGGGATGGACTTTTCTGACGAGGTCTTATATACCACCACTAAAGACAATTTGCTGGATTTGAATGTCTTTCCCAGCATGAAAATCGTTTGGCATGAACCACTTTAGAAATACGTCCATATGATTGACCTTGGTCAATCATCTGCTACTGCTCGTGAAGACACTGGTGGCCCCGCAACTGATGCTGCCCAAGCAGATGATGATGAGGAAGATACTGCGTCTGATAATGATCATGTGTAAAATCGCATGGTTATGGGCAAACTTGACTCCCTCCAGACCTGTCTCACCGGATTGAACACATCTGTCGAAGCTCGTTTTACGGCTATTGAAACCACCATTGCAACCAACCATGATACCATGATCCACGAACTGTGTATCTTATCAGACAAAATTGATCATCTACATCTCCCTCCTGGACACCACTTATCCGTATATCACATGCTAGGAATAGTTTGAATTTCGACTATTAGGACCAGTTTGTTTCGTTCTAATGTTTTCATTAAACTTTCCGTTACATTTTGGTTTATTTGGATTATGTGACATTATATGTTGTTTGTTGGTTTGTTTGTAATCTATGACATTATCTGCAGTCTTATGCAACTTTCTATTTTGTCTGGATTATTATGCGTCTTTTCCTGCTATACTCTTTTTCCCTTATTTTTCGTTTACTAGGTTTTTCTATATATTGTTGCTTTTCTTCTTCTTTTTGATCATGTCAAAAAGGGGAGAAATTTTGGTATTTTGTTGTTTGTATAACTAAGTGTAGGTCTTCAACAACTTTTTCATTTGATCATCAAACTCGCGATCAACGAGGGAGTACGCATAAATTACGGAGGAGTAATTCTAAGATGATGAAATCTCTGCAAAACAACAAAAGTTTTGTCATAATCAAAAAGGGGAAGAATGTAAAATACATGTTTTTGATGAAGACAAAAGATCAACGATGATGATGATCAAGGTAACAAACTCAAAAAGAAGAAGCCCAGAATATCTTATTGATAAACTTTAAAATTCAAACATATTAGATATTTAAATGTAAATGTAAAATGATACAACCCATAGCTCGAATACAATGAGAAACTCACATCTTTACATATGCATAAAAAGTATTTTCAAAAGTCAAAATTACATTTACAAAATGTTAAAAATTAATATTTTTGACAAAATACAAAAGTGTATTCGAATACAGATGCTAAAATGCTAAGTAAGTAGCAAAAGCTCGCATCTGTATTCGACTACGACCTGCTGTAATCGAATACAACCAATAAGTCAATGGCCAAATTGATCAATCTGTATTCGATTACACATCCTTGTATTCGAATACAAGATATAAAATTTGAATAAATTTGAACGTTACAAAGAGGTGTATTCGAATACATACAATTCGAATACAACTGGAACTGGAAGCAATGCAATTTTTCAGGTCTGAAATGGTTCTAGATCATTGCAATTGTTCCTCAAACCTTTTGGATCAATGGCCACGAATCTGAAGAGATGTTTATGGAGTATAAATACATCATAACTTCATATTAAATGATACACAATCCTACTACACAACTTGAAAGACTTTGAACAATTTTTCTGATTTTTATCAAAGTCATTTTTCACAATTCAAGTACTTGCATTTCATTTTCATATCCTTAACAAAGGTTCTCAAAGTACTTGAAGCAACATTGGATTGCTATCATTCTACCTCTTTCTTATTCCTATATCCTTATCAAATCACATTGTTTGTAAAAAGAAAGTAGTACTTTCTTTAAGTAGTCTTATCTAAGATAATAGTGTGCTATCCTAGAAGATTTGTTAGAAGTTTGTAACAGAGGTCCTAGGGTGGGACTTGTACATTTTCTGACAATAGTGGAGAAATCTCTTGTGAGGACTGGATGTACCTTTGGTTATATGGGGAACCAGAATAATATTGATGTATTCATTTCTTTACTGCCATTTACTTTCATCACTTACTGTCCTTAAACCGAAAAATCGATCACCTAATTGCTGAAAACAAGAAAAACTTTTAAACACCTAATTCACCCCCCTCTTAAGTGCACATATGTACTTACACTCTATGCTTCGACTCTCCCTCACTTTTCTGCTCTTTGAATCTCTCGCGCAACTACGCTTGTCTCTCCCTCTCAACCCTCTCATTTCGGTTGTTGATCGACCTCCATACGACATCGTTATCTTTTGCTCTTCCATGTGTCTATCGTCCTAAATTTGTCTCATTCAGACTCTCTTCTCGCATCTCTGGTCTCCCTCCTCAACAACCAGCGTTGCCGCTTGCCTGTTTGAGAATTATTTTCTCACAAGTCGTCTCTCTCTAGTCTCGCATCTAAGAATTGTTTCCTCACGAGCTGTCTCTTTCCAATTTCTCATCTCACATGTCGTCTCTCTCTAACTCTCAGTCTCATTTCGCAACGACCAACGTCACCTCTTGGTTTTGGTCTTCGGACTATTTGCTTCTTTTATTTTTTTCAAGTTCTTACTCTTTTCCTTTTCTACTATTTGTTAAGTGTAAATTGTTTTAATTTAGGATTGTGAACTAATAATAATGTGTGAATTGTATTCGTGAATTGTGAACAGTTTTAGTATGTGAACTGTATTTGTAAATTGTGAACGGTTTTAGTGTAAGAATTGAGATTGTGAACTTTAGTGTGTGAATTGTGATTGTGAATATATTTTCTAATTGGTGTAGTGTGGATGTGGTATTGTGAACTATTTTACTTTGTGAATGTGAGTTGTGACTTTGAGAATTGTGAACTGTTTGTCTAAATGTGTGTGATTCAATTTTTTATATGTTACTAAGTTAATGTTGTGTAATTAATTTGTGTATTTTTTAGGAGTGATACGATGTTTAAACAAAAGAATATTGATGCATTTTTCAAGAAGAAAGTTTTTGACAAAATTGAAAATTGTAAAGCTTCAACATTAACACTTGAAAAGCATCCTTCCGATAATCAAACAGTTCAACTAGATCAACAACCTAGCAAGATTTAAAAAGTCATCATGGATAAATTTGATGTCAGTTGTTTAGAACATGACCCTGAAAAGTATCTCCAAATTTGAGAATACCCAGTGAATCAAAAAGATGAAGCTCGAAAAGCTTATCTTAATTGGGGTACCTATCAATGTGTAGTTGAAAAGTATCCTTTAAATGGAGACAAGCATCCAAGAGGATTTCAAGAATCTTAGTTCAAAATGTTCCCTCATGGCTAGAGTACTCTCCAACTAATGATGTTGCTTATTATTTGCTTTGTTACTTGTTCAGTACAAAACTAAGTGGGAACCCTATCGTTGACGTCTACAATAAAAAAAGGATTTAAAGCATTGAGAAAGGTCAATACCAGAAAAAGTTGTGTTATTCTTAAACATATTGGAGCGAGTCTTTGCTCATTTCACAATAATGCAATGAAAGCATCTCAAGACTTGTTCAATCATTCTGGGCACACCATAAATGAAAACATCAGAGTGGCGATATAAGCAGCAAAAATTGACTTTGTCTTAAGCGCTCTATTGATCCAGTTTGTTGGTTCACATTTCAAGCTTGTGCTTTTAAAGGCTATGACGAATCACTAGAATAAAAAAATAGAGGTAACTTTCTTGAAATGGTCAAACTTTTAACATCATACAATGATGAACTTGCAAAAGTAGTGAAAGAGATTGCTCCATATAATTCAGAGTATACTTCTCCTAAAATTCAAAAGCAAATTTTGCATATCATGTCTAGTAAGTGAAAAACTGTATTCGAGAAGAGATTGAAGATTCTACATTTTGCATAGTTTTTTATGAATTGCGTGATGAATCTTTAAAGGAGCAAATGGCTATTAAGTTTTGAGGTCTATAGATAAAAATGAATTTATACACGAACGTTTTTTTGTTCTTGTACATGTTAAAGACATTATGGCTATCAGTTTCAAAAAAACCATTTGTGATGTTTTTTCTCAACATGGTCTTGATGTTTTAAATATACGTGGACAAAGGTACAATGGTGCTAGTAATAAGAATGGGGAGTGGAATAGATTATAAACATTATTTCTCAAAGAATATCCTTATGCTTATTATTTATAGTTATGCACATAGATTACAACTTGTTTTAGTTATTATTTCTAGAGAAGTTTTTTTCCATTCATGATTTCTTTTCACACTTAACTTTTAATATCAATGTTGTATGGTCCTCTAGTAAGTGTCGACATGAATTGCAAAGTGCAATATTAGATGACATTTCAACTTTGTTAAAGATAGGTGAACTTGAAAGTTGTAGTAGACAAAATTAAATTTGCAATTTAAAACAAGCCAGAGATACTCGTTAGAGCTCACATTATTTTTCTGTTTGTCGTATGATAAATTTGTATAATCCAACTTGTGTGATTCTTAAATATATTAGAAGAAATAGAATAAGTTATCCTACACGTGGGAATGCTAATCTTGCTCATAAGCTTATGATATCATTTAAGTTCATATTGATTTTGCACATGATGAAAAAGATTATGGGAATTACAAATCATCTTTGTCAAGCTTTACAACACAATCTCGAGATATACTTATGCAATGCAATTAGCCAACAAACAATAACATTAATTCAAAAGTTATGAGACGATGGTTGGGATGATTTGTTGAAAAATGTGATATTAATGTGTACAACATGATATTGACTACCCCAATTGTAATGTAATTTATATATAGAACATGAAGGCGCGTTCGTCATCAACATGATCACATCATAGTGGGTCAACAATATAGTGTGAATCTCTTTTGTGTTACAATCGATTAGCAATTGCAGGAATTGAATCACATGTTTTGTGCAGAAACAATGAAACTGTTGAGTCTAAGCAATAGTTTGGTTCATATAAACATTTACAAAACATTTGATATGGATAATATGTGCTCTTGTAAATAAATTTTATCCTCTGAATTTTAAATATCAAGAGAAAATTTGAGATTTCAATCGAAATACTATTCTTGATGTTAGTCGTCCAGATTTGAACAACTCTAATATGCTTTATCTTTAACTCTTCGGTTTCTAGAGCTACTACAAAAAGATCATTTTCAACAATGAACATTATCAAGACAAGACTGTGTAACAAGACGGAAGATGAATTTCTTGCTGACAATATGTTTTACATTGAAAAAGAAATAGTTAAAAGCTTTAGTTCTAATTCAAATATCGATGATTTCAAAGTTTTAGGAGTATGAATGGCAAAACTTTGATTCGATGTACATGTCTCTTTTCATATATTATATTTTTATTTTGGATTGATATTATGTTGATTCTTTGATAAAACTATATGACTTTTATGAATTTTAATTATAATATTTTAATTAAATATTTGTCTCTCCCGACAATATTTTGTGCAAGATTCGCCACTAAACATAAGTTTCGAGATGGGTTTATGGAGCAAAATAACTAACTTGATCAGGAGGCGAAAAACTTAAAGTTTGAGTTTTCTTAAACACAAAAGTGTTATGTAAAACTCAAATTTTATGATCCAATTGGTTGGAGATAGATGGAAGGGAAAAAATATTTTTAGTTTTAGGCGTTTGGTTCATTTTTTAAATAGAGGGGAGAGAAACAAAATTTATCCTAGACCCACTTTTTGTTTCCCTCGAATTGGGAAAATTTGGAGGGACGGGAGGTACCTAAAACACTTATAAATTAATTAAAATCCCTCCCCCTTTGAACCAAATCTACTTATAATCTATGTTGTGGGTCTCAAATAGCAGCGCGGAATGCCGAACCCTAAAAATAAGATAACAGGATCGCAAATGACTATTATTGCGAAAGCCAAAAAAACAGTATATAAACTAAACATAAAGTACACACTATACAAAAATACTAAAAAAAATAGAAAAATACACAAAACTAAAGGGGTACACAATCCAATATCAAAATCAAATTTTAATAGTAATCGTAATCAACATAACAGAAAACATAGCAGATGATACAGAGCAGACAAAGGAGAGTCACAAAAAGAACGAAAACAACATAGCAAAAACATAATGATGTTGAACAATACAAGAACGGACATAACGATGCTGAATAGAATAAGAAATGAACGAAAACAACAAAGCAAGAATAAAATAGAGGAAGAACGAAAACAGTTTCTTTTTCACGATGGTTGAACCAACCCCTTCGTAGATTTATAATAATAATAATAAAATTAAGACATAAGTGGGTGTGGAATGACGTAGATACTCTTACTGAAGAATACAAAAATAAAAGACGTGTTGTTTTTTTAAAAAACCCTAAAGCAGATCCAATAGTAGGTCACTTTGGGATAGAGGGCCATGATAGCAAGATTCGCGATCGAGAGCGCTGCTACTACCAAACGCATTATTCTAGTTGGTGGCATCGCAACCAACCCCTACACCACACCGAGATTGCGCAGGAAATGAGAACATAGCTATTAATTGAAAGAAATCATTGATCATCTGTCAAACCTTATTAATGTCCAAAACTACCATTTTCTTAAGCAATGTAACACCGTTGAGACCACATTATGTATTACAATGAAATTCTCAAATTAGAAAACATTAACAAAGCAAGAGCTCGCTGTAGAAAAAAAAAATAAAAAACCTAAGCTCATAACCATCTCTCTCTCTCCTTCTCTGTTTCTCATCGTGCATGTATCAATAAATGTTGATAGACACATGGTTGGATTCTATCAACATTTTTTGATATTATCAATGCAATGATAATGATTGAATAAAAAAAAATGAAAAAAGGATTTCCATTTCGTATCTTAGTTTTAAATCAAATGATCAGACTACAATCAGCAGAACTCTATGAAATCCATATAGTATGGTAGAAAGAAATAAAATCGAGAAACAGAGAGAGAGAGAGAGATGGTTATGAGCTCACCAATTCAATGTTGTGCACAGATAGACACATGACAATATCATATGAGAAATTTAAATGATGATCCACTTTCCATTATGGGTGGTCAAAAAACCAAAAAAACTGAACTGCACTAGAAACTGAATCAAACTAAGGTGTTTCTGAACCAAACCAATTCATAAAATTAAAAACCAAACTATATTTACAAAAATAGTTTGTTAACCGAACCGGTTTTTAAAAAACAAAATCGAACTGGAATTGAACCAATTCAAATTTAGCAAAACCTAAAATCAAACATGTTTTCAGAACCAAAAATCACAATTGTGATAACGGAAGAACCACATGTTTTCAAATTTATGCATATCTTTATACGATTATGCATTTTTCATCTGAATTTTCTAGATATTTGCTCAATTGATTTTCTGCATTTTTCATAACATTGAATTATGGTATTATTTGACTTTCCTAATTGAATAATTAATGGTGTGCAATGCTTACTGATTTTCATTGTTTAGAATTCTTGGAATATATGGTGTTGGTATAGGATTTCAATTTAATTTTAGAAAAATGGTACTATATGTTTTTACCTATTGTTTTCGTTTTGTACGTGGGTTGGAATAAATCATGCTATTTTTTTTTATATATTTTGCTTATAAGAAAAGTTGTATTTGAATCTAATTGTTCTTGCAATTGCAAGAATAGAGGCTGAGATTAAAGAATCTAAACCAAATGTACTTCATATGTATGTTCCTCTAATTAATATTAAGTTTTGCATCTTTTTTTAATCCAATTATTTTCGCCGTTATATGCTCATGTTTGTAGCAATAGTAGGTTTCATTGCATTCCAAGATATGGTATAACTATTTACCGTTGTAATGTTTTGAAAAGAATTATATTTATGCAGACTATCCTTTCAACTATAATTCAATTTCTTATTTACCCCAGTATTATGTTTATAAAATGTCCATAATAGAGTCCAATTTAATTCCTGACATCAAAGCCTTTGATGGGAAAATTCAATCATACACAATTCTATATTTAGAAATTCTTTCATTTAGAAAAATAGTTTGGTTTAATTTAATACAGAAGCAGTTCGGTTCAATACATATTGTAACAATTCAATTCGATCAAGTACAGTTAAGTTAAATCTGGTTCATTTCAGACTGCCGAACTGGTTCACTGGTTTAAAAATTCAATTTAATTTGGTTCAAGGTGAACTAAAACCAATTCGGTTCGGTTTTATCGAACTGAAAACTGGCTCAGTTTATTTTACAAGGAGTTCTAGTTCAGAACCAAACTTTACCCATCCCTACTTCCCATCACCTACCCCTCTCTCCTAAGTCCCCAACTAGCTACACATTGCTACCAAATTGTGTTTCTAAAACTATACTGCAGCAAGTATAACTGACAAGCATATATTTCTTAACGTTTAGAAGTAGTTGTCCTTTCATATTTATTTCAATCTAAACATCAGTCATTTTTATATTTCTATCTTTAAAAATGTAACATTTCAAGTGAACCTAACAACTTTAAAATATTCATTTCTAAATTGCTTTCAGTGATTTATTTCCAAATTATTTGATTCTTGATCAAAGTGTTTTGTTCCTACAGAAAGCTAATTATGTTTTCATGTAGTAGTCCCAAGAAAAAAAAGATTAGGTCTGCCACAAAAATAAGGTCTGCAACAAAAGAGACGTCACCAACCATTATTGTTACCAGCAACTTCAAATGTTTATATCTCTCACTAAAGACCATCGGAAGAGCTCACATGTTCAATGGGGTGTGGATTGAAAATGGGGTATTTCCTAAACTTGAGTTGAAAAGCGCTAACTAACTACTGAGTTTCACCCTCTTGAAACTAAAGCAACACAAGGTTATCTATTCTACTTGATCACTCATGAGATGTTAGCTCATCGGTAAGAGTTCGCTATTGTAACTTTAAGGGACGAAGTTCAAATCCCCTTGAGAACAATTGTAGCATAGTCATTAGTTTCACTTTTAATTAATTATAATTTCCCCATTCCCCAATAAAAAACAAATCTACTTGATCATAATATTAGTATCATTGAAAAAATATATATCACGGAAGAAAAAGAATCAATGACGAGAGACTAATCAGTCAATAGACAATTCAAATCAGTCTGGCTAAGGGAAAGACTCATTTTAGTTAATAAGGAACTTGTTAACAAAAATTATTAAGATTGAAAATCACGAACCTGATAAAAACACATTGACAAGGTAGAGATTGAGGCCAGAATCGCCAATCATGAAGTCTATCTCACCACTTCAATGAAAGCTCCCCCAACATTGTGATAGAAAGATGGTATAATCTTTAACTAGAAGCGATTCTAGGAAATAAAAAAAAAAATCCAACAACCCCTAAATTAGAAGAAAACATTTTTAAATTATTGCCACTATCTCACCACTTCATATTATTTGAATCTAAAGAGAGACTATAGGTCACTTGAATCTAAAGAAAGACTATAGGTCACTTGCACTACAGTTGAATAATCTTAGATGTATATTAGCAAAATGATGACATCTCTTTCAAGTTTCAACAGTTAGAAAAGGTTTCCAAGAACTTAAAGTAATCTTAGACTCAATTCCCCAAGTCTCATGACATACATTGAATCTGTACTTTCTAACCAAACCAACACACCCTACCCTAAATGTCAGATTTGAAGCTAAGATTAAGTCATTATGCTTTTTAATTTTTTTTATATCTATCTGTCATGTTGTCAATTATATTTACATGGTCAAAGTCTAGAATGCTAAGCAGTTCAAAATCAACATATAGTAAAACTATCATTGTTATTATGCTTTCTGAAATAAACATATATATCATAATTTGTGTACCTCAATCCTAACACTTTAGAAATTCTTCTCTAGTAAATTTTCCCATTTGATAAGTCTACATAGTATTACCATATCCCTGTATTGCTGGACAATTATAATCAAGTTCATAGCCAGGGGTTTATCATGACCTGACACAAACTATTTGGGTCAAGTAGTATATTTAATAATTGCATGAAAATTTGTTTTGTACACAAGTAATTTTATCATTTTATTTTGTTTGTACTTTTTTTTAATAAGCAAATTTTAGAGTGAGGGGATGATGCTCATGTCCAAGGTAGGGAAGACCTTAGGGTTCATTGAGCACTTACTAAGGGATTTACATTTGCCTCCTTCCAATGACACTATTGGGGATCGAACCCAAAACCTTATTTTGTTTGTACTTTGCCCAGACTAAACCATGTCTTCTACATCGGATTTATTCCCTCGGTCGGATTTAAAGTTAAAATTTTGGCTCAATCAAAATTTAGGGCCGGGTGACAAACAAACAAACTTGTCCCAACTTGTTCCTTGACACCCCAATCCATAGTAAGTCGTTAATTAATAATTTTAAACCAAAATAGGTTTAAATCTCTTGGCTAAGAAATTCATCATGTAAAAAGCCAGTTAATTTGGCAGCCACCATTCAGCCAACAGTCCTCTCTCAAAACAATATATCAAACTACATCCCATCAACATCAAGGATGAACTGTATCAACGTATTGAGCAATTAACAAATAATATGGAATAGTTAGCTCACTACCTCACGCCCAAATGTGAGAGAAAAAACCAAAAACTAAGCTGCACATTATTTTCTATTTCTTCCTTATATCAAAACAACGTTTTCTACATAAAACAAAAATATAGCCCCATCTGCATCAAGTATCAGACATTTTTGCTTTGATCATTTACTCTGAATACTAGTTCAGTTCCTCCAGTATAACCGAGCAAAAAGCATTATCCTTTCTCCCAGTAAACACATCCTAGGATTTGTCTGGACAGTGACGACAATAAAAATATTGGTCCAACTAGTTCTGATGAGATTGCTATATTGGATGATTCAAATGAAGTGGTTTAACAATAAGCTACAATAGGTTGTTAATCTTCGAACGCATGATTGTGCTAAAGAGAGCAAAAGAAAAGGCCGGGCAACACATCAAGCAACCTGCAACGGCGACAAAGGGAGGCTGGGTTTTCGATTTTTCGCCATATAAATGCATCACACCCAAGGAGCAAATGCTTTTTTCGCAAATTGTTTCATGCCATACCCTATAAAAGTGGCCGCTACTCTCATCTGAGACACCGTGTCACATGAGTAGGTTGGGACACCCACTAAATTGCTCCGCCACTATTAACAACATAGGGCACTATCGCGTCGCACCTCAGAATGAGATTGAAAATTCCAAAACAAAAAATCCCTTCAAAAGTTAGGGCTTTTTAATTGGGCTATTTCAGGAACTTTACAATTAAAAACACCAAACCAGTATTTGGGCTTCTCTCTCACTCATACTTCCATTTTTCACCATCTCACTGGTCAGTCACAGCTAGTTGTTGAGTTTTTAAGTATATACTCCCTCCACTCAATGTCGCTTGATGTTTAAGGTTGAAGCACATAGATTAAGAAATCATTAATTGGCATGAATTTTATCTAAAATATCCTAATTTTATTCTCTAATACGGCATTAATTGCATTATAGTTTTCTAAGTTCTATCTCCAACTAAGGGTATAGCTGGAAAAAACATTAATTAGACATTCGAACTTTAAAACATCAATGTTTTGAAAAAAATTAAACGGCTAAAACATCAAGAGATATATGGAAAGGGGGAATGGTATAAATTACTCCCTCGGTCCCCATATTGAGTGTCACTTCAAGATTTTTCAGAGATTAAGAAAAGTAGTTTAAAAAGGGCAACAATTTTACAAAATTATCCTTATCAACTATTTGAGTGTTAACCATTATCATATGAGTTTGACATGAGAGTGATGCACATTGTATTAATTTTGGGGTAGAATCGAAAAAATAATAATTAATATTACATAAAAAATATAAAGTTACACTTATTTTTGGGCATTTTTCGTTTGCTCTAATATGACACTTAATATAAGACGGATGGAGTATATAAAAAAATCGTATAAATATTCCAAAACAGTGGCCATTCCGCCATCCCACTATAGTCTATAGCATTTAATGTACTATCTCTTCTATTTACAGAAGATTTCTTGGTGGTATTCTTTCCTTCTCTTCAAAAAACTTCGTATCATTCTCTCCAAATTTAATAATACTTTCCATAACACTTGTATTTTTTCTAACAATGGGAGAAGAAGAAAAAGAAACAGCTCTTTCCTGGAAGGGATAGAAAGCTAACACATTAAATAGGGTTACTTTTAAATGGGCTTGGCCCAATAACAAATAAATGTGGTGTAAAGTATTTTAAGGGGTCTAAGATCCCAATTATAAGTAATAATACTAAACTCCATTAAAAAAAGTAATAATATTAAAATACTTAATAGAAACACTAAGTTATATGTTAGGATTTTATATTATATATATATATACATACATATATTATTTTAGCATAATTTTTAATATTAGTAGGATCTTATGATCTTTACTACAATCCTACATTTTACGATCTAGCTACCCCCTTCCGATCCTACATAATTAATTCGGTAGAATCTTTCAATCCTAGTAGCAATCTAACAAGTTACGATCTTGCTACCCCTTTCCCGATCTTAAGCAAGATCTCAATCTTGACAACATTGGTCAAACCCTAATTTGAACAAGCAAAATATGGATCACCAGCAACAATTGGCCAACAAGTTTGCTAGAGAAGCAAAGGCAAGTTCCTCATGAAATGAGTGTACTGTTGCCTGAAAACAAAGTAAGCACACTCCTATCAGCTTGCCTTAGCACCTTCAGTGCACCTTTGACATCACTAAACCCAACATCTAATCACTTGCAGCTCTCTGGATGTGGGTGTTGAGGAAATATATAATTTTAAATACAGAATATTTTTTATCTTTCTATATGTAAAAACTAAATATAAACTGCAACTTATAGAATAATTAAAGGGCAAATTAATGTGTATCTCTTTATGGTGAATTTGCAATGGAAAATTGTCCCCTCTTTATAGCACAGTAAAACAAAATCTGGGTTTCAAACACTGCAAGGGGAGATCCACTTTCTATAAGATAGGCTAGAGGTAACAGCATAGAATATTGAAAATTCCAAAGGGTTGATCAAGAAACAATAATTAGGGAAAAACCGGGATATCCAGTTAGCATCAATGCACAATCAACAGGAGGCTTCTAATTAAAGTCAAAATATTGCAATCCATAAAAGTCGTACTTACCCATTGCATGTAAGTAACAAATGCAGAATGAAATGACATAAATTGCTAAATAGCACCAAGCTTGAGATAACAATTCTAGTTATGAAGTATGGATTTCAAATTCAAAAACCAGCAAACTTAACTGCCACAGGACTTCAGATCCAAAAAGCATCTCCATTTACAATATAGCAGCAACCTGAAATGACATGAACCGCGTAAATAATTATGAAAAAGGAAAAGGTAGTGGAATGTTAAGCATTGATAAATGCAATAATACTACAGCAACTTCTATTGACAAAACAGCATGAGAACGTACCGTAATTACCACAACCACTCAATGCTTATTTCCATGACCCTCAAAACCAGTACCCCATGTCTGCTTTCCATCTTCAACAGAGGATTGCTCATTGGGTATTCTAAAAAGCAATAACCAAGGATTTATCTTTCATAGAAAAACTAAAAAAATTCTGGAAGTATGAAACAGCATTAATAACAGCAACAACAAAAAACCTACAGTTTCTGTTTCTTTGCATTTTGTTTGATTGTTTTTACTATATCCATGGCCATCTTCTGGTGCTCCCTCGTTTGAGAATGCAATTCCAAACCTTCAACTGTTTCACAGTCGACTTTACATATCCGGCACCACCCCATACTGGCAGCCTTTCTTCTCCTCAAATTATCAAACGACCTGATATCTCCCTGAAAAACACAAAGGTAATACACAAATAAATTTCAACTCTTGGGTAATGCAGTCAATTCACAAATAAACAACAATCACAATATTCCCCAAAAACTTCCACATTTATCAACTCAACTTTAATGTCTCCAACTCTAACCTAAATAATAAAGAATAACAACCACAAAAATGAATATGTCAATAATCAAAAACTTAACTGTTAAAAATCCAGCATCATTATTAAATCCTGCAAGGGAAAAGCTGCTCCTAAACCCAGGTTCACCAAGCTGTGGATGACCTGGCCTGTTGCCTTTGCTAAAAGATTCAAAACTCCGAGAACCACCAAGTTCAAAGGCTCGCATATGACCAGGATGATCACCAAAACCGATACGCTCCCCAAGCTGCAAATGTCTAGAAAAATTATGTGGACCCAAATGTTCACCCCTTTGGAAATGGCCAGAAAATTCGTCTCGACCAATGAAACTTCCCCTCCTTGGGTGTTCACCCATTCGAAAATTACCAAAACCATCAAACTCATCTCTATGCAAATGGCTAGGCTGATGAGGAAACCGACCATCACGGAATGCAATGCCAACTGAATCACTATATCGACTTGCAGTTCTGCCATCAAAATCATCTATACCGGATTTACTAACAAGACCGCCAGAGAGGGGGACCAATCTCCGGGAAGGCATATCAATGTATTCACTACCAGGACTTCTTGGAGCAATACCATCCATATGATGTATCCCGTATCCAGGACCTGGTCCAAGATGACCAGGATGAAGAGTTGAACCTGGTTTCTTGATGGCATCATCATGATAACCAACAGGTCTCTTTCCAGTTTCATGTGGACCTAATGGATAATTTCCAAATTTTGGACCTGGCTCAGCATCAAAAGGATGTCTAGGGAATTTCTTGAGATCATTTTCAAACTCTCTCCGATCAATATTATGTTGGAAAGATTTGAACCTTTCATCCTGCACACCAAAACCTTCAGAAGCATGTGGCGGTAAGTTGGCCGTCATTCCACTGTGCATATCACCAGGTGATGGGGCACCAAACTGTGGCCCTCCAATTCGAGACATATCGGAAGCCCCAGTGTGGAAAGGCAGTTCGTGAACTTGGCTATATGGTCCTGGGGGTCCAAGAGGCTGAGGTTGAAAGCCGTGCCCACGAATGTTAAGCTGGGTATCAGAACCATGTGGTTGCTTGAACATAGTTTGCTGAAAATTATCCATGGAGTTTAAGGGCTGTCCTGAATTAACAGCAGGTGCAGTTCCGTGATTCCAGATTAGAGTTGAAGAGTTCGCTGCAGAGAGAGGCTGGTTTGGACCTGCTGGATGTGGCAATTGTGTCAACATGGCAGAAGACCTCTGCTGGAAAGTAGCAGACTTATAATTATTGATTGGTTGAGCTAAACCACCAGACTGCATCCCTTTATATTCATCAATGCCAAGTCCATGACCACCATTGGTCTGAGAGACAGCTGGTGCAGGATTGTCAGCACCAGAAGGAGGTCTTGGAGTACTTGTATCATCACCATGCAGTTTATCAGTTTCTGGTACAGAGAGTTTAGTCTCCGTCTTCAGTGGAGGTCCATCTTGAATCTCATCGCCATGGACAACAGAATGCTCATTACTATCATGTTGAACCCCAGTGCTTTCAGAAGCCTCTCCCTTACCAACATTCTTACGCAATGTATCACCATTTTCTAATGCATTAGCATTTGGGCCTAATGTCTTCACAGAGTTTGGATCTTCATTATTTTGCTTACTCCAAAGCTCAGCAGTTGATTTCAAATTTGTTTCTTTATCAGATTTCAACTCATTTTTTCCATGTTTCACAGAGGCAGAGTCAGTTTGTGTCTCAATAGCATGGCCTTGCCTTTCAATTGGTTCTGGTGCTCTTGACTGCACTTGAGTGTTTGTCCCTACCAACGAATTCTGATTCCCTGGTCTAACAGAGATGGTATTGGCAGATTGAGCAAATGGCTGTGCATGTCCTGCATGATTGGGAATTGAGGGCCTTCCAACAGCATTTTGAGAGAGTGCAGTAGCACCCTTGGACTGTGGATAAGCATGGTTGGGAAATGAATGTGCTGGACCTTGGGGTCGTAGATGAGATGGCATAGGGATCTGGTGTTGTGCAAATGGTTGCTGAGGTAATACCTGTTGACCTGGTTGCAATACAGGGCGTTGGTTGGTTTGTCCAACTTGTTGATTAGGAGCATATCCTGGCTGCGGTTGCAGAGCAGGGGTGCTTTGACCCTGAACAGCTGAAGGCAACGAAGCTAGCTGCTGCTGGGTAGGAAACATAGCATGAGACTGATTTGGGCGCATCATTGGAGTTTGCTGAGGAAACTGATTCTGCATCTGAACAGAATGCTGGGACTGGAGTTGAGGATTCAAGTTCATAGTAGATTGAGGGGCACCCAGTTGCATATTCTGATGAGGCAGAGGTTGGGGGTATGAGTGATGACCTGTCACTGCATGTGATATTGCATTTTGCACTTGAGGTTGTACATTAGGAGTCATCGACTGGTGAGATTGCATGTGAGGCTGAGACGGATGTTGAACTGGAACATTAGGTTGCATTTGTGGATGAACTTGAGGTTGAGAAACAGGATATTTCTGAACTGGTTGTTGATTTTGAGGCTGTGGATGCTGCATTTGAGGATGAGGCTGCTGATAAGGAGGGACTTGCATATGTTGTTGCGGTTGAGGTTGCCCAGAATGAGGCTGAACTTGGGGGTAAGGATAAGGCTGAGGTTGAGGGAAGGCTTGACCTTGGCCAGGTGGGTGACTCATCTGACCATGTGGCTGTACAGTAGTTTGAAGCTGCTGTGATTGTTGGTGAACTTGCATCTGATTCTGAGCTTGTGCGACCGCAGGAGTCTGCACATGTGAAAGTGGTTGAGACTGTCCTTGTACCTGAGGCTGTAGTTGAGGTTGAGCCTGAGGCTGTAGTTGAGGTTGAGCCTGCGGCTGTGTCTGTTGCTGAGGTTGAGGCTGGACATAAGCCTGCTGGTATTGTGGAACAGACTGTTGATAGAGGTAGTACTGTTGATACTGCTGTTGGTATGGATCTTGTCCGGGATATTGTTGGTAGTATTGTTGATATTGTTGCTGCTGATACCATTGCTCCGCCATTGGCTGCACAGAATTTTGACCTAAAGCTTGGGTTTGAGATGCTGGGTTGGGTAGCTGATTCGAAACATGTCCAGCTGTAGTAGTTGCAACAACTGCTTGAGAAGTCACAGGTTGTGAAGCTGTTGCTGCAACTGGAGCAGCAGCCTGATTCTGATCAGTAGGCGCAATAGCAGTAGCGGTGGTAGCTGAAGGATCTTGCGTAACTGTCCCCTGCTGTACCTGACCCTGCACACCCTGCCAATTAACAAGCGTAAGAACCAGCCTGCCAGCAATAGACGGAAGAAACATACATACATATGCATAAAAATGACACTTACAGAACAAGTTTGTGCATGTTCCTGTACTTGACGATGCACTATTTGTATCCCACACCTGTTGCAAACAACAGGAGAATTGCCGAAAGCACATCCCGAACAATGAGATGTACAGTCAGACAAAGTCCCTTGCCATGTGCATCCACTCCTATGATACAAGCAATGAACTGCTATTTTTCCAATAGTTTCAGCAAGTGTCTTATTCGACTCTATCAAAGGCTGCAATTAAAACACCAAAAAATACAAATTCATAAAAAACACCGACAAAAAAACAAAAGAAAACATTGCACGCAAACACATTTGAACGAAAAGTAAGAAAATAACCTTGGAATCGGCCTCGGTGACCAGGTAACCATCATAAGGACAAGCCCTGGTAGTACTGACTACATACGTCAAACACGGCTTACAATATAAATGAGTACATTGTGACTGCAAAGCTTCATTCGGAAAAACGAGAAGGCGACAAACAGGACAAAAATACTCTCCGGCAAGAGATTGAATATTGATTATACACTCATTATCAAACCCCATTTTCGAGCTATATATTAAACCACAACTTCACCTCCAACTATGCATAAACCTAATTACCTAAACACAATAATAAAATTCAATCAAAACAATTAATTCTACATATGTTTAATCAACAATCAGAAATAAACAAATAATTAAGCTTGAAATAGATAAAAGCTTGTAAATATCACAAAGCATTTCAACATTTAGATGAACATGCAAAAGAAATGATCCTGTGCTTATTGAATCAATTTATCTACCTAATGATTGTGAATGGAAACGAGAATTGATAAAACCTAGAAGAGTTCGATGAGAATCGGTAACCGAGTTAATCTGAAGAGTGACCGATTCGACTCGTAAACCAAAACCCGAACCGAGTTAATAATAATCAATCAAAGAGTGGTGGAAGATGATATTATACATGAGAGTTGAAACGAAGAAAGAAGCGGTTACCAGAAAGCTGAGAGATCTAAGGGTAGGAGAAAGATTGCGTTGTGAATGAACGAGAGAGACAGAGAAAATGGAGTGCAAAATGCAAATGGGGAAATATGCGTTTATTTTTGTTGGGGAAGGAAACAAATAAACAATGAAATAAGGGTATAGTAGTCGAAGAGTAGTGTGTGTAGCACCCTGTACCCCCTAGCCTCGCTAATATAACCCCCCACTACTAGGGCCACTACGCCACTCTTAGAAACGACGGCGTTGCCGGCTCTCCCTATTGCTAATATTTTATAAAGAAAAAAATAAATAAATTAGTTTTTAATGTTTACTAATATTTTTAATCGTGTATATTTGTATCGACAACAATATACAAAATTAAGTTTTAATAATATGAATTTAACCTTAAATTTTTTATTATATAAAAAATTTAAGTTGTTCAAAAAAAAAAAGAATTAGTGATTTAAACTAAAAAAAATTGTTTCTTTTAGTCCTCAAATTTAAAATATCTGTGTTGTATTTTGGACAAAAATGAATGCGTTTGTTTCAGATTTTTTCTTGAAAAAATCTATTTTTTTAAACTAAAAATCATTTTGTAGGTTTGAAGGGCGTTTGTTTCAGATTTTTTAAAAATGATTTTGTTAAAAAAATCATTTTTTGGAAAAAGCTAAAAATAGTAGTTTCTCATTCGCTACTTGCGATAGATGAGAGAGAAAGATGCCACAAATTTTAAAAACACATAACTTAACTCACTCATAACAGAAAATGATGTAATTACCCTTACCTTTTTGAAAAATCCAAAATTACCCTCCACCAATTTTTACTGGATTTTCTCATCAATTTCATCCACTCAATTGTGACAGTTTTTCTCCTTCCATAAGACTCTGATAATTTTTCCACATCATTTTTTATTGTTTCTACACATTTTATTTGAATTATTTTATTTTTATATCATTCATATGTTGATACTATTTTTTTTTTTTTGCTTTTGTGTGTTTATTTATTGCTTTTTTATGAGTACTTAAGTTACATTAATCAATTTTAAAATGTGTATAAGAAATGGATTAACTTATAAATTTTGTATGGTATTATAAAAGTCATGTCATTATGGTAATTTTGTAATTTAAAAAATTGTATACAAACAGATTAAAAATCAATTTTTTTAAAAAATCATTTTTATAATAGTAAACAAACGGAAATAAAAAAATCATTTTTAAACAAATCTCTACAAAATAATCTCTAAATTTTTTAAACTAAAAATCATTTTTATTTAAACTCAAACAAACGCACCCAATATGATTAATCTAAGTGATAAAATCATGACTCAAAAATATATATTGTGACCGATGTAATTAATATATCTAGTCACGCAAATCTAATCACTAATTTAATAAATAGTGTCAAAATAATTGGTTTTTCTTTTAAGAAATAATTCTAAAATAATTGTTATTTTTAGAAGAAGAAAATAATATTGATCAAAATTTTCACAAACTTTTCTCTAAAATTTCATTGTTTTCAAATATTAAAATTATGTTTAAAATATATAAGTCAACGAGCACCTTAAAATGACAAATCTAAAAGTTTTATGCATCAGAAAATAACTTTATAGACTCAAAAATAACAATAGAATATGCAAAGCCTCAAAAGGTACAAAATAATAGGGGTGTCGAAATGTAGATCAATAAGGCGTACCAAAAATGTGACATTTGAATCTAGTGCAATTTGTTTCTCAGTTGTCTATGAATT
Source organism: Cicer yamashitae (assembly GCA_037974755.1). Lineage (NCBI taxonomy): Eukaryota > Viridiplantae > Streptophyta > Magnoliopsida > Fabales > Fabaceae > Cicer > Cicer yamashitae. The sequence continues at coordinate 29,852,621 of JBBPBQ010020323.1, forward strand.
TGTAAATAAAAAACAAGATGAATGGTAAATCGCAAAGACTTAGTGAGGAGATAACAATTATTACAAACTACAAAGTAATCACACGATAACATGAATGGTTGGTTTACAAATCTTTTGTCAATTATCTTAAAATGGACATAGATAATTTTCCATAAAGTATACATGATAAAATTAATAAATTTATGTGTTCATATATCAATATTTAAAATCAAATCCATTAAAAAGGTAAAAATCGAAACGAGCAACTTTGAAAGAAAACATAGAAATCTAATCTACTGAAAATAAATATAAAGAACAAAGAGACAACTTTTATAGTCATTTCCTCCTAAAAGATACTTTTTTCCTAGGGGCAGCTCATCAAACGAATAGTCATTTTCTCTTAATTCCCGCAAATGCATCACAACGTATCAATTAGGGAGTTTACATTTTGTTGGTAGTTTTTTCCTCCTAAGGGTGGTCTTTTGCATATGGGCTATGACATCGTTAACCCATATTTGTAAAAAAAATGTAAATATTAAGAAAAATTAGTGAAAATTAAATGTTTTTATTTATTTCAAACATATCATACAACTTGTAAGGAGTATAGTTAAATTTTTCCTAAACTTCTAATTACAAAATTACCTTGAAACTTATTCTCACTTTGTTATAGCCCAATGTAACTAGAATATAATGATTGGTAGTCATTAACCCTATATGTCACATTACGAGAACTTCAAGAACATTCGTACACCATAGCACATTTGAAAAACGTTGGTCTACACGGTGAAAATCACAATGCAAGCATATAAAACACATAGAATGAGCATAACAACGTCCAAGCAACATACCCATTATTTTATCTATTACTAATCATTATTAATGTTCAATTAAATTAACTTATCATTAAACATACATATCACACAATATCCACACGTAAGCAATCATATAACAACAATGCATATATCCTACTAATGCCACCAATGCAAGTACACATAAAATGCAATGCTACATAATCGTCATCTAACTCTGACACATGTATTCAACTATTATGAGTTAGTGCAAGCAGATGAGACATATCTTGTCTAGCGAACTAGAAAGTCTAGTCGATAAGGTGTCAATATACAACTAGAATGTCACAGCAGTATTGATTCCACCTTTCACGTAAGGCCTTCTTACCAACATCCCCAAGACTACACACACACACCCACACACACACGCACAAAACTAAAAGTAACTACTACCATCGAATTAAAGAATGAAGCAGTATCTTTCATCTTTTCCGGTTAGTGTCTTGCCATTCTTAAATTATTTGCGAACACTCACTGCCTATGCCATTGTTAATTGGTTTTTTTTCTTCCGATCATCTAATTTATCGCCTTCCGGTTTTAGTTGATTTTTTCACAATCATGATTAACATTAATAATTTTTTTTATACATTCTGTTTGAATTTCAACTATTTATAAAATGAAACTTTGATCTCAAGAGTAATGTGTTTTGAACAAAATTGTAAACCCTGTCTTTAAAGTAGTAGAATTGTTTCCTGTATTCTTACAAGTAGCAGAATTGTTACGTTATACTGAAATTAATTTGATAAATTCAACTGAATATCTAAATCTATTGATATTAAAATCTTATATAATATAATTTTTGTTAGGAAATTCTAAGTGTCATGCATTTAAATTCTCCTGTATATAAATATTGCAAATATATCTTCTATCCTATAAAAGAAAAACATAATTTGATAATTTTCCTATTTTAATGTTAAGATAGCATATACTATATTTATATATATGCATATGCTACGGTTTACAATTTATATATTAATAACAAAAAATCTACTTTTATTGTACGTCTAATTGTCCTGTTATTTGATTTTAAATACATATGATATATTATTACACTATTGTGATATCAAAGTTATACATACACTTTATGTATTTAGCAATACATAATTCTGTTTTTTTTTTAAGATATTGTTTATATTGATATAACCATAAGTATACATAGTATTAAATATATATATATATATATATATTAGGATGGTGTTGCAGATAGTAAACAATTTAATTATCTATTGTACCAAATAATTAATCTGTATTTGGTTGTTGTGTTATTTTATTTCTTTTGCGGACTATTAGAAACAGTGGTTGGCGAAGACGCGACACATTAAATAAGTGGATCGGCTTCATTGGGAAAAATCTTCAACCAAGGTAAGGGGTGAGATGAGGTTCGATTTTATGAGTATAAAATAACGTGGGATGAACGGGAATACCGGAATTCCTAAATATTCATCTGGGGCTTACTACGTACGGTCGAACCCTATTGAGTAATAATAATTAATTAATAATATATGAATTGTAATAGTGAGGTCTAAAATATAATTTAGCAATCTATAGAATTGTCGTGAATTTATTTATATAAAGATTGCATGTTGTTTGACTTTATGAAACCTTATGTTGATTGTTATTGTATGAATGATATGTACTTGAGTACTCTTGTTTACTTGGTTGAAATTGTGATACTACTTGAATCACCACCTATTTGATTTCTTATTATGTGATTGATAAGACTGGACTGTACATTGTGAGTGGTGTAAACCAAATATTGGGATTTTATTGTGATTGATATATATATATATATATATATATATATATATATATATATATATAATGATGAAAATTCTGATGAATATTATGGATTTAGATTTTGGAGTGATGACTATTTTGTCATCATATAGGGAGGGTCTGACAAACCTAGTGATTCGGGGAAGTACAACTGAATGAGTTTGATCGTAGAGGGCTACAGTCGAACTATAAGGTAATACTGATAGACCTTGGGGGTATCTCTAGTGGGGAATTCCTAAGTGGATTAGTAGGTTATTCCCTAAGATTGGGAGCTACCATGCAACAAAAGAGCACCCTGACCGTCGCGTATATATGTCTTGGGTTGAATTTAGGGGATCTATGAGGACTTGTCCATTCAAGAATTGTCCGTCCACTCTTGTAGTGGCATAGTATCAGGTCTCCTAACCAAGTACTTCAGAGTAGAATGGTACCAAATGATGATGAAGTATAGAGTATATGACATGCATAACATTTCATCCTTGTAACTGTTTTATTGTGATTGAATTAGATTAACCTTTGATATTATATTTTTGAATGTTTCTCTTTATTTGTGTTGTCTTGACTACTTGCGTGTTCTCCTCGTTTATCTTATACTGTTACATAATTTCGAAACTCACCCTTCATTGTTTGTGTTTGGCGTTTGCGATGGACGCAAACAAGTTGCAAGCTGCAGGTGATGACTAGTACCATCAAAGCGGCAGAAGCCATCTTGTCTTGAAGACTCTTATTATATGCATTGTGTTAACGTCATATTTGAACGTATTTTATTTTGGGAATTCCCGCTCTAATAGTGACATCGGATTGGGACTACATTGCATTTATTATTAAACGTATGTATGTGTACTTCAAAAATAATTTTGTTGTCTGATACAATGATTTCGAGTTGCTAAATTTGATGGAAATTTTGGATTAATGTGACATGTTCATGATTACGTGATACTTTTTTACCTTGAAAAAAAATGTTTGAAAGTTTATATATTATTTTTAAGAATTTTATTATTTTAAAAATAAAAAATAAAAAATTTAATATTAATTTGGGGTTTAGGGTGTCACACCCCTAACATGCTCTTTATATGCAAACATAAAGGATATTATTAGCAATATCACTAAACGATATTCAACCTATATTGTGGCTGGAGTTCATTTACAACATATCAATTTACCAACAACATCATCATCAAACGACGCTTAGTCTATATTGCGATTTGAGTTCATTTACAATGGACCGGCTTATCAACGGTTACCATTAGAACACATTTAGCTCATACTGCGACTTTTATATCATAACAGTTTAATTTAACATAAACATCATCAACAAACATATCATACAAACATAGATATATCATACACAATCAGCAACATAAAATTCATGTTAACATAGCTCATAATTAGATATTATTATAATATGCTATTTTATTAGTCATATATTATTATTTCTTAATGATGGATCTTCAATGATGGATCTTCAAGTCGATATCGATTAGTCATGGTCAACGAAGAGAATGATCACTTCAATTTTGAACCTCAAACGATGGATTAAGAATAGGAAGAATGGTTGGAGCAAGGTTTTGAAAAAAACACTAAGAAACATAACATAAATTACATTTGTGTGACTTACCGAATGAATTCTAAATAACGAGTAAAAAGTTGGATTATAGCTCTAATTCTTACGATCATTTACCAACAAATGAAATCAAATTTGAATAACAAATGAGAAAGTTATGAGCGTTTTAGTGTTTTTCTCAAATCTCATAAATTTTGATCATTAAAGCAAGATACATGAACTTGACCTCTTGTTAGGGTAAAATAATGGTTTCAGGTCAGTTTGGTCACAAAAAAAAATTGAGCCAAATAAGGATCCGAGTTGTTTAGATAAATTTGGGACAAATTTAAAACTGAAAACCACAAAAATATTGTTTTTCTTACATTAACAACAACTACAATGCTTCACCTTTTGAACCATAGCTTGAACTACAAGAGTTTTATTTACTTGTTTTTGGTAGTGTTGGAAAGCTAAGAAATTATCTTACAAAAGTGATAGTAATAACTTTAAGCTAATTGGAAGCCTAAAAATGCTAAAAATTTATTTCAAGGTTCACACGGTGCATAAATGTCACAATATAAGTTGTTTTACTTCTGAAAAGGTATCTACAATTATAGTTATCAAATTGTAGTCAAATCAAGGTCAATTAGAAGATAAGATGAAAAACTACAACATTAATTAAGGGGCATTATCCTAGTTTTGTCCTTAAAGAGAATTAAATATACAAATTGAAAGATTTGGTTTGATTCCTAAATTTTGTATCGAATTAGGAATAATACAAAAAAATTGGTTGATACGGGGACAACTCCATCCAACTATTAGGAATAATTGAAAATTTATAATCAGGTGCGCCTACCTCCTATAATAATTACATAGTTATAGCCAGGGCGGAGGGAAATGAGACCGACAGGTGCCACAGTCTCCCAAGTTTTATTGGTTCCTTTTTAAATTATATATAGTCAAATATTATATGGCCTAATGATAAATTAATTATTGAGCAATTATCACCTAAAAATATAGTTAAATGTGTATTTTGTTAACCATTCTGGTATTTGAATGTGTCTTTCGTTAGTTAATTTAGTTTTCAAATGTGTATTTTAATAGTCATTTTGGTCTATCAAACTACTAATAAAAGAGAGATTTGATGATGTGTTTAATTTTGATACATTCAAGACTATAATTGTTGCGCCTCACACATTTAAGAAACTAAGGGCCAGTTTGATGGACCGGATAGGATAGGCACATGATAGGATAAGGAGCGGATAGAGACATGATAGGATATGGGTAGGATAAAGAGTTATGATATCCTGTGTTTGATGTGCACATGATAACAAACTTGATAAAATTAGTTTATCCTATTCAGTGTTTGATACACAACGGATAACAAGATGATATGATTTATATTTTGATAAAATGACGAATTTGTCCTTATAATCTATTTAATTTTTTTTCTTTCAAAATAACATTCATATAATTTTTTATAAATAAACAAAAATGCTAAAAAAAAATGTAAATAATTTATGAAGTAATTTTATATACTTGAAAAAATTGTGATTTCTCTATCCATCACAATTGAAGAATGACTCACTATCATAAAAATTGTGATTTCTCTATCTATCACAATTGAATAATGACTCACTATCATAAAAATGTAAATAATTTATGAAGTAATTTTAGTATTTTAAAATTTAAAAACTAAACAATTTGTTTGGATTACTTGTTTTTAAAAACTATTTTGTAAAACTATTTTTAATATTATACTTTTTAAAACTAAAAAAGCAAAACAGATAAATGGTGTTTTACTTTTTATTTTTCAGTATTTTTAATTCTCTAGTTAAATACTGTTTTAAAAATTAAAGTTAACAAACAATTTTTTAAAAAATTTCTTTTTAAAAACAATTTTTTAAAATTTATTTATAAAATAGTTTTCAAAAACTAAAAAGTAAAACACAATCAAACAAGCCCTTACTATCATAACATTATCTCGAAAAGAAAATAATTATTATTTTTCATCAATTTTTTATATTGTTATAAAATAAAATAAATAAGAAAACAAAATAAAAAAAATGGAAGAGTGCCACAGTATATACTCGAACACGACTAGTTGAGACTAGAGGAAGAGAGAATCGCGAACAATGATATCCGGTTGAGAACGGATTATTTTATCCTAACTCAATTTAAGGATAAGATAATGCGGCTGCAACCTGATTATTTAAAAAATTTGAAATTATACTTGCAACACACTATTTAACTCACATTTTCCAAAACACAACTTTCATAATCACATTCATCTCATCGTAACTTATGAAAAATATGTTTCAAATGTAAATCGTGTCACTATTTAAACATTTTATTGCTCTTAAATAAGCAAAACTAGAAATGTATTGTGAGGGGTATTAGGAACACACTCTCTAACATATAACATATTTTTTATTAATTAAAATTTACATGAGTTCCACCAAATCATGTAGGTCCCATGTAAATTTGGTGAGACTCATGTAAATTTTAACCAATAAAAAGTGTGTTGAAAAATGTGAGTTAAATAGTGTGTTGCAAGTATAATTTCAAAGGTTGTGTTTCCCATTTTTTTCTTCAATAAATATCTTAAGATAGAAAACGAGTAAAATAACAATTATCGAAAAATATGTGACTATAATTGTCATCTACTCACAACTAAAAAGAATCTATTAAATTTGTTCTCCAACAACTCTAAGAAGAAGATGTCATAACAACAATTATCTCATCTAATCATCAAAAATATTTTTAAGACTTTAAAAAGTCATTCTAAAGCTTTATTAACCATAGATAATCATAAAAGTCCATAAATTCTACTATAACACTAAAATAATATTTTTCAACAACACTACGTATACTCTAAAAATGCATTTTTAAATTGTGAGTTGTTTATTTATTTCAACAAGAGTCAATAAACAATTTTTAACGAATGATTACTTTTTTAACTTTAATATCGTACCCAAGAGCATTTATAGAAGTATGATAAAATTTTGTTTTTTGATATATATATATATATAGATTATTGATAACTTTTTGGCAAGTGTACCAAATCTTTCAAAGTAATAATAATGATAAGAAAGATCTTCTCACGATTGTGCTTAATATAAATACACAACAAAGTTAATAACACTTGTGAGTAAAAAAATTAATGATTAGTTGTTTTAGTAAAAACGAATTAAAATTAACTAGATATAAATTAAGAGAAAGAATTATTAGGATTTCTAGTCACCTCGTTTTCACTATTTAATTATTGAATCACTATTTTAACAATTAAATCATTATAGTTACGTCAAATTAGTATATTAGATTAAGACCAATTCATTGGATCAAAATCCATTTTTTATAACAATGAACCCTAATTCCTTAGGAGATCCCGTTTGTTACTCAAAGCATGAAAGTTCACCAATTTATCAGACACATGTTAATACTCTATATTTCGATAACATATATTGAAACATGAACATCAATTCTAAGTTTGGTTGTTACTATCTATTTTTCAATAGTGAAATAATTCTAAAATTCAATTCGATAATGGTCAATCAACGAAAAATATTCAGAATAAGAATTAATGAATAAAAGTGACAACTTCAATGGCATAAATACTAATAAGGATTGGATACTACATAGATTCAAAGAGACATCCTAATCAAAGGGAAATTTAGTTAATGATTAAGAACTTAGTAACAATGGAGTAGATGAAATTAAACATAAGAAAAATGAAATGAATATTCACTTCTTGCTTCCAAGAGTGTAATCTTCAAGTTCTTAGCCTCCAAAATATGTCTATATGATCTCCAATGCCCTTTAGGTCAGAATACCTACAGTACGAACTAACATTGAAAAAAAATGATATTTGTAGGGACTAAAGAGTGCAAAAAAAAAATTTAGAGGGACTAAAAGTGAAGTACAACAACTTTAAAGGGACTTAAAACTTATTTAACTCTACTCGAAAAATATGAGTTTTTAGTTAAAATATGGCCAAAAACACGTGTTAGTGCATTGCTAGCAAGTTTGAGAGCATTATCTAGCGAGAAATAAGTGATATGAAAACACTTGGGTGTAAAACAAACACCTTTATTCTTCCAACATTGCTCTCCTTTGATTTGATTTACATTTATTGCTCCTTTATAGTCTAAATTGGGTTTTGGTGTATTCATGAAAGTTGTAGCTATGAATGTTAGCTTTCATTTACAACTAATTGGACTCCATTTGAATTTCTACAACTCCATATATGATTAAAATATTGCATATGAGTCATGTTTTTTTACCAAAATTCAGCATTACACTAAACCAATAAAACAATACAAAACTATACAAAATAGTTTATTAATCGAGAAAAAGAAAACATAAATATCTTATTTAATCGAAGAACCATTTATTCAAAATAAATCTAAAACGAACATTAATTAAAAGAAATAACATAAATAGTTGACTCCAAATGACTCTAAAAGTAATGGCTGATGAAGATTCATCAACTATATGGGTTTTCGAAATTGATCAAACTCATCACATGCTTAGAAGCCATTTGTTGAATGGAAATGAGAGAGTGATTTGCAACAACCACTATTCGATCAAACTAAATACCATTCCAAAAAATCAAACTCTCATGGGGTTACAAAGAGATCTAATACTTGTAAACTTTAAATCAAGTAAACATAAGAACAAAATGCAAACCACATAAAAACAAGAACACACAAAAGTACCAACAGATGCATAATAGTTAATCACCCAATTTGGACTAGGAAACATTGGAGGAGTCAAACCAAAAACCTCTATGGCGGCTTAGAATGAAGTTGATTCTTTTTTAGATCACAAAACAACCTCGACGACGTTAAAGATGGGTGACACAGATCCCGACTGGTGATTGTGATGGTGACAATGACAATGGCAGTGACAGTGGTTTGTAGTGATGGAGGTTCCGGTGGCGATCAATCATTTGAAGGGGAAAACATCCCGTTGAAGGTGGGATTCCAAGAGTGGTTGTGAGTTGCTCGCTGTGGAGGTGAGAAAGGATGGAGATATAGCCTACAAAGAGAATAGGGGAGCCTCCATGAAAGAAGGAGATGGCCACCACAGTGTGGGGAAAAAATCCTCAATGGAGGAGGGAAAAGAGCTCCAAAGGTCTGGAGAGGAAAACAATGGCTACCATGGTGAAAAGGTTAGAGGTGAGAGCTTCTCTTTTTAGGAATTAAGGTTCCACCTTCAAAATAGTGTTCAATATTTAATTTTTGCATGTATAGACAAAATCTAATTGGAATAATAGGATTCACTATGTTTAAATTGATCTCTCGATGTTATTGGTTATTGTTAAATATCTATCTATATTTTGTATCTATAATACAGAATTCTCAATTGTTTTCCTTTGATTGGTTCCTAAATTTAGAAAAGATGTCTCGTACCCTTCCTACTAACTTAGGATCGTTGAGTTGTCTATTGAAAATACACATCGCCAGAAGTCAAATAAGAAAATTATCCAATGTGACACTTGTTAGTCAAGATGAAGTATAAGTGTATAAAGTGTTGTTATTTGTGTTGGATAAGACACACAAAGAATAGCATGTAGTTCCAATTAACCAAACTAAAGATGGATTTAATTTATATTAGGCTAAATTACACCCGTGATCCGCTAACTTAATTTCAGTTAACGTTTTAGTCATTTATCTTTTTTTTATTTTCGATTTGGTCATTTATTTTAATTTTAAGTGACAATTTGATCTTTTATGTTTTAAAATGTTAATAATGTTATCTTTTTTTTTTTTTGCAAAAATTTCAAACAAAACCCATAAAATTAATTATCATCCTCAATATAATGCAAATTTCATCAATTCATAACTTACATCTTTAAAAAACTCATATTTTCATCTCTAACAACATCAAATAAAGAATGAAAGGACCAAATCGGAAAAAAAAAAGAAGATAAATGACTAAAACGTTAACTGAAATTAAGTTAAGGGACCACAAGTGCAATTTAGCTTTTATATTACTATTAGTGTAATAAATTTTTACATTGACACAACTATCTAATATTCAAAAATATTTGACTTGTATAATAACCACATTTAAAATTATGGACAAAGAGAACTAAGGGCGACACATTGACTTAGTATTACTTTGAAATGAAATATAAGCAAAAATAGTTTATTACAATTATATATATATATATATATATATATATATATATGTATATATATTAGTTTGAAATAAAATATAAACAAAAATAATAATTGAAAAAGTTGATGTATCTGCTCTTAATTTTCAACTAGATACATTAACTTTTCGATTATTTTTGCTTATATTTTACTCCGGATGAAGTATTATTATATATATTTAAAACATATATACTATATATTGTATTCATCTCTTCTTAATTATAAGCCATTTTGAACAAATATTTATCACAAAATATAAGTCTATTTTAATTTACTAGATATGGACGATTTTCTAATAATCAAACACAAAATATACACATTAATTATACTAAATATATGTGAAATATATTATAAGTGTTTATAAAAATGGATAGTGAAAGTAAATACATTAATATTATTATATTACTATTTTCGGCTTTTTTTAGTATGATAACTTTTTGGATCCATCTCTGGTAATGGACATGAGTGATTGTAATGTGCTATAAAATACTTTACATTGTAAGTGCATGCAAATTAAACTTATAATTTACACAAAAAGATATGAGAATAATTGCTATGCATTGATGATGTAAAATTGTTTTACTTATGCATTCAAACGAATTATACCATACTAATAGAGTAACTTAAACATGAGTTTAATTTTCATACATTGACCGTGACAAATCACGACCAATCATATGAGTGACTTATTTAATAATTATGACAAAAACCAAATATTATTAATGATCTAACAGTTTTGATTGATTGATAGTGTAAAACCTCTTTATATTGATGATATATATAAATTAAACTATTTAAATATTGAAAAACACATTTCTAACTAGGCATGGCAACGAGGCGGGGGTGGGTTTTGCCTACCCCACCCCCGCATCCACCCTCGTTTCTTATCGGGTGTGAAATTTAGGTCCCCGTCCCCGTCTGTGACGGGGTTCGAGTTTCTCCATCCGCACCCGCACTCATTCATACATAAAATATTAAATATATTAAATATGTACATGTATATAAAATTTAAAAATGACAATGATATTTTAAACGGAGTGGGTTCGGGTGCGGATGGATATCAACATCCTAAACCTGCCTCTGGGTTTTAATTTATGAGAAAACCTGCACCCGCATCTAGGGATAAGAATAGGCCAGACCGATCGACAAGGGCATATGGTCTAGCCTACGTCAGACTTTTTTTTAAACAGACAAAGTTAAGGCTTCTCAAAAAGCCTGTTTAGTTAAAAAGGTTAGGCTACAGGCAACAAAATAAGCCTTTTAGACCAACCTATTTAAATAATTATAAATAACTTCTTTTCTACTATGAATATTATATTAAGTTTTGATTTTTTATGTTAAATATTCAACTTTTAGTAATTTATGCATATTAACTTTCTTTAGTTTTTGACATATTTAAATGTATATTATAAAATAAAATTGAAATAAGAGGTGTATAAAGTCATACTTTTCAAAATATCATATTAAATATCAAAATAGAAATTAATTTCATTGACATATTAACTCGTTAATTTATTTAAACATATGTTTGATTACTTATTCAAAAATGTCAAACTGAAATAGGCTTTTAAGTAGGCTAACTGACCATACCAGACTTCTATCCAAACCAAGCTCAAGCCTAAAAAGTAAGCCTACGAAAGGCCACAAGTCAGACTTAGGTCTTGCATTTTTTGACATGCCAGACTCAAGACTTACAATGCCTAGTTCGGCTTAGCCTATTCTCACTCTTATCCGCATCCAATCAAAATAATTTTTTCCTACCCAAATCGGGATGGGTTTAAGTGAATACTCGTAGGTGCAGATTTTGTTGTTATCCATAATTCCAACGCTATTCATAATTATTGAATTCATTTAAAATCAAATTTTATCATAACATTAAAAATAAGAGAAATGTTATTTAAACACATTTCTAAACACAAATACAAACACAAATACATGTGGCCCCCACACAATCTCTCTCTTCTTTTACTTTCCCCCTTTTTTTACTTTCCCGTTTTTTTTATCTCTCTTTTTTCACATTTTTTTGTCTTCCTACAAAAACAAACCTCACACATTCATCTTCCCTTTCTTCCATAATTCCTCATTCTTCCTTTTATTTACTGATTTTAATCAAATTTTTAATGAAGTAACTTGAGCAACCTTATCTCCTCCTTTGCAAGGTAACTTCTCATTTCCTTCTTTCCCACAATGTTGAGTTTCAAATTTTGTCTTTCATTTATTAATGGGGTTGTTTGCTTATCTTGTTTACTTTAACTTGTTTACTTTAAGAATGTGTTGTTTTTTTTAGACATTAGTATTGAGAAAAATTGCAATTATTTTTGGTACGTTGTTTTGCTTAGATATGAATTTTTGGTTTTTTTTTATTCATACACGTTTTTCTAGGTTTTCTGGGTTCATACCTGGTTTTTCTGCTTCTGGTTAATAATATAAACATTATTGGTTAATGAAGTACAATAGGTGGTTAATGACTTATTTTTGTCTAAAAATTAGGGCTGTAAACTGTTAATCAATCATGTTAATTATTTTTGTCTAAATATTAAGTCTCATCACTGTTAATCAATGATGTTAATCAGATTTGAATTGTTAAGTTTCATCAATGTCTAAATTGTTGGTAGGTCTAACACATTTCATATTATGTGATTAATAGTGTGTTAATTATGGGTCTTTCTGATTTTTTGTTTCAGGTTAATAGTGTAAATATTATTGTTTATTGAAATGTGTAGGAGAGCAATACTGAAATAGTGAGAAATCAAAACGAAAGTAACATCTACATAGAATCATCTATTGAAGCTATCCAAAATAACACATTGGTTCATGTTTGAATTTATGACCAAGTGTGTGGTTGTATTATTATATGTAAGATTGTGCTAACTTATTCTATGTTGTTGTTCAGGTTGGAAGTAATACATTATTTTTGGATCTTTTGTCACAATTCAACTCAACTATGTGATAAAATGTAAATGTTTTAATCAATTTTGTCACTTTTTTATGTGACATTTTTTTGCAACAAACAGTCAAGTAAATGGATTGTATGATAATTATGTACGTGGTTTATCACTTTTGTCACATTTTTTGTATGACAACTTTGTTAATGGATTTGAAAAGAAAGTTTGGTCATTCTTATCAGACAATATAAATTTGGTTAATGACTTTAAGAAACATGGTTAATGTTGTGAACAACTTGGTTAACGGATTCGAATTGAAAACTTGGGCATTCTAATCAAACAAGATATAAACTTGATTATGGTTAATTCCTTGTACAACTGTGTTAATGGATTTGAACATAAAGTTTGGTCATTCTTATCAGACAATATAAATTTGATTAATGGCTTTAAGAAGCATGGTTAATGTTGTGAACAACTTGGTTAACGGATTCGAATTAAAAACTTGGGCATTCTAATCAAACAAGATATAAATCTGGTTAATGACTTAAAACAATATGGTTAATTCCTTGCATAACTGTGTTAATGGATTTGAACAGAAAGTTTGGTCATTCTTATCAGACAATATAAATCTGGTTAATAGCTTTAAGAAACATGGTTAATGTTGTGAACAACTTGGTTAACGGATTCGAATTGAAAACTTGGGTATTCTAATCAATACTAATTTTTAACCATACATATTTGGAGACTAACAACATATAATCAACACTAATTTTTAACAATACATATTTAGAGACTAACAACATCTAATCAACACTAATTTTTAACCATACATATTTGGAGACTAACAACATCTAATCAACACTAATTTTTAGTCTTTCCTACAACTCGTCATAGGTGGCGTTTATGACACACTAATTTTTAACCATACATATTTGTTCATAAAAACAAAAAGAAAGAAAAAAATAGGCAAAAAGTGTAGTTCAAACGCCACCAACTACATTGCTATAGAGAACCTCCCACAAACTCAAAATATGCCCCTAACACACTTATTTCTTCTTCTTCTTCTTCTTCTTCTTCTTCTTCTTCTTTTCATCCGAATTCACAAACGAACTTTGATTGACTACACTTTTAACTTGCCTCCTTGGTTTATCTTTCATTATCGTAATTATGTTTAACGTTGGTTTTGCTGAACTGTTCATGTTAGGCTCACCTGTTGACAAATATATTAAAATTATATCATAACAAAACTACAACAACACCACTAGTTTATAAATTCTTTACATTTTTTTCATTTGTCGGTGCCATGTCTTAAAACATCATAATTGTAGAAAAATAAATACCAAAATATTAACATTGAAATAAGTACACTAATATTTTCATTTATTAAGAGAAATTGAGAAATTCTGCTTATTATCGGAATTGTAATAATATACTTATACTCTTACACCAAAAGGGGGCTTGCAAATTCAATCTAATGATCATTTGAATTAGCAAAACTGTAATCTTAAAAAATCCTCAAACTTGTTAATGAATTAATTAAGATACTAATCTTGTATTGAACTGCAATGATATCCATAAACAGCTCCCAATTCAGAATTTAAGGTCACATAAAACATACTGAAATTCCATTATGCAGCTTGAATTGGACAATAAATGAAAGAACATGCCAACAAAAGTAATGAGCAACGGCCAAAGGAAACAATGGAAGGAATATTAGCCAAACGAAAAAATCCTAAATTGAATAACCCAAAATTAAGAAACCCTAAATCATTAACTAAAAACCCTAAATTGAAGGAAACAACAATCACACAAAGAAACAACAACAATATTTGTAAAAGCAACTGAAAAAGAAAACAACAAGAGTATTGTTTACAATTCGCAGCCTAATTTTTAGGCAAAAATTCACAGTCCTAATTTTTAGGCAACAATGCTTGAAGAATTCACAACCCTAATGCTTGAACCAATAATGTTTACACTGTTAACCAAAAAAAATAAAGACCTAAAAAAACCCAGAAAATCGTGTATGTGCCAAGAAAACCGTTGTATGAGCCAAGAACAACAAGCAAACAAAGTCGATCTAAACCGACAAAAACAAAACAAAGTCAGAGAAAAAATAAAACAAAAATGAATAATAAAAGAAGAGTGACCTGATTGATCCAAAAGGAAGAGAGACTCACTAGGAGAGGAAGAAGATCAATGAATGAGAATGGGAGAGGAAGAAGATCGATAAAGATGAAAAGAAAGAGAGAGAGTGGTGTGAGAGAAAAGAGAAAGTGTAGTGTTTGTTTGTTTAATTTAATTTTATTATTAATTAATAAAGAGAGAGTATAAGTATGTATAAGGTATATAGGTATATAATACAATAGTTGTGTTTGTATTTGTGTTTAAAATTGTGTTTAAATAACATTGCTGTTAAAATAATGAATATAGTTCAAAACAATTTTTTTATAAGTGCACATCAAAATAGAAACTATTTTTATCGCCTCAAAACACCAAAAGCAATAATAAAAACAAAAAAATGTTAAAAATAAAAAATAAAGAAAAGAAAGATCACACCATTCTCTTGTATTGCTTATCTAATTTTCCTCACTATAAAGTATATTCAATTATCATTCAATGGAAAAAAAGTTTATTCCTTTATTTACAATACGAACATTTACAAATATTGGTTGACAATTGAAACTACAACACTTGTAAATACAATCTTTTCTTCTTTTAACATTTGTATTAAAATTATCTTTTTAATTTAATATTGTTTTTAATTTTTTTAACAGTATTTAATTTTTCTATTTTACTACATTTACGTTTTTTATATTTTAAATTTCATTTTATAAAGATGATAATGAGTAAATTTGTACAAAAAAAAAAAAAAAGATAATGAGTAAATTATTTTTCCGTTGGTTCACAATTCACGTGTCAAAACCATCATTATTTTTTCTCCAACTCAATCCATAAACGCTACCGCCCACGCCGACGAAGAATGCGGCACCGGAACAAGTTTCCATCATTTACGTAAATTCCATTTTGCCTCCTGCTTCCATCAAACTGTGTTCCATTAAATGCCCTTCAATTCGTCATTCTCTGCAATACGAAAATACTCATTTTCTTTTCTTATTTCATTTTTCTCCATTTCAGAACTTTCACCTTACAACTTAATTTAAACGCATTACTTTCATTGTATCAGTGTTTCAGTTTTAATTGTTTCTTTTGATGTGTAGGTTCAAGAGAAACAAAGGCATGGTTTGTTAAAAGGGATGAAAATGAAGTTTTCAGGGTATTCAGTTTCTGTTTCATTTTCTCCTATGAGTTCCAATTTTATGAAAGGTAGTTGTAGATTTCCGGCGAGTATATTTCGAAGAAACCGTAGAAATTTACGCAGTTCAAGGTTCTTTTCTGTGAAACAAGAATCATATGATAAACATGGGGTGGTTGCCAAACACTATCTTCCTCCTTGGTTTAGGTTTGTACTATCTCTTCACTTTAGAGTAAATAGTCATATTGGTTATTGAATGTATGAGTAGTTGTTACTATAGTTTTTGAATGTATCAAAATTACAAAAATACACTTGAATGTGTATTTCGTCAATTAGTTTGATCCTAGAATATATTTTCAGTTAGTCAGTTTGGTCTATGGAATTACTAACAAAAGATGAACTCATGGATACTTTTGTAATTTTGATGATATATTAAGAGACTATAGTGACACCTCCTTACCTATTTAGGGATGAAAATGACTGTTTACTCATTTTTTTAGTGGGAGGATCTTTTGTTAGTGTACATCACCAATTTAGTTTCTGAAAATTAAAGGACGTCGTCAATTTAGTCTTTAAAGTTTATTAATACTAGTGTCTAGACGGGCATAGAGTGCCCGTCTATCCATTTTCCTATTGCGCTAACATATATAAATTATAAATTGTAGTTTTAGGTGTAATTTTGAATTTGATGGTGAGTGAAATAAGAAAGAAAAGGCAAACACATATAGAAGAAAATCAGAGAGAAGGCTTGAACTTTGACACTCATAGAATATTGTTTGAAAATCAGAGAGAAGGCTTGAACTTTGACACTCATAGAATATTGTTTGAAAATAAATTTTTTGACAGTTGGTAATTGTAATATGAAAGAAAAGAAACTGGCGTAGGTTTTGAATGAGAGAATAAGGTAACAAACTAAGAAAATATAAAGTAGACGTTTAAGAAGTTAAAAAAACTAATGATAACTGTTAAGGGTAAATTTGGTAGTAAAATAGGCTACACCAATTCCTCTATCATCTTTATTATAGGTATAGATTTTAAAATAATTCCTAAAATTAAAAATCATTGATCATATTAGTTGTTTTGAATTAGTGAATTTAGTATTTGAAATTATCTGTTCAGGAATAATGTGAATGAAAATTTTCAAATCCAAGGATTATTTTTAAAATTTCGATTAATTTCAAATACCAAGTTGATAATGTCCTACAATTTTAGAGATTAAATTAGTGGTTCATTCCTCTTATTATCATCATCTCCCTATGCTATAAACATACTGAATTTGTTAACATATTTTGGTCTTCTTTTTGTTTTGTGTTGGTTGAATTTCAGTGTTGCTCCAATGATGGACTGGACAGATAATCACTATAGGACTCTAGCCCGCCTCATATCAAAGCATGCTTGGCTGTACACCGAGATGCTTGCAGCTGAAACCATTGTTCATCAAAAGGATAATCTGGTAAAATTTAGATGTACAAGTTAGCTTGTTTAGCAGAAAATAAAGAATGAAAATGAAGGGGGGAAAAAGGAACTAAAAGGGTTTTCTGAGGTGAATGACTACAATCATGATTTTTTGTTATAAAATATATCCCATATGGGATTTATGTTTTCAACATTTTTGTTTTGTAGTCAATTGTTTATACCATAGCAGTGGGCATATGCGTGTCAATGTGTGCACTAGAGCAGAAATTAATGGAATGATATTAGTTTTGGATTTGTTACAGTCAGCAATTTCGCACAGTCAGCATGTCAGTGGCAATTGATCGAAATTTGTCCGTTCAGATTTCGAGCTCGTACTTCAGTTTTTAAGAAAAATCCAAATCTACGCTGAAATTTGAACCGTATGATCATGCTGACTGTTGCAAATCCAATCCAATGTTATTCAACACCATCAGTTTTGGATAAATTTTATTGCAAAACCAATAAACCATTTATTCTGTTATTTTGTGTATTCTGCTCAGGACAGATTCTTAGCATATTCTCCAGAACAACATCCCATTGTGCTACAAATTGGAGGGGGTAATGTAGAAAATTTGGCAAAAGCAACCGAACTTGCTAATGCTTATTGCTATGATGAGATCAATTTAAAGTTCGTATATATCTTATCACCACCATAAATTTTAACGTTTTATTGTTCTACTATAGGTCTCTAACAATGTTTTTTTAATAAACATATCTCAGCTGTGGATGCCCTAGTCCTAGAGTAGCTGGACATGGGTGCTTTGGTGTGCGTCTTATGCTTGACCCAAAGGTTAGAAAATCATCCTTAATAAAACATGACAGCATGCAAATAGATTAAATTTATAAATTTTCATTTATATAGAAATCTAACGTGTACAAGAAAAGTTTGTTGCCGAGGCTATGTCTGCAATTGCTGCAAATACAAATGTACCTGTCAGTGTCAAATGTCGAATTGGTGTGGACGATCATGATTCTTACGATGAACTGTGTAAGGTCCTTCTTTACACATTCTTTTTCTATAATGCTGTCAAGTTTGGATTCAATTAACTGGTTTCATCCTCCTGTTTTTTAAAAAATTATGCAGAAATGATATTACAGTACACCATATGATTTTGCAACTAAGTTCTACTCAAATGGTGGTTTGCTTTTAGATTAGACTCGAAAAGGTTATTCAATATGTTAGGTGCATGCTGGGCTTATTATCACAAAACTCCTTGGTTGCTGTTTTCTTTAATACCTAGTTGGTGGGAGTCTAATTGTATGTAACATGCTTATAGGAGCCAGTATCTTCATGTAGGAAATCGTGATTGCTATAGTAGCAATGGGGGAAGAATTTTGTATTTGGTTGTCAACCATTACTGAGAGAATAATGGATGGATTATAGATCATAATATAGAGATATCAAATCTCACAGAAAATAATTTTATAGAGATATCAAATCTAACAGGAAATGATTTTGGTGGAGTTTTTAGGACCACCCTTTTTTTGTGGTAAAACAGGGCTTAGAATCATATTGCTTCATATAAATTTGGCCATTTAATCAAACTTGTCACAGTTTCTCATTGGCAATATCTAATACTGTTACAAATTGAATTAGTTTGTTAAGCAATTTTAACTTTTCTATTCAATGTTATGTTGGATTTAGGACTTTGGTTTCATTAGCATTGGCTAGATGGACACTTCTATACTATTTTCCTACAGCTTAATACATTTCCATTTGATGTGATTTAGATATTAGGTTATTTCTTCTATTAAATATTTGGGTCATGGTTTTTGGGTTTTTATAGTGAACTTTCTGCTTTCTGTCAGGTGATTTCATATTCAAGGTTTCTTCTTTATCACCCACTAAGCATTTCATAATTCATTCAAGGAAGGCGCTGCTCAATGGCATTAGCCCAGCTGAAAATAGAAGTATTCCTCCACTGAAGTATGCTGTAGTAAAAATTGTAAAATTTGATTTTTGTAGTCATACACATGTATACATTCTTACATACCTGTGTACATACACACGTAGAAGCATGTATCTGTTTAGAACTGTAGATGACATGACTTGTTCTTTTAATGCAGGTATGAATACTTTTATGGCCTTTTACGTGACTTTCCAGATTTAACATTTACAATAAATGGGGGTATTGCTAGTGTTGATGAGGTAAGCTGTTGTCATTGCAATCGTCCTGTGTATTGAAAACTTGATATTTGTAGGAATATTGGGAGTTTTCAAGCACTAAATTTGTTCTCTTATGATCACTGCACATTGTTCTGATGATTCTATCTTGGCCTGTTTTCGTGGGGACTTCGATTGTAGGTCAATGCAGCTCGAGAAGCTGGGGCTCATGGTGTTATGATTGGACGTGCAGCATACAATAAGTAAGTTTCAAATACAAACTTCCCCCTTTTGTCCATATGATTTTCCAAACAAAAAGTTGCGTTATTTCAAGTACCAGGATTTTGCTTTTCAACAAACGGGGAAAAATCTTCCTAAAAGCTTTAAGGTTTTAAGTGGGTGTATGGAAATTGTTTCATATCTATAACAATACTATGTTGATTGACTCCTCTTAATATTGTTTAATTGTTCGTGTAAATTAATATGTGGTGGCTTGAATAAATAACCATTGTTGATAATCTCAATAGCCCTTGGCATATATTGGGACATGTTGATACTGCAATTTACGGTGCACCGAGCTGTGGTCTTACTCGTCGTCAGGTTCATTTACACAATGCCCGGCTTTCCATGGATTAAACTGCACTGATACTTTCACATTACTCAGTTCACCATTTTTTGTTTTAATTATTTATTTCTCGTTCACTTCAGGTTCTTGAAAAATATATAGTCTACGGGGACTCGGTGTTGGGAAAATATGGACATAAGCCTACTGTACGAGACATCGTGAAGGTGGGTAACCTTCAGTTGATTTTGCAATTTCTTATTCTGGAAATTTCTGTAGTGCTTGAATATGCACGCATTTTTTGATTCCATGCAGTTTAATGCTGGTACTCTCTCTTCAAAAAAAGCCTGTACTCTATGAAGAGTTCATATTTTATTTTAAAAGTTTGGATAGGTTTTTCTCTCCTCCCCCCTTCCATTTGCATGAAGCAAGTTATATACCTATCAATGATATTCAAATTTCTACGTCCAATTCTCTAATATTATATGGTCATTGTCTGCTGTGTTACTGCAGCCTTTACTCAATCTTTTCCATTCAGCGCCTGGGAATGGACTTTGGAAGCGCAATGCGGATGCCGCTTTCCGAAATTGCACGGTATAGTTACTGTGGTGAAACCTAATTAGTTGAGCACTCAGAAGAGCATATCATTTTTATTTTATATGAATTTAGGCAAAATAATCAATTTACAGTATATACAAACTTTGAAAATCAAGCAAAACATATGTATTCTTCTTAAATTACTGTTCTTTTCTGTGATTTCTATTTATGGATGGTAAGGTGCTTGTTATGATAGTGTGGCAGATCTGCCAAAATCTTATTTGAATTAGATTATTTCATTTAGCTATCTTTGTAGGAGTCATATAAAATGAAAAAGCCATTTTTACATGATAGTGAAAGGAGCAGATGTAGAATTGTTAAATCTTTTACATAAATGACTAGTATTTTGACATAGTTATGTGGCAAGTGGTCATACGACCTTTAAGTTATTCTTCATGTTGATTAGTTGATTCATTTATGATTGCATGGTTTAATACTTAATAAATAATTATTTGCAGTAGTTAGGTCAGGTTTTTTGTGTTGCATAATATGATTATTGTCAACTGCCATTTTATGAGTTATGTTATTGCATAATTTGATTCAATGCTAACTGAATTTTTTATCTGTGTAGACAATAAAATCTTTTTTTGAAGAAACACTTGTAGCAATTCCTGACTCGGCATTGGATTCGCCTATTTCGGAACCATCTCCCAGCAGCAGAGATCTGTTTGCTAATATAGACAGTTTACTGCCTCCTCCATACCAAACAAGAGAAGAGGCTATTATATGCGCATAGGTGCTCGTGCACTCTGAAAAACCAAGTTGTAGTCATTACCATTTTTTGTGAAATTAAGTGATAGGACTCACGTACAGTTCACATTAATACAACAAAAATGTATCAGTTATATTTTGTAAATTATTGACTTCTAAGTGGAATCTATTCGATTAGATGTAGAATCCTTAAGCATAACATAGTTAGTTGGATTACAATTCTATGTTGCGTTTGCTTTAGCAGTTGTTTTGGACTGTGGAATGTTGTTGGGTGACTCATATTACTCGGTCTCATATAAGCCAATCCCTACACAAGATATTTATTTTTTTATTATGATTTAATTTATATACATATTGTGTCACCGTACAAGAGTTTTACACATACATTAAGTGATATACTGCCACATCACTTAATGAGTATGACAAGTTAGTGTTTTTTTAACTCGTTAAATGATGTGATGTGACAATGTATTATTAGATGCACGTGTAAAAAAATTTACAAGACCATCCCCATTTTTTGCTGATCCTCCTAATCCTCAATTCATAAAGGGCATTCTACATCTAAGGCCACTAGTTCAAGAGGATCAACTATTCAACGTGGCAATAATTTATCGGTAATTTCTTCTACAAGATAAGATAATGGATGGCCCTACCAGTTCCATCTTTGTAATTTACATTACATCCCATGTATTCTTGTATCTAACTTAACTACTTTCAAACATAAAAAACTAGTTCAAAATTGCTACCAACATCCCCTAAATTACTACCCACACCCCTTTTATTTTAAAAAAAAGGAAAATTCTAAATTTGTCTTTGTCTTTATTATTGTAACCTAACCCCACCTTCTTCATCTTCATTCCTTCATCTTCTTCCTCATCATCTTCATCCTCTTCATTCAAAAACCCAGAAGCATTCAAAAACCCAGAATCCCTCATCAACTTAAGTCATCATCAACTGCATTCCAGGTTCTTTATTCATCATCAACTTCAGTCTTCAACAACTTCATTGCATCTTCTTCCTCTTCAATCATCACTTCACCAAAATCAAGTAAGCATCATCCCTGTTTTTGTTGTTCATTATTGTAGTTGTTTGTGTTTATTATTATGAACGAATTGCCTGAAACCCTTTGCCTGAAACCCTAAAACCCTGTAGTTGCCATTGCTGATTCTGATTAAAACGCATGTTCAAAAACCCAGAAACGTACGTGAACTCAGTTCACGTACGTGAACTGAATTCACGAACCATGTTCATGAACTGAGTTCACGTAAGGTGTACGTGATCTCAGTTAACGTATTCCTTACGTGAACTCAGTTCACGAACATGGTTCGTGAATTCAGTTCACGTACAGGGTTCGTGAAATCAGTTCATGTAACCCTTAAGTGAACTCAGTTCACGTATGATACTGGGATTTTCTGTTTTGATATTTAATATGCTTTTGTTTGTGCAGATATGGTTCGCACAATGTATACCGATAGAGAGGGATGTGCTGTAATCAACGAGGGTACCTCTAATGTTGACGGTCGTGTTCGACCGACTGCTTCGGCTCGGGCACAAAGACGACGAGTAGTGCGGCAACAGGAAGAAGCCGTACCGGAAGCACCAGCGGAAGCACAACTGGAAGCAGAACCGGAAGCACCAGCGGAAGCACAACCTGAAGCACAATCCGACGCATATCATGGTGGTCCGATTGATTGTTCTGTACTTAGGACATTCGCCGATCATGTGGCAAAACTGACTTTGGGATGGCGTGGTAATTTTATCAATCAAATGAAATTAAATTTTTAATTGTTTTTGTTTTAATGTGTTTTAAATTATATTTATTTGGATAACTAATTTCAGGATCGTGGCGAATTAAGGGTGTTTAGCAATGGGAAAAAATTAAAAGAAGCTGTTATTGAACACCCAGAAGTTGAGCAACTGGTGAAAAGCTCAGGGTTATTTTCTTTGCTCAAATGCAGCTATGAAATGATCGACAAAGGGATCATTTCAGCATTCGTAGAGAGGTGGCATCGTGACACTAATAGCTTCCATCTTCCCATTGGGGAGATGACGATTACTCTTGACGATGTCTCCTCTCTGCTGCATATCCCCATCACAGGTGCATTCTTCACTGTTAATGTATTTAACAAGGATGAGGGTGCAGATATACTGGCTGAGCTACTCGGAGTTAGTCATGCTGTCGCCTATGCTGAGTTTAATGTCACGCGCACACCCTCAGTTCGGTATAGTTGGTTACTAGATGTATACCAGCAGCGGTGTCGTGACCAGCAGTGGCAGATGGCTGCTAGGACATTTCTTCTGTTTTTGGTCGGATGCACACTATTTAGTGATACGAGTGCCTATGCAGTCAGCGTTGCATATCTTGACTGCTTCCGAGACCTCAATGCTTGTGGGGGATTTGCATGGGGTGCAGCTGCTCTTGCTTATTTATACGACAATCTACGTGAAGCCAGCATGCATCAGACCCGAACTATGTCAGGGTATCTTACACTGTTACAGGTAAACTATATGGTTGTTTATTGTATTAATAATATCTAATATTAATTATTCTAAACTAATGATATGTTATTATATTTGTACAGGCGTGGGTCTATGAGCATTTTCCTACGTTATGTAGAGATTGTTGTAGACTTTCTCCGAGTTACGTTGAAGACTACCCCAGAGTACTTAAATGGAAGCCAAAACGGGATAAAGGTTTGGTGCTTCCATTTAGGAAAGCTCTTGACGAGATTGTTGCTGAGGAGGTCTGTTGGACACCATACGAGGCCCACCGAGTGAAGCGACCCTTTGAAGAGGTTTCTTTATTTCGATGGTGGATACGATGGGGTCCGAAGATGTATGCTCATCTGCCAGACAGGGTATTGCGTCAATATGGTCATGTCCAAACCATTCCTGACTCACTGTTAGATATAGTGGGTCGGACGACAAACCCAGAGGAAATGGACATCATTACGCAGTACGCTGTGCATGTAGTAGATGCTGGTGCATTTGGGCAGGGACATGTCCTCTGCTCGAATGATTACATGGACTGATTCTGCAGAATTTCACATCCATACATCATTCATAGAGAACCAGCCCAGGAAGAACCAATCGCTCATGCAGGTGATGCAGAACCTGCCACTCATGCAGCTGATCCCCCTGATGCCGCCGCTGATGCCGCCGATGAAGCCGTTGACGTAACGGTATATTAATTTTGCATATTTTATTTATTCATATTTTATTTTAACTACATTATATTAATTTATTTTATTTTTTATTGCAGCGTCGAGCTATAGAAATTGCTGAAGAGCTTCTTGGTTGACAACTCGTATTACCAGATGGCATGACACTCGTTAATGAGTTAATAATGATGACGCGAAATCAAAGGGGTGGTGGAAGAAGAGATTGGTCTAACACAGTACCGTATCGTAGGAGAAATAGACGAAATTAGGAATTTATTTTAATATTTTGGATAACTTATGATATGTAATATTTTGTAATTTTTTAGGTATATTTTGGATATGTACTATTATGGATAACTTTGGATATTTAATATATTCAGTGAAATTTTCAGTTATAAAATTATAATTTTTAGTTATATTTAATATTATAATTTTCAGTTATAATTTTTATCATGTAAAAAAATTATTTAAGATCACTTTTCATAAATGTTAAATAAATTACTCCAATTATCGTTTCATATCATGAATCAAGCAAGTTTTACAAATGTTACAACATAATCAGTTTACAACATATTCATTTGTACTGCATGGAAATATCCTCAACCAATGTTGCATGAGATCATTGAAGCAATCACATATCCCATTTCTGGAAGTGTCATCCAATTATCCATAGTTGCAAGTTGTTCAACATACACACTTTGTATAAGTTGTTGAACAAAGATTTGTCCATCATATATTCTCTCGTAATGAGACATGAACTCTTGAAGCTCTATAACACACTCTTGACGAATGAATGCCCAAGAGTTCTCACCCATTCCCAGTAAACCTGCAACTGCACGATATCCACAATTACCATCCTCGCCGACATCAATAATGTCATCTATGAATTTATGAATTTCAACCGGCAACCAATCGCTGAAGAGGAGAACTCTTGGTTGTTGAACTTTGCTAACTGATGGTCGAGGTGTGAGCTTTTTGGATGATGATCGAGGTTGCTGTACTTTATTAGATGTTACAGTGCTATATGCATTTGTGCCACTGCACCGAACGCTTGCATCCACATACTCCCACCAAGATGGATCACGCTTGGTTGATTTATCTCTTTTGGATATCTTACTTTTGCATTTTTTGGGTGCACCCTTAGTTTTAACCTTGCCAACCGGTGGACACATCGATGTAGTCGATGGATACGCGATCTCTCGTAATTTACCTTTAAGTGCAATTTTGCCAGGTACATCAAGTTCATCAAACTTTTTCACAATCACATCTATTTCATGTTTCACAAATAATTCTGAAGGTTTACCCGATCCATAATCATGAAAAGTTAATTTAGTCCACCAAACATGAATAGCGTCTAACGGGATGGAACGGGGGATCAAACTATACCTGGCTATTTCACATGCACAAGGTAGACCATGTGTTCTCCTAATTGTGCAACGACATTCAGACTTATCTATACCTACATACTTCACGCGATCATACTCTGCCGCAATGTGATCTATTGCATTTTTTGACACAACACCACGCAAATTGGCATACAATCTGTTACTATGTCGATGAACCTTTTGAATTATGCTCCTTTCAAATGATGCTATTATCTCACTGTGTTGTAGTACAATCATGCTATTGATGGTTTCCCAAACACTGCATATATCACCAATGCTGTCTTGTAATATTCTTTTCAAACTCCAATGCGCCGACTCAACCCTTTGTGTTGTGGTGTTCCCAAAGTGCATAACTCTATTTGTCCACGCCTCAACAAATCTTTCTTTGTGAGGAATTAACCATTGGTCATGTACATAATCATTAAAGATAGAAGAGCTACTACAAATTCCTTCAAAGATAGCCAAATTCATGTAGTACTGAGCCTCGTCATAACTGTAAACAAGAGCCTCCCATGCCTCCATTATTTGCACCTGCTTCTTTTTTTGGAAACACAGTCATTTTGCACTTGGCTTTGACATTCTTGCATATATGAAACAAGCATAATAAATTCATTGCTTTTGGAAAAACATATTCAACTGCGTTCATCAAAGCAAGGTCTCTATCAGTAACGATGACTTCAACTTCACCACTTGTAATCTGTTCTTTCAACATTTGTAGTGCCCACGTAAAATTATCAGCACGCTCAGACTGTAGATACACAAATCCCACACAAAATGTCATTTCAGTAGATGTAACACCAATAATTTCAAGTAATGGCATGCGATACCTACATGTCTTGTATGTGCTATCCATAATCAACACTATGTGAAAATTATTTACAAGAGTGATAGCGTCTGGATGAGCCCAAAATATGTCCCTCAACTCATCTGAACCATCAACCTTCCTATATCGATAAATATATTTGTCGCGTTCCATCAATGTCAAAAGATGTTGCATTTCTGTTCTATTACCTCTAAGTGATGAACGATATGCTTGACGTGCATTGTAAACTTGTTTTATTGTCGTCAAACTTTTAACATTATGATCCTTCAGTGTCATCAATATGTTTCTAGGTTTGATCATGTTCTTCGTCATATCACCAAGTACAATTTTTTCTTCCTGAGACAATCGGCCTAAGAAAGCATGACCAGTCAGTTTTTTAGCCATTTTGTGGTTATGGACACCACATATTACATGCAGATACCACCCATCACCAACACGTCTTCCTCTCAATCTAAATGGGCATTCACATTTTCTACTCCAAGTACTCCTCGTAAGGTTATGATTTTTCCAAGGTCTATATTTATCGCTTCTTTCACAACCAAGAATTAATTTTGTCTTTGTTCCTGGTCGTACTGTCGCAGTTTTAGATCTAAAAATAACAACGAAAATTCCATTTTCCCTTCCAACATTTCTAGCCCATTTCAATAAATCATCTCGCGTTTCAAACATCGTGTCGGTGCTAAACTCATCAGTCAAATCAACCATAACAGATTCACCTCCGTTGTTCATACCGTATTCAATTTCAGGTTCAACACCATCATTCATTGCATCAAAATCATCATACATTTCGTCAAAGTCACGTTCCAAATCATCATCCATTTCATCAAAATCAGGTTCTAAACCTTCATACATTTCGT
This sequence comes from Cicer yamashitae, assembly GCA_037974755.1. Taxonomy (NCBI): domain Eukaryota; kingdom Viridiplantae; phylum Streptophyta; class Magnoliopsida; order Fabales; family Fabaceae; genus Cicer; species Cicer yamashitae. The sequence continues at coordinate 29,880,724 of JBBPBQ010020323.1, forward strand.
CACTGTTGTCTCCCCCTTGGTCCATTTATCTTCAAAAAGAAACACAAAAATTTCAGGATTTTCGCATACTGAAACACAGTTCACGTAAGGTTACGTGAACTGAGTTCACGTACCTTTACGCATTTTAAGTTCACGTACACTTACGCAATCTCAACTTCACGTACGTTCACGTGAATTGAGATGACGTACGTGTTTACACTACAAAACCCCATTAAATACGCAATCTTAATTCACGTAGGCGTACGTGAAGTTCAGATTGCGTAACCAATGGAGTTTTGTAGTGTAAACACATACGTAATCTCAATTCACGTGAACGTACGTGAAGTTGAGATTGCGTAATCCATGAAATTTGGCATTTTTTAACGTACGCAATCCCAATTCACGTAAACATACGTGAATTGAGATTACGTACAATCTCTAGATTTGAAAAAAAAACAACATCAAAAACAGAACAAAATACATACATTTTTAGGTCACTTTAACCACAATGTGAAGAGGAAATTGATGGGGTGATTGTGACTGAGTTATGTAAGTTTTGAATGATTTTGAGTTAGAGTTGGTGAAATATGGTGATTTTGTGATCATGAGTGATGGGGTGTTGAGAAAGGGTGATGAATGGAGAAATGAAGTTAAAAATTGTAATAAATATACAAGGGCAATTTGGGAATTTTGTTTTTTTAAAAAAGAAGGGGGGTGTAGTAGTAATTTAGGGGGTGTTGGTAGCAAAATTGAAACTAGTTTTCAGAATTTTTCAGAACTCAAGATTACAACATTACATAGCAGCAATGACATCAATCACCATGACAACATCATTCATGGGCAGCAGCTCAGCCATCGTCAACCGGTCTCCTCTGACAACTCAAGGGAAATTGGTGGTGGCTAATGCTGTCAGATCAGTTAAAAGAGAAAAAGTGAATGAAAGTTATGAAAAATACAAAGAAGGAAACAATGGAAGGAAGAACATCATGTTTGCGGCTGCTGCAGCAGTTGTTTGTTCTGCTGTTGAGATGGCTTTGGCTTATGAGCCTAAACGTGGTATTCCTGAAGCTAAGAAAGCATATGCTCCTGTTTGTATCACCATGCCAACAGCTAGGATTTGTCGTTACTAAGGAGGGCTTTTTAGTCTTTTCATTTAGTTCTATTGGAATGAAAGGAACAATGGGGATGTAATGTTTTTGTTTCATATTCTTAATTAATCCTTTCTTACTCTCTTTATGCTATTGTAAGAAATTTGGTTAGTAGCTTAGAGAGTTTGAAGCTTCATCTTGCTTTTGAGAGGGGAGGTGATATTAAATTTGATGTCCACTACATTTAATTTGTCTAAAATGAATAGTTAATTATAATGTAGGAAAATTAAAGGTTAATATTTCAACACAAGTATAATTTGCTTATGAACAATTGATATTACTTAATTTACGATACAGATGAATTGTTCATTTTAAAAGAGTCGGATTTGAAAGCAACAACCTTAAGTATATTTAAGTATTAACTAGAAGCCACTTGATCAAAAACTATTTTGATGCATTCATGGAATCAACCTTTTTGTTTACCGGATAAAAATGAAATCCACATATGGTGACTGTGGACGAAGAAGAAGATGACGATCAAAGGACCGTAAGTGTCCTCGTCAAGAATGCTCCAGCAGAATCTCAACTAGAGAAAATGCCTCTATCGAATGTTCCTTCTGCTCCATCATCTAATGTTGGTCCAGGATTTTGTCTTCCATCTGTTGTTACATCAATTTTTTTTTTGTTTTTTAATTTATGTATATTTTATTAGATTGATATTTTTTATAAATTTTATTTCATAAGGCTAATTGAAGAATTATTTTTTTTATCTTATTCTGCTGGTTTCTAACACAATTCAAGATAAATTATTTACCTAGAGAGACATAATATGATAAGGTTTATGATTCACTTATCATATTTTATTGGTTCATCAAACACTGAATTAAGACATGATAGGATAATTTTATTCTATCATGTTTCTTATTCTAACTATCAAACAGACCCTTAAAGAGTTTGTTTGAAGTCGAGTTTTGAAGAGGAAGATTTTAGAGGACTAAGTCTATATCTTAGCATATATTTTAAATTTTTTGAAGAATGATATGATAGATAATCATATAATATTTCAATAACTCTTTTAATCGCTTTTAGAAACATTTTATAATTTGTTTAATCTAGAATTGTAAAATGAGCCTTTCCTTCCAAACCCCAACCTCTAGAGAGGGTCTTCTGCCACTTCTTTCCACTTGTTTTGATGGTTTTCTTCTCCATTAAAAGTTTTCCTCCGTGTTTGTTTTGCTATCTTTTCAACAAAAAATATTTACATTTAACCAAAAGTTTTTCCCTTTTTTCCAAACACTACCTTCTATTCTATTTAGCACACAAAAAATGTGAATACATGTAGAGAAAATTAATCATGCTAAAGAGTTTTGTACTTTGGTCACCGACTCTCCAATATCACTCCTCCATCTTCAAACACAAAAGTGATCCACTTATTCTAGTGACATAATTGAAATCAACATGTTTCTATAAAGCCTTATATTAATATTTACTAATTTTATGTAATGATTTCTATTGTTTTTTTATTAAAATCAGTTTTATATAAATGTAAATGTAACGTGATAATAAAATAATTTTACATCATCGTTAAATTATAATTATTCATCTATCATATTATATTATGTATTTTTTAAATAACAATTATGTAATTATCTAATGTCATGTGAGTTATGATAAAATGTTATTTTGTAAAATTGTTTTAGGTATTATTTTTATTCTCATTATATTTTGTAGATTTTTTTTGTTCACGAGAGGGAGTATATATATATAAAATAAAATTCCCTTTCAACTCTTCACACTCTTTTCCTTGTTGAGAAAGAGAAACCTCATTCAATGGCGATTGATGATGCAAATTGGAGTCCCCAAACCAACTGGACCATATCCACCGGTTCTCTCCATACATCTCTCACCTTCCAATCATCTCTCTCTTTCTCCGACGACGATGATCAATCCACCGAATCCATTCCTCTTCTCCTACACTCTCCCTCACCAGATTCCTCCCCTTGCGAAATCACCAGTAACTACTAATCTTCAATTTCACTTTCTCTTACAAAAATCTTTCACTCTTTTTTTCTTTTTGTTTATTCTAATTATTCCTTGTTTGTTTTGCAGTTAATTTTGCAGAGAAACACGAGCTGAAACAAATCTACGTTCGGAGCACTGCTCGAGTCTACGAGATTTACTGTGCACCTGACTTGAAAAGCAACAACGAGTATCTATGCACTGTTCGATGTGGTGCCGCTACTAGAGACGGTGAAGTTCTTCGTTATCATGGTATTAACCTAATCGATTCTTTGCGTGATAAAGATTTTTGTGATGAAAGTGTTAGAAATGATGATGATTGGGTTGAAGTCAAAGCTGTTGATACTCCTTCGCTTAACTCAATTAGTACTGCTCAGGTATGCAGATTCCACTTATGAAACACTTACACATATTAGAACATTGGATATAAAATGAATGGTTGAGATGGTTATAGTTAATTTTATTATCATGTTATTTGAACTGTCCGATCTCGGATTAATGATCGAGATCATATAATGCAGGAAATGATCTCGCATCATTGGATATAATGCGTGTTTCAATTGCAGGAAATCCGGGTCCATATAACCCTGATATGTTGACACCAATAAATTTTTAGAAGATTTAAGTAATTAAATGTAACCACATGTGTTAGTATAGTGTTGGTGTCAGATCCCGAAAACACCTTTAATTTGAAGTGACATTGAACACACCTTCAATCTGGAGTATGGGTGCTATATCGATTCCTCCTATGGTTATTTGTCCCTGACAAATGATTAGGAAACAAAAATGAAGCAATGGATATTATTGGGAAGAGTAGATTTGAATGTTGCCTATCATGAATTTAGGGTGTGTAAACTTAATTAAATGCTTGTTGAATAAATATTTGTCATATAAGCATTTATGTATAAGTTATTTCTATAATCAATGAAAAAATGTTATGTAAGTTTATCTACTGATATAAGCACTTGTGAAACTGTTTAGGAGAGCTTATAGATACAACTTATGGCATGTCCATAAGTTATGAAAACAACTTATAGCTTATATAAAATCAGTGTGACTTTATTTTACCTTGTGTTGTAAAAATAGCTTATACATTAGTGCTTATGCTATAAGAGCTTATGCTATAAGCTGTTTATCCAAACAGGATAATATAAAATTATATATATTGAATTACAGTTCTAACAAATTCTTTTATAAATGTATCCAAACATAAAATAAGGCAAATAAGCACTTCCAAACGCCTCTAATGCTGCATTTGGATTGCCATATAAATAAATTATTTGGACATATCTATTAGAAGTCAGGAATAAGTATTTGGTAGAGTTTATGAAAAACAACTTGCGACATGTTCATAAGCAGTTTTCAGCTTATTTCAATTACCTCTTCAGAATAGCTATATAGTTTTATTGATGAAACACTGAAGGAACAAAGAGTTCCAATTGAGACAAAGTGGCAAATTACAAAAGAAGAGAAAATAGCAGTTACAATTGACAATTCCCGCCTTTGACCGGAATTAGAGAGTCTGTCCTCTCTCCCAAACCACCCTATTCCAAAAGAACTGTTTGATACTTTGATCCTCTAACTGCCCTTTCTTATTCTATTTATTTATTTACAATACAATACCATACACACAATCAAACTAGGCTGGCCCATCTTTTATTGGGCCTGCGCCTCACATATGTCCTCACAATTAGAGGCTTACTAATATTCTAATGAAAATAGGATTTTGTACCCCACAATCGGACTTATACCCCCCAAAATGTAAAAAACCCAATTTTGTCCCTTTCATTTTCATTTAATCAAAGGTAAAAAAAAATTACTCCAAAATCTTACCCTCTCACCAAAATTTCCGGTAAATAAATTATTTCTCCAAAAAATCCAGTACACCAATCAACACTATCGGAAATTGTATTTTTTCCGGTGATATAATTTGTATACAGGAAATTTCAAGGCGTGAAATTTCCGGTAGTATGAATTGTCTACCGGAAATTTCCCCAACAAAATTTCCGGTACACTATTTATACTACCGGAAATTTTGTGCCTTCAAATTTCCTGTAGTTATTTTTATTCTACTGGAAATTTGTGTCTTGAAATTTCCGGTACGCAAATTTTTTTTTCCTGGATTTTTTTTACTTTTCAAAATTTGAAATTTCCGGTAGAATAAAAGTAGCTATTGGAAATTTGAAGACACAAAATTTCTGGTATACAAATTATACCACCGAAAATTGTAAAAATACAATATCCGGTAGTGTTAATTTGTGTACCTGATTTTTGGGGGAAATAATTTAATTACCGAAAATTTTGGTGAGGGGTAAGATTTTGGGGTAAATTTTTTTTATCTTTGATTGAATGAAAATGAAAGGGATAAAATTAGGTTTTTGACATTTTGAGGGGGTATAAGTTCAATTGTGGGAGTACAAAATCCAATTTTCTATTCTAATAATTCTTGCCCCAAAAACTTCACCTTGTCCTCAAGGTGAAAGGTTGGAAATTGCTGCATAATGGAATCAAAGGATTCCCAAGTAGCTTCAAAGTCTGAAATATCCTTCCACTGGATTTGAACTTTTGCTTGACTTGAAAAGGTATTACAGATTGCCTTGACTACAAAAGGTTCAACCAGTAATTCCAATTCCTCAGATAAAATCTTTGGTAATGGTTGAGGATGCACTGGTGGAGCTATAGCTTTCTTAAAAAAGGACGCATGAAAGAAGAACATATCTTACTTTCTGCTGGATTTTCAATTTGATCAACAAGTTGGCTTATGACCTTGTTGATTTGGTATGGTCCATAGAAACGGGGACCTAGTTTGTCATTCACTTCTTCGCCAAAGATTTAAGTCTGCAGGGTTGCAGCTTCAAGTACACCCAATCTCCTACTGCGTAAGTGGCTGTCCTTCTATACTTGTTAGCATGAACTTTCATTTGATCTTTTGCACTAATTACTTTAGATTTGAAATCATGCAAGATGGTGTTCCTTTCTTGAGTTAGTTGATTGACTTCTTCCACTGCTGAAGTTACAATGGTCCTTTGTGTTACCAAGGAGGCCCTCTTCCATAGAGGGCCCTAAAAGGCGTCAGTTTGGTAGAGTTGTTACAATTGGAATCGAACCAAAATTCTGCCCAACTTAGCCATTTGGTCCACTATTTCAATTTAGCCATTTGGTCCACTATTTCGGTTTTGTACCTGTCAAACACCTCAAATATGTCTCTGGGCATCGATTGACCACTTCAGTTTTACCTTCTGTTTGAGAATCGTAAGCTGAATAATTCAGTCTAAAAATGACTCTAGATTTTGCTATCAGAGACTACAGTGGATGGAAAACTATGTAGTCCTACAATTTTTTTGCAGAAGATTTCTGCTATATCCTTGGTGGGTGAATGGGTGACCAAGTGGAGTAAAATGTGCATACTTGGTGAGCCTGTCCACTGCTACTAAAATAACATCTTTCCCTTGAGCCTTAGGAAGTTCTTCCACAAAATCATAGATATATCTGCCCATACCCGAGTAGGAATAGGAAAATGTTTTTTTTCAATTTGTCATCTTGTACCTTATCTTCCCATTCCTCCAATTCTGAAAAATGCATCATAGAAATAGCAGTATAGGACATTCTTATAGATAAAGCATCAACAGTTCTGTTTTTACACCCAGGTTTATACTTGATTTCAAAGTCTAACACCATTAGGTTTGAAGTCCACTTAAACTACTCCTCTCCCAGAATTCTCTGGTCAGTTAGAAGTTTCAAACTTCTTTGGTCAGTGTGTATCATAAACTTCTGACCCATCAATAGTTTCTCCACTTCTGGACAACCATAACTATAACCATGAATTCTCTCTCATAGACTGATTTTTGATGGGACATGTCAGAAAGAGTTTGGCTAAAGAAAGAATTGTTCTACCTTCTTGCATTAAGATTTGCCCCCAAACCTTGTTAGAATCACTGTCTCTATGATGAAAGTCTTTTTTAAGTTAGGTACTCTAAGAATTGGAAGTTCTGCCATTGCTTTCTTCAAGGATTCAAAAGCTGTTTGTGCTTCTGTTTCAAAGATTGTTCTTCTTCGTCGTGATTTCCCCACTGAGAATCACGTCTTTGGGCCAACCCACTAACTGTTTCCATCAATTCGCGCATCTGCCGTTGGTTCTCATGTTGCTCCACTTCCATTGCCCTCTGCATTTCTTGTATTTCTTATTGGGTGGCTATGAATCCTCCATACGCCCTCTCTAAAATTCCCAGTCTTGCCTCCACTCTTGTAAAACCATGAACACTCCCACAATGAGTGATCTGATACCAGTGTTAGAACTGGTAATTCAATCTATATAATTTTATCCTGAATAGGAATAGTTTCATTGATGAAATTCTCAAGGAACAAAGAGTTCCAATTGAGACAGATTAGGAAAGAAGAGAAAATAGCAGTTACAATTGACAGTTATTGGCGGTTCCTGCCTTTAACAAAAATTAGAGAGTCTATCCTCTTTCCCAAACCACACAATTACCTAAAGAATTCTTGGATACTATAACTGCCCTTTCCTATGCTATTTATTTAGTTATAATCCAGGTAGTTAATATCGAGTTTTTACACATAATTGGAAAGCGGAAGTAAAATCGCAAATTGTGGAATCGTAACACTAATCGTCAGATTATACAAAATTCATAAAACTCATATACATGCTTATAAATTCATATATATGCATAAAAAACAGCAAAGTAAGATAATTAGAACTTTAAATTACCCTTCGAAATTAGTTATTGCAGTTTTTACATGCTATTATAGGAGTTATAGGAGTAATTGCAGTTAAAAAAATTACTACGTACTCTATTTTGCTATTAGAGTAATTGCAGTTTTTACGTGCTATGATAGGAGTTTTACTGTTTTAGGAGTAATTTCATTTTTTTTAGGAAATGAGTGATCGCAATATAGCCTCTTGTTGTAAAAAAATTGGAGTTAATGAGCACATTTAATTAGGCTAAAAAACCCTATTTTCAGTAAAAATAACCCAATTGAGTGTATAATTTAGCTCTCTAGAATAGTTTATTGAATAAGCACTTCAAATTAAACTTTTTACCGAAATGCATCCTTAGTGAGAAAACAAACTATTAGTATTTTTATATTTTATTCACACAATAAATGAAGAATATATGATGTTAATATCATGCCAGCCACATGAAGATGAATATATGATGGTAATATCATGCCAATGTTGGATTTAATTTCTGAAATTGATGTCTTCTTTTTTGGTTCCTAGGATCTTTTTGAAGCTACAGCTGAGATTAATGATGTGAATCCTTGCATTTCTGTTACACTTCGTCTGCTCTCGCTTCAGAGCAAAGGATGCGTTTGTGTGGATGAGATTTATGTGTTTGGCGATCCTGTTGATTCAGAAAGCCTAGAAAGCCATAATGAAAACTCATCCGGCAGTTCTCTCATGGCTATGTTTCTTCCTTTAATGCAATTATCTAAGACAACTGGTCTAAATGCTGTTAGAAAAGAAAAACAATTTGTTTCGGAAGATGATTTGAAGGAAACCCCTCACCCTAGTGGTTCTGTAATAGAAAATCAGCTGAAAGGAAATGATAGCATAACTCATCCTCATGAAGTTGAGTTGAAAGAAGTTAAAGGAGGTTCAGTGGGTCCATCGAAGCCAGAAACATTCTCACAAGCTGCTAAAATGGAGAGCGACCCTGCTGCTGTACCCTCACAAGCTGCACAAATGAACATTCCTTGTGCGGTTCCCTCACAAGTTTCTATCAATCAAGGTGATTTTTCGGGTGTAAATGTTGAAAGGGCCCTGGAAAAGCTTATGTCACGAATGGACAAGATAGAAGAAATCTGTTTGGGCTTTCAAGAGAAAATGATAATGCCCATGAACAGCATTGAGGCTAGACTCGAGAGAGTTGAGCAGCAACTTGAGACATTGTCTAAGAAATGGCAAAACTCGGCATCTGCTCCTGATGCTTCTTGTATCAAATCGGAAACCACCTCTGGTGAGAATTGTCTTGAATGTACTGTCACTGAAGAAATTGAATCAGATAAGAAATCTTTACATACAGAGGTACTCAATGTCTCTCCTCGAGATATGTCTGATTTAGAAAAGACTACTCATTTGCTCCCAGGTCTTGTAGTTACAGCCCCTGATTTTTCTGAGGGCGAGAATGAAGATAATGCATCTGAGCAAGAAATGAATTTGTCGGAGGGTGAGGTTGAAGAAGATAATGCATCAGAACCAGAAATGAATCCTTCAAATGATAAACCAAAGCAGTCAATTGATGATGCTTTATCTTCTGCATTGGCTAATTTCTTGTCGTATTCTATGTCATCAGAGTTTCCAAAGTATGCTAAAAGTCTACATGTTAAAGCCCCTGAGTTTTCAAATGAAGATGATGACTACGAGAGTGATAACGAGATAGTGAAAAATAACTCAGTTCATCCCACAGACAGCGAGAAGTTTAACCACATCCAAGATTTGTCTTCGTCTACTAATTTGTTGGAAAAGGGAGAGAAACTAAATGATTACAATGTTATAAGCTCTGAAAATACTACCCAGGAAGCTGAACAAAATGATTTTTTTTGCAGTGCACAAGGAGATCAAGATGACGGGTATGTTGACAGTCCTTTAGCTGAACCTAGTCTAAGAATTGATTCTAAAGACAAAGTCGAAGACAACAACGATGCGAAAATTAGTGGTAAAGAAAGTGTCTTTTTCCTGTCCAATATAAGTAATATTTCGAATGAGGTTGTTGATAGTCTGTCCCCCAGTGGTTATATAGCAACAGAAGCCCCAAAAAGCACCTTCCATGAAAACATCATAGAGAATGTTCTTGGATTTTCACTTGCTTCCCCTGTAGTAGATTTTGAAATTCCACTATTGGATGTGAAATTCATTTCTCAGACAAGTCCTATTACGGAGGGTTACCTTGAATCCCTTCTGGTTGAGACACCAGAAACCAGCTCAAGAGATCCATCTGTCAATGTAAGCAGTGAGGATCTTTCCATTAAGGAACAACTTAAAGACAACCATGTTCTCTCAATTGAGGAGCACTTTAATTTGATTTCGGTTGACGATGGTGAACCAGTAAATCCAGCCAGCAATACTACTCATTTTGCTCTTGTTGAAGACTTGTGTTCTTCAATAACTGCACCTGTGAACGATGGGGGTGATACTCTAGCAGAAGATCATAAACGCAAGCGTGAATCTTGATCGTCTAGGCGTTATTTCACAATAGCTGTTTTCATGAATACGATCATCTTGCTTCCGTATCTTGATTTTCAATAGTTAATAGAGTTCTTTGCTTAGAGAGTCAACAGAAGTAAGTAACTTTGTAGAAATATGTTGCAGCTGTTCTTTGTTTATATTGGTGCAGTTGCTTGGCTAATGTAAATAGTCATAAGTTTATCATTCTCTAGCTTCACTTGCAGGAGTATTATCAGGAGGTGACATATTTCCCTTACTTATATTAACATGTAAAAAAAAATAAAGAGAAACTGAGAAAGCCTTTTATTTTGTGGGTTTGGTGTTGCTGTTACCAAAATTCTTGACAAAAGAAGTATTTGGTATGATTACATGATCATTTAGTTTATGAATATATTGAAAGTATAAAAACATCACGAGTGTGTATTCTAATTAATGATGTTACAAATAACAAAAAATACACAATGAAGGACCAAATTTAACAAATGAATAACATTTGAAAATCGAACTAAAGTAAAATGTATTGACCAAATTTAATCATTTGATTTAAAGACCATGCATGCGTGTGCCTTAACCTGATTAATGAATTTGTTCCTATTAGTGCAAGCTTTTTTCGTAACAATAGAATTTTCCAATACCAAAATAGTCTTGTCTTTAAATATAATTACAACTCAAGAAATACCTCCAAATATTATTGAGAATTATCAAAATCTAAGTACAAATGGATAGAAACTAAAATATTATGTAGTCACATATTGAAGTAAAAACTAACTAACTGAAACCCACTAATATCTAACTAATCCTAACTGAACCCACTAATATCTAAAGCTGGAGAATAGATATCAAGTAATTCCAACTTGGATAGAAAATTATGAAAGGGAGAATGGTTAAGTGGTTTAGTAAGCATGTCAGCAAGCTGCTGTGCAGAGGTAAATGAACACGGATTGCTGCTGAATGATGTTGATCTGTTGGTTGGTGCATAAACTGGTTGAGTTGTTGGACCAGATAAGAAATGTGAGACTGATGCATAATAACACGTGAAGGTAAACAATTTACAAGAAACGTAGCATGAGATAATGCATAAGACCAAAAACATTTTTACAAATTTGCATGAAAGAGCAAAGCTCGAGTAACATGAGATGTTGATGTTTGCGTTCCACAACTGAATTTTGTTGTGGAGTCTATACACATGAAGTTTGATGCAAAATACCATGTAAAGAATAAAAAGAAGTCATATTCAATTGAGTTGTAATATAATTGATGAAAGATTGGATGCAAGTCCTAGTTTCAGACTTAGTTTCATAAGAATAGTCGAAGTATATCTCGAAAAATCGTCAACAATAATGAAAAAATATTGAAAACCTTGCAAAGGAGTATTGCTAATAGGACCCCAAATGTCCACATGCAATAAGTCAAAACATTGCAAAGAAACATGAGTGCTGTCATTAAAGGGTAATGTTGTTTGTTTAGCAAGATGACAATAATCACAAATGTGAGTTTTATTAAAAGAAATATAAAGGAAACAAAGTACATATTTATTGTACAATAGGATGTGAGAGGTGACCTAATCTACAGTGCTAAACATCAAATTTATTTACAGAACATATATCAGAATGATTAAGAGATTCAAAAACAAAATTATCTACAGGAACAAAATTAACTAAAGGACAGTCCAATTGCTAAGGAGGAAGAACATGAGACTAATTGAGAATGTAAAGGTTGTTACGATGCTCAACATCCTCAATCATATTCTGGGTAGACAAGTCCTGAATTAAACAAGATTTATTGGACAAAGTGAGTATATAGTCTAACATATTGAAATAAAACCTAATTAACTGAAACCCACTAATATCTAAATAATCCTAGCTAAAGTCAACTAAAACAGAATAATTCAGATAGTGTCTAGTAGTTTAACTTTCCATTTATAGCAAAAATTAGGTGCATCAAATATGAAACTCTTTATAATAAAATTAGGTAGCAAGGAAATTAAATCCTTAATCCTTTCTTTCACCATCCCTTTATTGGAGAAACAAATAATCACAATTAAAAACAGTATTATTTTGTTCTATTCTGTCCACTCACTGTAGTATATAATTTAATTGTAATTATTTAAAGTTGAATGCAAAATTTCTGAAGTCAACTTTCTAGTTTTAATTCTTTAGCATGTATTTTAAGGACAAATGTTAGTATTAATTTGCTAATTAATATCAATATAATATATTAAATTAAATTCCCAAATTATTATGTTGACATGTCACATTATTATATGTTAGGTAACACTAATTATACCACATTATTCAATAATTTATTCGTATTTTATTCTCCATTCTATTACTTCTTTGTCTATATCTCTAATATATGAATAAAAAATAAAAAATATGACTACAATTACAAATTTAATTTCATTGTCATATACTTTTTTTTTAATTCATTACATATAAATACATCACAATATTTTAATAAATAAAATATAGCAACTATTAAATTACCACAAAATGTATAAAAATATAATCATCATATCTTAAAAATCAATAACTAACGATCAAACTTATACACAAACAATCCAATGAGATTAAAAATAAAACAACAAACGATATTTTTTATAAAAATAAAAATGTTAAATTATAAATTGAATATTTTCAAAGTAATATACTATTTGTGTATCTTTTTCTCTAATCGGTGCTAAGGTACATATTCTTTTCCCCAATGAAGGATAAATCATAGCATAGTTTCATTTGACAACAAAAATAATCAAAATCAAGTAGTCACATCTTATCATTTTCAATATTATTTTGTATTTTTGTCCTAAAATATAGTACTTTAAATTTGTTTGTCATAAACTGTCACGACCCGAAAATTGAACGCCGTGACCGGCGCACAAGCTATACTCGTAACTTGGCAAGCCTATCAATAACTTAACAATTATGCAATTAAATAGTTCTACATAACCATCTCAAATATATATATATATATATATATATATATATATATATATATATAATTTTTTTTTTCGAGATTTCGACAGAGTATCCTTTGTAATTTCAACGTTTTCAAATTTATAAAATCTTGTTTCAAACTGTTAACTCACTCATAACTCAAAGAGCAAAATCTAAATATTTAATACACTTTCCAAAAGACTTTCTAGGCTCAAAATAGCTACAAAATACATAACGACTCATCAGACTTTACAAAAGGGCCATCGATCAAAAAGGCCTACCAAAAAATGATTGAGACTGAAATCTACTAATAGCGTGCTACTCAGCTGCCTGTGAATCTGAAAAAATTAAACAATATGAAGGAGTAAGTCACAAAGACTTAGTGAGGAGACATCAATCACCACAAACTAGAAGGGAAACACAAAAAGACACGGATAATTGTTTTACAATCTTGTGGAAATTATGTTAAACAATGCTATCTAAAATATAGATAATTTTCAAGTAAATTATACACATGGTAAAATTATTAAACTTATAATATAGCCGTTCATGTAGAAATATTTAAAATGCAATTCATACAGAAGCGAAATCAAAATGAGCAACCTTAAAAGTATCATAAAAAATCAAAAAAGTAAAAACATAAATTTTTGGGAACCAAGAGGCAACTACATCTCATTGATAGCCCTCTCCTCCTAAGGGTGGCCTTTCCCTTAGGGGGGACTCCATGTAACGTATAACCCTTTCCTCTCAATCCCGCAACGCATCATAACGCATCAATTAGGGAGCTTAGATCTTGTTGATAGCCTTATCCTCCTAAGGATGACATCTCTCATAGGGGCGGCTCCATCTAACGATTAAATCTCCCTAATCAAAACGATATAACTAGGTCCACCTACCGCCGTTAACGATTTCATAATTATAACAATGATTTTCAAAACATGTTTAAAAATCATTTCTCATTTCAACATAACTCGTGGAAAAAATATTCGACTGTATAATAATTCAATATTCAAATACTTTATAACTCATAAATAAATCAAACTATTAACATATTATATAACAAAGACCATAAAAATAATTAAAGGACGAAATCGAGATAATTTTAAAGGTTGTGTTTCCCCAATTTTATTTTTTAAATAAATACTTTAGCATAGAAAACGAGTAAAATAATAAATATAGCAAAATAAAAATATGTGACAATGATTGTTGTCTACTCACAACTATGGAGAATCGCCTAAGTTTGTTCTCTAACAACTCCAAGAGTAGCAGGCAAGACCTTAGCTAACAAATCTAAGTATCAAAAATATTCTCAAGACTTTAGAAAAATTATTCTAAAGTTTAGCTAACTCTAGGAAACCATAAAAATCCTTTAAATCTACTCTAAACACAAATAATATTTTTAAACAAAACAACATTTGTTCTAGAGATTCATTATTAGCATTAGAGTTCTGTATTTACCTCAAAGAGTCTCAATAAACAACTTTCAAGAAATGAGTACCCTTCTCCTTCCTTAGAGTACAAAATCCTAACCAAGAACATTTGTAGGAGTATGAGAAGTTATGCTTTTGAAGATGTTCAATTCATTTTAAGGATTTAGGGTTTATGTGTGCAATTTGTGTTGCAGAGTGAGAAGAAGCAAGGAGAAAAAGAAGAGAAAAATAGTTAAAAATAGGGGAGGTTGATGTTGGTGTAGCTGAGAGGCAGAAGAAGAAGAAGGAGGGAAAATGTCAGGTGGAAAAATGAAGTGGAATGGAGTTGGTTTTTATTTATTTATTTATTTATTTTTTATTATTATTATTAATTAATTAATTAAATTTTTGTTTTTTTTAATGAAACAGAGCTTTTCAATCTCCTCCCCTTATAAAAATTCGTCCTCGATTTTTTTTGACTATTTATTTATTTATTTATTTATTTATTAAATACTACTGACCTTGAGTTTCAAAATAAGTGTGGGTACTTTGCACGGATGACTTCTTCGGGTTCCCAAGTAGTTTCTTCACCGGATGGACCATGCCAAAGAACTTTTATTGAAATGATATCTTTTGAGCGTAAACGTCTTACTTGGCGATCTAATATAGCTACTGGATTCTCAACGTATGATAGACTCTCATCTAACAACACATCTTCATGATTAATCACATGAAAAGGGTCATGAGGATACTTCCGAAGCATCGAAATCTGAAAGACCAGATGAACTCTCGAGAGATCCGATGGAAGTGCCAAACGGTACGCTACCAGTCCGACCCTCTCTAAAACTTCAAATGGTCCAATGAACCTTGGACTTAGTTTTCCCTTTTTACCAAACCGCAAACCCCCTTTCATTGGTGAAACACGTAGGAATACATGTTCTCTCACTGAAAACTCCTAGGGAGGACGCCTCTTATCAGAATAAGATTTTTGTCTACTTTGAGTTGTCACTAAGCGATCTCGAATCAATTTAACCTTTTCAATGGCATCTTGAATCAACTCTGGACCAACTAGTTTAGCTTCTCCAACTTCAAACCATCCTATTGGAGACCTACACCGTCTTCTGTACAAAGTCTCAAACGGAGCCATCTGAATACTAGATTGATAACTATTATTGTATGCAAATTCCATTAAGGGCAAATGTTGATCCCAACTACCTCCAAGATCCAGAACACAAACACGAATCATATCTTCTAATATTTGTATAGTCCTTTCAGACTGTCCATCTGTTTGAGGATGAAAAGTCGTGTTAAGCTTCAAATGAGTTCTTAGTGAACTTTGGAACGACTTCCAAAATTGAGCAGTAAATTGGGCCCACGGTAGAAAATAATAAACACTGGTACACCATGCAAAGAGACAATTTCGTCTAAATAAAGTTTAACATATTGAGACGCATTATAAGTAGTCTTCACAGGCAAGAAATGTGCAGATTTGGTCAATCGATCTATAATCACCCACACCGAGTCATACCCCTTTTGGGTTCGTGGCAATCCTGTGACAAAATCCATAGCGATGCCTTCCCACTTCCATTTAGGTATTTCAACAGGTTGAAGTAACCCCGCAGGCTTTTGGTGCTCAGCCTTTACTTGTGGACACACTAAGCACTTAGAGACAAAATCTGCTACGTCTCTCTTCATCCCTTCCCACCGATACAATTCTCTCAAGTTTTGATACATCTTATTAGAACCTGGGTGAATAGTATAAGAGGAATGATGAGCCTCTTCTAAAATTTTCCTCTTTTAGCCACCAACATTTGGAACACATAATCGAGACTTCAACCTCAGCACACCATCAAAATTAACTGAAAAGTCTGAAATTGTACCATTCTGAACATTATTTACCATATTCACCAAGTATGAGTCTTGACTTTGAGCTTCCTTGATATCATCAACTATGGTTGTACATGGGCTAAAAAATACTTCGAATGATCAAGTTCAAATTGAATTCCACTTTCAACAATTTCTTGAAATTCTTTAACTATTGAGCTTAAAAAAACCTCGAATAATCTTTCAAGAGTTCCATCCATTTTCTTTATCTTAAATTTAAATCTCGCTGTTGAAAGATATACTTAAGACTTTTATGGTTAGTATAAATCTCGCAAGTTTAACCATATAGATAGTGTCTCCAAATCTTAAAAACGAAAATCACTACAGCCATTTCCAAATCATGTGTGGGATAGTTTACCTCATGCCTCTTGAATTGTCTAGATGCATAGGCAATAACCTTACCTTGTTGCATAAGTACGCAACCGGTACCAACTCTAGAAGCATCACAATAAACTGCATAACTTTCACCACCTAGGGGTAATGCCAAAATAGGCATTGACGTCAAATACTCCTTTAATTTTTAAAAGCTTGCCTCACATGCATCAGTCCATCGAAACTCAACTTTCTTCTGGGTCAACCTAGTCAACGAAGATGCGATTTTTGAGAAATCCTTCACAAAACGCCGATAATAACCAGTTAAACCAAGAAAACTCCGAATCTCCTTTACTGTTTAGGTGTGGGCCAATTCTGCACTGCTTCCACCTTACTTGGATCAACACTTATTCCATTCTTAGACACAACATGACCTAAAAATGCCACATTGTCCAACCAAAACTCACATTTAGAGAATTTGGCATATAATTGCTTATCTCTTAAAGTTTGCAAAATCAACCTCAATTGTCGCTCGTGTTCTTCTTTACTCTTGGAATAAACAAGGATACCATCAATAAACACAATCACGAATTGATCCAAGAAGGGTTTAAAAACGTGATTCATCAAATCCATAAAAGCTGCTGGGGCATTAGTAAGCCCAAAAGACATAACCAGAAATTCATAATGTCCATAACGCGTGTGAAAAGCTTTCTTTGTTATATCATCCCTCTTAATCTTCAACTGGTAATACCCTGACTGTAAATCAATCTTAGAAAAACATTCAGCTCCTTGAAGTTACTCAAACAACTCATAAATGCGTGGTAAAAGGTATTTATTCTTTACAGTTACTTTATTCAACTGTCTACAGTCTACACACAACCGCATGGATCCATCTTTCTTTTTTACAAATAATACTGGTGCTCCCCAAGGAGAAGAACTTGGGTGAATAAAGCCTTTATCAAGAAGATCCTGAAGTTGCTCCTTTAACTCCTTAAGTTCTGTCGGGGCCATACGATAAGGAGGTATGAATATGAGATGAGTGTTAGGAACCAAGTCTATAGAGAACTCAATATCCCTATCAGGTGGGAACCCAGGAAGTTCTGTAGGAAAGACATCTGGAAATTCACATGCTATTGAAATTTTTTCCAATTTCTCCTCGGCCACTTGTGTATCCCTTACCAAGGCTAAGTACCCTTGACAACCTTTTCTCATTAACTTGCTAGCTCTCAAGGCTGAGATTTGGTTATGTGGTACCCAATAACATTCTCCTTGAAACGAGAAGATTGATGCCCTGGTATCTCAAATTTCACCACTTTGTTATGACAATCCAAGGTGCCATGATGAAACGCCAACCAATCCATACCCAAAATCACATCAAAATCTATCAAGTCAATAATTACTAAATCTACTGGCAATACCTTGCCCTCAATAGCTATATCACAACTACCATACACATACTTAGCAAACAAATTTCCTCGAACAAATGTAGCCGCAACTAAAGCCTCATCTAGAAAAGATGGACATTCACCAAGTCGAGTAGCAAACCTCGAGGATACAAAAGAATGTGTAGCTCTAGGATCAAACAAAACATGAGCATCTTTGGAACAAATAGAAAGTATACATGTAACTACTGCATTGGATGTCTGAGCATCTTGACGAGTCAAAGCAAACACTCGAGTCTGACCTCTTCCTGTTGGTGTTTGACCTCTACCACCAAATCCTCTACCTCCCTATTGAGATGTTCCTGAACCTCTGATAGAAGAATTCCCACTTTGTCGCATGGATGCAGAATGAGCCTGAGAAGATGTCAAAGTTGTTGGTGCTAATGCATAACTAGAGGATGGATGTGTCGTATCTACAGGACAGTCCCTCATGATGTGACCTACTTGGCCACATTGATAGCACACCTTACCATCTCTGAAACAATTTCCAAAGTGAAACCTACCACAAATAGAACATCGTGTAGCTGAAACACCGGAATGTCTTTGAGGGAAAGTGGATTGTGATGCTGCTCCAGAATCTGATCTACGACTCTGCACTGTCCTAGAAGGCTGCCCACTATGACCACCTCTTTGAGACATGAATCTTTGTTGCCCCTGATAACCAAACATAGATCCACCACTGCAATTCAGATAGTTACTGTAAGATTCTTCAACCCTTTGTTTCTTCTGTGAATCTTGTCTATTACCTCCTTTTTCCTTCTTTCGTTGCTCAATCTAAAGTGCCAAACTCAAAACCTCAGCAAAAGTAGAACAATTCAACCCAACCACAGATCTAAATAAGTAATCCCTTAATCCTCTAATGAACCTATTGACACGCATTTTCTCAATGATAGGGTAAGGAATGTGTCTAGAGAGCTGTGTAAAACGAGCACTATACTCTGAAACTGTCATACCCTTCGTTTGCTCCAATTGCTTAAATTTATGAGCTAATCCATCTCTAACACTCTCTGGAAGAAAACGAGCCATGAACAACTGAGATAACTCTCTCCATGCTAACGAAGGTGACCCCACTTGTCTACCACATGCCACTATATCAAACCAATCATGTGCCACACCTATTAGCTGAAATGATGTCAATTCCACTGCTCTTACCTCAGAACAACCCAATGCTCTCCAAAGGTTCTCTAAACTATCAATGAATTGTTGTGGGTCCTCATTCGCATTAGACCCAGAAAAACTAGGGGGTTTAAGCTTCATGAAGGCTGGTAAAGTAACCTCAATCCCTCTAGTTGCAACAGTCGTCTGTTGCTCAACTTGTCTAACCTCTTGTTGACCATCGATATTTTCATGTCTTTGATCACCCTCATGTTGTTGTCCGACAACAACCCCAACAAGTTGTTGCACAACCTGTTGTAATACCTGTAGACCAGCGGCAAACTCTTCCATAGCTGGATTTCTGCGCCTCCTCCTAGGCACCTCAACATTGGCATTCAAGCTATGTTCGCCAACAATAGCTCTACGCCGATTTCGAGCATGAACTGAAACATGACCTCGTTGACGAGTGCCTTGGGCTTGGGTACTTGACTCATCAACAATTTCCCTTCTAGTAGGATTCAAGTCTTGAGTGGCATTCTCACCTAATCAAAGAATATTGATAAAAAAATTGAAAAAGACGACAACGAAAGGTGGAAAGGTATTGATGATGAATTTATACACAAATTTAGATAACAGATAAGACTTTCATTAGGTGCTAATAAACCCTTGCAAGTAAGTTGTTCTCGGGTACACAATTTACTGACAATAATCTATTATCACCTTATGTTTGCAGCTATTAAGACCTACAACTGAGCTCTGATACCAACTTTGTCACGACCCAAAAACTGAACACATTAACCGGCACACAAGCTATACTCCTAGCATGGAAAGCCTATCAACAACTTAACAATTATGCAATTAAATAGTTCTATATAACCATCTCAAAATATATATATATATAATTTTTTTTTTCGAGATTTGGACAGAGTATTCTCTGCAACTTCAATGTTTCCAAATTTATAAAATCCTGTTTCAAACTATTAACTCAGTCATAACTCAAAGAGCAAAATCTAAATATTTAATACACTTCTAAAAAGACTTTCTAGACTCAAAATAGCTGCAAAATACATCACGACTCAACAGACTTTACAAAAAGACCCTCAGCCAAAGAGGCCAACCAACAAATGATTGAGACTTGAACCTACTAACAGCGTGCTACTCAGCTGCCTGTGAATCTGTAAAAAGTGAACAACATGAAGAGGTAAGTCACAAAGACTTATTGAGGAGACATCAACCACCACCAACTAGAAGGGAAACACAAAAACGCACGAATAATTGTATTACAATCTTGTGGAAATTATGTTAAACAATGCTATCTAAAACATAGATAATTCTCAAGTAAATTATACACATGGTAAAATTATTAAACTTATAATATAGTCGTTCATGTAGAAATATTTAAAATGCAATTCATACAAAAGTGAAATCAGAATGAGCAACCTTAAAAATATAATAAGAAATCAAACAAGTAAAACCATAAATTTTTGGGAACCAAGAGACAACTACATCTCATTGATAGCCCTCTCCTCCTAAGGGTGGCCTTTCCCTTATAGGCTGCTCCATCTAACGGATAGCCCTTTCCTCTTAATCACGCAACGCATCATAACACATCAATTAAGGAGCTTACATCTTGTTGATAACCCTCTCCTCCTAAGGATGACATCTCTCATAGGGGAGGCTCCATCTAACAGTTAACTCTCCCAAATCAAAATGATATAACTAGGTGCTACCGCCATTAATGAATTCATAATTATAATAATAAC
Source organism: Cicer yamashitae (assembly GCA_037974755.1). Taxonomy (NCBI): domain Eukaryota; kingdom Viridiplantae; phylum Streptophyta; class Magnoliopsida; order Fabales; family Fabaceae; genus Cicer; species Cicer yamashitae. Next base: position 29,901,834 of record JBBPBQ010020323.1, read on the forward strand.
TTCCAAAACACGTTTAAAAATCATTTCTCATTTCATCATAACTCATGGAAAACATATTCAACTGTATAACAAATCAATATTCAAATACTTTATAACTCATAAATAAATCAAACTATTAACATATTATATCACACAGACCATGAAAATAATTAAATGACGAAATCGAGATAATTTCAAAGGTGGTGTTTCCCTAATTTTATTTTTTAAATAAATACTTTAACATAGAAAACAAGTAAAATAATAATTATAGCAAAATAAAAATATGTGACAATGATTGTTGTCTACTCGCAACTATGGAGAATCGCCTAAATTTGTTCTCCAACAACTCCCAGAGTAGCAGGTAGCACCTCAGCTAACAAATCTGAGTATCAAAAATATGCTCAAGACTTTAGAATTTTTTTTCTAAAGTTTAGCTAACTCTAGGAAACCATAAAAATCCTTTAAATCTACTCTAAATACAAATAAGATATTTAAACAAAAAAACTACATTTGTTCTAAAGATTCATTATTAGCATTAGAGTTGTGTATTTACCTCAAAGAGTCTCAATAAACAACTTTCAAGAAATGGGTACCCTTCTCCTTCCTTAGAGCACAAACCCTAACCAAGAACATTTGTAGGAGTATGAGAAGTTATGCTTTTGGAGATGTTAAATTCATTTTAAGGATTGAGGGTTTATGTGTGCAATTTGTGTTGTGGAGTGAGAAGAAGCAAGGAGAAAAAGAAGAGAAAAAAAAAATTAAAAATGGGGGAGGTTGATGTTAGTGTAGTCGATAGGGAGAAGAAGAAGGAGGGAAAAGGTTAAATTTTTATTTTTTTTTAATGAAACGGGGTGTTTCATAAACACTCTAAAAAAAATACAATCAAAATGTTTTTGAATAAAACACGTGGCATAACATATTTAATGAAGAAATAGTTATTCAAAGCTTAGATACAAGAAATCATAGTATATTAAGTTAAAAAGAAATAATGGTACATTCAAGATAAAAAAAGTAAAATAACAATAAAAATAATAATTATATAAAAATTATTACTTACAAAACTTATATTTTATTTTTTATAGGAAGAAAATATTCTATAATGATTGAATGTTTAAAGCAAAATAAAAAATAATATACAAACAATCACTCATATTTTTTAATCATAGTTTTTTGAGTGAAAAACACTCATATTTTACTATAAACTTTTTATTTTCCATTATTCTTATTTTTGAAACAATCAATTATTTATATAAATCTGAAAGTTTACAAATTTTAAAACTCTTTTTACATATATTTGACTTAGGATAAAATCTTTACTACTACTAAACTTGCTGATATTACATAAAATAAATAGAAGGATGTTCATCCCAAAAAACACAAACTTATTGAAAGCTCGTAAAAAATGGGATAAATAATATTATCAAAAACACTAATTTGATAAATATTTTTTACCCACTTTAAATAACCTTATGGAGTAGACTAGCAATCACCAAATAAATAAATGATGGAGGTCCACTATCTTAGGATCTCCTCAGTTTCTGTAGGCTTTAATAATAGTTAGTCCACAACAAATGAATAAACAAGAAATATTGTTAGCTAACTTTGTTTCCTTGTCCTCTCCTCTAATTCAGAATTGTAGCTTATGATGGAAATAATGTCAATCAACACGTATAATATTCCATCTATTTTTAAATTGGTTGGCGTTTTGTGTTTTTCGAAATAGCAATAATTTATTTTATTCAATTTTACACCCCTTTATTAATTGTGTATATTAGTCTCATCTCACTATACTCTATGTATTTTGACAATGATTAACATCTAATAACTAATAAAATAATTTTGTAAAGTTGTATGTTCATTCATTCACACCTCATTTCATCTATCCATAGTATGCCTTTTAGAGTTATCTATGAAACCCTCTTCCACTTGAATATGTTTCTTTCGGTGGAAAAAAAAAACTTTCTAATTGTTTCTTGATTTTCAAATACCAAATTTCAATTATATATTCAAATTCGGAGTAAATTGATTTATTTAAAATTATTTATTGACACAAATACTTGAAAAATTATTAAAAGATCTTATGAAATTTTTTTATAAATTATTTTCAATTTATTTTTATAAACTCTCTAAAAGAACTTATAAAAATAATTTATTACACCGTTAACCATTAGTCCATTACTAACTTTCTTTCATGTAAATTTGCAATCATTTTCACTTTTCCAAATTTACCCTAATATTTAATACTAATTGTTCATCCAACCCAATGTTTACTTCACTTTTCCAAATTTACCCTAATATTTAATACTAATTGTTCATCCACCCCAATGTTTACTCCCATGTGTAAAACATACTACCGAATTGATACATCTTGGTATCTTTTCACCTCAAAACTACTAGTAGACCGGAGATTCCGATAATTTTTAACTACTCGAATACAACTTCAGGTAAAACACTGAGGGATAATTCAGATTTGAAGAAGCAAATTATCATAGTAATTAAGGATGAAATGTTAGCTACCTCACTAGGTAACAGAGCTTCAGGAATCACTCTATCAAGGAAAAGGCCAAACAATGAAGTTGATGTACGTAAAGCCCTAAAGAGATCCCAACTTGTTAAAACAATTTTTTATTTATTTTTAATATTACCCAAGAACATGACAACCTCCTTTTAGCACAATTTGGTGCAAATTACATATCTACATCTTTGTACACAACATTGAAATAACACGTGCTTTGTCCGAGTAGTAGTATCTAGTAAGGGACTGAGACAATTTTAAATAAGTAATTAGATTTTCGAACTCTATATTTGGTGTATAGAGAAAACCAAATTGAAAGGAGAGAATTCACCTTGTATCTCCAAATGAATTTAGTTATCATTAAATGAAAGTGTATACTTCATACGTGTTAGAGGATACTAAGTTTGGAACTAAAACCGATTAAATAGGATGAGTAGACAAGTTAGAGAAGAATTAATTATGCGGTAGTCAGTGAGGTAGTGCAACTATATTTTTCAATTAGTGAGGTAGTGCAACTATATTTTTCAATTAGAATGATATAGATTGGACAAAGCTTATGCTTTGTTCTACAAATGTCGGAATTGATTTTGTAGGTGTAAAATTTGACATATTTGATTGCTCTTGAGTAGACTTGATTTTGTCTCCAAAATTGATTCAAATATAAAACTTTGATTTATAGCTTTTAAGTCTAAACATAATTTTTATACCGGAATTTTGTTCTCTAACTCACTTTTACGTAAATGTATTTAAACATAAACCACTTTACATTCAACTCAATTTTAAGTAAATCAATTTCACAAAATCAATTTTTATCACCGCATAACCAAATATGGAGTATCATCTATTGTAATAGCTTTGGATTATAAGGGCTATAGTTTTGTAATACATCTATTGTAAATCAAAATGCACTTTGTTCCCTTTTATAAATTCAGGTTCATATCAGCACCTATAATAATTACAATAAAAAGTTACACATAACACAAGATGGTTGCTCCTTTGCATTTATCTTGAAAGTGGTACAAAGTATTATGAAAGGTAATGATAATAATAATTGGTGGTGGTGGTATTGACCACAACCAATTACATAATCATGATTTTTATTTTTCTGAAAAGACAAGTAAATCAAATGTGTTGTTATTAATGGGAAACATGAGTTGTGGAATCATCAACTGGGTTCCAGAATCTGTTGAAAAACCAAAGGGAATCAGCTTGAACAGCATAACCATCTTGGTTTCTGTGCCAGCTATAGTGAGCATGTGTTCTGTTCTTTATGTCAAAAATTGCATGTCCAAAGCTGGCCTCTCTGAATGCTGAGTACTCTGGCTGTGGTTCTGTCATGCTGCACAGTCAAATAATGTTCATATCAGACTTAGCTGCATAAAAAGGTACTAGAAAATACTTCGAGTAAACCAACATTTCAGTCCTCAAAATTGTAAGGGTCTAACAAATGAGTTCTTTAAATTTACAATATAGTAGATTAGTCCCTTATATTAAAAAACATCAATCAATAGAGTCTTTGCATCAAAATATTTCTTTAGTAAGCATCCATCAAAACTAATGAAAGACCTACATATTGACTTGAACAGTTTGTTGTATCAAGACAATAATAAATCCTTTAAAATTGCGGTGCTACATTTGAAACAATGACTAAATTGATTCACGTTTTTCAGTATCAAGAACTAAATTATTATTTTGTAAATTTGAGGGACTAAATTATAAGACTCATCCTGTTTTCAGGTATGGAGCTTACTTGGTTGCTAAGCCTTCAAGGTTCCCTCCATCTCCAATGGTTATGTATACAGGAGCTGATTGATCTCTTATAGGAGTGCAAATACCATTTACAATATTATATGCAATATTGGAGACACGTTCCTGACACACAAACAAATCAGTTGTCACAGGAAGCAAATGACAAACAATATGATAAATCTATTTTGGAGAGAAAAATCAATACTATTACAGATGAAAAATTAGCTCATCTGTTTCAAATTATGTTTTATATGAAAACATCAATTTTTTAAGGATTGTCAAAGTGTTTGTTTAAGCTTTTTCAAAATTACCATAACTTAGAAATCTGAAATTTGATTATAACGAAAAACTACTTCGAGTAGCTTCTAAGAAACAGTTTGTGTAATGACCCTATAGCACCTGCATGGTGCAACATCTGCAGGGACCGTTAGATCTAGAGAGATAATTTTTCTCTCAGTAGATCTAACGATCTTTACAACTGTTACACCATGCAACTGCTGTAGGAGATCCGAGTTCGATCATAATAGGTGCGGTAGACGAAAGCAAATGTTAAAAGGTGACTTTTGTGATTGCCAAACTAACATAAAATAACTTCTACTTTTACATAAATATAGTTAATTTTTTATACAATGTAAAAATCATTTTTTAAAAAAATTTAAACAAACTTACAGAACAACATCAATCAGGTAAAAATTCAAAAAAGATTATTGAAGTGCATTATTTTTTGTAGTTTTTAATTTTTATCTCTTGTAAAAATTTATGGACAATGGCCTAAGCATGCATGATTGACTTAGAACATGTGGTTTTCAAAAGCATGATGTAGAAACTTAAAATTGGGGAATTAAAGTGCTAAATTAGCATAACAAGGCAAGTATATTAACACTTACAGATCGTTCATAAGCATGCACATGCCCAGCAAACACAACATCAACCTTGTACTTAACAAACCATGGCTCATACATTACTCTCATTGTTTCTCCTTCCATGTAATGATAATTGTAGCTATTATACCAAGGTGAATGCATGAGAACAATCAACCAAGGAGTTTCTGTCCTGTTAACTATCGGTAGCTCCTGTTCGAGCCATTTGTATTGTGGTGTATATTTTCCTGACAAAAATAAAGATTATTATACTTTCAGAGATTCAACTTTGAAAACAGTTAGTCAGTGACAATACAGTTTACTCTCCCTTTTAATCCAAGCACTAACATAGCAGCAGAAAGAAAGCAATTTAGGGTATGTTTATTTTGTGAAGACATTTTTTTTTCATTTTCTAAAATAATTGTTCGTTTTAACTTGTTAATAAGATGTGAAACTGTTAAAGTGAACAATTGCGATGGACAAAATAAAATGTTAGCTAGTGATGATGCATTTTCTGGAAATAATGAAAACAATTCTTGTGTATTTTTCACTATTTTTAATAATGCATGCAATTGTTCACTTCAAGAGTCTCTTATCTTCTTGTTAACAAGTAAAATTAACACAACTTTTCGAAAATGAAAAACAGAAAATATTTTCAAAAAGTAAACGGCCTTTAACTTTACAAGTTTACACATAAACAAAGATAGCGTTTCATCTTCTCTTCATAACAATAGTTCATTTCAAGAGTTTCTCATCAAAGTAAAATGAACACACAATCTAGAAAATGAAAACAAGATATATTTTCACAAAAGTAAACTACCTCTTAGTGCTTTATAAGTCATAGGAAATTGCTACTGTGAAATACTACAGAAATGTGTCCTTTAGGAATCATAGAAATCAGAAAGAGTGTTTTCCACATATGTGTGTATTTATTTATGGTGCAGAAGAGATATGTAACAATACCATATGCTGAATATGAGGCCAAAACAATGATGTGTGCTGAAGCTCTCTTGATAGAATACCAAAAGGGTGAAGTACTTTGTGATGCTTTATAAGGAGTATGGTAACGGTGCGAATAAGGCTTGAAAGGTTTGGTTTCTCCCTGCAAAAAATCATCAATCCATGTTAATTGCTATCAAAATTTGGAATTCGATAAGCAGTATACAAATGTCGAAATTTTTCAGCAAAAAGAATGAAAAGTTTCTCAAATAGTTTAAAAAAATCAAATTCCGCGCTCTATAAGTATCGGCTTGTCCTGACCATGACGAGTCCCCAGGACCCAACTCACTTAAACTTTCATCTACCAAATAAAGAAGTTAATACCAAATTAAATAATTTTTATTGGAAGCTTACAATTTCTGGAGCAAAATCGATTTCATGGTTTCCTACGGTCCATATCCACGGTTGATACGCAACGCTCCTTTCTGCAAACCTTCCCCAAGTATCCCACCTAACATTGTCATGATTTGGATAGTTATCTGCATAAGAAAGATCTCCAACAAAAAGCACTGTTTGTCCTTTTCTTGGGTTCAATTCATAGTGAGAAAGTGTCTTGTTTGAATCAAAACTCTGACCAAGATCCCCTGCAAACAATGCTACATCAGTTAATAACAAACACATTGCATTGTTTGTAAACTTATGATGAATATTCAACCGTTCTTTCATGTTGTAAGGATTGAATAGTTGCTACAATACAAATATCATATAAATTATGAGTTGACAGATATGTCCTAGAAAATGAATTATTTATTTTCTTGGCCAGTCTCATATCGAGAATGCCAGAACCAATCGAGTTCGATCTCTGCCTAAAACAATCCCTAGTCAACCTTTACTTACCTCATGAGTGTACTCCACATTACTAAGGTCCCTTTTCCCTAGAAACTGCAGGTTTAAGACAAAAAAAATACCAACATCCATAGGAGACTCAAACCACCCAACATCCGTAGGAATTTTTAAGACAAGTGATGAATGTGAACATGCTTGTACCACAATGATAGCTCTGAAAAAACTAAATCAACCATGAAAGATCACATTGAGTTTTGATAGAATATAAACTTTACCTATGAGACCGAATGTGTATGGCACATCAGGACCGATTTCAGGAGGAGTTATAAACCAAAACTGCCTCGTCGTGTTCTCAAGTCCAACCTCATAATAATATTTGGTGTTGTACTGTCCAAAAAGAAGCACAAACATCACCAATTGGTTAAAAAATTAAATGGCTATTTTCAATGAAACAACAATGTGGAAGCAAAGTACCTCCAATTTCCTAATAGTAGCGTGATGAATAAAACCAGATGTGTAATTGAAGAATCTATATGTTTGAATTTTTCCTTTAGCTAGCTTCTTATGCTTGCTGTTCTCACTCCAGTAACGCACTGCATTCGATCCCGGTTCATCCTCGGTCACCCACGATACAATCACTGCTCTCCCCACAAGATCACCTTGTGTTATATGAACCTTAATTCAGACCAACCATACATTAAATTGTGAGACTAAAAGTATGAAAAAGTGACAGAAAAATGAAAAACAAAACTGCTTTTTTGTGATTCACTGAAATTGATTCAAAACAAACAATATGTCAATTCGGACCAAATTCTCTGCAATATCAAGAATCACAATACAAACCACAACTCAACCTATATTTTAACGGCAATTCTCTACAATATCAAAAATCAAAATTTTATAATATCAAGAACCAAGCCACAACAACCGCAATTTAAAACCATTTAATTATACCTACTTCCTATGATCAATTCAACAAATTTCGAAAAAAAAAGGTTAACTAGAAAAAAAAGTACCTGTTGGGGAGCATTATAACCTTGAGGAACATCAAACACATCGCTATCAAGTGGCATATCAATTGTCTTTTCAACTTGCCTAATAAAACTACTAGTTCTGCTTCCATCACAATTACAAAGTAACACCAAATTCAAATTCAAAACTAGTAGTAATAATAAAATACTAGAAAATGGAAATCTTAGAACAAGACCCATTTTCTTTTTGTTCTAAAAAACACAAAGACCCTAACAGTAAGTATCTCAATGCCACAATCTCTCGTGTATTTATTGATTATAAAAATATCATATATGGAATCAAGTATTAATGGCATTGGCATATAGAGTGGAATATTCAGATTTAGAGTCAACGATAAAACAACGTGTCCGTGAAGAAACGTCCATCGTATTCTTTGAAGACAATTAACAGTTTCAAACGGAGAACACGAAAGAGATAACCTTTTTGTGTCGGTATTGTATAGGATTCTGCTTATGTTTGTCTACTCGTAATCGTAAACTCTGGTTTTATTTATTTTTTTAAAATAAAAAAAAATTCTTTTACCTAAAAAGAGCAAGCAGGTTTTTTTTTATATTTCTTTTATTTTATTTATATACACAATGAGATTAAAGAGTTTTTATACTTAAAAGAGAATCATAATCATTCAATATTTAAAGATTATTGATTTATATGATAATTGCATTAAAAGTAATAGACATGAGTAATTATAATTTATTTACAGTTTAAAAATATTTTATATTAGACATGTATGTAAATTAAATTTTTTATTTTTCTTCAAAAATTGAGTATAATCATCACAAATTATTTGGACAAATGTTAGCTGAAAAAAGAGGGATATGTTAAAACAACCCCTATTATCTCATGTTTGTTGTAAAAATTAGTTGTGAGACTAGACAAATTTGGGAGACAAAGGATTAGATAAAAGTGTCATTTTTGTTGTTCACTCAAAAACAATTTTGTGTTTATTGGACGGACAATTTAAAATACCAAAATAGTCATTTAATTTCTATTAAAAATTATTTTCTCTCCTTCCTCTCTTTCTCCCTCTTATCTCTCACTCTTTCTTTCTCTATATATATAGATGCCATCTTTTTCTCTCTTTCATGTATCTTTGTTTTTGTCTCGTCTTTCTCATATCTAACTTTTTTTTTCTCTCTCTCTCTCATCTATTAATATTTATCATCATAAACATTTATACATATTATAAAGGATATTGTAGTAAATTACACAATATTTTATTTGTGTTGTCCATTTTCTATAAAATATCGTACAAGACAAAAAGTATGTCATGTACATCAAACGAGCCATAAAATAATTTTTTTAATAATATGGTATGGTTGGAAAAATGTGAGAGACTTACAAATAAATTTACATTTGTTTTTATTCAATAATATAAGTGAACATCGAGCTAACAACTTGCAATCTCAATATCTATCTTTAATTTTAACATTAAATCAACCCGTTGAAATTGTGATAAGAGAAATTCATAAGTAGACACAAACCTACTATGATTTATACACATCTAATTAGAAAGTGACATGTAATTAAATAAAAGAAAATAAAAATAGTAGAAAAGATAATTTGATCGCCTCTTAAAAACCCTTAAAAATTCATCCAAAATACTCAAATAAACATTTATTTATGTGCCAAAATTTTTCCCTTTTTATTTTTTTAATGGACAATTTTATAATTTGAGTCGACTCAAATTTTAAGAGAGGACACTAGAGATTTTAAATAAAAGTTTATACAAAGGGTCGACACATTGAAAAAGAAATTTGAGAGTTGACATCACACTTATCCAATATCGAAAGAACAGACACTAGATTTTTATAGTAAAAAAATTATACTTTTATGAGAGAAAATGTTACTTACAAAATAACAACTAATTTTTACCCTTTCAGTAAAATAAATAAATTAGAGTTTAATTTTTAATATAAATATTTTTATATGCTTGTAAACTTGGATCACTTTAATATATCTCACGTCTATCGTGAAGTCAATCAAATAACAGATATTTTTACTAATTTCGATCTTTCTTTTTTCTAAATCGATCGTATATAATATTATCTTTGATTTCTCCTCACTCGCAAGTGATAAAATGTTGATAGCCTTTCTTAAAAGCTTTTGATTATTTTGTCTTTTTTTATTTTCTTAAGGTTTAACCACATATTTTCACTAAAAATCATTAAAAAATATTGAATATACTATATATTTATGAGCGATATACTATATTGCTATAATAATGGCAAAATGCTTTACAAAAAGAAAGTAATGGCAACAATGTTAACTTTGAATGCTTTAATTTAATTATTTTTTTGTCAATAATTTAACAACATTAACATACGTAGATCTACATTTTTAATACGCATATTAATTTAATGCTTATTTTTTCTTTATCTATTTCTTTCTATCACATAATTAGTATATCAAATGTCTATCAACTTTTTTTTCTTCATAATTTACTTATCATGTTAGATGGATTAGAGATTAGATTTCTTATTTCTATTTCA
>JBBPBQ010020323.1:29914251-29939693 GCA_037974755.1 Cicer yamashitae
AAAACACAAGACATATATTTGTCGTTTATCAATTTAAAAAAATACGGAACAAATATTTGTTATTGGTACATAAAAAAATACATGACAAATATTTACACTGACAAATATAACAAAAAGACGTAACAAATGACACATATCTATTATTGTTTTATAACTTCTAAATAAAAATAAGAATAATAATACAATTAATGTATTAATGATAATTTATTATTAAAATCATATAAAAGACAAATAATTATCATTAAAAAATTAATTAAAATTAATGTCTTTTAAGACTGTTTACATAAAACTTAGATCAATTAAAATATACTAACTATAAAAAATCATACACAAAACACATATAGAACTAAAAAATTGGACCATACAAATACACAAGTATTTTACTAGTTTAACTTAAAAATTAACAAGATATTCGTGTGATTTCGTGTAACACTCCAAATTTTATAATAAATTATTTTTATTATCTAATAGGATTTTAAAGAATTAATCTACTATTGCATGTGTTTAGAATATGTGTTGATAAATAATTATGATTAATTTTCGTTAGAAGTTTATTTGCTGTAGTGTGATAATTTTATAAATATTTAATTTAATGAATAAGATAAATTGTAAACATTGTATTTATTTATTTTATTTAAATATTTTGTGAAAATTATTAGTATTTTAATATGAACAATTTGGAGGAAAAGTTTTTATTACGAAGGAGTAAAATAAATTATTTATTAAAGATTTTTTTTATTGGAAAAAGGAGTTTGGGTCAGACTGCTATTTACACCTTATTTTTTACTTCTCTATTCCATTTGAGCCTTTATTACACTGGAACAGACATTCTCATCTGCACCACCAATCTGTTTGGTACACCCTATTTTACTGTTTCAATATGGACTTTGACCTACTCTGTTTTAGGTCTTTTAAATATGTTATTTTGGCACCGAGGTAATTGCTAGTTGCACCCCCTCTCAACAAATTAAAAATATGAAGTGCATACTTCTAACCCTCTAGAATCCACCGCCACACAAGATTAAGATTAGCTGAAACGACGGCTTCAAGTGCTGATTTATCATCACCAACTACCTCCTACTCAACCAAAATACCATCAATATTCTTAGGTACCGGTATCTTCCTCCAAGCAAGAAGCTTCAATAGTGTTGACTTTCTCATTCCATTCGGCCCAACCAAACCATACCTTTTTCCATTAGATATCCTCACTGATGCATTCTTCAGAAGTTCTTTACCTAGAGCAAAAATTTTCTATCGTTATATCTTTAACGTTAGCATCAGCATCATCGTCTCCATCAAGAACCGAACTGGTGGTTTTCGAAAACAATAGTTCGTGATCTACGCATCAAAATCTTCATCCTACATTCGTTGTTTTCAATTTTGCCAACGATCACGAAAATCCGTCTTCGTCGCGTTATGTGTCGTTGTTGCCACTAAGCATTGTTTCGAGTTGTTTGTGTTGGTGAGATCTTTTTCGCTTACCTTTTTACTTTTTTTTACACACTTTCCTTACTCTAAATATATTTTTGTTATTTATGTTTTACAAATAAAATTATTATATTTTAAATCATAATTTATGTTTAAACATCAACTAATTTTATATAAAGAGTTTTAGTCTATTGTATTTACAATCTGGTCGATTAGCTAAACTTATGCATACGTTTCTTCATATTCATAATTGCTATTACTAAATTTAAAAGTATATAATTTGTTTCGATTATTCTAATAAGTTAGATATTTTTATTATTATTAAAATACTATAACTATTATTCATTTCAAATATTTAATGATTCAATTTATGTAGATATGCATATAAAATTTATATATTATAAAAGAAATGTTTGAGACTATATTACGAGTTGTAAATAATTTATTTTTATTGGTTTGTTATGTTTGCTCGATTGTCTTTGCGGGCTATTACACACAAGGATTTACGAAGGCGAGACGCATATTCAATAAGTTATTCGAACTTGTTGCTGTCGTGAAGTTCTCTATCTTCTCTAAGGCTGCGTGAAATCTTCAATTGAGGTATGGGGTGAGAGTGAGTTTGAATTCATGAGTGTAAATTAAGCGAGATGAACGGAAAAACGGTATTTTCCATAATTCATTCGAGGCTCGCTATGTACAGCTGAAGCCTTTTGAGTAATAATTGACTAATGAGAAAACTTGAATTTGGTGAGGTTAAAATATGAGTTAGAAACTTTTATAGGGTGTTGTTTGATTTGATTTCGAAGATCGTGTGGTAGTTGAATTATTGTAGAATTGTGTATTTGACGTATTTTGTGTTTTGTTTATATCCACCCTTGATATTGTTATATGATATAAAATGCGATGAATTGTAATTATTTGCATTGCAATTGACGTGGTGTGTGTGATTGATATAGTATTATTATCTGTGAGTGAAAATCCTGTATTATTGGAGCTTGTGTATTATGATGATAAATTTTGAATGTAATATATGACTATGAAAATATGCATTGACGATCTGTACTTGTTGACTTATAATGTTATCACCTTGATGAATATCATGAAGTGCATATTCTGTTTAGTTGAATAGTGATGAATTCGACCTGTGCCAATGATGGTTCTCTTAATGGAGTGAGTAGCCTAGGCCAACGAGGAGAGAATATGGATGTTAATTAACTGTTTGAAGTGGGGATTATCTTGTCATTATATAGGTAGGGCTTGACAAGCCTAGTGATTTTGGGGAAGTACAACTGAATTGAACCTGATCGTGGCGGTCTGCTGTTGAGCCTTAAGGCGAGATTGTTAGACCTTGGAGGTATTCGGGTGGGGAATTCCTAGGTGACTTGGAGGTAGCACTCCAAATGTCGGGAGCTACCACACAACACACGTTTACCTCGACTGTCGCGTATATGTGTCTCGGGTTGAGTTGAAGGGATCTATGAGGACAAGGTCAATTTGAATTGTCCGTCCACTTGCGTAGTGACATAGTATCAAGCCTCCTAACCAAGTACTTTAGAGTTAGAATGGTACCAAAGAAAGATGAGGAGTTTAGAGTATAAGAGCATGCATAACATTACTTGATTTGTGTGTTGACTTACTTGTCGTTGTAGATTGTATCAATGTGTTACCTGGATTATTCTTATTAATTATGATATTTGATATGATACGGTGTTCAATTAATATTTTACGTGTTCTTCTCAATTATTTTATACTATTACATGTTTTCGAACCTCACCCCTCGTTGCTTGTGTTGGGCGCTTGCGAAAACGTAGTTATTTTAGGTTATCGGTTGATGATCCATGCTCTGATAGGTGATACTGGGTGGGAGTATTTTGTTGAGTTATGAACTAATTTTTGTGTTGTAAACTCTATCGATCAATTGTGTTATAACAATAATAAAAATTAAATCCATACTTTTTTTAAGTTTATTACAATAAATTTCATGAACTTGGAGTTAACTCTGATTCATATTTTTGAGTTGACATTTATATCTTAGATTATTAATTGATTTAATATTTATTGAGACAATGTTAAATTTATATAATATTTTATCAGCTTTAGTTTCAAAATAGTAGAATGTGAGGCCTTTTTATTAAGTAAAAAAAAAAAATTTTTGAGGCCTTTTTATTAATTAAAAAGTTTGAATCTTTTGAAACGTTGAGCCATGATTGAATAAGAAGTGTATCTTCATCCATTGTGCATAGCTCTCGAGATTTTTTTTTCTTTTTCGATCATGACGTCCTTTTCCCCCCTTCGAGCATAGTGATTTTAAGACTATCGGTATTTCAGGTTCATAACAAGTAAACTCTGTTGAGACTAAATCTCTCTCAAATGATTTTAATGATAACAAAATTATTTTAGAGATTATGATTGTGCTTAATGACTAATCTGTGCTTTTGAGTGAATTCATATTAGTAAACAGGTTATTCATCATTAAGACTAAAAGGAGAAAAATCTGACTCAATCCATCAAGTTTTCAAACTGGAGGATAGGATAAACCCTTAAGAGGATGGACCTTCAAAGTTGCAAAATATTCATCATCACATAAACAATGATTTTTTGTCATGAAGAGAAGTTAAATTAGTATTAAAGAATGAATAAATAAAACAATTTAATCAATGAGGTCAGAGGCTAGATTGAACAGGTACGAGGATGAGCTGTACGAGGTACGAGGATGGTCAGTACGATGTAAGAGGATGGATTTATAAGTCCACATCATTCTCAAATGTTGAAAACAACCCAACACTTCAACATACAGAAAGGCTGGAGCTAAGAAAGTCAAAAATAGTCTTACATGTCTTAGAAAAAGAACAACTCATGATCAAGTACCTAGAAGGTTTGAACCTCCTGTATGAGGATGGACTACATCTGTCCAAGGACAACTGGATGGCAATTCTGTAATTAGGATCAAAGACCTTGGACTTTTTGTTGAAGTCCCCAACGGGTATAAGATGTTTGTCACATGGAAAGAGCATCACAAGATCTCTATAAAAGTTAGGGAGCTCTCCATTATCAAACACACAACTACATTGCATAAGAAGATCAAGATTCTAAAAGGCTATCAAGAGCAATATCCATCCTCTCTTTATACTTTCTATATTCTTACACTAGATCTTTGAAATATTTTTATAGAAAGTATTAAGTAAAGAGAAATATCAAACTCATATCACTTTGTAATTTCCACGTGAGTTGCACTTGGAAATAGTTGAAACTTGTAAGAAACAAGGTTGTAAGCTTGGTGAAGCTAAAGAATACACAAAGTGTAACCAACCTCTGTGAGAGGTTAATCAGTTTGATCATCAGTAAAAACTCACAAGGGTGTGGGGACTAGACTTAGCCATCATTGGATGAACCAGTATAAAAGTTGTGTGTGTCTCCCTTTATATTTTCTCTTGCATTCATTCAGCTCATATTTAAAGACTTAAATTTCTATCCTCTGATTCGCATCCTCTCAGAGAGGTCAGTGATTCAAAAACACATTAAAATATTTTTAAACACCAAAATCCCTATTCAACCTCCCTTCTAGTGATATTTAGCTACATCAATTGACATTAGAGCAAGGTTCGCTAGAAAAATTACATCTAACCGTGTAAGAGAAAAAGATCAAAAATGTCAAAAGCTAAATATGTTCCTGAAGGAGGATCATCCAGCAGACCTCCCTATTTTGATGGCACAGATTACTGCCACTGGAAAGGTAAGATGAGATTGTTTCTCATATCACAAGATAACAACATGTGGTCTGTTGTTGAAAACGGGGATCACGTCATCAGAATCAAGAACACAAATGCAACCTCTGACGAGAAACCTCAAGCACAGTGGACGGCTGATGAAAATGCTAAGGTACTCCTAAACTCTAAAGCTCATTTATTTCTAACGTGTGCTTTGAGCAGGGAAGAATATGATAGAGTTGAAGAATGCAAAAACGCTAAGGAACTGTGGGACACTCTGAAGATCCATCATGAAGGATCAAGCCACGTAAAAGAACTAAGGATTGACATGGGAGTAAGAGAATTCGAATTATTCGAAATGAAGGAGGAAGAAACGATTGATGAAATGTTCTCAAGGCTAACAATCATACTAAACAACTTGAGATCTCTTGGAAAGGTATACTCTGTTCAAGAGAGGATAAGAAAAATTCTAAGGAGTTTACCAAAAGAATGGAGACCAATGGTGACTGCCATCACAGAAGCAAGAGACTTGGCTAACATGAAATTAGAAGATCTAGTTGGAACTCTAAGAGCTCACGAACCATTGTTACTGGCAGAGAAACCAAGCAAAAAGGGAAAAATGATTGCTCTAAAAACCAGTCAAACAGAAAGTTCATCCTCCAAGAGGACTGAAGATACCACAAAAAAGGAAAGCCCAGAGTATCCTCTATCTGAGGAAGAGGATGGACTCGCTCTGATTTCTAGAAGAATACAGAGGATGATAAATCGTAGAGGACAGGACAAAAGAACTCCTCAAAAAGAAAAAACTGACAAAAGTCAGATTACGTGTTTTGGATGCAACAAAATGGGATACCACAAAACTGAGTGTCCTTCTAAACAAAAGGAACTCAAGAAGATTTCCCTACAAAAACAAATCTATGGTGATTACGTGGGATGATAGTGACGAGTCATCCTCTGAGCAGGAAAAAGAAGAAGAGGCCAACCTCTGTCTCATGGAAAAAACATATACCGAAAAGGTAACCATCACAGAACTATGTTCCACTTGTGGAAAATTAGAAATAGAATTTGACAATCTTTTGAATGACTCAAACACTTTATCTCATAAATGTGGTTTTCTTAAAAATCAACTTTATGAAATAAAGAAACTCAATGAGGAACTTCAAGCTAAGAATAAGAAATATGAAAAAACTCATTCTAGACTTGCAGTTATCTCATGAAAAGTTATCTGAGCAACAATCTGTTTTAAGCAAAAAGAATGTCAAAATTCATCCTCTAGAAGAGGATACAGAAAAGGAAATATTGAAAATAGAAGTTGAAGAACCAACTTTGTTAAATCTACTAAAACTTTCCAAAAGATAATGGGATCTCAATCTGGAATCTTTGACAAAGTTGGTATTGGTTTTAAAAGTTCTCAAAAACAAAAATTATATGAAAATTTTTTCCTTCCAAAAAAACAAGAGGATAGGCCAAAATGCACCTTTTGCAAAAAATTTGGACATACTTTCAAAAGCTGTCACGCTAAGAAAAAAGCTGACAACATAGAGAAGGGATGTTCATTCTGTGGTAAACATGGGCATCATGATTCCATTTGTTATCATAAAAGGAAAATCCTCACAAGAGGAAAAAATAACCAACAAGGTCCCAATTCTATATGGGTACCTAAGTTACTTTTAAACTCTAACACAGGTACATCCTCTGATCAACAAAAGAAAGCCCTGGTTCTTGGACAGTGGCTGCTCAAGGCATATGACAGGGATAAGCATTGCTTTATTTCTTTGAAAATAAAGGATGGAGGATCAGTCACTTTTGGAAACAATGATAAAGCTCAAATAAAAGGTACAGGTATCATTGGTAAAAATAATTCTGCCAAAATTGAAAATGTACAATATGTGGATGGTTTGAAACATAACTTGCTAAGTATTAGTCAACTATATGGTAGTGGGTTTGAAGTTATTTTTAAACCTACTCTATGCGAGGTTAAACATTCATCCTCGGGAAGAGTTTTCTTTTCTAGTATTAGGAAAAAGAATTTATATGAGTTATATCTGGATGATTTAACTACTAAATCTTGTTTTGTATACATTGAAAAAGATAAATGGATATGGCACAAAGGAGCACATGTAGCAAGACTTGAAGAAATAAGAATCCTCCTAGCATATGCTACTCATAAAGATATCAAACTATTTCAAATGGATGTCAAAAGTGCCTTTTTGAATGGTTTCTTAAATGAGGAGGTATATGTTAAACAACCTCTTGGCTTTGTGGATGAAAAGAAGCCTAATCATGTGTTCAAACTCTCAAAAGCTCTTTATGGATTAAAGCAAGCTCATCGAGCTTGGTACGAGAAGTTGAGTTCATTTCCAAAAGAGAATGGATTTGTAAGAGGACATATTGATGCCACACTTTTCAAGAAAACTCTTAAAGTGGATATGTTAATTGTTCAAATATATGTAGATGACATAATATTTGGATCCACAAATGAAAGGATGTGTAAAGATTTCTCAAACCTCATGCAAAGTTAGTTTGAGATGAGTATGATGGGAGAATTTAAATTCTTTCTTGGTTTACAAATCAAACAACTAGAAGATGGCATCTTCATATTCAAGAAAAGTATATCAAGGATCTACTTAAAAAATATAACATGAATTTAGCCAAGAGTATGAGAACTCATATGCACCCATCCTCCATGCTACACAAAGATGATGAAGGAACTCCAATTTTTGTAAAAGAGTACAGAGGAATGATTAGATCTTTATTATACTTAACAACCAGTAGACCTGACATAGTCTTTGCTGTTGGTCTTTGTGCAAGGTTTCAATCCTCCCCTAAAGAATCTCATCTTACTGCTGTAAAGAGGATTTTGAGATACTTTGTTAGCACTACCAATCTGGGAATTTGGTATAAAAATTGCTCAAATCTTGACCTCATAGCTTATTGTGATGCTGACTATGCGGGAGACAAAATTGAAAGGAAGAGCACAAGTGGAGCTTGCCAATTTCTTGGTAAATCTCTAATGAGTTGGTCATGCAAAAAACAATGTACCATTGCTCTATCAACTACAGAGGCTGAATACGTATCAGCTGCACAATGCTGCTCACAATTACTATGGATAAAGAACCAACTAGAGGATTACTCTCTAAGGTACGCAAAATTCCCATCCTCTGTGATAATACAAGTGCTATTAATCTTTCAAAAAATCCTATACAACATTCTAGATCTAAGCACATTGAAATCAAACATCATTTTATAAGAGATCATGTTCAAAAAGGGGACAAGAATTAATTTTCATTGATACTGAAAATCAGCTAGCTGATATTTTTACCAAACCTGTCTAGGAGGATCGGTTCAAAAATATCTTGGAGGAACTCTCCATCATTTATTTGTCCAAAGTTATTTAATTAAAATTTTTTCTGATAATGTTTTGATCAAACTTAGTATCATGGCTGTATTTTCTTTGTTTTGTTTGTTTATTTTGGTCAACATTATTCCTACTGAAAGATCACTTTTGATCTTTAAAATAAACCTAAGGATAAGTGGTTCGCGAAACACCAGATGACACAATTTCCATTTTGGTGAAACTCCCTCTTGTCACATCAGACAAGGTTGCGCACGCCTCCTCTTCCATTGGTCAGTCAGTGTGGCGCGGCCTCCTTGGCTTCCGTCCAGCATTTAATGCGCAGACGGCTAGGCATGACCGTTACAGCCATTCCCATACCCCTAGTATGCCTATTCCATCATCATGACTCCCTACTCAAACGACTTCCTCACTTGCCTCCTTCCTCTTCCTCTAACGGTCACTCTCTTTCAAATTCCAACCTCCTCTACTTAATCCTCTTTCCTCTCTCTAACATTTATAACACTTCCAACTTCAAACTCTTACACCATCATCCTTCTTCATTCTTATTCCAAATTTTATTCACAAATGGCTCGCACAAAACTCACTACTAAGCGCAAAATAACTGATCAGGCTCCAGAAAACATTCAAGATGATTACTCAAGCACTGAATAAGACAGTAAAGAAGAGGATCACTCAGAAGCTCATCTTTGTCAAGAACCTTTGAACATCATTCGTCCTCCTCTGCAATATGCAACCATTCCATCTCCACCTACAACACTTAAATCCAAAAACCCCTCATCCTCCAACACATCCTCCTCTACACCCATCAGAAGATCCTCTAGGCTGTTTCTTCAAGAAAAACGCTTCCTCAAGACAACACTGTTCATGTTGTCGACTTTGATGATTCTGAACAAACAATCTCAGCAGAGTCCATTCCACAACCATCCTCTGCAAAGCCACCTCCAAAGCTTCTACACCTAAAAGATCTAAATCACCTTCAACAAAAAAACCACGTTCCTCTCCTTCAAAAAATTATGCCATCATTCCACTCTTTGACTCTCCAGCCATGGAGACTACCTATTTTTCAAAATGGCAAAACAAGTCCGTGGTCAATGGCAAAATCATTGACCTTGCTGATTTGAAATAGGGAGGTTTTAACGTGGAAGAAATTTTTGATCAACTTGGCTGGACATCCTTCTTGCGCATCAACGAACCCCAATATCCTCGCCTTGTAAGGGCCTTCTATGCTGCCTCGAATGGTTCCAAAGGAAATATCGGGTTTAGCATTGTACTCAAAGGGGTTCACATGGAAATCAACCCCACTACGCTGTGCCAAATTCTGGACATTCGTGATGAAAGAGCTTATTGCTTCTCAAAAAATTGGTACTCTTAGTGTAAAATTACACCAACCTATGTCCTCCACAACTCTTTGATTAACCCTCCTAAACCTCAAGTGGCTTCAAATCTTGTCCCCATGTGCCGCATCCTCCATAACATCTATGTGCACTCCATTGTGCCCAGGGTTGGGAGTTTTGAGAAGGTCACTGAGCTTGACCTCCTGCTCATTCATCATCTTATGTATGGTACCCATCTTCAATTAGGTAACATCATATTTTGCTTCATGTTAAATGTTGCTGTCTTAGGTCGATCAACTTCCTACGGGATGATCCTGACCAAATTTTTTAAATTTTTTAACCTCCCACTTGATGATGAACAATCTGTTCTTTTTAACAACACATTTTTCATGAAGAATGTCAAACAGATGAGGCTTCAACCTCCTGTCCAAACCCACACAAAAGCTTCCGTTGCTCTCAAATCATCATCAACTTCACCTCCACCATCCAAGAAAAAGAAAATCCGTCACTCCTCCTCTACAACTCAACCATCTGAACCGACAATTATTCAACCTCCACCCGAGGATAGTATTGCTCCAATCATTCAGGATCCTGTCTTAACTGATCGTACTCCAACTCCATCTCATGAATCAGATGAAGCAACACCGCCTCAATCTCCACCAATCCGTGAATTTTCCTCCTCTCCTAACGAAGTTCCTCCAGCTGAGGCTGCCTCAACAGAAGCTCCTCTATAGCTGATGGAGGATGGTGAAGAGCTATACTTTGATCTGAATTTGTCTTACCATCAATTCTCTCCAAGAAGCCCTCTTGAGGTTGTGCCTGCTGCAAATTCTGTGGATTTACAAGAACTTTTTATGATGCCTCCACTGAGTCCTTCACATTCCATTTCAGTACCTTTGGATACTGCTCCTCCTCCACCAAAATCTACACCCGTTTCAATTGCTCTAATCATTGAAGAACCTTCCCAAACTCTACCAGAGGTTCCTGGTCATTTTAGCTCCATTGACTCCTTTTTAGCCACAACTGGTGATCAATCGTCCAAAGATAAAGCTGGAAGCTCGTACAACAAGAGTTCGAGTGTTAATGATCAACCCAAAGACTCAAACCCCAGCAAGAGGACTGAAGGAAGGCAGGACCAGAAGCAGTTAAGGCTTCTCAAGACCATTAGGAAGGATCAAAAGAAATTGCTTGACAGTTTCACTCACTTCCAAAACACCATTGCTCAATTTGGTCTCATTCTTGAATGGGTTACCAAACATCTGGTTCCTACTATTGCTCTTGGAGACCATGCTCTTGAGCTACCAACCCAGCCTTCCTCTGCTGTTCCTATCCCTTCACCTTCATCCTCGTCTGACGAGTCATCCTCTTTCGAGTAACGTTGTGGTTCTTATGCTTATTTTTGCTGTTGACCAATTCAGGGGGAGATGGATTATGATCATCTTGCTGTTATCTTTTTGAATGTTTGTTTAAAATGAATATTTTTGTTATGATAGTTAATGTTTATGCCGTTTGAACCATCTTTTGTAATATTAATCTCATTAATATGAAGTCTCTTTATGGTTCTACTCTATTATTTCAAAACTTTGGCGTATGTTCAGGGGGAGTAATTATTTTTAAAATTTAAAAATATTACACATATGATTTAGGTTGAGCATAAACATTTTATCTCATAAATTTTTCATGTTTAAAATCATAATCTAAAGAATTTTGTCATCATAAAAAAGGGGGAGATTGTTGAGACAAAATCTCTCTCAAATGTTTTTAATGATAACAAAATTACTTAAGAGATTATGATTGTGCTTAATGACTAATTTGTGCTTTTGAGTGGATTCATATTAGAAAACAGGTTATTCATCATTAAAACTAAAAGGAGAAAAATTTGACTCAATCCATCAAGTTTTCAAACTGGAGGATATGATAAACCCTTAAGAGCATGGACCTTCAAAGTTGCAAAATATTCATCATCACTGAAACAATGATTTTTTGTCATGAAGAGAAGTTAAATTAGTATTAAAGAATGAATAAATAAAGCAATTTAATCAATGAGGTCAGAGGCTAGATTAAACAGGTACGAGGATGGGCTGTATGAGGTACGAGGATGGTCAGTACGATGTAAGAGGAAGGATCTATAAGTCCACATCATTCTCAAATGTTGAAAACGACCCAACACTTCAACATACATAAAGGTTGGAGCTAAGAAAGTCAAAAATATAGTCTTACATGTCTTAGAAAAAGGACAACTCATGACCAAGTACCTAGGAGGTTTGAACCTTTTGTACGAGGATGGACTGCATCTGTCCAAGGACAACTGGATGGCAATTCTGTAATTAGGATCAAAGACCTTGGACTTTTTGTTGAAGTCCCCAACGGGTATAAGATGTTTGTCACATGGAAAGAGCATCACAAGATCTCTATAAAAGTTAGGGAGCTCTCCATTATCAAACACACAACTACATTGCATAAGAAGATCAAGATTCTAAAAGGCTATCAAGAGCAATATCCATCCTCTCTTTATACTTTCTATATTCTTACACTAGATCTTTGAATATCTTTTTAGAAAGTATTAAGTAAAGATAAATATCAACGTGAGTTGCACTTGGAAATAGTTGAACCTTGTAAGAAACAAGGTTTTAAGCTTGGTGAAGCTAAAGAATACACAAAGTGTAACCAACCTCTGTGAGAGGTTAATTAGTTTGATCATCAGTAAAAACTCACAAGTGGGTGGAGATTGGACGTAGCCATCATTGGGTGAACCAGTATAAAAGTTGTGTGTGTCTCCCTTTATATTTTCTCTTGCATTCATTCAGCTCATATTTAAAGGATTAAATTTCTATCATCTGATTCGCATCCTCTCAGAGAGGAACTGATTCAAAAACACATTAAAATATTTTTAAACACCAAAATCCCTATTCAACCCCACTTTCTAGTGATATTTAACTACATCAAACTCTCCACCTAGAGTATTCATCTGAGGTCTATAAAACATATTGGGATTGAGAATTTTGAAAATTAGGATGTTGATAATTTTGTATGCAACTAATATTGTTGAAGATTATATTGATTTGGATCCATTTGACACAAATAATGTTTTTTTTGAAATAATAAGATGAAAAAATAAGTAAAAAATATCGTTAATGGAAACTTAAAGAGAAAAAATTGTATAATAAAAATTGTGAAAGAAAAGTTATGAGTAAGAAAATCAAATTGTTCAAATTAATAAGAAAATTGATTCAAAAACAAATTAGTAAAAAAAAAGCTAGCATTCATAAATTTGGTCATAAATTTTATTATTATTAAATTGTGAAAGTGTCGTTCTTTTGTGAAGTAACCATTGCTCCAACTTGACCCAACTCCAACAGTGAACTTTTCAAAAACTAGATTTGACGTGACTCCACGTTGGCGGACTAAGAGATTCTGCAACTGTTGGAGTTGCTCTTAGTATATGAATGTAAATAATATATAAATAGATTAGGAAATATATTTACTTTTAAATTATGAGGAAAAATTAAATGTGTTTGATTTAAAAATTTGAAGTAATTTTTAGAATTATTTAATTAAGTAATGAAAAATATATAAAGGAAACCAAATAATTGAACTGAAATGATTAATGAGTTTCAGTTAAGTACAAAATATTTGGGATAATTCGAGTTCGAATCATGACTAGAACTATTCTTGGCTAGATTTTACTTACCTCTCAGCCGAACTATGAATTACTAGAGTCCCATACTCCTAAGAACTAGAGAGTTAAAAAAAGAAAACTAAATAAAGAAATTACTGTTTATAAATATAATTATTGTGTATTAAACATTGCAATTACTATTATTTTGTTCTTTCTCAAATTTCAAACAAAAAATTCATATTTTATTTTAATAATAAAAAATCTTATTTTACTCGTAAGTTCCGTTTGTAGTTTTGTATATTAAATTGTTAATAGTGTGTTATTACTTCACATTTTTTTTCTTTTATAAAATGTTTAAGAACACTAGAATTAAAAGTTTAATTGCATTTTTAGTCCATGTATTTTTATTAATTTACGAAGTTGGTTCTCCTATTTTCAAAGTTGATAATTTTGGTCCATTTTTTAGATTTTTAAGCTAAAAAATTACGATTTGATATATTTTAAATGATGCGACATACGATTTCATTACATAGGACCATATAGATGTATTAATTAGTCATATTTCATTAATTAAATTACAAAAATGAAAAATTTTGAAGTTGGAAGTTAAGTTTTTAGAGGGTTTTATTGTGATTTCATGGGTGTTAATCATTTTATTGTTAGAACCAAAATGGTTTTGGGGAACAATTCCATTATAGTTTTGTTGATAACAAAAGGAAGTTCGTGAGAACAATTCAATTTACTAGTGTTCTAAATTAAGAATGCAGAAAAATAAGAGGAAACTAATAGAGGAAACAAATACAATCAGAGGAAATGAGTAGAATAAGAGGAAACAAGTAAAATCAGACGAAACGAGTAAAATAAGAGGAAACTAATAGAGGAAACAAATAAAATCATAGGATACAACAGAATCAGAGGATACAATAGAATAAGAGGATACAACAAAATCAGAGCATACAACATAATCAAAGGAAACACATTGATAAGAGGAAACAACAAGAATAAAAGGAAACACATTGATCAGAGTAAACACACCAAACAGAACAATAACAGGAAACAGATAAAAACACAGAACTAAGAGGAAACGAAACAAGACAATGAACTACACGCACTCTGAATGCGCATCCTCTGCTGGTAATAAAGCGCTTGTTGGAAACAAGTTGGTTTTATACTTAGAGTGTTGACGATAACAAAAGTATTTTATGAGAACCATATATTTGACTTCACAGAGTATGAAAGAAGATCCGTGTAAACAAGACAATTCCAAAGTTTTTGTTTAGAGCTCATAGAAAGAAACACTTGTTCGAGTCATAAATATTTTCTAAGTGTTTTTTCTTAGAGTGTGAGAGTTATTTTTATTGTCAGCTTTGTTAGAAGCAAAAACTTAAGGTTCCAATCTTTTGTATCCAACCCGATAGTGGTTTAGTTCCTTCTTCAATCTAGGGTTGTAAGGTTGTTAGGAGGAGACTTGGCTTGTAGGGCCAAGGTGGTTAGTTCCTCAAAAGTTTGGGGTTGTCAGGCTATTTGGGATGACTGGCTTGGAGGGTCAAGTGCTTTGTAATTCAAGGTATTTGAATTAGTGGATTAAAGGCTTCTGAATGAGGGGACTGGATGTAGCCAAGTTAGTGGTGAACCAGGATAAATCTATGTGTCAAATTATTTATGCTTTCATTGCTTGCTGCCTTTGAATCCGATTGCTTCTTATCTAAGTAATTCATAAAAACCAACCGACCTTCATCAAATTAGAAAAAAGTTATCAACTTTGGCAAACACAATTCAACCCCCCTTTCTCGTGTTTGCACCTTCAACTGGCATTAGAGCTCAGTTTGAAGGCTGAGCACTTTACAGTGTTTGAGGAAAGATCCAAGGGTTCAACATGTTTGGATTTAGTGAATCAGCAAATGAAGAAATTGAGGTACTTTCTGACTTAACTCGATCTGATTTAGTTACTGCTATAAATGATTTTTTAAATAAGAATCACAAATTGTCTTTAAAACTAAAAACACCTAGGAAAGAAAATACAAACCTAACTGAAAAATAATCAATATTACTAAAACAGAAAATGCAACTCTGAAAACTAATATTACTGAACTTAAAACAGAAAATGCAACTCGAAAAATTGATAATACTGAATTTAAAACAGAAAATGAAACTCTGAAAACTGGCATTACTCAACTTAAAACAGAAAATGAAAATTTAAAATTTGATATTGCTGAACTTAGGGTTGAAAATCTAACTCAGAAAAGTAATTATAGTTCAACATCAATTGAAAATACCACATGTAACTTTGATAAGCATGAATAAGTTTTTCATGATTTTCTTAATAATGGTATGGAAAAGAGGAATATCCTATGGTGTTAGTAGGAATGGTAAAAGAGGAATATGATTTCAAGAAAAAGTAACTGAACCTAAGTTTGTTCCCTCTGATGATTTATTTACTATTTTCTATAAGAAAGGTCACACTAAAATATCTTGTGCTATGCTAACCATATGGAAAGACAAGAAACCTTTAAGAACTAACAAACCAGGACCCAACTAGATTTGGGTACCAAAGGATAAAACTGTTTATATTGCAGATGTTCTAAACAACCAAATTGAAACACCAGTTATGGTGCCTGGCCAATGGATGCTTCCAATATATGAAGGGAAAAAGGTCTATGTTCCAAGACCTAACAAACAAAAGCCAACTAACTTTGGTGGAAGAAGGAATGGTCAACACAATACCTATTAGAACTAGAACCATATGATGAACCAGAAATATCAAAAAATCTAGAGTATCAATAGAGTGAAAAACAGGCAGAGAAATCACACATCAACAAAATCAAAACTGGTTGAGAAATCATACATATCAACAGAACTGGAACTACCAAAAGAATTAGAATTACAATCAGTTCCCAAATTACAAGAGGAACTCGATAGATCAGCAGAAACAGAAGTGTCAGATTAACAATTAGAATCAGGAGACTTCTTTGAACACTCCAATCAAATTCATCAAGACTACAAACCTGGATGGAAATTCAAATCCCTTCATCCAGAACCTATAATCAGAGAATATGCAAATTCAGAATCTGAAAACCAGAAAATAAGAAATATGAGGGTTTTTAGAGTGAAACTAAAACTGTTGACATATAGGTTGTATCTTTCTTTAAATTTAATTATTGTTTGATATTATGTTTACTGTGATAACAAGAAGCTTGATCTTAAAAATCAAAGCTAGATAAGTATTTTGTAGGTTCTAAAAAATTTAGAGGAACTAGGTGAGTCACAAAATCTGAACATTTCAAGAGAAACATAATACAAGTTTGTTTCTTTAGAAACAAGCATAAACCACTAAAAACAAAACTGGTGTTTTGGGCTGTATTGATTCATTCTTAAATTATCTAATTTATATTTTGTTATATGACCAATAACTTGACCTTGAAAAATTAAAGCAAGTTGAGGATACTGCAGGTTTACCGGAACCAGAGGAAGTAGATGTAGACAAACCAGAGGAACCTGAAAAATCAGAGGATACAAGAAAATCAGAAAAAGATGAATCTGATCAAGTCAGAAATGGTCAAGATAAGTTAGAAGGAAGATCTGGATGGAAGTACAAGTCATCTCATCCTGAAACTTTAATAATTGGAAGTGCAAGTGATCATTTGAGGATCAGATCATCACTAAAAGATACCACCCTATTTGGCTTACTCTCATCAATTGAGCCTACCTCTGTTGATGAAGCATTGACTGATGATGGATTGATTCTTTCAATGCAAGAAGAGTCAAAAGAATTTAAGTGGAATGATGTTTGGGATCTAGTACCTAGACCAAAGATGAACATTATTGGAACCAAGTGGGTTTTCAAAAACAAGCTAAATGAAAAAGGTGGTGTGGTCAGAAACAAGGCAAGACTTGTTGCACAAGGCTACAGTAAGCAATAGGGCATTGATTACACTGAGACTTTTGTTCTAGTGGCTAGGTTAGAAGCTATTCATATCCTACTTTCTTTTGCTGTAAGTAATAACATTACATTATTTCAAATGGATGTTAAAAGTGATTTTCATAATGGTTATAAAAGTGAAAAAGTCTATGTTAAATAACCCCCAGGTTTTGAAAGTTCTGAATTTCCAAATCATGTTTTTAAACTTAGGAAATCTCTGTATGGTCTAAAACAAGCACATAGGGCTTGGTATGATAGGCTTAGTAACTTCTTGCTTAAAAATAACTTTGAAAGAGGACAAGTAGATAATACACTTTTTAGAAAATGAATAGATTATGACATTCTTATTATTCAAATTTATGTTGATGACATTATTTTTGGATTTACTTATGACACTCTTTGCCAAGAATTTTCTAAATTGATGCAACTTGAATTTCAAATGAGTATGATGGGAGAACTTAAGTTCTTCTTAGGGATACAAATTCAGCAAATTCAAAAAGGTATATACATTCATCAAACTAAATATACAAAAGAGATTCTCAGGAAGTTTAAGATGAGTGATTGTAAACCTATGGCTATACCAATGCACCCTACCTGTTCATTTGATCAGGCCAAAAAGTTGACCAAAAAACCTATAGAGGAATGATATGATCCATACTTTACCTTACCGCTTCCAAACCTGACATCATGTTTAGTGTATGTGTATGTACAAGATTTTAAGCGGACCCTAGGGAATCACATTTAACTGTTGTTAAGAGAATCCTTAGATACCTAAAATGCACTAACAACCTTACCTTGTTCTACAAGAAATCTTTTAAATACAAATTGAGTGGATACTGCGATTCTAATTATGTTGGAGATAAACTTAAGAGAAAGAGCACTAGTGGCAACTGCACCTTTCTAGGTGGAAACTTAATATCTTGGTCAAGTAAGAGACAAAGCACCATTGCCATGTCAACAGTAGAGGCTGAGTACATTTCAACAGCTGGCTGCAGTTCTAAACTACTTTCGATGAAACATCAACTTGAAGACTACAAAATCTTAGAATCCAACATTCCAATCTATTGTGATAACCTTTCTGCTATTTGCCTAACCAAAAACCCTATAATTCATTCTAGAGCTAAACACATAGAAATCAAACACCACTTCATTAAGGACTTTTTTCAAAAAGGGTTACTAAATATTCAGTTTTGTAGATACTGAACACCAATGGGTCGACATATTTATCAAACCACTACCTGAAGATAGGTTTGACTTCATCAAGAAAAACCTAAACCTTACCTTCATACCTGACTGATGTTGTGATAGCTTCAAAGTAGTTTAGCTTAACATTAGTTTTATTATTTTCTTGTAATATATTCATGTTATTTAAAAAAATAGAGAAAAAAGAACAAAAATAGAATTAAAAAAAAAAAATAGATCAAGTTTCACTTTCAAGTTTTTTTGTCTAATGACAAAAGGGGGAGAAAGATATTTGATAAAGTGGGGAGAAAATGATTCTTAGACTCATGGGGAGCCTTAAGTTAGAGGGAGTCAAAGAAATATAAAGAAAAATTGTTATAAAAAATACAAGTTTTTTTATCATTCAAAAGGGGGAGATTGTTGGAACCAAGTTGGTTTTATACTTAGAGTTTTGATGAAAACAAAAGTATTTTATGAGAACAATATATTTGACTTCATAGAGTATGAAAGAAGATTCGTGTAAATTGATGAAAATCTAAAATAAGATTTATTTAGATTTATAATTGAAGAAAATCTAAAATAAGATTTGATTCAAATTTATAATTGAAGTAAATCTAAAATAAGATTTGATTCATATTTATATTTGAAGAAAATCTAAAATAAGATTTGATTCAGATTTATAAATTGACGAAAATCTTTGACCTAGTTGAAAAGAAGATATAGTCATGATTTGATCAATATTTTGATCAATATTTTTCTGCTCAGATTGGACTCAGAAATAAAGAATTGCCTAAAGAACATAATATCAATAAGTATCTTGTTCATAATTATTTTTGAATAAGATCATTGTTGACCAATCTAGGAATGAAGATACAATTCAGAATTAAAAAAGGACTGAATTTAAGCCCTAATTTTAACTATAAATAGATACTCCAATCTGACTCAAAGCTCAAAATTCCAAAGTACAAAATTCAAAGCTCAAAAATCAGAAAATCAGAAAATCAGAAAAAGGGGAAAAGAACTCAAAGCTTAAAATTCCAAAGTTATTTTTTAGAGTTCATAGAGAGAAACACTTTTTCAAGTTAAAAATATTTTATAAGTGTTTTTTCTTAGAGTGTGGGTGTTATTATTATTATCAGCTTTGTTAGAAGCAAACACTTAAATTTCCAATCTTTTTTATCCACCCCGATAGTGGTTTAGTTCCTTCTTTAATCTGGGGTTGTCAGGAGAAGACTTGACTTGTAGGGTCAAGGTGGTTAGTTCCTCAAAAGTGTGGGGTTGTCAGGCTGTTTGAGAAGACATGCTTGGAGGGTCGGGTGCTTTGTAATTCAAGGTATTTGAACTAGTGGATTAAAGCCTTCTGAATGAGGGGATTGGATGTAGCCAAGTTTGTGGTGAACCGGGATAAATCTATGTGTCAAATTATTTATGCTTTTATTGCTTGGTGCCTCTGAATCGGATTGCTTCTTATCTAAGTAATTCATAAAAACCATCTAACCTTCATCAAATTAGCAACAAGTTATCAACTTTGGCAAACACAATTCAACCCCCCTTCTCATGTTTGCACCTTCAGCGGTCACTCTGATGCACTCACAATAAAGACAACATGCTTCTCTCTGAAATGGTTATTCATGTTCACTTTGATGATTGCCTCTGTTTTTGAAAACTATTTCAACACAAGCAGATTATTGACTCTGCCTCTGATATTCACACATTAACATATGACTCTGCTTCTGATATTGACACACTCTAATCTGACTCTGATACGTGTGGCTCTGCTTTTGGTACTTACACATTGACTCTGACTTTCATACTTCTAACTCTGACAAAAGTCAACGACTCTGACTAAAGTTAATGTTCCTATAAAAAGTCAACGCATCTCAATTAACCTTTATGTCAGTAGTTTTCTTTCCACTCTACAAACCCTCTTATTTCTTCTTTTTAGGTTTTCAAATTCTGAATTTGGATATTCTCTGATTAGAGGGTCTGGATGAAGGGATTTGAATTCCCATCTAGTTTTGTAGTCTTGATGAATTTGATTTGAGTGTTCAAAGAAGTCTCCAAATTTTGATTGTTAATCTGACACTTCTTTTTCTGCTGATGTATCAAGTTCCTCTTGTAATTTTAAAACTGATGGTATTTATGATTCTTCTGGTAGTTCCATTTCTATTGATATGTGTCATTTCTCTACTAGTTTTGATAATGTTGATACTCCATATTTTAAAGATATTTTTGGTTCATCATATGGTTCTGGTTGTGATAGGTACTATGCTGATCAATCCTTCTTCCACCAGAGTCAGTTGGCTTTTGTTTGTTAAGTCTTTGAGCATAGACCTTTTTAACTTCATATGTTGCAAGCATCCATTGACCGTTGCTTAGAACATCTGTAACGTAAACAATTTTATCCTTTGGTACCCAAATATGGTTGGATCCTGATTTGTTATTTCTTAAAGGTTTCTTGTATTTCCATGTGATTAGACTAAGGCAAGATATTTTAGTGTGACCTTTCTTATAGCAAATAGTACATAAATCATCAGAGGGAACAAACTTAGGTTCAGTTACTTTTTCTTGAAATTTTATTCCTCTTTTACCATTCCTACTAACATCATAAATCATAAATGAATATTTGCTTCTTTCCATACCGTTATCAAGAAAATCTTGAAATACTTCTTCATGCTTATCAGAGTTACATGTGGTATTTTCAATTGATGTTAAATTATAATTACATTCAGAGTTAGATTTTCAGCCTTGAATATTGAGCACTTGCATAAACAAATATTTATCTACGTTCTAGATAGTGTTAGACATATACATATCCTCTCATTGAGAGTCAAACATAAACCAAACAATAATTTGTAAATTAGACCATTAATGGCTGCTGTTTTTACCTCAACGTGTTGCAGGTGCAACCAGAAGGTTGAGTAGACTTAACTTGATGAGGTTAAGTGACTTTTGTTATTGAGGTTGAATTACTGGAAGAAATTCTTCAGGAGAAGGTACTGGATGTAGTCATCCTGATTGGTGGTGAACTAGTATAAAAATCCTTGTGTGACTCTTCTTCTTCTCTTTGTTTTTATTTTCTAAATTTCCTTGATCACCAAGTCACAATTAAATTCAAATACAATTTTGACAAATCATAACACAATTCAAACCCATCTTTCTTGTGTTATTGAAACTTCTAACTTCACCTTTGTTGCATTATCAGAGTCAGTGCAACTTTAGAGTGTGCTGCCTATCAGAGGCAGCATTCTAGAATGATTTGAAGTCTTCAAAGTCATCAGAATATATGCTTTAGATGCAGACTTGAGCGGCGGCTTCAGACTTTAGAGGCATGCTCAAAGAGAGGCTGTTTTGCTATAATACCTTTGTTTGACTGTCCCAAAGAGATCTATATAAAAGAGATCAAGGAGCTTTGAGGTAGAGACTGATTTCTTAAGGGGAAATTAATTATTTGTTTGTTTTCCCTTTTGACAAACTTCACATATAAATTCAGTTTTGTAAGTAAGCTTAGGTAGACCTCTAACTAGTGTAAGTTTATTCAACATTGAAATTAATTTAAGGTTTGCATGGCTTAATCTTTTGTGCCAAATTAGTTTCTCTTCATTTACTGACATAAGACACTTAATCTCTTATTTCTCTAGACTAAACAGATTTATCTTATAAATGTTGTTTTGCCTTTGACCTGTAAACAGTTCAGATCCATCTTTCGGACTAATTGCCTTGCATGCTTTTTGATTAAATATAATATCATAATTATTATCACTTAACTGACTAATACTTAATAAATTATACTTAAGACCTTTAACAAACAAGACATCTTTAATGGAAGGGGAAGTACAATTACTAACTGTAACTTGACCAATGAACAGGCCTTTTTGTTTTCCTCCAAAAGCCATTGTGCCTCCTTTGCTCAATGTTAGTTCTTGGAACATAGACTTTTCTCCCGTCATATGTCGCAGGCATCCATTGCCCTGGTACCATGATTTGTGTTTTAACTTGGCTACTGAGGACATCTGCAACATAGATAATTTTGTTCTTAGGCACCCAAATTTGGTTGGGTTCTGGTTTGTTAGTCTTCAAAGGTTTCTTGTCTTTCCTTGTATTTGACATGGGACAATATACTTTAAAGTGACCTTTCTTAGAACAAAGAGTACACAAGATATCAGAGGGAATAGATTTAGGTTCAATTACAGTTTCTTCAAATCCTGGACCTCTTTTACCATTTCTACGAACTCCATAAATCATAGAAGCATACTTGCTTCTTTTCATACCATTAGCAAGAAAATCTTGAAATAATTCTTCATGCTTATCAGAGTTACATCTGGTATTTTCAATTGATATTGAACTATGATTACTTTTCAGAGTTAGATTTTTAGCTTGAAATTTAGCAATATCAATTTTCAGAGTTGCATTTTCTATTTTAACTTCAAAACTTTGATTCTTTAAAACATTAACTTCTTCAGTTAGGTTTTCATTTTCTTTCCTAAGTGTTTTCAATTTTAAAGACAATTTGTGATTCTTGTTCAAAAAGTCATTTATAATAGTAATTAAATTAGATCGCGTTAACTCAGAAACTACCTTAATTTCTTCATCTGTTGATTCAATTCCATAGTCAGAATCTATGTTGGATCTAAAGGCAGAGTTGGTATGAGTCATCAAAGCCAAATTTGTCTGCTCTTCATCATCAGAGGATTCATCAGAATCATCTCATGTAGCCATCAAACTCTTCTTCTTGGGTTTGAAATTTATACCATGATGTTTCCCTTTCTCCAGATTTGGACATTCTGACTTGATATGTCCAGGTTCATTGTGTAACGCCCCAAATTTTTTAATCCAAAGCATTACTTAAAAATACTTATTGCTTAGAAAAATTTACGACAATTTTTTTGGAGTAAGAATACCTAAACATTTATTTATTTGAATAAGTAGTAACAATCACGTTTATTTAATATTATTAAGAAAATGTTTATTCAGAAGCTAAAACAAATTAAAAGCAATTATTCCTAACGGAAGAGAACCCACTTCCCTATTTCTAGAATTCAAGTGCATTTTAAAAGTTGGTGACAAAAGATTTAAAAATAAACTTAGAGATATAGCAGAAAATCTGTTATTACAAAATCGTCTTTAAAACCCATTTTTACCCCACGTTTGCCACACATCAATATTATTCAACTATTCTTGAATCTCCTCGAAGTCATTAGTGCCTAAAATGTTGTTGCAATGGTCAGTTTTTTTTCCTATCATCCACATCAAACCAAAGCTAAACATATACAAGAATGACACAAAACATATAAATGTAAAAACTTCTAATTTAAAAGGGAAAAAACGCAAACTGGTAAATTGTATAGCAAAAACATATGCATAATGCATGCTCCTAAAACTATATGATCTTGATATAAACCAGCCTCTATGGAAACTTCCACATAGAAAGATCACCCATACCAATGGGGAAAACAACCTACCACTAAGACAACTCCCACGAAGATGCATATGCCATGACATGACGATATATTATCAAAGAGATATATTCCCACACAGCTCATTAAGAATCATGTCTTATGCATTCAAAGTTACTTTTTAAAATCATCATCTTATTCACATATCACTAAGATCACATACCACACATCCTCATTGTGGGTATCACATATTCATAGACAAATAATCATAAAAATTATAACTTTCACTACATACACATAAAAATCGAAACTTGACATCATATACACCATAAAAATTAAAACTTTAACATATACAACAAGAAAATTCAAACTCCAACTCATATACATCATCAAAGTTAAAAGTTTATCACATATAACATACAAATTCAACCTTTATTTCATATTCATCATAAAAATTAAAACTTTATTACATATAACATGAAAATTCATACTTTACTTCATATTCGTCATAAAAATTAAAACTTTATCATATATAACAAAAAAAAAATACATTCTTTACTTCATATTCATCATAAAAATAAAAAATTTATCACGTATAAAATAAAAATTCACACTTTACTTCATATTTGTCATAAAAATCAAAATTTTATCATATATAACATAAAATACATTCTTTACTTTATATTCATCATAAAAATTAAAACTTTATCATATATAACATAAAAATACATATTTTACTTTATATTCATCATAAAAATTAAAACTTTATCACATATAATATAAAAATTCATACTTTACTTCATATTCGTCATAAAAATTAAAAATTAATCATATATAACATGGAAAATCACTTTACTTTATATTCATCATAAAAATTAAAACTTTATCACATATAACATAAAAATTCATACTTTACTTCTTAAAAATCGTATATTATATATCGAACTCAACGCAAAGGATTGGGGTTTTATTATTTTAATTCATTAGTCTACATTTATTCTTTCAAAAGGCAAGCAATCACAATTATTAATTTCATGTCATCCAACCAATGGTCTAACTATAATTTGTGTGGAGAAAATCCTTTACCTTGACCGTTTTTCTTCCTAGTACAAAGCTCTAAGCCCCACAAAGTTATTCACAAGGAAAAAGAAGTTCCAAGCTTTTGATGCACGAAAAAGAGGAGGTGTGAAGGTGATGGTGGCTAGGGTTTCGATATTCCTCCTTTCTGTTTACATAATCTTGTCTGTAAAGGGTTTGTGAAGCTGGCTAGGGTTTCGGTATTCCTTTTTGCTTATTATTATTGAGAATAGAAATATTGTGGACTTTAGGAAAATTTAAAGTGGAGGTTATTGGGTAGATAGTGTTGGGCCTGAATAAAGAATAGGAGGGAGAAAATATTAATTTTTTTTTGCTAACCTTGATCATAAAAAAAAAAACCAAACCATAAACCCTTAGTCCAAATTCTTCTTGCACTAAAGATAAAAAAAAAAAATTATATA
>JBBPBQ010020323.1:29939790-29976508 GCA_037974755.1 Cicer yamashitae
TATATATATATATATATATATATATATATATATATATAGAAAACTCCTCCATTGATTAAATAATTCTTACTAACAACTTTATCAACTACAATAAGTTGAACAAGGCAAATAATTATCACACCTAAATTAGTATTGAAAATAAATAAATATATATATATATATATATATATATATATATTTATAGGTCCTAATTATTTTAAATAATAAATTTAGAGGATGTTACAATACTCACCCCCTTAAAAATAGTTTCGTCTTCGAAAATAGTTAGACATGATAAGGTTAAGGTTGCGCTCTCTCATCTTTTCCTCTAATTCCCAAGCTGCACCTCCAGTTGTTTGATCCCAAATCACCTTGACCAAGGCGATCTACTTGCCTCATTGGTGCTTAGTAGTCCTATCTCCAAAGCTCAGTGGTGGAACTACAAAAGAAAAGTTCTCCTTCAACTGGATATCATCTGGCATGATAATATGGGAATGATCAGCCATGTACTTCCTCATCTGTGACATGTGGAACACGTCGTGCAGTTTGGCCAGACTCGAAGGCATGGCAATCTAATAAGCTACGAGACCCACACGTCGGAGAATATGGTATGGGCTAATGATTTTAGGAGTGAGCTTCTTAGACTTCAGTGCCCTACCAACTCCAGTAGTAGGCGTCACTCTCAAAAATACATGTTCACCCTCTTGAAACTCCAGCGGTTTCCTCCGTTGGTTGGCATAACTCTTTTGTTTGCTTTGTGTTGTCTTCATCATTTATTGGATCAGACGAACCTTATTTGTGGTCTGTTGTACCAATTCTGACTCGGTAATTAGGTTCTCATCATCCTGATACCAACACAAGGGGGTTTGGCACTTACATCCAAACAAAGCCTCGTATGGTGTCATTCCAATGCTCGCATGATAGCTGTTGTTATAGGTGAACTCAACGAGAGGCAACATATTATCCGAATTTCCTTGCTCATCCAACACACACGCTCTCAGTAAATCCTCCAAGGTCTGAATAATACTTTATATTTGTCCATCAGTTTGAGGGTGATAGGCCGAACTCAATCTCAACTTAGTACCCAACGCCTCATGTAATGCTCCCCACAAACGAGAAATGAACTTCAGATCTCTATCTGACACAATGCTAGAGGGTACCCCATGTAGTATGACAATCTCGGAAATGTAGATTTCTACAAGCTTAGTCACATCATAAGTAGTCCTCATGGGTATGAAATGGTAAGATTTGGTCAATCTGTCGACAATCACCCAAATGGAGTCAAATTTCCATTGAGTCTTAGGCAATGCTACCACGAAATCCATGGATATACCATCTCATTACCATACTGGTATATCTAATGGCCTTAGTAGTTCCCCTGACTTCTAATGCTCTACCTTGGTTTTCTGAAAGTCAAACACGAAGCCACGTATTCTGCTACTTGTTTCTTCATTCCCGACCACCAAAACTTCTACTTAAGGTCTTTATACATTTTGATAGTGCCAGGGTGAATACTCAACTTGCTTTTGTGGGCCTCATCCAAGATAATCCTCTTTAATTCTGTATTATCGGGTATACAAACACGTCCATTACATCTCAAAATATTGTCTGGGCCCATCTTGAATTCAGGTGCCTTGCCGACCTCGATCAACTTTGTTTTCTCTTGAGTCAACACGTATGTGAGAACTTTAATCTCATTCATCAATTCACTATCCATAATGATCATTAGATAGTGCAATTTCCCTGATGAAGACTCCAAATTAAGATCCAAGTCACGAAACTTCTCTAATAACTTGAACCCCTTCACTGTTACGAGCGAGAGATGAACCTACTTCCTGCTTAAGGCATCAACCACCACATTTGCTTTCCCTGGATGGTAATGCAACGTGAACTCATAATCTTTAGTAAACTCCATACATCTCCTCTGCCTAATGTTAAGTTCCTTTTGATCAAACAAGTATTTCAAACTCTTATGGTCACTGAATACATCAAAACTACACCCATATAGATAATGTCTCCAAATTTTCAATGTGAAGACAATTGCAGCTAACTCCAAGTCATGAGTGGGATAATTTTTTTCATGCACCTTCAATTGCCTTGAGGCATAGACCACTACTTGTTTGTTCTGCATCAGTACACAACCCAAACCCTAATACGAAGCATCACAATAAAATTCGAAAGGCTATTCTGGTTGTGGCAAGACTAACAATGGGGACATAGTTAGTTTCTCTTTCATCAATTGGAAACTTTTCTCACACACCTTAGTCCAAGCATAAATCTGGTTCTTCTTCGTAAGGTGTGTCAATGGAGCAACAATCTTTGAAAATCCCTCAATAAATCTTCTATAGTACTCGACCAAGCCCAAAAAACTTCTAATCTCTGTGACGGTTTGCGGTTGTTTCTATGCCATCACGACTTCTACCTTGGGTGGGTCGACAACAATCCCTTCCTTAGAAATTACATGGCCCAAGAACTTCACTTCTTCCAACCAAAATTCACATTTTCCAAGATTGGCATATAGTTGCTGCTCCTTTAGTACTTGCAGAACTTGACGCAGATGTTCCTCATGTTCCTCCCGACTCTTGGAATAGATCAAAATGTCATTAATAAAGATCACCACAAACTTGTTTAAAAACAGATGGAAGATACAATTCATATAGTCCACGAAGATAGCTGGCACATTGGTCACTTCGAACTTCACCTTTGTTGCATTATCAGAGTTAGAGCAACTTTAGAGTGTGCTGCGTATCAGAGTAACACTCTGGAACGAGTTGTAGTCTTTAAAGTCAGCGGATATATGCTTCAGATGCAGACTTGAACAATGGATTCAGACTTCAAAGGAATGCTGAAACATGTTGTTCATCAGAAGTATCCTACAGTTACTGTTCATCAGAGGCATTGTATTTTTATGAGAGGCATGGAAACTCCAAAAACACGTTGAATCTTTAGAGGCATATATTTCTTCAGAGGTAAATGCGCAAACTCATCAAAGGCATGCTAACCAGAAGCACACTTCAGTCTTCAAAGGCAGACATAGAAACACGTTAAACTACCAGAAGCACGCTATCAGAGGCAGATGCGCGAACTCTTCTAGCGTGTACATTTTTTCGGATTTTGTTGACTAATTTTATTTCGCTTCCTCTGGTGGTATCCTCCGATTTTCCCATTCTAATTTCTGCATACTGAATGAAATCATTAGTGCAATAAATTGTTCCCATAAAGTACCTTTGTTAACATCAAAACTACAAAATGGAAATGTTCAAGGGACCGACTTGGTTCCAACGATCTCCCCTTTTTGATGATGACAAAACAATACTTTTTATAACAATTTATTTAAATAGAAAAAAAAGTAAAACAACAAACAAACATGCAAACAAAACAGACATGCAAATAATCAAACAGACATGGCTCCCCATAACACAGGGATTCCCCTAACTCGGAGTAGTTATACTCCCCTAAACATGCAAGCTTCTTCTCCCCCAAAACAACAAATAGTTAGCAAACATTTTTAAATTGTTCTCAAATCTCTTTCTCCTCCTTTTGTGATCAGACAAAAATAATAGAAATTTGAATGGCAATTAACTAACGAGTTAACACCATTCAGTAGATCAGATTTAAGTTTGGAAACACACATCTATTTAAGTTTAAATTCCAATGAGCATATAACAATTAGAGCATCAAACAAATATAGATCAGAACATTAATTAGATATAAATACTAGGTTCAGATTCCTCCTAATAAATTCATATCTTTCTTTAGCTAATGGTTTAGTGAATATGTCAGTCCGTTGATGTTTAGTGTCTACAAATTGGATATTTAACACACCTTTTTGAACATAGTTCCTATTAAAGTGATGTAGAATTGGATTCTTAGTTAGAAAAATAGCATATGTATTATCACGTAATATGGGAATATTACTCTCAATTATTTAGTAGTCCTCCAATTGATGTTTAATCCATAGTAGTTGAGAGCTGCATCCTGCTATTGAAAGGTACTTAGCTTCTGTTGTTGATATTGCAATTGTGCTTTGTGTTTTGCTTGACCAAGAGATCAAATTTTCACCTAGGAAAGTGCAGTTTCCACTATTCTACTAACTTATACTCAATTGACAACTTATAGAACAAACCAAGTTTAGAAATACCTTTCAAGTATCTAAGGATCCTCTTAACAACAGTTAAGCGGGATTTCGTTGGATCAGCTTGAAATCTGGCACACATACACACTATATAAAATGTTATGTATGGAAGCGGTAACATATAGAAATGACCCTATCATTAACTTAGCAAAATCTTGACAAAGGGTGCTATTAGTAAAACTAAATATAATATAATCAACATAAATTTGAATAACAAGAATGTCATTTTCTATTGATTTTCTAAACAAAGTGGTGTCAACCTGACCTCTATCAATACTGTTTTCAAGTAAGAAGTTACTTAACCTATCATACCAAGCTCTAGGTGCTTGTTTTAGACCATATAATGATTTCTTAAGCTGAAAGACGTGATTAAGAAACTCTAGGTTTTGAAATCTTGGAGGTTGGTTTACATATATTTCTTCATTAATGTAACCATTTAAATATGCACTTTTAACATCCATTTAAAACAAAGTGATATTATTTTAAGCGTCGAAGGAGAGTAAGATACATAACCTATCTACTGTTGTGATAAAATCATAAATATTTTTTAAATTAATTATTAATATTTCATTTTTATCTTTAATATCAAATTCTATTAATTTTTTTTATATTTATATTTAATTTGATTTACATTTTTATATTTTATATTTTAAATTATATTTTATTATATTTCAATTTTATAGTTTTGGATTAACTTAATGAATTCAAACATAATTTATTCTTATGTTCTCCATCAAACGGACCCTTAATAAATTATTTTATGAATGGAAATCTTTTAATTATTTAATGAAGATAACAATCCAATTACTCAGTTTAAAGATCTCATTAACGACGTTGTCGTTCACCTTGAACCAAGTATTGATGTCAAGGATCTCTCCATGAATGGATACAATATTCACAAAACTTGTGAAGGAACTCTGGTTGAATGACTACACAAGGGACGAATGCATGGTTAGATGAATTCAATGTCAAAAAGAATTGAATCTTCCTGCAATAATCTTGACAACTATTGAATGATCAAGGAAAAAGAAAATTGACATCATTTTCTTTGGAAGATCGTGGCTGCATCGAGTTTTATGGAATTCTAGAATTTCTTCATAAATCCCTAAATTTCTTCATCAGATAGTCAGTATTCAGTAACACCCTCCTTTGGATTGGTTATCAATTTTGAAACCATCGTGAATGTTAGAACTTTTCCTAATGAATGTTGTGAGTACCTTGTTCTCGATGAAGAAGAAGAAAGGTCAAAGGAAACTGATAACTTTTTCTTTGACTTATCAGACTCCGATTCATCCTCTTCTTCGATTGAACATAAATAGATAACTATTACCATATTTCTTTTCTTCACTCTTGTAATCCTTTAATTTTTTTAAATAATTTTACTTTCTTGCATTATTACTTATTTATGTTTGCGTGTATATCTGTAATTTTTTTTTTTGGATAATTTAAATAAATAATGATAGTAAGACATTCTTTAACATATATTTTCTAACCGTATTTTTTTATTGTTTAAAATACATATGAGTCCTACTAAATTTATATAAAACTCACTTGTTTTGGTGGAATTTATGTAAATTTTAACCAATTAAATAGAGTGCGTTAAATTGACATCTTCACTATTATTAATTTATGCTTATTATAATGCTTGTTAATTTTAGGTTATTAATTGATAAAGTGTCCTTATTATCCAATTTCTTAAAATCCTATTTTAATTCTGATCAGTTGTAGGATCGTAATTGATGAGGTATCTTTTGTGTATAGTCTTAGTTATTTTAATAGAGTAGTTGGTACGGTACTTCTTTTAGTTATTTTAATAGAGTAGTTAGTACGGTACTTCTTTTAGTTTCACCCTTTTTGTTAACGACAAAAGAGTAGAAAAAGTATAGGACAAATTATAGACACTTATATTGTTCATTTATTATAATATTTAGATAGAAAGACATAGGACTTGGTCTAGTCTTATAGTAAGATAGTAAGACATAGGACTTAGTCTAGTCTAGTAGTATTTTTAATATATATTCAGTTCACTCTCATCTGCATCAAACTAATGCATGCATCTATCTGTTAGTAAACTTGCATCTACATATTTTAATTGAATTAATAGTGTCTTTTCCCTACCTCTTGTCTTTCTTTTAGAGTCAGACAAAGCATATTGATAATGTCATTGAGTATATTATTATTCTGGTACGTAATTGCAATTTACTTTTGTTTCAAAAGGCTTATCATTCTCTAGAAACATGGATTATTCTATTAGGCTTAACATCCTAACAAGAACATGAATCTTGCAACTTACCATCCAAAGAAAATGTGAATTGAAAATCACTAGATAAACCTCTGATGAGACTAACCGCTCTCATTGCGTAAATCCAAAGGAACTAACTTCCCAAGGAATTTTGTTAAGTCAAGTGAAAAGTATAATCATAATTCTAATACAAGCAATAACATAACATGTTTATCAAATTTAGGAGGAGCCTTTGAATTCGGATTAAACATATGTTTACTTTCTAAGTGTGTGAGTCTACATAATTTACGTAATACATTTCAATGCATTTTAGTTATGTGTTTCTTATTATGCATTTTATTTGTAAATTATCTTAGTATTTTAAGATATAGAATTTAGGGGGGGCTTTCTCAATTTTTATTTTGCTTTTCTTTCTTATTTTAATTTCATTAGTAAAGGAACATTGTTCATAAATTTGTGGAGTTGTTTGTCATCATCAAAAAGGAGGAAATCGTAAGAACTAGATTGGTTCAAATACAATATTTATTATTGATGTTTTGATGATAAAAAAACAAGAGAACAATTATTCGCTAACTAATTGCTTTAAGTGTGCATATTAGTTTAAGACACAACAAAAATATATGTTATTGACTATCTAACATAAGTAACATAAACAATTGTGATTTATTAATAATCAATTACATGTTAAGCACATAATGAATAAATGGCTATGTTCAATAATGAAAAAGCAAGTCATAACGAAGAAAAATGTTAGGATGATCAAAGCAACGAAACTTTAGTCTAAGACATGTGTTCACATTACTACGTAAAATTATTCTCTGAATAAGAAGATGAATCACAAATTAGATTATGAGACAAATGGTTTTGGTTGAAGCCTCTGTTCACCAAACATCTGAAGACATTCATTATTGATCAAATCAGTGTAGAAATCAACGTAAGTAAAGAAAATCAAATTGGTCAAGCGTAAGAAGAAAAGTCAATAATCAACATGTCATTCCTCCAGTCCAACTTTCCTTTGATTCTTCTAATGCAAAGGTCAACCAATTTTTGTTTCCTCTAGACCAATATTCCTCGAAATAATTGATTCCTTTGGTACGATGTGAAGACATTTCAAGAAAAGTGAATAAGATAAGATAAATGAGTTTTCTCTAATCAATTCTACTGAGCTGAGATGTTTGATCAAGTCTACTGATTCCTCTGGAACAATATTCCTCTAAAGAATTGATTCCTCTGGTACAAACTTTGAGGAACATCTCTTTAAGCTTCCAACCAACGGAAATTGCTAGTGATAGCTTAGGGATTTGATGAGAGCGGTTGAGAACCGGTAGATAAGATGACTCAACATAAAAGGATAGTGTAGATTTACGAGTGGAGAATTGATTCTGCTAAGATAAGGGAATGTCTAAATGGTTCTTACTCAAGAATGAGAATGACGATTGGCGATGGTAGATCAACAAGAACTTTTGAAGAGTAAACTCTCTGTACACGGTATCCTGAAAATCAGCCATCAACTTTATGTTAGAGTTCAAACGTCTATTTCTCTAAGTGTCAATGGCTATCAACAGATTTCCTAAACCACTATAATTTTCTAAGTCCTATTTAAACTCACTCTGAGCCTAAAATTGACATTGACGAAAAATAGCAATACTTTGTCCTTAGAATTTGTATATCCTCTAATTAAGAGTAAATTATCTTAAAAATCATCCAAGAATAAAATGAATATCTTCTCTGTGAGAAATATTCTTGGATTTATGCCTTTGAGATTGTATTACATTTCATCTTTTAGAGAGTTATCAATGAATTGTGTCTTAGACACAATCATATGTGTAAAATGCCTAGTAGTGGCATAATAATTATTTTAAAAGCTTTATTGTTGTGTAAGTCATTTTTTAGTGACCCTAAAGCCTTAAGAGGCTAGGGAAAAAATACTTAACTTTGAAGATGCTATGAAATAATACTCGAGCCTGAAGATGCTTAGAGAATATTCAGGCATGAAAAGGCATAGTGAATATTTGTGAGAGCCTTGAGAGATATGACAAATACTTGGGCTTGGAGAGACATAGAGAGTACTTGTGGAAGCTTGAAGAGGCTTAGAGAATACTTGGGTCTGAAGCGATATAAAGAATACTATTGGAGGATAGAGGACTTGGACAATACAAAAGAAGTGTTAAAAAATCTCGAAGAAAGATAAATGCACGCATTAAAAAATA
The DNA here is from genome assembly GCA_037974755.1 of Cicer yamashitae. NCBI lineage: Eukaryota > Viridiplantae > Streptophyta > Magnoliopsida > Fabales > Fabaceae > Cicer > Cicer yamashitae. Next base: position 29,948,357 of record JBBPBQ010020323.1, read on the forward strand.
AAAAATAGTATTGCTCAAAAATACTACTCTTAAATGCAAAAATAATAATTAAAAAATTAATATATTTAATTAAAAATTAATATATTTAATTAAAAATTAATATATCAATTTTTCAACAACTATTTTTATTTATAATTTATTCTGAAATAGTATATCATATTGGTCAAGTTTCAATTACAAATTTAGAATATTATGGTTTTCATAATTTCAAGAATCGTGAAATATAATAGTGTGGTCAAAATGTTATTGACTCATTCCGTTTTCACATTGTTATAATCGGGTCCTCTCATGGAAGTAATAATTATACAATTCTTGCGTTCACATGAGAGTAATATATGATATTATTCATCCCGGGAGACTGCTATCAATATAAGAAAATAAAAAATAATTTATTTTTATTTAATTTTTTGTGAGACTATTATTTGTGGGTAAATAAATAATTTTAATAAATAACTACGATAAATAAAATATAATTATATTTGTTTAACAAAAAAATATAACTACTTTAACAAGAAAAAAAAACTATCTTATAAAAAAAATAACTACCATAAAGATCAATAAGAGAAATCACTATAAAAAATACAAATTTATTTTAATTTAATTTTTTGTCGCATAAACAAGTAAATTTAACGAAAGAAGTAAAGAAATAACTACAGAAAAAATATAACTACCTTAATAAGAAAAAAATATAACTACCTTAATAAGAAAGAAATAACTTATAAAAATAACTACCAAAACAACAATATTGCCTTCCTCACTTTTAACCATTGTCAAATTGTAGGGCATAAAAATGACAATTTGTTTCATTCAAAATTTTTGCCCAACCTTTTATAATACTTTATAGTCGTCGTCGTCGTCGTTGTTGTCGTCGTCGTCGTCGTCGTCGTTGTCGTTGTTGTTGTCGTCGTCGTCGTCGTCGTCGTTATTCTTATTATTATTATATATGCAAATAAAAACCAATCAATCATATATTATTTTTCTAACTATATATTCTCTGGGATATTTTAACTATCAATATAAAAAATGAGAATACTAGCAACAAAATCAATATTTAAAAATCCAAAACTGCCCTCTTCAATTTTTTTCAACTATACATTCTCTTTAAACAAAAAGGCAATATTAAAAAAATCGAAACTACTATCTTTAATATTTTTAACAAAAAACTAGAGTACAAATACATCACATAGCATGAATGACATTCCAACTAAGTTGGCCGGCAAAAATACAAAACACAATATACGAATCAAATATTTATCATTGATAAATATTAGCACTAGATAAATATTTATAACTGATGCAATTAAAACACGAGACAAATATTTGTCTATGAGAAATATAAAAAAACACGAGACAAACTTTTTGACAATAATACATAAAAAACATTGGACAAATATTTATTATTAATAAATATTGAAAAAACAATGCACAAATTTTTTTCATTTATAATTATTAAAAAAACATGAGACAAATATTTGAGAGTCATATATAAAAAATCATGGGACAAATATTTTGTATTGATACATAAAAATATATGAAACAAATATTTCACAGTGATAAATATTAAAAAAAATTAGACAAATATTTCCTACTAACACATGCAAAAACATGAGACACATATTTATCACTAATAAATATAAAAAATACAGGATAAATATGATGTATAAAATAAATATTTTTTAAATTTTTTTTTGAAGATAATACTTATGGAATATTAACGATGGATCATTCGTGCGATAACACGTGTTTCTTGCTAGTTATTACAAGAAACATATATAAAAGTTTGAGTACATATATTAAACCCGATAATTTTTAAAAATAAAATAACAGAATTTTAAGAAAAGATACCCATTTTAATAATCCAAAAATAATTAAACATATATGGATTTGTCAAAAAAAATCTATATATAAATAATTTCATTAATAAAACATTAATCCTCTCAAATGATTAAATTACAACTAAAAAATCATTTTTTTTTATTTGTAGATGAAATAGTTAAGAAACTTGCTTACAACGATAAATTCCGATTCGAACTTCAGATATGATATTTTACTAACAATAATTTCTATAAACAATTAAATATTTTATATGGATAGTAAATGTGTCATCAAATAATATTCTTGAAGCAAAAAATAATATTCTTTAAACAATTTATTATGAGATGAGTACTCGTTATAAATGTACTATGTGCGCTGGAGACAATTCATTGGACAATTACACCAGTAAGAGAAAGTAAATATTATTTTTGTGATAAGAAAAATATTATTTTTGTCTTCCCACCTTACTTATAAATCCCCACGACAGTTTTTTTTTTAATAAAGTACTCCCTTACTTTGTTTTTAAGTGTTGTTTCTTTGGAATTTTTTATTTTTTATTTCTCGTTTTTAAAATTTAATGTATTATTAATTATTTATTTGTCAAAATTAATTTTAATTATTTATTACAGGGAGAAAAATATAAAATAAGATAAACAGTTAATAATATTATAAGGATAAACAAATAATTTTATGAAAACTAACGGAATTTATTAATTTTCTTTGTATGTATAAATAATCTAAAAATGTATAAATTGGTGATGTAGAACAAAATTAAAATCCACCACCAAACCATTGAATAACCTTATTATTGCATAATAACCACAACAACCCACACCAAATGTGTTTTAAGGATTAGTGCGATCTACAAAATAAGACAAAGATAAAATAACATATAAAGTAGGATAAAAACGTAACAAAAAAGTGACATAGTAAAAAGTAGGATTAAAATATAATAGAAAAGTGACATAACAAATTTATATCATTTTTAAAGAATATATATAAATTTCAACTTCAGACACATAATATGATAGTGTTGTAAATTAACTTTTTTTATTCTGTTTATTTATCAAACACTGAATTGAGACATTATATGATAATATATTTTTTTTATCTTTTCCATTTAATAAGTCTTAAATGCTTAATATATCATTGAATCATATATCAAATGGTTAAAAGCCAAAAATAATAACTTTATAGATAGATTAATGTTTCTTATTTACTTTTGTTAAAAGGAGTACATAGAATTCTCTAACCCATTACAGAAACACTACACAAAAAATGATATTTTATAGCACGTCTTTTATAGTGCTTATTAAATACAAGAGTTGTTGTATAATATTTTAAAATTAACGGAGGATACAACAACGCTTTTTTGACAAGCGCTGTTGTATAATATTTTAAAATTAACGGAGGATACAACAACGCTTTTTTGACAAGTGTTGTGGCAAAAGCGTTGTTGTATGGTCATATAGGCTCACATAGCGCTTGCACATAATGTTTACAACGCTTTTGATAAAAGCGCTGTAAATTGAAGCTTTCTCACATAATGTTTACAGCGCTTTGTATACAAGCGTGTAAAATATAGCGCTCTCACCTTATGTTACATAGCTTTTAAAGCGTTTTTTGTAAAAGCGCTATAAATTACCAGAGCTTTCACATAATTAAAGGACCTATTAGAGCGCTTTTTATATAAGCGCCGTAAAATACAAGCGCTTTCACATAATTAAAGGACCTATTAGAGTGTTTTTTATACAAGCGCTGTGAAATCATTCACTTTAAATAAAAATCATTCACTTTAAATAAATAAAAAACAAATTTAAAACAAATTTAATACGTTGTCCTAACCCTACGAACCCTCATCTCCTCTACTCTGCGAACCCTCATCTCCTCTACTGTGCGCCCATCTACTGCTCCTCCTTTAAAACAAATTGGATACGTTATCTCAGGTACTGTATTTACTAATTTGTTGTTGTCACTAAAACTGATAAATTGTTACATAATAAATCATATAAAATCTATTCTTTTTTGAAATTTGTTGATCTGTTCTGTTTTGAAATCAGACTTGGACCTTGGTTTCCATTTTCCAATATTAGATATGTGTAATATAGATTGGTATAATATTATCAGTAGCTTATTATTTGTGTAACTTCATTTATATAGGTCATATAAAATGGACCGGAAATGGATGTCTGTCAATCGATTGTCAAAAGAGTATGAAAATGGGGTGAAGGAGTTTATTGAGTTTGCAGTGAAGAATGCAAAAGATCCAAATCGAATCGTTTGTCCTTGTTTAAAATGTTGTTTTGGAAAACGCATTAGAGCAGATGAATTAGAAGGACGTTTAGTATCGCATGGAATTGATCAAAGCTATACATGTTGGATAATACATGGTGAGAAAAAAAAAAGGAACATTAATTTTGAGAATGGTTCGACATATGCTTTAACTGATTTCGACACAGATACATATGAGCGGGACCGAGTTGAGGAGATTGCAAAAGCAGTTGAAGAAGATCTTCGGGATTGTCCTAAAATGTTTGAGAGTTTGTTGAGTGATGCAGAGAAACCATTATATAATGGTTCTACTAAATTCACAAGACTGTCGGCGATATTAAAGTTGTAGAACTTAAAAGCGAGTAATGGATGGTCTGATAAAAGCTTCACAAAATTATTAATACTCTTAAAAGATATGTTGGCAGATGATAATGAACTTCCCAGTCGAACCTACGAGGTTAAACGAATTTTGTGCTCTATTGGCATGAGTTACGAAAGGATTCATGCGTGTCCTAACGATTGCATTTTATTTCGAAACGAATATGAATTACTAAAGGCGTGTCCAAAATGCAATGTCTCTCGATATAAGAAGAAAGAATCTACTCCAGCAAAAGTCGTGTTGTATTTTCCTATAATACCAAGATTTAGGCGCATCTATCGCAGTGAAGAAGATTCAAAACACTTGACATGGCATTCAGATGAAAGAATTAGAGATGGAAAGTTTCGGCACCCTACAGATTCTCCACAATGGGCAAAAATTGATCACGAGTATCCTAAATACAGGAGAGAGTCAAGAAATCTACGACTTGCACTTTCTACAGATAGAATAAATCCACATGGTCTTCAAAGCATCTCACACAACACGTGGCCTATGATTTTGTTGATTTATAACCTACCTCCATGGTTATGTATGAAGCGTAAGTTTATGATGTTGTCTCTGTTAATTTATGGACCCAAACAACTGGGGAATGATATCGATGTATACTTGACTCCTTTAATTGAAGATTTAAAAAATATGTGGGAGACAGGTGTGGAAGTTTATGATGGGTATAAGAAAGAATGTTTCAATTTGAGGGCTATGTTGTTCGGCACAATTAACGATTTTCCAGCATATGGTAATTTATCAGGATATAGCATTAAAGGTTAGTGTGCATGTCCTATGTGTGAAGAGAGTACAAATTAGATGCGGTTGAAACATTGTAAGAAGAATGTATTTCTTGGACATCGTAGATATTTACCTTATAGTCATCAGTATCGTGGGTGGAGAAATGCATTCAATGGAAAATCAGAGGAAGATAAAGCTCCTTTAGCATCGACTGGATATCAAATACTTGAAAAAGTACAAGGTTTGACCAATAAATTTGGCAAACCTTTTGCGGGAGAGATGGTCAAAACTGGGTGGAAGAAAAAGTCAATTTTCTTTGAATTGTCACATTGGAAGTCATTGTATATAAGACATTTCCTCGATGTGATGCATATTGAAAAAAATGTATTTGATAGTGTTATTGGTACGTTACTCAATGTTCTAGGAAAGTCTAAGGATGACATCAATGCAAGATTGGACTTGGTCGATATGGGAATAAGAAATGAATTGGGTCCCGTAAAGAAAGGAAATCGCACATATCTACCTCCAGCCGCTCATACTCTATCTAGAAAGGAAAAAATTGTTTTGTGTAAATTTCTACACGAAGTTAAAGTTCCAGAAGGATACTCTTCAAACATTAAAAATTTAGTTTGTATGAAAGACCTCAAGTTAAAAGGTTTGAAGACCCATGATTGTCATGTTCTAATGGAGCATTTGCTACCAATAGGCATACGTTCCACTTTACCTGAAAAAGTTCGACGAGCCATAACTAAATTATGTTTCTTCTTTAGGGAAATTTGTAGTAAAGTGATCGATCCTCAGAAATTACCGACATTGTAGAGGGAAATTGTTGTTACTTTGTGTGAGCTTGAAATGCATTTCCCACCCTCGTTTTTTGATATAATGGTTCACCTTACTGTTCATCTTGTTAAGGAGACACAACTTTGTGGGCCAACATATATGAGATGGATGTATCCGATAGAACGATATATGAAAATATTAAAAGGGTACGTAAAAAGTAGAAGTTGACCAGAAGGTTGTATTGCTGAACGGTACATTGTTGAAGAAGCTGCTGAATTTTGTACTGAATATCTGTCCAATGTTGAATCCATAGGGCTTCCCATGTCTCGTCATTCGGGAAGAATATCAAGAGAAGGGATAATTGGAAAGAGAGTAATGACTATATCAAGGACAGAAAGGGAGCAGACACAATTGTATGTTCTGCACAATGATGATGAGGTTCAACCGTATGTTATAATACACATGGATCAGTTATCTAGTTTGAACATGAATAGGAATCAAAATTGGATAACTCGAGAGCATAATCGAAGTTTTATAACATGGTTAAAAAATCACATTAAATCAAAGTTTGATATAGACCCCGGATTAATTTCACAGAGATTGAGGTGGCTAGCAAATGGTCCGAGTTTACATGTCTTTTCTTACACCGGTTATGTAATTAACGGCTATACATTTTATACCAAAGAACATGATGATCAAACCACTATGCAAAATAGCGGAGTCACTCTTGTAGTTGAAGCGATGCATATCTCAAGTGCAAAAGACAAAAACCCAATATATGCAAATCTATCATATTTTGGGGTTATCGAGCGCATATGGGAGTTAGACTACACAATGTTTCGTGTTCCCATATTTGGTTGCAAGTGGGTCGATAATAATAATGGCGTTCGGATTTATGAGTCAGGGTTCTTGCTTGTCGATTTTAATAGGGTGGGATACAAAGATGAGCCTTTTATTTTAGCGTCGCAAGCTCAACAAGTGTTTTATGTCACTGATCCTGCGGATGATAAATGGTCGGTTGTCCTATCGACCAATAAAATAAGTGATGATAACAATAATGATGAAGATGTTGGTAATGATCTTTTCTTTGCAACATCACAACCACATGAAATTGATTCAACTGATGATGGTTTATATCTTAGAGATGATCATGATGAGGGAATTTGGATTAATCCATCGTTTCGTATCGTTAAGGGACAAACAAATGTGAATCCCACCAGGAAAAGAAGAATGACATCTTAATGTGTTTAATTGTTTTATATAAGCCATGTAATCTAAATTGAGTTCATGTAGTTTAATTGTTTGATCTGCCAGAATTGAGCATTTTAGTATTTAGCTTGATCTGGATTTGATTTTATGGTTATACTTATTTTCTGCTTATATTTAGCTTGATCTTAGTGTTTTATACTAAGTTCATGTAATTTAAGTGTTTGACCTGCCAGAACTGATTTTCTGCTTATATGGAACTTGAACTTGAACTTGAAAAAGCTTTGTTTGAGTACTGGGAATTTTTCTTGAACTTGAACTGATCCCAATATGAGCTGATCATGTAATTTAGCATTGATATATATATATATAGGTATTTAACTAATTATTTGGAAGAAAAAAACAAATCCAAATATAGGTATTTTACTAATTATTTAGCATTTTACAGAAATTGAACTTATATTGTAATTTAACATATTTAACTTGAACTGAACTGAACATAAACTTGTAATTTTACAGCGCTTTTGTCAATATGCGCTATAAAATGCCTTTAAAAATAAAATATGGAGGTCTTTTAAAGCGCTTGTTCTATAAGCGCTGTAAAATGGTCACATAGCGCTTGCACATAATAAAACAAAGAGGTCTTTTAAAGCGCTTTTTGTACAAGCGCTGTAAAAGGCTTTTAAAATAATAAAATAAGGAGGTCTTTTAAAGCGCTTGTTCCATAAGCATTGTAAAAGGGTCACTTAGCGCTTGTACATAATAAAATAATGAGGTCTTTTAAAGCGCTCTTTGGAAAAGCACTGTAAAAGGCTTTTAAAAAAATAAAATAAGGAGGTCGTTTACAGCGCTTTTTGACAAGCGCTTTAAAAGGCTACTAAAAAAGCGCTGTAATAGGCTTTTAAAAAATAAAATAAGGAGGTCTTTTACAGTGCTTTTTCAAAAAAGTGATGTAATAGGGTTTTATATATAACCTGATAATAGTAAACCGCTTCAATTTCCTCTTCATTACGTAATCTTCCCTACGAACTTTTGGCATTGTGAAACCTCATCCTCTTCATTGTCCTTCTAATTGCGAACCCTATTGTCCCTACGAACCCTATTGCGAACCATCTCCATTGTGAACCATCTCCATCTTCGTTACTATCCCTACGAACATTACGTACTCCATACGAACCCTCATTACGTATTTATGCGAACCCTACTCTGTCCTACGAACCATTCGTATTTCTACGCACTCTTCTCGCTGTTTCTTCTTAAGTGAAGCCGTAACCCTACGAACCCTCATTACGTATTTCTGCGCACTCTTCAGGTATTGTATTTATTAATTTTTTGTTGTTACTAAACTGCATGTTAAACTTATACTGCTACGTACTTAGACTACTGCATGTTGAACATGTTGAAGTTATACTTCATTATATGTTGAACTTGTTGTAGATAAATGGATTCCAACAATGATTTTAATCGTCAAAATGAGGAAATTGTCAACACTAAGACTTATGAAAACGATGTTAAACGTGGTGCAACCATTATGCAAAAGGTCATCAAAGCAAGAAGTAATGGCATTAAATTTGAGGTATACTATACATTGTTTGCTGTTTATTTTTTTATCTTTTTTGAAAGCATGTACTTACTCTATGAGTTTATTAGGTCGGATGGAATGAAAGTGGCCAGCCAATTGAGCCCAACAGTTCCATGCTGGTAAGTTATATTGGTGTAGTTGTTCGTCAGAATATCCCAATTACAATTGACGATTGGAGAGATAAAGCTTTGAAGGATGCAAAAGATATATTGTGGAATGATATACAAGTAACTTTTTTACTCCACTTTTTTGGTACTTATAATTTTTTCCATTGAAATACTTTTACTCAAACTATATCTTTATTTGGTTTGCAGTCGGCTTTTGATGTTGATGAGGTGAGAAAAAATTACGTCCTTAGAGTTGCCGGAAAAATACACAGGGGATTTAGATCTCATTTGTCAAATTGCTACTTAAGAGATCGTGATGGAAATGTGAATGTTGAAGCTCCAAAAATATATAAACACTATATATCAAATGAAGAATGGAGCGCTTTTGTAGGTAAACGTGCAGACCCCACGTTTGTGATAAGTGATTAATTTATTAGCATTTGTGTTTTATTATTCATAGCGTATTTTAAATTTTTACACGATTAATTTTTTTATTTATATAGAGTATAAGTACGGCAAATCGCGAGAGGGCCAAAAATCCAACGCATCCATACAAAAAATCTCGAATGGGATACGCACGTTTACAGCAAAAAATTGTAAGTAAACATCACTTTTATATAATATGGTACATTATAAACTATAGTTTCTAACTAATATTTTGTTTATGATCTTAATGAATTGCTTTTGTTTATGTCTTAATGAATAGCTACAAGAGACGCAATCCAATCAACCATTGGGTCGTCATATTTTATGGAAGGAGGCTCGTGTGAATAAAGATGAAATTGTTGATAATGAAAATGTTCAAAAAGTGATACAACTTTGTGTAAGTATATTATCACTTTAATATTTTTTTAATATTATATTTTAAAAATGATATTGAACTTATCTTTTTAATCCTACATGTATTTTAGGAGAATCTAGAACAAAGTTATGAAAATCAAGAGGACAATAAACAAGTTAGTTGTAGGGACATACTTGGTAAAGTATTTAATGTTCCTGAATATTCTAGCCGTGTGAGGGGTAAAGGATTTGGCGTAACTCCAAAAAGATATTTTTCACAATAGAAGCGCACAAATCCATCTAATGAGGAAGTACTAGAGAAGCTGAAAATCCTAACAGAGCAAGTGGCATTCTTGGTGAAGACGAATAAAGAAAAGCAACTTCCGGAGCTCCAACGTGAAATACAAATAGAGAGTGAAAATGCTAGTTGCAACATTGGTCTTAAAAGTCTTCCTGAGGTAATTAATTACTTAATAAAATAAGAAATTCATTTTAATTTTTACTTTTTTTATTTAATAAACTTATTAAACTGCAATATATGGTGATTTTAGGGTGTCAACATAATTAAAATATCAATTCTATCATGTAATATTTTTGCACTCTAATTTCTACTTAAAAAAAATGAAATCAAATTCTATTGAAAAAGTTAGCATCTAACATATGGGATAATCAATTGACCAAAATAACTAATTAGTTGAAAAAACGACTAATCACTTGAGATAACAGTTAAATTTTTATAAAAAAAACAAATTAGGAGAAGAGAAATTATTATTAATAACCGTGATACTAATGACTATTTTATAATTATCTAATATATACGAGATTTGAACATTATTTCTTAAGGTTACAATGTCAAACTCTTACCATTGAGCTACAACACATTATCTAAAATATTTTGTGAAAAATTCTATACCACAAAAAGTTGATCTCTAAAATATTACTTGAAAAAAGCTATATTTGAAATCTAATTAATATTGTCTCTAGAAAAGATAATTGTGTAGTTTATCAACTTGGGTCTAATAGAAGGAGGCAAATGGCTAGACTTCTACAATGCAGTAAATTCGAATTCGAATTCCCGCTAAAAAACGTACCTACTTTTAATATTTAATGTGTTTCGCACAGGGTTGGTCCAACAAATTTGAAGGCTTGAAGCGAATTTTGATATGAGGCTTAAAGTTGATTTTCTAAATTTTAATATGATATTATTAAATTAATATAATTGACGTCAAGTATTATTTTTTTTCAATTGATTTAATATTGTTGAGACAACATTAAATTTTAAAAAAATTTATATGTTTTAATTTTAAAAATATTAAAATATGAGGCATTTTTATTAAATAAATTTTTTTTGAGACCTTTTGATAAAGTAAAAATTTAATTTTTCATAGAGACCTAAAGCAGTTGCTTTAGTGGCACCGCCCTGGCTTCGCATATCATTACTCCAAGTTAGAGATGATAACATAACCTGCACCTGCGGGTACCCACCCGAACCCGCTTGATTTGGGCGGGAAAAACCCACTTTGATTGGGAGTAGGTGCTGATTTTTCCCGAAATTAAAATTTGGGGGCGGGGATGGGATTGAAGGTAGTGAAATCCACCCCGAACCCGCCCTGCAAGTAATATTATAGTAATTTTTAAATTTTCTATACATATACATATTAAATATATTTAATATTTTTTTATATATTAAAAATTATAATCTTATTTCTATAGAAAATATTTTTTAATTTTATTATTGTCTAATAATAGTTATTTTATTATATTAATTATAATAGATATGATTTTTAAATTTATAATTTTATATATATGAATGAGTGCATGCGGGACGGGGAAACCCGAACCCCATTGCAGGTGGGGATAGGGGTCTAAATTTCACACCCGCTATGAAACGGAGACTGATGCAGATTTTTCCAGATTAGTCAAGTGTGGGAGTGGTGGAGGCAAAATCTGCCCCCACTCCGCCCCGTTGCCAATCCTACTCCAATTTGAAGGAATATATGCAAAACAAAAATATAATTGTGTAATTTACCAAACTTTTTTATTATTATATAAAGATAAAAGACGAAGTCCAAATGCAAGTAGCATGGATTATGTAATGTTATTATAAAAAAGACAAATTGATGTAGGAAACCGAAATTTGACGTGGATATAAACAAGGACCTAAGTTTAGAGACTTTTGACTGCATGAAAATGTGAGAATTATAAACTTTATAAATACTTAATCTATATATAGACAGGCATGTTTCAAGTTATACAAACAGAACAATCATCTTCCGAAATACCCGAGAGTGAAGAAAAGCAAATTAAGGTATCTTACAAAATGGTTTCATGTTTTGATTTTTTTATTTCATTCAGTTTTGGCAACAGGGCAAAGCGTTTCTTTTCAAGGACTGATAAAGCTAACACTAATCCTAAGCCATCAAAGTCTCGTAAGTCTTATAAACCCTTTTAATTTTTTTTTTTTATACCCTTCAATTCTTCCACTTCCTTAGAAAATATTGTGGCAAATCTTTATATTGTCAAAAATTATGACCGATACAGTTTAAATTGCGAGAATTTTTCGTTTTTTGAAATTATGATTTTATTTTTATTGTTGTTTTTCAAACATGTATATCTGATTGAAATATTTGTTTGTTCCTTTGCAGAATTTACAATTGTGACACGAGACCGTCCAAGGGACCATAATTATTAATAGGAATATATGCTGTGCATAATTGCCACTCCTCCCTGTGTTGATTAACTAGTGCATTAATTATATGTTCATGTGATCGTTTAATTGTTATTATAGGCTTAGTTGTAAGACCTTTGTACTTTTTATAAACATCATTTGTTAGTTTTTTTTTAATTTTTTTTTACGTATATTAAGAAAAAGTAAGTAGAAAAAATATGTATAAGTTTCTATTGGACATAAATTTTAATTTGAGCTGTTTGAAAGTCGTTATTAAAAAAATAATTGTTGCAGCATGCCACTGTATCACTTTTTCATCTCTTGTGCATATTCCATAAGTTGAAAAGTGCTTAAATTTCTTCTTACTGTTCAATGATGATTCAAGGACCATGATTCATTTCTTTGATTTCTTCATGGTCGTTAAGGGTTTTATTCTGTAATTAGGATTTTAAACAACCCGTAGGTTTGTGTATTAGGATAAAAAATATATATTTGGTGTCAAAAATATATATTTTGTTTGTATTAGGATTTTTTTTTTCATTCCTTTTGGATTTGTTGGAGAGCTTGAATTCTTGATCTTGTTGTTGTTTTTCACAAAAATATACATTCGTTTTCATATTAATCTAATTAGTTGTCATTTTTGAACTCTTAGTAAAATATCAGTTATTTCGGTACAATCAGTTTTATCGTCAGATTTCTATAACCTTTGTTTTAAATTTGACAATGGTTTAATAAATTTTTACAGTCTCTTAAACTTTGTTCGTTCATCTTTCTGATTTGGTTAAATCATTTGTGTTATGTGCTAAATATGGATCGTTAAGGCATATTTCTTTCGGTGGAAGCACTATGTATTGACGTCTTAGCTTGGCTTGGTGTTGGTGGTGTATTGACGTCACACCAATGCGAGATTCTGGGTTCGAACTCGGAACAGGACGTTTAACTTAGTAATATTAGTATTTGATAGTTGAACTATAATTTAAGAATATCTTGTGGTGTATTTATCTAATTTAAAAGGTGGAGGAAATATTTTAGTACACATCATGACAATTAACATATAAAGAAGTTTAATTTATATGGAGTAGAGCGACTCTAGTTATACTAGAAATAAAGAGCTAATGAGAGGTAGAATTTATAAGTCTTTCTTATGGAGTGACACTAATGAGACTTTGTCATCATTAAGAAGGTTATCAATATGATTAATTCATTGAATGATTTGAAAGAGGACGTATGTTTGTTTTGTTTATGATATCTGTTTGTTATTAGGATTTATATGTGCTATTTGAATATGTGAAATATGTTTTGAATATGTTTAATTTTATTAAAGTAGAGATAAGTATTCTTGCTTTTATCGATGACTGATTTAGACAGTGAGGGTATGAGGAATTGATTTCAAGGATTTGAAAAGGATACAAGAGATTTCATTTGAGGTGATGATTAATTGGATAGATTCACATGAACCTGAGATTTGAGATTCCAAGGAGATTAAATGGTTTCAATTGATAATTGAGAGTCATATATTTATGTATTATGAATGACCATTGTCATGTGGTATGGGACACACGAGGCCGATCCCCTACTTGCCCCTATGGGCATAAATTTGAGAGGTTTTGTGCTCTATAGAAACAAATTTAAAGTTAGGAAGTCATATATCCCTATTTCATTAGCGGTGATTGAGTTATAACATATTGACTCAAAGAGTAGTCGAACAACTTGCAGAATCAATTGGGAACATTTGTATTAGGATGTGGCCATGAGTCAACATATATTTCATCTGCATTGAATAGTTAGGAATCATCTAAAAGATATCATTTGAGAATGAGTGCTTTTTACTATGATCTAACTTTTATGAACCGTTCCATTGTACATGTGTCTTAATCCCACTATCTTTTCATTGTATGATTGTACATGTGTGAAAAAAAGCCTTATCGCTCAATTTCAAGAATCTATTCAGACTGTGTTGAGACTTAATTTTATCCGCTTTTTATTTATTTATTTATTTTTTATTAACAAATAAATAATAATAATAATAATAATAATAATAATAAATATATAAATAAATGTAATGAAATATAAAAATAAAAATAAATAATTAGGGCTATAAATTTTAGACAATCACGGTGTTTCTAGTTCTTGTTTGCCTTTAATTTCTGTTCAGACTATTTTCTAATATATAAAAAAGTAAAAAATAAAGGTATATAATTGAATGAAAAGAAACCGAAAAGATATGGAACGAGGGTAATAAGAATCAGTATAATGGTGATCAATTGATTGAAAAGAAACCGACAAAAATGGATTGATGGTCATAAAAATCGGTATAATGATGATCAATTGAATGGAAAAAACCTGAAAAGAAACAGATTAATAGTAATAAAAATGGTGATCAACTGACAATTATTCCCTTGTCTTTTGTAACCTACACCCAAAAAGTCTAGACATGGCGACGGGGCGGGGCGCGGGCGGTTTTTGCCTCCTCCACCCCCGCACCCGACTAATCGGGGAAAATCCGCACCCGCACCCGTTTCATAGCGGGTGTAGAATTTAGGCCCCCCACCCCACCCGCAACGGGGTTCGGGTTTCCCCTCCCACATCCGCACCCATTCATATATATATAAAATTATAAATTTAAAAATTATATCTATTATAATTAATATAATAAAATAATTGTTATTAGACAATTATAAAATAAAAAAATATTTTCTATAGAGATAAGTTTATAATTTTTAATATTTAAAAAAATATTAAGTATATTCAATATGTATATGTATATAAAATTTAAAAATTACACTAATATTACTTGCGGTGCGGGTTCGGGTGCGGGTGCGGGTGCGGGGTGGATATCACCACCCCCAAACCCGTCCCCGCCCACGAATTTTAATTGCGGGGAAAATCCGCACCCGCACCCGCACCCAATCAAAGCGGGTTTTCCCCACCCAAATCAAGCGGTTTTAGGTGGGTACCCGTGGGTGCGGGTTATATTGTCATCCCTAAAAAAGTCTATAAATAATCGATAGCAAGAGTAGAAAATGGGGAGCACTATTGAGTAAAGGAAAAAAGAAAGAAGAGAGAATAATAAGGTATCACTTTCTTATTGTATCTTATTTAGGAGCAGAGAATCTGATCTTGGGAAAATCAATCTAGCAAAACCAATTCAGTAGTAAGGTATCACTTTCTTATTGTTTCTCTAATTTTCTTCTTATTAGTCTTTGTATTGCATCCCTTTTAAAAAATGTAGTTTAGTTTTTTTTTATTTTTCTATTTATGCAAAAAAAAGAAACTTATATGTTAAACTTTCATTTTTCTAAAGTTGTCTGTTCCTAAAATTGTTTACTAATTGATGTTTATAAACCAATCATCAAGAAAACAAATTTCACCCTGTTGTAATATAACAGAAAATTCATATCACGTCTTTATCAAATAACTCAAAAAAAAAAAATCATAACAACGAATAAATAGTTTTTCCCTTAGGATTAGAATTAATGATCGCTGCCGCCGGATGAAATTCATCCTCGCCCGCCGCGCCACATCACTCACTCCCAATTGTTGGTGGCCTTTGTGTCGCGACAGATCCGACAACGCACGAGCAAATCCTTTAACAGGCTGCTTCACCGTCGTGTCCATCTGTTTCGTTCACATACTGGCGCGTTACGTTGTTTTCTAACAAAAATCAATTTTTCTTTACTTTAAAACAAAAATAAAAAGATACAATCCGTGAACAGACATCTCACTTTTTTTTCGTTATTATTATTATTATTATTATTATTATTATTATTATTATTATTATTATTATTGTTACATTTTGTTTACGTTGTTTTCTAATAAAAATCAATTTTGCTTTACTTTAAAACCAAAAATAAAAAGATACAATCCATGAACAGACATTTCACCTCTTTTTTTCCGTTATTATTATTATTATTATTATTATTATTATTATTATTATTGCATTTTTATTTTTGGATATGTATATAATAATTATCATAATAAAAAATAATTAAAATAGAGTAATAATAAAAATCGAACAACACATGAATATTTTCTACCCAAGAACTACGTGTGTTTTGATTTCCCTATTGCACCTGGGGATACGTAAGAGCAAGGTTTTTCCTTGTCAAACCAAATTAATAAAAAAAAAAAATTCTTCTTTTATTATTGTAAATAATTTATTTTATTTTTTATTATTTTTTAGGGGGTAAAATCAATAATTAAATAAATAAGTAATTTGTATACAATTAATTATAAGGTAACCGTTTTAACAGACGATGTGGGTGATATTACTTTCCCTATTCGTAATCGACTTCCGAATTATTTTATTTGTCGTTCAAGAATTTTATTTTAGGTTTTATCTATCTTTCCCTTTTAAAAAAATGAAATTGGTGGCGACTCATTTGTTATTATTAAGATATGTTATTCCTTGTTTTTATTAGGTTTGATATATGTTGGATTTAGTCCAGATTTATTAAGAGATTCTCCTTGTACAATTTTGATTATAAATAATATCATGTTGAGAGCTAATCTGTCAAGTCATTTAGCACCAAAACCTAATTCTTAAGTTGGTATTACAGCTCACGATTAGTGGGCTTCTCAAAAGTCTCTAAAACCCTAGCTGTCATTGTCACAAAAGTCTCAAAAACCCTAGCCGTCAGTCACATACGTAGTTGTCTTGTTAACTGTCCAACATACACGGCCCGACGGGTCACACCACCCCCACCATCAGACTCGCCTTAATTAGATCGCCCAATCACCAAAGAACCACCGCCATCCGCCTTCTCACGAGCCGCCACGCGCATTTTTTGAAACTGTAACCTCCGCCGGCGCGTGATGGCCACGCGCCACCATCCTGACCTCCAATGAAGTCCCCTTCAGTCCTATTTCACTCGTCCGCTACCGTCCTTCCTGCTTTGGCCAAGTTTGGTCAGTGGGTCCCACTATTTCTGGTGCTTTCTCTACGGTTTCTTGCTGCCTGTACGACTTCTAGTCTGTTGTCTTCTTATTTCTGGTGCTTTCATCTGCTGCCTTCTTAAGGCTTCTAGTCTGTTGAAGATGAGTTCAAGTTTAGATCTTTCACAAAAGGAGAACAACAAATCTGAATCATCTGTTAAGAGCCTTGTAACATATGTTTTCTCTAGCAATCCCTCTATAACGTTTGAGAAACTTAATGGTCAAAATTATTTAAATTGGTCAGCTGCTGTTAAGATGTGGTTTCTTGGATAAAAGCTCTCAAATCACCTCATTAAGAAGTCCTCATAAATTAATACAAATTTGCGTGAAGATTGGGAGCAAGCTGATTGTCAATTTGCCTATCTTTTGTGGCAAACAATTGAGCCCTCCTTGCTGGTCCATTATCGCTCGTACACCACTAGCTATGATATTTGGGAGAAAGCTAAGAATGTCTATTTGAACGATATCCAGCGTCTCTATAATGTTATTCATAATTTAGCTACCCTTTAGATGACAGAAGATAACATCATGGCTTATGCTAATAAAGCCCAGTCAGCGGTAAACGAGTTCAAGCTCCTTGTGGCCGATGATGACTCAAAGAAGATGCTTGAGAAATTGGATAATGTTTGCATGATCTATGTCCTTCATGGCCTCCATCAAAATTATGAGTCGGTTCGAAGCCACATTCTCACTGCATCCGATATCCCCTCAACAGAGGATCTCATCAGACGCATCATACGCATTCCTAGTTAGGAAGTATCAGGCGGAAGTGGATCTCATACAGACAGAGAGTCTTCAACTTTCGTTTCAAATTTTGCAAGACGTGGTTGTGGTCGTGGGGGTGGCCGTGGAGGCCGTGGTGGAGGTCGTCCTCAATGCACTTACTGTAAGCGTTTCGATCATACCGAAGACAATGTGATGCAGTCTAATGATAATGGAAAAGACTCTGAAGTGAGAAATGCCAAAAACAATATGTTGTCTGATGAAGAGTACAAGGCATACGGGTAATTCTATGGTCTTCCTCTCTCACTCCTCATTTGTTAGCCCTTGGATCTTAGACTCTGGAGCTTCCGATCATGTGGCTGGTAATCCATCACTTTTATTGAAAATATCTCAACTTAAAACCCCACATCATATTACCGTTGCAGATGGTTCAAAAGCTAAAGCTACTAGCATTGGTCAAGCCACTCCTCTCCCATCTTTATCTCTTGACTATGTTCTTTTTGTTTCCAACTGTCCATTTAATTTAACTTCTGTTAGTCGTCTGACTCGAAGTCTAAATTGTTCTATAACTTTTACTCCTGATTCTTTTGTTATACAGGATCAGAGTACGAAGCTGATTGGTGCAGGATATGAGTCCCAAGGACTTTACTACCTTCAGTCTTCATCTAATGTTGCTTCCACTTCTAGTACGGAGTCTCCAGGTCTTCTTCATCTTCGGTTAGGTCATGCAAGTCTATAAAAGTTCAGAGTTATGGTCCCTCATTAGCGTTGCTAATCAATGCTAATGTTCCTTTCAAGTTTTGGGGCGATGTTGTCCTCACTACAGGATATTTGATTAATAGAATGCCATCTTCTGCTATGCAAGACAAAGTTCCCCATTCCATATTTCTCCTTGATGAACCATTGTTTCGTATCCCTCCTCGAGTTTTTGGATCTACTTGCTTTGTTCATGATTTTACTCCAGGATTTGATAAGTTGAATGCTCTTGTAATTAAGTGTGTTTTCCTCGGCTATTCAAGGTTTCAGAAAGGATATTGATGCTATTGTCCCTCCACACATCGCTTCTACATGTTTGCTGATGTCACATTCTTTGAGGATACACCTTTCTTCCCACACCCATTGAATCTGAACCAATCTATGAGGCATTACCTATTCCTTACCTTGTTCCGATAACCTCGTCCATGCCTATAATTGACCAACCAGATCCATCTAGGCCTCCTGTCTTGCAAACTTATCAGCGATGTGCACGTCTCCCTCGTACCAATCCACTTCCTACACAAGATTTAAGTGACTCGTCTCTTGTTCCGGTCCCTTCTTCTACTTCAGATCCGCCTACGTTGTCTGACGACCTCCCTATTGCACTAAGTAAAGGTACACGTTCCACCAGTAATCCGTATCCCATCTATAATTTTCTTAGTTATCACTGTTTATCATCTTCACATTGTACCTTTGCCTCTGCTATCTCTTCCATCACTATTGCTAAGTCTCCGCAAGAAGCTCTTTCTCATTTAAGTTGGCGACATGCTATGATTGATGAGATGACAACCTTAAAATCTAACCAGACATGGACTCTTGTGCCACCTACTCCTGGTAAATCTATTGTTGGATGTCGTTGGGTATACACAGTCAAAGTTGGGCCAGACGGACATATTGATCATATGAAAGCTTGTCTAGTGGCTAAAGGCTATACTCAGGTTTTTGGTTTTGATTACAGTGATACTTTCTCACCTGTGGCTAAAATGGCTTCCGTTCGTCTTTTTCTCTCTATGGCTGCTATGCGACATTGGCCATTATATCAGTTAGACGTAAAGAATGCATTCTTTCATGGAAACTTAGAAGAAGAAGTTTATGTTGAGCAACCACCTGGTTTCGTTGCTCAGGGGGAGTGTCATGGGTATGTTTGTCGACTTCATAAAGCATTGTATGGTCTCAAACAATCTCCTCAAGCATGTTTGGGAGGTTTAGTAGTGTTGTTCAATAGTATGGCATGATTCAGAGTCAAGCTGATCACTCTGTGTTCTATAAATTCTCTTCTAACAAGTGTATTTACTTGGTTGTCTATGTTGATGATATAGTCATTATAGGTGATGATCGTGATGGAATTGTGGGACTCAAACAACATCTAGTCCACCACTTTCAGGTCAAAGATCTAGGTAGACAGGTATTTTCTTGGAATTGAGGTAGCTCAATCAGAGTATGTTGCATAAACCTTTAGACAAATACATATTTAGGGTGTTTAGTAGAGGATGCGCAAAAACTTTGTCTTCTTTAGAGCATTGACTTTTTAGAGTTTTGACTTAGTGGAATGTTGACTATTATCAAATCATTGACTTTTAAACAGAGTCAGACGTTCAAATGCTTGGCACGATTTATCAAGTGCACATGATCACTTGCTTGTCACACTTATCAGAGGCAGAATAATCAGATGCTTGTTGTAGTTGCAGAACATAAAAAAAAAGTATTGCTTGCAATAATAGAATCACCAAACGCACGTATCAGAGCGTGTTCCCCAAACTTAGAGTATGAAAATCAAAGCGGAGTCTTGGTGTTCCTTTGACTTAGATCAAACATTAGAGGATGCAACATGAAATCATATAGAATAATCTGATATGAAAACAACACAACTAGAACATTAATGCTTTAAATTGTTCCCACAAAGTAGTATTGTTATCATCAAAACAAATAATGGTCATAGTTCTTTAAACCAACATGGTTCTAACAATCTTTCCCTTTTTGATGATGACAAACATCTATTTTTGTGAATAATTTTTAATTTTACAAGTGTAAAAAGAATGACATAGAATATCACAGCAAGGCTCCCCCTTAATATATGCAAGTTTAAATGTAAGAGTGATGAGAGATATTCTGACAAGATAGTTGATATAATTGAAATTAAAAAAAAAAAATTATATATTCATGCATTAAAATTGTTAAAGATGTTATACCCTTTTTGTCATTAGAAAATGTGAGTAGAGTAGCCAACAAGAAGAAAAACAAAAAAAAGTACAACAATGGAAAATAAATACACAGAGACAAACAAAAGAAAATACAAATTTGGGTTGGTCAACCTAGTTAAGATTAAGTCTAGGGTAGTCTAAACGTTCTCTTGATTTTTGGCTACCTGTTTCATGAACGCCTCAGTCTTAGCTTCCAGTCGATCAAAGTCTTCCTTTTTGAGATACTGGAAATGATCGAACATGGGGCTAGAAAGTGTGGGAAATTGACTTTTGGAGGAAGATTCTTCAAATCTTGAAGCAGTAGTTGTAGGGGCATTGAAGGAGAGTATCTCAATCTATGTAATTAGCATAAGGAACTGCAATGGTGCTGATGGAGCAACCACTAGAAGTTCCAAATTTGCACTACTTAAAGGAGATGGGTTGTCCATTGATGAGTCTTCTGTCATGGATTTCATAAGCTTTCTGGATCGATTGCTTTGGGCTTTTTGAAGCTGCAAGATCAATAAATAGAAGATGTCAATTGTTTTTTTGAAAGCTGCAACGTTTTAGGAGGCCAACTGCATTCCATGATCCATATTGTCCTTTATCAAATTGGTGACAAATGAGAGGACCTTGTTCCACTGGTTGGAAACATCATTAGGGTTCAAACTTTGAGCATTTTGATTGCGTGCTAATGGAAACCAAGACGGAATATAGTGGGTAAGGGGAATGATGTCTAGCAGGATGGAGGAGGTGGCAGGCTCAAAGTGAAAAAGGGGCGAGGGAGGAACATATGAGTTTTCTAAAGATGTATCAAAGACTAAGTCAATGAGGACTTGAGCTGCTGTCTCAACTTCTTGGTGTTGTAGGGTCAGATGCAGGGGTGGAAAGGGTAGGTGTTTGTGGAATGTTAGAATTATAAGGTCTTTGTGGAGTGTTAGTTTGAGTGGCTGATGGTGTTGGGTTTGGAGTGTTGGTGTTGAGAGGTAGGGGATGGGTTCTATGTCGGAGGATAGCAAAGTGTTCGAGTAAGGTTGCCTCAGACATATCATATGAGGTGTCGGAGTTAGAGTCAACTAAGGTATTAGGTGTAGGATGAGAGGGATGGACAACTAAGTTTGTATTTTGGGTAAAGGGAGTGAGAAGTTCTGGTTCAGGTTGTTCATTACTACTCGTATTACCAAAAATAGCAGAAGTAGTAGTTTTCTTAGAATTTGATGTTACCTTATGTTTCTTCCAAAGAATGAGGTTTGCTTCGTCCTCATTGGCGTTTGTTGCTTCTTCCTCATCCTTTTCTACACACAATGTTTTGGCAACCTTTTTTCTTTTCTTCTCCAAAACTTGAGCAACTTTGGGAAAAGAAAGGAAAACATGACTCATCTCTTGAATTGACTGGCACCCCCATAGGTATTATAGAACTACTTCTTTATTACCTTCCTAAAATAAAGGAGCATAAGAGTCCTCATCTATAGAGGGAATGGCCTTAGATGGTTTGGCCAAATGTCTTTCTGGTATGACCATTAGGTCGAATGCACTACTTAGGAGAGATTAGTCTCATCTTGATGACGTTGGATATATTGAACAAGAGTGTAGACGAACTAACTATGTGCTCTTCTTGGATAGTGCCTCGAGGGGAGTTCTCATTAGTACTACTATGATGAGTCCAGGGTAGGGGATTGTCCTTATCTTTCCTGACCTAAAGTTGATGTCACATGACCTCATGTGTTCCAAAGTTAGGTTTGGAAGATTGGTCTTGATCCTTTGGGAGATATTCAACATTATGCCCTTGTGGTCTTTGCTAACATGGTCCATTGACCCACCTTTGTGTATTGCATACCCAATCAAGATCTTGAATAGTACTCGATATCTAGGTTTCAAGTGGACCCATTTGGAGTTGACATTAGGATCTTGAAACAATTCCTTATTGATCTTCTATGAGCCAACCCTTGACTCATAACCATTCTCAAGCAACATACCTTCATAAGAATATTTGGTGAAAGCCTTTAGGAATTGTTGAGTAATCTAAATAGGAAATCCTAGCACAGTACTAGATATTTCTCTATGTGTGTTTATGTCAGCAAATTGCCATAATTCTTTAACTAGAATGTCCAAAGCCACTTCTTGTTCTAGATTAAAGTACTAAGACCAACCTACACCAAAAAAATCCTCAATAAAATCAAAACCATTTTCAGCGAGGTTTGCAAAGTTTACTTGGAGTTCATGGAGAACTTCTAACTGATCAAGATTGCATTGCATAATAGGAACACATCAGACGTTTCCGAGTGTAGGGTTTAAGGATGAACTTGAAGCCATTGAAGTAGCAGAAATTCAGATATTTTCCATGAGGTTTCAAGGTTTGAAAGAAAGAAAGGGTGGGAATATGTGAGGGTACTGAATGATCGTGAGTGATGAGTGGGTTTTATGAAAACGTTTAAGTTTCTAAAACCATAACTAACGTGCACGCGTAGACACACGTGAACATCACCTGTTAGGGCATAATCAAATTCAATTTTATCAAAGGTAGATCAAATATACATTTAACCATTTACTCTGTTTTACTACAGGCAAGGATACAGAGACTTCAACATCATTCTTTTATAAACATAATATTTAGGTTTTCCTTTATAAAGTTTAATATGTCCTCAACAAGAGGTTTTGTGAAAATATCAGTCCACTGATGATCAATGCCAACAAATTTAATGTCTAAAATATCATTTTGGACACAATCCCTTATAAAATGATGTTTAATCTCTATATGTTTTTCTCTCGAATGTAAAATAGGTTTTTGGTTAAACATATAGCTGAAGTATTATCACAAAAGATAGGAATGTTACTCTCATTGATTTTGAAATATTCTAGTTGATATTTTATCCATAACAACTAAGTGCTACAATTGACTACTTAGATGTATTTTTCTTCTACTGTGGACAGAACAATAGTCCTTTGTCTTTTGCTTGACCAGAAGATTAGATTGTCACCAAGGAATGTATAGTTTCCACTTGTGTTTTTCCTTTCTAGCTTGTCTCCATTATAGTCAGCATCGCAGAAACCTACTAACATGTACTCAAATGATGGCTTATAACACATACCAAGGTTAGTAGTGGCTTTCAGATATCTAAAGATCCTCTTAATAATTATTAAGTAGGATTCTACAGGGTCATGCTGAAATATAGCGCGCAGACACACACACTAAACAAAATATCAGACCTAAAGGCAGTTAAATAAAGAAGGGAACCAATCATTCTTCTATATGCCTTATGATCTACCTTTTTACCTGACTTATCCTTATCAAGAGAACATGTTGGATGCATAGGTGTAGACATAGGCTTACATTCATTCATTTTAAATTTCTTAAGTAGTTATCTTGTGTATGTGGTCTGATGAATGAGTATACCATCTGCGCTTTGATGAATTTGGATTCCATTGAAGAATTTTAATTATCTCATCATGTTCATCTCAAATTCATTCTACATTAACTCAGAAAACTCTTGGACAATGAGAATGTCATTCTTAGATGATTTTCTAAACAAATTAGTGTCAACCTGACCTCTTTCAAAATCGTTCTTTAATAAGTAATTGCTTAGTCTATCATACCAAGCTCTTGGGGCTTGCTTCAGACCATACATGGATTTCTTTAATTTGAAAACATATTTTGGAAATTCATTGTCTTCAAAGCCATAAGGTTGTTTGACATACACTTCTTCATTTATGTAACAATTTAAGAAAACACTTTTAACATTCATTTAATATAAAATGATGTTAAAGGAGCTTATAAGAGGTAAGCTTGTTTTGCAGGAAAATGCTATGGATAGGTGGACTTGGCGAAATGGTCTCAGAGGCAAGGTTTTAGTTAAAGAAGCTTCTCAGTTGTTGATGTTAGATTTGAGCATTGAAAAGTCTCCGTTGTGCGATCTCGCATGCAAAGAAATTTTTTGTTTGTAGGTTATTATATCTCTCTTTGTTTGTAGGTTATTATAAAATAGACTTCCTATAAAGGATAACCTTGAACATCGTGGAGTAACTTCTTCGAATTTACATTGTGTCAGCACATATTTGTAGAGCATGAATATTTTGATAATATTTCAAAGTAAGCCTTAGTTTGGATGGGTATTAGTAGTATATTTTCAAATAGCGGTTTTGGGATATGCTTAGTGTCTTGGTGGTTTATGCTTGACTCGTAATGCACCATGATATTTTTGCATGTAGTTTGGATGGCTTTCGTGTGGACATTTGGAAAGCTTTAAACACCATTGTCTTTCGACAAAAACAACTTGCCTTGGGTTCTATTGTAGAATTTATTAAATTAAGGTCATGGTGGTGGCTTAATATAAATATCAAATATTTAAAGTTTGAGTTTCATGGTGGACTCATCTTATTGTGTGCTTGAGATCCTTGGCTTACTACTTTGTTATTCTTTTTGAGTGTTTGTTATCAGTTAGTTTAGTGTTCATGTGTTTTTGATTCGACGTTTTGTAAAATGAGAAGCACAAGAAAGGGGGGTTGAATTGTGTTTTATTTTAAAATAGTTTTAATAGAAAACGATGAAAACAAAGATCCAATAAAAAAATAGAGCGACACAGCCAACTTATCCTGGTTCACCATCAACACGGTAGCTACGTCCAACCCGTTCAACCTGAAGGATTTAATCAATTATTCACCATCTGAATTATACATCCACTGAACACCTACTAGTCAAACTGACTGTGTTCAAGTGTTCTCGATTTTCTAGCTTAGTACAGTCAAGCTATTGAGGGATACAATCATTATTGGGCTAGGTTACAAAAGAACAGGTTTAAGGGTTTTCTGATTAACTCTAACAAAAGGGTGTTTGCAATATTTGTACTCTTAGAAAATATTTCGCAGCACTTAGCCAACACAAAAGATAACGAGCAAGAGTGTAAAGACGGTTGTATTGTGTTTATTGTGGTACATTGTTGCTTGTTCTTTTTCTGCAAGGATTGCACGTCCTTTTTAGAGAGCATTACGGTTTCTGGTCGTTGTCCATATTGCAAGAAATCAACATGTATTATGAAGTTTCCTATCAAACATTATGAAATTGATTCGCTATTAAACCTTGTAAAAAATATCCTTGAAATTGATTATGCAAATCTTCATATAGAGACAGAAAGAGCGGAGGATATTATGATCAGAGTATGTCGCATAGACCTTCAGACAAATGCAGATTCAGAGTGTTTAGCAGAGGATGTGCAATAGTTTTGTCTTCTTTAGAGCGTTGAGTTTTCAGAGTGTTGACTTATTGGAGCGTTGACTATTATCAAAGCATTGACTTTTAAATAGAGTCAGACGATCAAATGTTTAGCAAGAGTTTTCAAAGATAGACGATCACTTGGTTGTCACACTTATCAGAGGCAATATAGTTAGATGCTTGTTGTAGTCGTTAGAGTCAAACTAATCAGAGCATTGCTTGCAATAACATAATTACTAGAGGCGCATTTCAGAGCGCGTTCACCAGACTTCGAGTACACAAATCAAAGCAGAGTCTTGGTGTTCCTTTAACTTAGATCAAACATCATAATTTGTGGCGACCTAAAGTAGCCACAAAGAACTCAATCACAAAGTTTTGTGGCATCCAAAACGGCTACAAAAGTTGGTTTTTAGGTTACCATTTGTGAGAGCTTAAGTAGTCACAAATTTGTGATGGAAAGTCTGCCACAAATTTGTGACGGCTTAGGCCGCCATAAATGATAAAGCTTATGAAGAAAACCACATTTTGTGACGGCTAAGGCCGTCACAAACTATCCCATTTGTGAGGACTTAGTCCACCACAAATGGGTAACTTTATTAAACAAATAATTTTATAAAATTCAAAATTAATATTAAAAAATAATTATATATAAAATTTTTATTATTAATATAATTTAAAATATGAAAATATAAATTCAAATAAAATATTGTATATAAAAACAAAAATATAATTTTAATATTAATTAAAATATTACTACCAAAAAAAATATTTTACAATTTAAATATTTTACTAGCAGTTTTTTTTATCTAATCTTACTAACATTAAAGTTTAAAAATAATATTATTTCCCATTTTAAAAATAATATATTTCTACATTCTAAAATAAAATATTAACGCTCTAAAAATAATTTATAACAATATAACCATTTTTTAATAATAATTATATAAGTTACTAATCTATATTTAAAATGAATTTCATACTAACTTGATGTAGGGTAGTGTCCAACTTGAAGTTTACAAACAAGTAACAACTCTTCACAATCAACCCAACAACAACATTGTCAAAATAAAAATTAAATAATATTCATTAAATAAATAACTTCAAATAAAAAAATAACATTAGAAAACAAAACATAAAATAAAGACTTATCGAAATTCCATAGAGAAGGTAGAGATAAAAGTTGGAGAAAAATAAAAGTTGAAGAAAAGGTAGAAATGAAAAATGAGAAATGAGAAATAAGAGGAAGAGTGATATATATAGAGAGAAAAGAGGGCATTTGTGGCAGCCAAAATAGTCACAAAATAGCAATGGCTCTATTGCCTTTGTGGCGGTCTGGGACATTAGAAAAAACAATCTTAGTGGCAGCTTAAACCCTAAAAAATGTTGCACGGTCATATTTTATGGTGGCCTAAGCCCTCACAATGCTCCAACATTTTGATTTTGTGAGGGTATATGCCGCCACAAAGTACTGCTGATATTTTCAGTCAATCAAGTCTGTTGTGAGGGTATTGGCCGCTACAAATTCAAATAACTTTTCCCTATAACAATTTTGTGACCGTTTTTGGCCACACAAGTGTTACTATCAGCCAAAAAAAATATTTTTGATTTGTGAAGGTTTTTTCAGCCACTTGTAACAATTAACTTGAATTTTATTATTTGTGAGGGTTATTTCAGTCAATAATTTGTAAGGATTTTTTTCAACCACAAAATCTTTTATAAGTTGACCATAAATTGAGTGTTTTTTTGTAGTGACTAAAACAGAGCATTAGTACTTTAAATTGTTCCTACAAAATAATGTTGTTATCATCACAAGTCATAATTATTCAAACCAACTTAATTCTAATACTTTTGTCATGATATTTGTTTAGTAAGTTGTAATTGTATTTCATATATTTGACATTAGTTTTTAAATTAACATAGTTCTTTGGCTTATTAAAAAATTCAAAAATTCAATGAAAATTATTATTCAATAAATCTTCTATTAGATCTCTAATCTTGTCCCACATTGTTAAAAACACTAAAAAAAAAAAAAAAAAAA
>JBBPBQ010020323.1:29976631-30018609 GCA_037974755.1 Cicer yamashitae
ACTAAAAAAAAAAAAAAAAAGAAAGTTTAGAGGGTAGTTGTAACCAATATTTTATTTTGGTTCATCTAACCAAATTCTTTTATTAAATGAAGTAGAGAAAAGAGGAATTCCAAAATGCAAGTTGCATCAATGTCTAATATTATACTCAGGGATACTATACGAGGGGCTAAAATAATTAATAGTAATTTATCTTAGTAATTTTGTTTTAAAGTAACGATACAAATTTTTTGCTGTTAACACTTAGCAACAAAATTATAAACAAATTTTTTTTATAAAAGAATTTTGTGCTACTAACACTTAACAACGAAATTGGTCATTATTTCAACTTTTTTTTTTAGTTGTTGTAAATTAATTAGTTAGAACTACAAATTCCATAAATGCATTTTAAGATGTAGTTTACTAAATTACACAAATTAAAAAATTTGTAGGTACATGTTAGCAAATTCTATATTAAGGACTTGTTAACTTATATTCACTCATTTTTTGAATTAGTGCAAATTAGTAAGTTATAACTACTAAAGAAAAAATGAGTGAGTAGAAATTAACAAGTTGATATAATAATAATATATACACTACATATTAATATACTATATAGATGTATACTATAAAGATTTAAAAGGAGGAGGTGACAAGCCACACCTTGCCTACCCCTATATAAGACATTTGAGTTAAAATTTTAATAAATTTAACTTAATGTATTTCATCTATTTATTATAAATCTGATAGATCAACTTTTCATAATCAAATTTTAAACTACTCGTCTTTTATAACAAAAATTAAAGGTAGCAGTATATTATTATAAAGAAAAAAAAATTGATCGAGAAAACCGGAAGTTGACGTGGATAAACTTAGCTAACGTTTTGAGACTTTGGACTGCATGAAAAATGTGAGAATTAATTATAACTAAAAAAATACTTAATCTATATATAGATCAGAGGCATATTTCAAGGTATACAATAGAACAATCATCTTAGTTGGAAATAGTCGAGAGTGAAGAAAAGTAAAACTATCTAACAAAATGGTTTCGTGTCTTAATTTCTTTCTTTCTTTGAACTTTGGCAACATCGCAAAGCGTCTCGTTTCAAGGACTGATAAGGCTAACACTAAGCCTCAGGCATCCAAGTCTAGTAAGTTTTATACACCCTTTAATTCTTTCACTTTCATAAAATTATATTTTTGTTATAGTAAATTTACCAATTAGAGTAAATAAATGATAATAATTAGCAATACACTTTTTAATATACTTCTCAACATTTTTTTTCATGTTACTTGAAATTTATGAGACTTATCAAATTTATGTGGATTCTATATAATTTAATAAATCTCATATAAAATTCAACTAATAAAAGAGAAAGTATTAAAACATGTGTTGAAGAGTTGTTACTAGTATTTCTAAATGAGAATAGTTCAACTTAAAATCATGTGTCTCCTCTGATCTAAATTTGCACCCAAAATAATTGTATAGTTGTTTTTTCTTTGTTAATGACATAATCTTGAATTACTGCATCTTTTTAACAAACTATGGCGATGGTTGATATTTATTTAATAGAATCATATTTTGATAAATTATGTCCTACTAAAAAATTGGAATTACCCTTAACTTTGTTAGGACTCTTCAAGCACGTCAAAGTATAAATCAGTTTTACACACAAAAATATCTCCAAAATTTGTAAAACTATCACTGTAATAAATTTTTTTTGTAAATCTTTCATAATATTGTTATAACTAGATCCCTGTGAAATACTTTTTATACAAACTAGCTTCAATTAAAATGACTCAATTTTTTAGGTTTTAATTCTCCAAAACTCGGAGGATATAATGGATAGTATAATTAATTTAAAATTTGGTTGAAATCATAATTGTTTTAGACTTTTAGCTATCGATTTATTTCGGTGTATTTTCGATCGAGTTAACTTTAACTAAAACTTTATTACTTTTATTTTTCATTAACATATAAAACGAGAAAAAGTAAAACCAAAGGAATACATACAAGAGGAGGACATTTTTTTTTTCGTTTTTCATTCTAATTATTATATTTATGTTTTATTTCATATAGTTATATATTCATAAAATACCCAATACCAGTTTTTTTTTTATTATAATAAGCAAAATGTAATCCAATACCGGTGTCTGTCATTGATATACATATATATACTTACATATGCTTCTAATAATAAAAAGTTACAAAATATCATATCATAGTTATTTTTTGACAAAAATATCATATCATAGTTAATTTAAATGGGAAATGCTAGAGAATAAGAAGCGCGCGTTGAGAATGCCAATATTTTGAATAATCACATATTGAATTATTTAGTCTGTTATATACATATATATGTTTCTATAATTAATTTAATAATTAAGTTACACAATATCATCATCTTCATATTTTAAAGGGGAAATAAAAAACAATAAGGACCAGCGTTGCGTTGAGCATGCCATTATTTTGAATAATGACAGATATTTATTTATTTTGCAAAGGCAATAATGATATATTGAAATATTTGTTTGTTGCTTTGCAGCATATACAATTGTGGAACGAGACTTTGCACGGGGCCACAATTATTAGGAAAAATGATTGTATACACCCATACAATTTCAAGAGAGAGAAAGAAAAAAATGACCTACGTAATAGATATAATATATTTGTAATAAGATGAAACATAGAGATATAAATAAGATAAGGTATTAAATGGATGTATGAGAATTATGGGTATATACGAATGAAAGCTCCAAATATTAATAGGAACAAATGCAGCAACAGGCTTCTCAATTGTTATTGTAGGCTTAATAAAATTTTTGTTTTGTTCGTTTAGCTCAATATGTATTCGTTGTATTTTTTATTTTATTTTTTAAAATTTTGGCTGTTTGAAAGTTAGTTTTGTAAAAATATTTATCGCAGCTTTGCTCTAAGTTCTTTCGAACTATCTATCCTTAGTATACATATGGACTATAGTGCACAACAAAATGTCTTTAAATTAATTATTTCATAAGAAATTTGAATTTAGAAATTACTAATTAAATCCAATATTAATAATAATAGAAATGAAGATGTAACTAACTATAAATCGGATACAATAAATTTTACGAGTCGTCCAAACTAAAAAATAATAATTTCACCGTATTAAATAATGAGTATAACAAATACAATGTCTTTTTATTAACTTTATGAAATCAAAATTTTCACCAAACACAGAAACTAAACGATAAGAGAGTATCTCCACAAAAGTAGTATTACGGACTGTTTATAAAATAAGACAAAACTATTAATAAAAATATTAGAATATCAAATAAAGTGAGTTCAACCAAAATATTAAAATAACTAAACGTATTAAATAATGAATGCAACTAAAATTTAGAATTTTTTACTAAATATAAATTAAATATGAACTTTTAAGAGTCAAAAGCTTAAAATTTCATATTTAAATTTTTACTTGTTAAAAAATTTTGAATTTTTTTAGGGAGTTTTATAATTTATTAAACATGAGTACAAAAAATCATTCAAAAATTCAAAGGATAAACATGAGTTGACTTAAAGAAGGGACCAAAAATTAAAATGAATTTTTTTTTTAAATGACTAAAAAATTAAGAAATTTTTAATAAAGACTACAAAAACAAAATTTGAAAATTTATAGAGTCTAAAAAATTTATTTAACCTTTTTTTTTAAATTGGTGTTAGTTCCCACTTGAGGAGGGACCTCCCCAAACAAATCTCCCCCTCACTACTCAAGTAAGGCAAACCGTTGTCAATAACATACTCTTCAATAGTGTATCTCTTTAAAAGTTTTCTTTTAACGGTGGCTTTTCTACTTGCATTAGACTCAATATCTGATTGCATTCATTCGTCGCGACAATTTTTATCAATAGTCATTTGGTTGATCAAAAACCTCAAGTTTTCTGATTCTTGTCTAGGCTCACATGAAACATTTCTACGAGCAATGTCTTTCAACCGTTGATCTTCTATGAACTCAACATCACAACTTCAGACAAGTTTCTTTGTAGCAGGATCATAAAATTTGTACCCAACTCCATCTAGACCATAACCAATGAACACACATTGCTTACCTTCAATATCTGCTTTATGGGTATGCGCAAATGCTTTACATCCAAAAACACATAGGTAATCATAAGAAATATTTTTACTTGACCAAATCGTCACTGTTACTTCATATTGCAATGACACACATGTTGAAAGGTTTAGGAAATGAACAATTGTGCTCAATGCTCCATCCAAAACGATTGTGGAAGCTCTTCTTGCAACAACAAACATCTAACTTTTTCAACCATGTCTTATTCATCGTGTCAGCAACATCATTCAGTTGCAGCGACTTCTGATTTCTAATTCATCTCTCGTTACAATAATCGTCAAATGGTCTCAAGTATTCACTTCAATTATCAATGCATATGCACTTCAACTTCTTCCTAGTTTCAAAGTGTAAACCCAAGTCTTTTTTCAATGGTCATCAATAAACGTCAAAAAATATGCGCTGCCCAAAGCATTCTTGTCTTTAAAGGACCACATATATGAGAATGCAGCAAATTAAGAATTTATGGCCTTCTAGGTGAGTAGCCCTGAAATGAAACCTTGTGCTTCTTTTCTACAAAATAGCGATCATATTTCCTCAATTGTGGATCTCTCATGTCAAACAACACATCTCGTTTAGCTAGCTCAATCATTTCTTTCTCACTCATGTGACACAACCTCTTATGCCGTAACTTTCTTACTCATGTGACACAACCTCTTATGTCATAACTCAACTTTTTCAACCAGATCAACTACATGAACATATTTAATTATTTTTGCATGTGTCACATAACGAGCACAAGATTTCGTACCTCTAGCAATAATCATAGAAGCCTTGGTAAGTTTTCAAGTGTCCTACAAGAACCGACTATCATAGCCATTATCACAAAGCTTAGCTACCTAAAGTAAATTCAACTGAAATCTAGAACATGCTGATGGGGAATAAACACAGGAACACAATAACAAGTAATACGCAGCGGATATAAAATTCCCCCAACTTGCAAGAACCCGTGAGGAGCAACAACAAATATATGGCAGCAAATTAATCAAAACAAAGGAGCGTAAAGAACACCGATATTTTAACGTGGAAAACCCCTCAATGCAAGGGTAAAAACCACGGGTCGTCCAGACCAAAGAAATAGCTCCACTATAATCAAATAAGGGTACAAGAAAGTCTCAAAAAGATGCACAAAGTGTGCCTACAACCAGCTAAAATAACAAAGCACTAAAGCTTACAAGTGAAAAACAAGAAGAAGAAAAACACTCAAAAACCTGCTGCTGTGCGAGCACGATTCCTCCCTCTCCAGACGTCGTTTCGCCGATCCGACCGTGGAAAATGAAGCCCTGAATGTTGCGAATCTACTGTCCAAATTTCATCCCGATCCAACGGTTAACGAATGTATAATAGATGTTTTTCGGGAATAAGGTTTACTCTTCTCTTTTCTCTTTTGGTGATTGTCTTTCCTCTCAAAATAGTCTCTCTCTTGCAACTCTAATTAGACCACTCTCCACTTAAATAAGTGAGACAGATGGACTACAATAATTGGGTCTTTCTCCACATAGGAAGGGAGCCCAATACCCAACACATGCTTCACACCCTTGCGAGTTAACATGGTACATTTAGTCATATCCAAATCAGCCTCTCCAAGGCCAACACAATTTAACACATCTTTAGAAATAATCATAGAAACCTTGGTAAGTTTCTAGGTGTCCTACAAGAACCAAATATCATAGCCTTCATCACAAAACTGAGCCACCTAAAGTAAATTCAACCGAAATCTAGAACATGCTTCACACCCTTGCGAGTTAACTTGGTACCATTTCATATCTAAATCATCCTCTCCAAGACCAACACAATTTAACACATCTTTATGAGCAAAATTCACGTCACCAAATTCACTTTAAGTATAAGAGCAAAAAATATCTCTTCTAAAAGTGACATGTACTGAAGTACTACTATCAATTACCCAACAATGCTAACTATATCATACTATTCAATAAGAAGAAAGTCGTAATCAAATATAACATTAGTATTGTCTCCATCATAATCTTCTTTCCTTGTTCTTTACATTTGTCTTTATAATTCTCCTTTTTCAAAACCAACATTTATTCTTAATATGCCCTTTTTACTACAGTTGTAGCACTCAAGAACTTTGTACTTGTTTCTAGAGTTGCATCTGCTTTGTTATCTATTTCTTGAATATCGATTATTACTTATCCCCCTTGATCCTACAACCAATACCTCTTACTGCGATGACGAGTCTTGAGACTTTATTTTCATTTCTTCATTCAAAACAGTATTTTTAACAATGTTCATTGACAACACACTTACAGAAGTAGAATTTTGTAATGACATTCTGAAAGCTTCCCCCGGGGTCTAGCAAAAAATCGAGAAGAAATAACCTTTGAATTTTATCATCAAGTTTAATACCCAAAATAGACAATTGATTCATTTTGTTGAAAAGTATTCAAATGCTCAGCAACCGAAGTCCCTTCTTGAAGTTTCAAGGCTAACAACTTCTTTCTCAAGTACATATTATAACCTTTTTTTCCGCATAAAACTGCTCAAGCTTATCCCACAAGGATTTAACATATATATCTTCACTAATTTGGTTCAACATGTTATCATAAGCCAACTGACGAATGTCTCACACATCTGTTTGTGTAGTAAAGTCCACTGGTTAGTAGTCTTATTATCCTTCTTTGTTGCATCGAACATAAGTTGGTGAAAACTCTTCAAATAAAACAGACTCTCGATCTTACTTTTCCAGAGGGCATAATTTGACTCATTCAAGGTCACTATACGAGTTGTATTGACTTCCATAATTCATCACAAAATACTACCACAAGAGAATCGAAGCTCTAATGCCAGTTTCTGGGACAAGAGTGAACAACGAAAACTCGTTAAATTAATTATATATTGTAGAACCTGAACTCGTAAATTATCAACCACAACTAGTACTAATAATAACAACAATCAAGGTGTAAATATATATAAATAGAACACTGCAAATTTTAACGTGGAAAACCCCTCAAATCAAAGGTAAAAATCACGAGTTATTTTGACCAAAGAAATAACTTCAGTATGTCAAATAATGAATACAAAAAAAAAGTCCTCTTAGTAACTCTAGGGAAGCAAAACCATCACCTAACGGTTAAACCAAACAATAACAAAGTGCCTCCACAAAAGTGGGTATCACAAACTAACTCTCAAAAAAGAAAAAACTACTAATAAATTTTTTAGAGTATCAAACACAGTGGCAATAATAACATACTAAATTTCAGCTGAAACAAAGAGCATTTATCGATTCCATATCCACAACCGGTACCCAATTTCTTCTTCTCTCAATTTGTTCTATGTGACCAATGTTTTCAATAAGACTTACTTTTTTTGTCTCCAGCAGCACTACTGCTCATAATTGCATCATATATAATTAGGGATTTTAATCGCTTCACTTATCACACATGGGCTAAGGCCCAACCACACATACACATCTTTTTTTAAAATTGGTGCGGATTCGTGCTCGAGGAAGGATCCATCCATCAATGCCTTGGTGATAATGTATGTTGTTTGTACTCTAGTAGGACATTATATCACTTTTAACTTTCCTTTGATCACTTGATCCCTAAAAAAATGGAATCTAGTCTCTATGCATTTATAAATCCTTCTATATTATGACATACATTTTTAGCAAGGTTTATGGCAGATTAGATTTCTATTTTCATTGACATGGATGCAACATTTCAATCTTTAATTCAGGCAAATGATTTCAACCATAACTTCCTATAGTTTACTCTGCCTCACATGAGGAGAATGCAATTACTAGTTGTTTCTTGGAGTATCTTAAAAAATAGTGCTTTGATGAACTCAAACACATAACTTGTTATGCTCTTTCTGTCCACTCTAGCACCACTTTGATCAACATCTAAATAGCTAACTAAAACATTTTTTTTTCTGCACCTGTTTGCCTTAAAAACATAATTCCATAGTCCACGGTCCATTGCAAGAACCTTAGAATTATTTTTGCAGCAATAAAATGATATTTCTTTGGTTTTTCCATGAATCTACTTAATACTCCAACTCCATAACTTATGCCTACTCTACTATATTACACAGGTATCTCAAAGATCCTACAATTTGCTTGAATAATTAATGTGTTATCTACTCCATTATCCTTTTTTCCCATGTTGAATTTTGTATTTGCTTCTACATGTGTGGTAACAAAACTACAATTATTCATATTGAATCTTCTTATCATCTCATTTGTATACTTCTGCTAATGAGGAATTGTTCTTGTTGTTGTGTTCACATATTATAGACCAAGGAAATATGTCAAGTTCCCTAAGTCTATCATTTCAAACTTACTCTTCAATGTCACTTTGAGTTCTTCAATCTCTTTAATATTACTAGGAGTGATTGTAGATCATCCACATAAAGGCAAATCAATAGTAGTTTAGCCCCCTCCTTGTTTAAGTTTCACATACACACCATGAAGTATCAATGTCAATTTACAAGGAAGGGGATTTGAATCGCAAATTCACCTATTTAAAATTTCCTGTTAAAATCTTAAGAAAATAACTCATGATTGATCTTGGTTATGAAAACAGAAAACGGAGAACGTTCTTGGTTTTGGAAACAGAAAAAGGAGAACGTTATTGGTTAGTTAAAATCACATTTTTAGCTTATCTATTTAACTTGATAATCAAAATGACTGAAAGTAAATATAGATAAGGAAGATATACCACACAAAGATATATCCTGGTTCACCCAACTCGGGCTACGTCCAGTCCTCACAACTGTGAGATTTTCCACTAAGTGTTCAAACGAAGAACGTTCTTGGTTTTACACAGTTTTTGTTAAGATCAACCTTGATCTGTAACAACAATTTCTTTCCACTCAGAAAGGATTCAATTAGGTCACCTATCAATCTTGAGAGAATTTTACAATTCACATTTTAACCATAAAAGGATTTTTCTA
The DNA here is from genome assembly GCA_037974755.1 of Cicer yamashitae. Lineage (NCBI taxonomy): Eukaryota > Viridiplantae > Streptophyta > Magnoliopsida > Fabales > Fabaceae > Cicer > Cicer yamashitae. The sequence goes on from JBBPBQ010020323.1 coordinate 29,985,634, forward strand.
CAAAACTACTCAAACTATAAACAACCCTTATAGTTTTGAGTTTACACAATAATGATTTAAAAAGATTGGTAGAATTTGAGTATGCTCAACTCGTATTTGGGAATAGATTCTTGATAAAAGAAATCAGTAGTATGATCTTGATATATGGAGAGGAAATCAGAACTGATTCTTTTGTAATTGAGAAGCTTTCAAGTATGTAATTGTATGTGATTGATGGATTTTATTGGCACTTGAAGTTCTGCTTCTTCCTTGAGCTTGGGGTTTCTTTTATAGGCTTCAAGGAGGTTGATGACAGCTATTATGATCGTTGAAAATGTGCCTTGCTGTCACGTGTCAGACTTGACCAAAGACCGGACTTTTTAAACCTTGAATGTTCTTGTTTTGAACATTCTTGCTTCTGCGATAATAATGTCTGATCTGTAGCTTATCTTTCTTGACTATGATGATCCTTTGTTTATGCATACAAACATTTCATCGATGTACTTAATGTATTAAGATTAAGATTTCCTTTTGATTCGTGCAAAACAGGCTGGAGAATGATGGTCAGTATGCTGGAGAATGATTGTATCATTCTGGACTGATGTTAGCATACTGGAGAATGATGTTAATCATTCTGGAGACAGTTGTTAATAATGCTAGAGAAAGATGTTTGCTGCTGAAGATTATGTATTACATGTTGTAGAATGTTTATCAATCAGGAGACTAAGTTTAGAATGCTGGAGAATAATCATTTGTCACTTTTGCTTTGAGTTGTGCCTTTTAATCTTTGATCTTTTTGAGTGTTTCTTTTGCTCATATGAGAGTTGTATATTCCTAGTATATGAACTGGAAATCCATTCGTGATTTGCAAGAGCTTTCCTTGCATTAAGAACTGATTTGATCTTGCTTGATAAAAATGACAGAAACTTGGAGAACGTTCTTGGTTTTCCAAATTATGTCAAAAACGTTCTTGGTTCAATTTTGTTCATTTTTAGCTCTTTCTTTAAACTGATTTCTCTTTCACTTGCTTTCTACCTATCTTAGATTATTACACTCAAAAGCACATGTTAAATTAACACATAATTTAGAATCATAGTTAGAGTCTTTAATTAACCTTTATTTGTTTACATCAAAACATTAATTTGGGATTTTGCCTCAACACACCATGCTCCACACATTGCATTTGGCAAATCCTATTTTAAGTATAAATGAGTCAACTCTTCCATTCTATGCTCCAAGTGCTTGCTTTAATCCATTGAGTACAATGTTCAATCTATACATCATTTCTTCTTTGCCCTTGACGACAAACGCAGGTGGTTGAGCCATATAAAACTCCTTTTCAAGTGTTTCATTAAAGAATGTTGATTTGACATCCAATTGAAAGAAGAGTCAACCTCTCCCAATTTCTATAACAACAATCAATCTAATAGTCTCAATTCTTGCAACTGGAGAAAACCCCTTTTTGTAGTCAATTAACTCTTTACGACCTATCGTGCATGTGGTTAGAACAACCTATGTCAAAGAACTATATTTCACTTTGGGAAGGGATAACGGTGGTTGTAGCCATTAACAGAACAATATTAGAATCAGAATCATGTTTTTGGATTGCACATGCTGCATCATCACTACCTTTCTTTTATTTTCCTTTCTTTTGTTTTCCTTTTCCTGCCCGACATTCCTAAGCAAAATGTCCAAACTTCTCATAATTGTAGCATTAAATTTTATTTTTATCAAATCCCTTTGATCCTATCTTGAAATTGACATTCTCTCCTCCTCTTGTCTTGTAGTATTCAAGTTTATCATATGATTTTTCAGCATTCTTGGAATGCTTCTTGTTGCACCTACTCTTTATCTTTCATTTGTAGAAGTTCATATTATTTCATTAAAACTTGAAATTGCACTTTCTTAACTTTATCACCTCATCATGGAACTTCTCCAATGTATTCCTTGCTTAATTTAATGTTGTGAAATAGAAATTTTGTCAAAGTTTTACTTTATCATGTGGAGGAGGGATTTGATATTTTTACTATCTTTTTTCTTATTCTATTTGAATGAAGCCCATTGCGCATTACTTTCACCTACAACTAATTCAAAGTATACATTGTTGATAATCTCCATCACTTGTTCGAAACCAAACAATGTTTTCATCTGCGCACACCATCATTTTGATTTTTTGCCATCAAACTTTGGTAATTAGGTGGGAAAATTGCCATTAGAACCCATGCTCACACTCCACTCGTGTTTTACACTCAAGATTGAAACCTAGGGTCTTTTGATACCATGTTTTTAGGGCATTTAGTTTTACCATTCAAATATGCTTACACGGAGAATGAGGGAAAGAAAGAGAATTTTACAAAATTGGACTACTTTTTGTTGGGAAATTGTTGTCCACCATCTCTATGAATTGTGATTGCCGTGAACATCTCTTATATCACCGATCAAGTTTCACGTCGCAATCAATAATCAACCACGAACTAACCTATAACACAAACACAAAGATTAGATAATAATAATAAAGCAATGATAGACATGAGACGTATGAAGACACACTATTCGATTTATTCACCTAAGACAAAAAAATCTCATGGATTTAACATATTCTTCTCAGAAAGAACTCGGGTATTAGAACTACAAAATACTTTTTTGTTAAGCCATATAAAAAAGAGAAGATACAAACTTTAATTTTGAAAAACAAAAATCAATTAAGGTAATAGTTTTTTTATAAGAAAAATTCAATTGCCACACGTTCTCATATTATTCTTGTGGTTGCCCTTTTTACATTTTTACATAGCAAACCAACATAAATGTGTAATGATGTGTACACATTAACCACCAACGGATATAAAGAAAGAGTAACCGAAATATAATAATAATATATTATGTATTAATGATAGACTTTCAATGGGAATAAACTAACAGTTATGAAATGACCAAGTCAATTGTAAGAGTAATCATAGTAATTAAATTAATTTTTTATTAATCAAAATAATTTAATCTAATTAATTAACTAAATACTTTTGAAATATTATAAAATTTACAACACTTTTTCATTATTGGTATTTCTATTTATACAATGTACATGAAACTGTTATGCTAATAGTTATTAACTAACTGAGATATTTAGTTATTACACCACTTAACCAATATTTGAATTACCAACTAACACTATTTCGAATATAAACTAAAAATACTCATGATAACGTTTGTATAGGTGATATCATTTAAGTTTTTTTTATTCAAAAATAATTGCACTCTTCAAATATCCTTCGTAGAAACTTTTTTTATAGAAATAAAAGAGATTATTAAAATTAAAATATAAATAAATTGAAGTTTATTTTGTGAATTATAATATTAAATAAGGTATTTTTTAAAACAATAATACCTTATTTAAGAAAAAAAACCTTAAATATTTTTAAAAATATAAAGAGAAATAGACAAAAGTGAAAAACAGTAAAAGAAATAGTGTATTCAAAAAGACTACACATACACAAAGTGTATGAGTATATCCACAAGAGAAATTTATCATCCCAAAATCACGAAATAGGAACAATTAGTCTTGAGAAATTAGTATATCAATTAGTCAACGATAAATTATTTATTTAATAACATGATAAGTTAGGCTATGTTTGGTAAAGTTAAACTTATAGTCTATTATAGGCTATGTTTGATTCTTGCCGCACGTCAATCGCCCTTTTTAAAAGTACCAATTTGGTGTTGGGTTAAAATATTTTTTTGATGTTTGAAGATAACCTCCTTAGATTATAATTTAATGATTTATAATTCATTATGATTGAATATTTGTGTTCAGTGTGAAACATAAATCTTTGGGAGTTGACTTTAGCCTTATAATATTGGTGGCTGGTTTGGTTGACTGAGTTAGTGTTGGTTATTTCTCCGTTTCAGATGTGAGAGAAGGATCCAATATTTATCAAAATGTTACGCAAAATGTAGTTAAATTTATATGTAGCATTTGAAAGAAAATTTTGTTTTAATTTAATTGTAGTTTTCAAAGTTCAATGTAATATGAATTGCCGATTTGTTAATAAGATTATTAGAAATTGATTTTAAAGAGATATGTTAAAGATAATTCAAAATGTAATAGTAGAAGTTAGTTAGGGTAGTTAGAAGACAGTTAAAATGCTGTTAGAAGTTAGTTAAGAAGGTTATAAACCTGTGTAGAAAACTACCCCATAAATGTAGTAGAACCAAGAGCATTGTGTAAGTTGTATTCATTTTTCAAATTCAGGATTAATCCAAGATTGATAATCAGTCTCTGTTTCAAGACTGATTATCAATCTTCGTTTCAGACCATTCCAGTTTCTTCTTTCTTCTTTTCAATTCAATTCCTCTCAAGTATATGACCTGTTCCAACAATTGGTATCAAGAGCTTGGGTTATAATTCTTGGGAAACACGAGTGCAAATGTGAGGGGAAATCAAAATTGGGAAACACAAGTGTGAGTGAAAGAAAGAAAGAAAACATGAATGAAGGAGGATTTCCAGCGAATTGGCCAATTCTTGATGGGAAGAATTGGGAGAGATGGTCTGCATCAATGAGATCGTTGTTGGCAGCTCAAGAAGTGTTTGAGATTGTTCAAGATGGCTATGAGCAACTTGGTGCGAATCCAACAGAAAGACAACAAACAACCTTCAAAGATTGCAAGAAAAGAGATTGCAAGGCATTGTTTTACATCCAGCAAAGTATGGACTCAAACAACTTTGAGAGGATTTCGAAGGCATCTACATCAAAGGAGGCATGGGAGATCTTGGTCAAGTACTATAAAGGTGCGGACAAGGCCAAGAAAGTGAAGCTCCAAATGCTAAGAAGGCAATACGAACTATTGCAGATGGAAGAAGATGAAGTTGTGGCAGATTACTTCAATCGTGTGGAGATTGTTGTTAATCAGATGAGAACAAATGGTGAATCATTAAGTGAAGTGGTGGTTATTGAAAAGATCCTTAGAACATTAACACAAAGGTATGATCATATTGTGGTGGCTATTGAAGAATCAAAGGATCTTGATAAGATGAAGGTGGAAGATCTGCAAGGCTCTCTTGAAGCTCATGAATTGAGAGTAAGAGAAAGGTGTGCAGCAACTTCAGTATCTCAAGTGCAGGCCCTGCAGGCCCAAGTTAGCAAGAAGACAAGTCAAGGTGATAACAGCAGCAAGAACTCGAATGGCAAGAAGAAATTCAACAAGAAAGGAATTCAATGTTACAATTGTCAAAAATGGGGACATTTTGCAAATGAATTCAGATCCAAGAAGGTTCAAAGAGAGGATGATGAAGCCCAAATGGCAGCTGAGGATTCAGACTCAGAGGAGGTGTTGTTAATGGCTACAATAAAGTCAGATGATGACTGCCCAAAGCAGTGGTACCTTGACACAGGCTGTTCAAACCACATGACTGGCCATAAAGAGTGGTTTGTAAGTATTGATGAGAAGGTAAAAAAGGAAATTAGATTTGCAGACAACAGCACAGTCACAGCAGAAGGAGTAGGAAAGGTATTAATTCAAAGAAGAGATGGCAAACAATCATTCATATGTGATGTGTTGTATGTGCCAAACATGAAGAACAACCTACTAAGTCATGGACAGTTGCTTGAAAAGGGGTACGCTATGAAGATGGAGTATGGTGAAATAAGGATATTTGATAGTTCAAGAAGATTGATCTTGAAAGCACCACTGTCCAAGAAAAGAACCTTCAAGATTGATATCCAGATTAATGAGAACAAGTGCCTAGCTGCTGAAGTCAGGAATGAAGATTGGCTCTGGCATATGAGGTTTGGACATTTAAATTTCAGAAGTCTTCAAATGTTGCATGATAAGAAAATGGTGCAAGGAATTCCAGAAATTAAAATGCCAAAGGAACTATGTGAGGAATGTTGTCAAGCCAAACAACACAGAAACTCATTCAAAACTGAAGTACCAACTCGATCCTCAAGAATGTTGGAGATCATCTACTCTGATGTCTATGGCCCATTCGAAGAAGTATCAATAGGAGGTAATCATTAGTTTGTCTCATTCATTGATGATTTCACAAAGAAAACTTGGATATATCTAATCAAGAGAAAGAATGAAGTGCTTGAGATACTTAAAAAATTCAGGACAATGGCTGAAAAACAAAGTGATTTTAGTATGAAAATCATCAGGACAGATGGAGGAGGAGAATATAATTCTCATGAATTCCATGATTTTTGTGAAAAGGAAGGGATATTGCATGAAGTGACTGCACCATACACTCCTCAGCATAATGGCACGACTGAGAGGAGAAACAGAACTATAGTGAACATGGCCAGGAGTATGTTAAAGGGGAAGAAAATGCCTCATAAATTCTGGGGGGAAGCAGTGTCAACTGCAGTGTATATCTTGAATAGGTGTCCAACCAAGAGACTAGGTACTAGAACACCTGAAGAAGCTTGGACTGGAAGAAAGCCAGTTGTGAATCATTTGAGAGTATTTGGTTTACTGTGCTTCAGGCATGTGCCAGCTCAGAATAGAAGGAAGCTTAATGACATGGCTGAACAAATGATATTGTTGGGTTATGATGCAACTGGAGCTTACAAAATGTATGATCCAAACAAGAATAAGGTGGTGATAAGTAGGGATATATTGATGGATGAATCAAGAGGATGGGACTGGAAAACAAATGAAGCCAGCTCGAGCAATGCAGCCAGTCCAGATATTCCAGCCAGCTCCATCAGTCCAGGTAATAGTGGTCTAGACACACCAGCCAACTCCATCAATCCAGACAGCAGTGCAGAAGAAGTGGGACTTGATGAGAGCCAGTCTGCAGGAACAGCAAGTCAGCCAACTTTTGCACCTATGAGAAGATCTGAAAGAGCTAGGCATCCTTCAGTTAGATTGCAAACATATGAAGTGACATCTGACTCAGCCATCAATGCAAATGGAGAATTAACACATTTTGCCTTGTTGGCTAAATCAAAACCAGTAAGTGATGAAGAAGCCTTGAGTGATCCTAGATGGAGAGCAACAATGGAGGAAGAACTCAAAGTCATAGAGAAGAACAAGACATGGGAGCTAATGAGCCTGCCAGTGAACAAGAGACCAATTGATGTGAAATGGGTCTATAAACTGAAATTGAAACCTGATGGGCAAGTTGCCAGGTACAAGGCCAGACTTGTGGCAAAGGGATTTTTGCAGAAACATGGGCTGAACTATGATGAGGTATTTGCCCTAGTAGCTAGAATTGAAACAGTAAGGATGGTAGTCTCAATGGCCAGCTACAAAGGCTGGTCATGCATCAACTGGATGTTAAATCAGCATTCCTCAATGGATCATTGGAGGAAGAAGTGTATATAAAGCAGCCACTAGGATATGAAGTAAGAAGCAAGGAAGACAGTGTATATAAGCTAAAGAAAGCACTATATGGCTTGAAGCAAGCTCCTAGGGCCTGGAACAAGAGGATTGATAGATTCCTTATTGAGCAGCAATTTGAAAAATGCGTCAATGAGCATGGAGTTTATGTTAAGAAGAGAGCAGCAGCACCTGCACTGCTAATATGCCTATATGTAGATGATTTATTGCTGACTGGCAGCAATGAAGCAGAAATTCATGAATTTAAAATCAGGATGGAGAAGGAATTTGAGATGACTGATCTAGGCATGCTATCATATTTCCTTGGTATTGAATTTGTAATCAAAGAAAATGGAACTTTTATGCACCAAAAGAAGTATGCTAATGATGTACTAAGAAGATTCAATATGCAAGATGGTAATGGGGCTGATACTCCATCAGAAGCAGGATTGATCCTGTCAAAAGAAGGCAACGAGGAGCTGGTTGACCCTACCACATTCAAACAGTTGGTAGGTTCATTGAGATATTTGTGCAACACAAGGCCAGACATAGCTCACAGTGTTGGAATGGTTAGTAGGTACATGGAAAAGCCTAGAATATCTCACTATTTGGCAGCCAAAAGAATTTTGAGGTACATCAAGGAAACAAGCGAGTTGGGACTGCACTATGCTAAGAAGCAGACTAGAATTGAAGCTGGTTTGATAGGTTTCACTGATGCAGATTGGTGTAGGGATAAAGATGATAGGAAGAGCACCTCTGGCTATGTCTTCATGATAAATGAGTCACCAATCTCATGGTGCTCAAAGAAGCAAAACATAGTCGCATTATCTACTTGTGAAGCTGAATATGTGGCTGCATCCATGGGAGCATGCCAAGCTGTGTGGCTGGCTGAGCTAATGAAAGAGCTGGGACTAAGAGAAAATGAGGCTGTGAAGATGAAGATTAATAACAAATCATCAATAGACCTAGCAAAACACCTAAGTGTTCATGGTAGGAGCAAGCATATAGAAACTAGATACCACTTCTTAAGGGATCAAGTAATAAAGGGCAAGATAAAGCTGGAGCACTGCAAAACAAAATGATCAATAGGGTGACATCTTAACCAAAAGCTTGAAGAGGGTGAAGTTCCAAGAGATGAGGAACAAACTTGGATTAATATCAAATTGAAACACTTTGAATTAGGGGGCATGTTGAAGATAATTCAAAATGTAATAGTAGAGGTTAGTTAGGGTAGTTAGAAGACAATTAAATGCTGTTAGAAGTTAGTTAAGGAGGTTATAAATCTGTGTAGTAGAAAACTACCCTATAAATGTAGTAGAACCAAGAGCATTGTGTAAGTTGTATTCATTTTTCAAATTCAGGATTAATCCAAGATTGATAATCAGTCTCTGTTTCAAGATTGATTATCAATCTTCGTTTCAGACCATTCCAGTTTCTTCTTTCTTCTTTTCAATTCAATTCCTCTCAAGTATATGACCTATTCCAACAAGATAAATATATGAAATAAGATAATAAATAATTAAAGATATTATAGAAAAAAAGTAACAAATTTTATTAATTGTATTGGTATGCGTAAAAAACTAAAAAATAACGATTAATAAGAAATGGAGAGAATAATATATATAAAAAAATAAAATAGAACACAATTGTTAGATGTAATTAATTAAAACTTGTACAATTAACTAAAATACTCCACAATTATATTGCTAAAATTCAACTACTCATATTAAATTTGTATTAAATATTATATAAAAGTTGAAAATTTTGGAGCCTAAGAGAAACTTTGTTGGCCTTGCATTTTACACGCCCTTGTTGATAAATGAAAGATGTCGAAATGTCGTCGTTGAAAAAAATAAATATAACACACGGAAGGTCCACATCGAAAAGTACATTTAAAAGATTTGAATGCGAAAGAACCGTTACTTGTATTTTCTTATTATGGGATTGTACCTGTTTCAAAGTAGGTAGTATTTTCTTATTCATTATTTCATATTTACCTTGTCCTATTGCTTCGGTCACACCAAGAATAGAAGTGATAGTACAATAAAAAATAGATTATGTATAGGTATTATGAATTTTTTATCAATAATTTTTTTAATTTGTCTACGTATGTATTATTATAGTATTTATTAAAATTATAAATTAAAATTTTTTGATACATAAATAATATATTATTTAACTATTGGTGATTTAATCCCTATATTTTAATACTTATTGATACATAAAAACTAATAAAAATATTTAAAAAATACATTTAATATGTTGATAAAAGTTGAAGAATCTTAGTTGTTTGAAGGGATTAGTTTCAACGCACAAGATAATTTAATTTAAAATAAAAATGATGTTTGACAAAGAAGTTTATATAAAGAAATCCGATCATGATTCATGTTCACATACACAGTCAACTATCTAAATTTCTCATTACGAGGATAATTTGACATAAACCAATATTCTAAAAATTATATTTATTATGTGACGGCAACGCAAGAGTATACGAAATAAAAGATTCCAAAATTAAAGAAAATGCGGCTTTTTTTAAAAAAAATATTTCATATTTTTATTTTAAAAAGTGTGTATTTATTTTAATTTATTGAGAGATTTTTAAAGTTAACAATTATTACATAGAGAAGATGATATAATGGTTAATTAATGAAGATACATTTTCTGAGAATAATAAAAAACACAGTTTTTTGATATTTTATAATTTTAAATAATTTAAATAATTTTTTACTTATAAAATCTCTTCATTATTAACTTTACACAAAATTTAAGAAATTTTTTTTTTACATAAATAGTCAACTATCAAGATTATTTCTCATGCAAGAAAAGCAAATCGACAGTTAGTTGGTATATCAGGGAATCAAAATCAAAGTCAAATTTCAATGAACACCAAATTGTTATAATTTATACATAGATATATACAACTCTTCATTAAACAAATAAATCAATTTGAAGAAACCATTTTGTGAATTTTGTGAACACTCAACAATGACGATCCATAACCATAATCATAACCATACATTTGCAATTCCATCTACTTTGTTTGTTCTTTTGTTGCTAACTCTATGTCAAGAATCTTCTGGGGTAACACAAACTGAAGCCTTGTTCAAATGGAAACAAAGTCTTCCTCAACAACAAATTCTTGATTCATGGATCATTAACAATTCAAGTTCAAATTCAACACAAAATACACCATGTTCATGGAGAGGTATCACTTGTGATTCTAAAGGAAGTGTTACAGTAATAAACTTGGCATATACTGGACTTATAGGTACTCTTAAACACTTAAACTTATCAGTTTTTCCAAACCTTCTACGTCTCGATCTCAAAACAAACAACCTCACCGGTACCATACCTGAAAACATCGGCGTTCTTTCGAAACTCCAATTTCTTGATCTTTCTACTAATTATTTCAATGGAACTTTGCCTTTTTCTATATCCAATTTGACTCAAGTTTACGAGCTTGATGTCTCGAGAAACGACGTAACAGGGATATTAAACCGTCGTTTGTTTCCTGATGGAACAGATAAGTCCAGTTCCAAAACTGGGCTTATCAGCATCAGGAATCTACTTTTTCAGGATACCCTTTTGGGTGGACGGATTCCGAATGAAATAGGAAATATAAAAAATTTGACTTTACTAGCTCTTGATGCAAACGACTTCTTTGGGCCTATTCCTTCATCTTTAGGAAACTGTACACACTTAAGCATTCTTAGATTGAATGAAAACCAATTCACTGGCCCAATTCCACCAAGTATAGGCAAACTCACCAACCTAACTGATTTAAGGTTTTTCACTAACTACTTAAATGGTACTGTGCCACAAGAATTTGGAAACCTTTCTTCTTTGATTGTTCTACATCTTGCTGAGAACAATTTCATTGGTGAGTTACCACCACAAGTTTGCAAAAGTGGAAAGCTTGTGAATTTTAGTGCAGCCTTTAATAGTTTCACTGGCCCTATTCCAAGAAGCCTTAGAAACTGTCCTTCTTTGTATAGAGTTAGGCTTGAATACAACAAGCTAACAGGTTATGCAGATCAAGATTTTGGAGTTTATCAAAATCTAACTTATATGGATTTCAGCTATAATAGAATGGAAGGTGATTTATCTTCTAATTGGGGTGCATGCAAAAACTTACAATTTCTCAATATGGCTGGAAATTCAGTGAATGGTAACATTCCAAGTGAAATTTTTCATTTGGGTCAGTTGCAAGAGCTTGATCTGTCTTTTAACCAATTATCAGGAAACATTACTTCAAACATAGGAAACTCTTCAAATTTGTATACTTTAAATTTGAGAGGAAATAGGCTTTTTGGTAAGATACCTATTGAAATTGGAAAGCTTTCTAATTTGCAAATTTTAGACCTTTCAATGAACATGTTATTTGGACCAATTCCAATTCAAATAGGTGATTGTTCCAATTTGTTGAGTTTAAATTTGAGTAACAATGAATTGAATGGCACAATTCCTTTCCAAATTGGGAATCTTGCATCTTTACAAGACTTTTTGGACTTGAGTTACAATGATTTTTCAGGTGAAATTCCTCCTAATATTGGCAAGCTTTCAAATTTGATAAGCTTGAATATCTCTCACAATAATTTATCAGGTTCTATCCCTAATGCAATTAGTGGAATGTTGAGTTTGTCAACTTTGAATCTCTCTTACAATCATTTGGAGGGAAATGTTCCTAAAGATGGCATATTCAATTCTTCTTATCCAATTGATTTAAGCAACAATCCAAATCTATGTGGAAATTTTAAAGGTTTGCAACATTGTAATGTGTCACTCAATGAACCTAGTAATGGAAGTAACAAAAACAAGATTGTGATTCCTATTGTTGCTTCTTTAGGAGGTGCCCTTTTAGTTACATTGGTGTTTGTTGGTATATTTTTGTTTTGTTATAAGAGAAAGTCCAGAACTTCAAGACAAAAGTCTTTTTTGGAGATACCAAATCCTTTTTCAATTTGGTACTTCAATGGAAGAGTTGTGTATGGAGACATAATTGAAGCTACAAAGAATTTTGACAACAAGTATTGCATTGGTGAAGGAGCGTTTGGGAATGTTTATAAAGCTGAGATGTCAGGAGGACAAATATTTGCCGTGAAAAAATTGAAGTGTGATCAAGAAAATTTAGACACTGAAAGTATAAAATCATTCGAAAACGAGGTGCAAGCGATGACAGAGATGCGACACAGAAACATAGTGAAGCTTTATGGATTTTGTTGCGAAGGGATGCACACATTTCTTGTTTATGAGTATATGGATAGAGGGAGTTTAGCTGAAATGTTGAATGATGATAAGAAAGCATTGGAACTAGATTGGTATAAAAGGGTTGATATTGTGAAAGGTGTTGCAAGTGCTCTTTCTTATATGCATCATGATTGTTCTCCACTTTTAATTCATAGAGACATATCAAGTAAGAATGTTTTATTGTCTTCCAATCTTGAAGCTCATGTCTCAGATTTTGGGACTGCAAGGTTTCTAAAACATGATTCACCTATTTGGACATCATTTGCTGGCACATATGGATATGCTGCTCCAGGTAATGTTATCTAACTCTCTTATCTATAAAATTTACCAATTAAGATTATTTGCAGTTGCAAAAAAAAAATTATCTGTCGTAGTAGAGGTTAAAGTTGACATAGTTGCACAATTAGTATTGTTCAATCTCAATCTGATTGTTCACATTCTAAAGTTAAAATAATGAATTTGATTTCCTATCCCAGAATATAAAGTATATGATATTGATTGAACAATTCAAATTACTAAACCGTAAAAACTTCTGGTTTTTGTTGCTACAGAGAATTCAAATTCAATGTCTACATAGTACTATTTTAGTTCAAGAACTATTAATTACTTGAAAGATGAACCGTTTTACATATATTTCCAAGAAGCATATCTTAAAAAATTTGGTTTAAATGTGTTTGCGCTATTTTCCATATATACATTTTGTTAGTTTTTGTCTTAGTAATTTTTTAAAAAGTGGTCCTCAAAATGTATATATTTCTAATTTTGGTCGTCCTTGTTTTTAGTGTTTTGTTTTAGTTTCTAAAATATACGTTTTTGTTTGTTTAAGTTTGGAACTTGATTTATTTGAAATAATTGATCTATTTTGGATATCAACTTATATGTTGTATTCTAGCAGCACCATATGCCAAAATAGTATTTTTCTTCTTCGTGTTTATAACTCACTAATTTTCACTATCATTGTATTTGTGATGCAAACCCTCGTGACATTCATCATTTTTTATTTGACTAATTAGTATATATTTTTAATTTTGGCCCTCATTATTTTGACTGTTTTGTTTTAGTTTCTATTGTATACTCTTTCTGTTTTAAAATATAAACAAAAATTAGTCAAAGAAAATTAATGTATTTGATTTAAAATTTAGACAAAATACAATTACTTTTTTAACCTGTTTTTGTTTATATTTAAATACGAGATAATACTTTTTTCTTTGTTTATGTTTACAATTTGATTTCAGTTGAATTGGTTGATCTATTTTGAATATCTACTTGTACCCTCTTCTCAATAAAATATAAGCAAAAAATATATGTATTTGGACTCATTTTATATTTTATTAAATATGAGTATCTTGTATGATATCATATACCAAAATAGTACTTTTTCTTTTTTGCAAATTGTAATTGACTAATTTTTACTATCTCTTGGCAACTACAGAACTTGCTTACACAATGGCAGTGACAGAGAAATGTGATGTATTCAGCTTTGGTGTTTTGGCATTTGAGATTCTAACTGGAAAACATCCTGGTGATCTTGTTTCTTACATACAAACTTCTAATGATCAAAAGATAGACTTCAAAGAGATTTTAGACCCTCGTCTCCCTCCTCCAAATAAGAACATTATGAAGGAATTGTCCTTGGTTGCAAATTTAGCTCTTGCTTGTTTATACACAAATCCTCAATCTAGACCAACCATGAGAGGCATATCACAGTTGCTAGAAATGGAGAGTGCATATAACTCTTGATTGAAGTCCTTTGCTATTCTTTTTTTTGGGTCCATTTGCTTTGTATATAGACACTTGTCGTGTTTGGTATGTATCCTTGATCTTAGTGGTTTTTATTTCCTTTCTCAAAAGGCAACATATTTAATGAAATGATTAAAAACTTTAGAATGGTTCTCTGTTTCTAAATTCTTGATTGAAGTCCTTTCCTGTTTTATTTAGTCCCTATAATATTTTTTTTTTATATTTCCTTGCTTCGTTTACATAATTTTGTCTTTTTTCCACTTACCTTTTTAAGAGAGAATTACACCATATAATTTTGAATTAATCTAAAAAATGTACACACAAATCTTAGTTAGAATAGGATCTACTTGATGCAACATTGGAGACCTTTAAATTTAGTGAGATCAAATTTCACTATTTATATTTAAATGTCCTCGTTGCTATACCTTGCAGTTGTTGTAGGAGATTCAGTCTAGATAAAAGTTACCTTGATCAATGATGTCAATAGATCTACTTTTTCTAATGTGTGAGGAGAGAAACTATTCAATTTTATAATGATTTTTTTGTGTGTAGTAGTTTAAATGGGACAACTAGACTTTAGAGCCTATTTGGTGGACAAAATAAGAGACATCAATATAACTATTATATTTTATCTTAATATAGTGTTTGATAAAACAAAATGATATGATAAGTTAATTACGAACACTATCTTACTTTATCTCTCCAATTAAAATGTTTATCTTGAGAATTAGTTAAGTTAGAAACCAACGGAATATAATAAGAACAATAATTTACTTAGTTACGTTTATAAAATATAATTTAAAATATACAAAATTGAAATCTAATAAAATAAAAATTATAAATTAAAAACATTAGAATTTGATATTAAGTTTAAAAATAAAATATGAATAATTAATTTTAAAAAATATGTATACTTTTAGCACAAGGGTATCATCTTGTTCTCTTGTTTGAAAATCTTAAATGCATTTTTTATCTTCTATTTTATTGAAAATTAACTTTTAGCCATCTTATTTCTAAAATCAGGTTTTTTGTCTCCTTGATATACAATTTGTGGGATTTTGTTTGTCCCTCTCTATTTTTTATGATACAACATGCTCAATAATGATGTCACAATAATATGATACAACTGAATTGAATAAAATAGAATTGTCTTCAATGTAATTTTTTTTTCTTCATAATCTTTTCTTACGTTGTTACTAATAAATTGTTAAGCTTTGCCAAATAAAAAATAATGAAACAAATATTAATTAATCATATAGATCCAACGTTATCTATTTCAGACGTTGTGTCAAATCACACTGCATCATTAGTGAACATGCAACATCTTAAAAATTATAGGGGGACCAACAAAATCCCACAAATTGTAAAATAGAGGAACTAAAAATCCAATTTTAAAAATAGAAGAACTAAAAGTTAATTTTGGATAAAATAAATGGATTAAAAAATTCATTTAAGCCAAAAAAATAAATTATGTGTGGGATGAGAGGATAGAATTTGAGGAAGAAGGACGATAAGTCGGTGTTGGATATTAACCCTTTGTGATGGATATAAATTATAGTATATTGTAAATACTTTATAATATGAATAAATAATTTTTGGACCTTTTGGATTTGAGAGATCGTCGATGAGAGAAGGATGAATGATGAACTATCATTATTGTCATCAAGAGTTTCAAGGTTAAGCAAACTGTCTTATGGTTCTTCTATTGAATAGCTGAACGTAGAGGTAGGACAACTCTCGTTGGACTTAACTGACACTATTAAGTCTATAATGATTTTGTGTGTATAGTTGTCTAAATGGGACAATTAGACTTTACGTTGGTGAACAAAATAAGAGAAATGAAATAATATAATTATTATATTTTGTTTCAATCCAGTTTAATGAGTCAACATCACGTGATAAGTTAATTTTGAACATTATTTTTTTGTGTCTCTCTAATTAAAATTTTTATCTTAAAAATGAGTTGGATTAGAAATGAACAAAATATGATAAAAACAATAATTTAATGGGTTATTCTTATAAAATATAATTAAAATATACAATATTGAAATCTAATAAAAATATAAATAAAATTAAAAACAATAAAAATTTTGATTTGTAGGACTTAGATAAATAGTCAAATTATTTTATATGCATAACATATGAAATTGTGTATATAATTTGACAAGTTCATTATAAAGTTTAAATAAAACTTATTAAAATAAAAATTTAGCCCACAGATAATTTTTATGTTACAATATTTATCTTATGATATGGTTACATTGATAATACTTACAATTTGGATAAATATGCCTCAAGTTTAACATGAGCATTTTGTTTGCAAATTTAAGAAATTTATATATGGTTTAAAACAAGTCTCCCGTCATTGGTATCTTAAATTCTATTGAATAATTTCTTCATTTGGATTTGTTGAAAATCCCATGGATCAATGAATATACCAGAAAGTCAATGCGAGTAAAATTTGTTTTCTTGTTTTATATGTGAAATGTGGATGATATTTTACTTGCTTTTAATGACATAAGGGTTTGCTGCATGAGGTGAAACATTTTCTATCTAAAAATTTTGATACGAAGGATAAGAGTGAGAAATCTTATGTCATTGTTATTAAGATCCATAGAGATAGACCTCGAGATATTTAAGGTCTATCACAAGAAGTCTATATCAATAAGATTCTAGAGGGATTTCAAATGAATGAATGTTTGTCTCCTATTTTGAGGCTACCTCTAATGGTGTATGACTTAAGAGTTTTATATCAGGGCTTAGAATCGTAGATTCCATTTCCAATCCTTTGAAAAAATTTATTAAATCATTCATCTGTTGTCTTTATGGTCAAGAAAAAAAAGATATTCGAAGCAAACACATCGACATTAATTACTTAGCCATTATAGAAAGACTTAAAGATAAAATAGTGGTAGTTGATCACATTAGCACTTATTTCATGATCATTGAACATTTGACTAAGGGCATGCCACCAATAAAATTCAAGAATCATCATGAGAAAATGGGTCTTGGTTCCACTTTATGATTGTTATGTATACATACAATTTCTTAATAAAACTCTTACATTTTGATGTTTTCTCATTCATGCACACTTTAGTTTTTTAGATTTTTTTTTTATATATATTTTACTCATTATGTTTAATTGTCACATTAGGTATAATACTTGGGAAATTGAACATGTTGTAATATATATATATATATATATATATATATATATATATGATAATACTCAATATAAGAGAATCTATCGCTATGATTCATAAGTTCATTTCTTAATGAAATTTTAGAATTGACTCTTTGGGTTAATGAGTTGATTGTTTGGATCAAGTGGGAGAATGTAATAATTTCATCATAAAAATTACATTAAGTGATCCTTACTATTGAGAATCTCACTTAATGGTGGTTCATGAGTTATGCATATGAAAGGTTATAATCTAATGGTAGTGGCTCATAAGTTATTCATATAAAAGGTTATAACATTCATGTATATTATGATAGTGACAATAGATATTCAATGTATTCTTGATGGTAGAATGTCTACAAATAGGTTATTGGTCACTAAGTTTCTCATCTAATCTTTATATACACCATCTATAGTGGGAAAGTGAAAGCTTGGAAGAACCAATAACATAAAAGTTGAAGTTTTTCCTCTTTGCACCAATGGTTAGAGGAAATTATTGAAGGTGTTGGAAAATACAAAAAAATGAGGGGTTTGAATTGTGTTTTGCTATTTCTGAAAGATACTTCAAAATCTTAACCAAAAAGTATGTTCTTTATCAAATAATTCAGCTTACGATTAAAACAGATTTAGAGATAAATAGGTTGAATATGTTTGAAACAACTTGATTTTATACTTAGAGTTTTGATGATAACAAAAGTATTTTATGAGAGCAATATATTTGACTTCACATAGTATGAAAGAAGATTCGTGTTTTTGAAGAAAATTTAAAATAAGATTTGATTCAGATTTATAATTGAAGAAAATATAAAATAAGATTTGATAGATTTATAATTGAAGAAAATCTAAAATAAGATTTGATTCAGATTTATTATTGAAGAAAATCTTTGACGAATTTGTAAAGAAGATATGGTCAAATGATTTTGTAGAAAATCTAAAATAAGATTTGATTCAGATTTATGATTGAAGAAATCTTTGACGAAATTGAAAAAAAGATATGGTCAAATGTTTTTGAAGAAAATCTAAAAATAGATTCGATTCAGATTTATGATTGAAGAAAATCCTTCACCAAGTTCAAAAGAATATATGGTCAAGATTTGATCAAGAGAAGATATGAATTATTTACAAGAAGATTTGATCAAGATTTATCTACAACAAAATATAAACATAATCAATCTGAACAAAATACGAACATAATCAATCTGAAGAATTCTCAATCTCAACAATATACGAACAAAATCAATCTAGAAGAACTGCTTAGATTGGATTTAGAAATAAAGAATTGGCTAAAGAACATATTATCAAAAATCATCGTTTTCAGAATTATTTTTAAGTAAGATCATTATTGACCAAGCTAGGAATGAAGATACAATTCAGAATTAAACAAGGACTAAATTGAAGCCCTAATTTTATTTATAAATAGATACTCAAGGCTAAAGAAGAAGATCATCAAAAATCAGAAAAGAGTAGAAGAACTCATAAGCACAAAATTTCAAATTCCTCTTAGAGTTCAAAGAGAGAAATACTTGTTCAAGTTAAAAATATTTTCTAGGTGTTTTTTCTTAGAGTGTGAGAGTTATTATTATTATCAACTTAGTTAGAAGCAAACACTTAAAGTTCCAACCTTTTGTATCCAACCCGATAGTGGTTTAGTTCCTTCTTCAATCTAGGGTTGTCAGGTTGTTAGGAGAAGACTTGGCATTCTAACTCTCATTGAGAGGATGTTACACATGAAGTCCTATATCAGTTAAAGTGTAAGATCACACTTTGAATGATTTACATCAATTCTAAATAACTCTGTACTGAGAGGATTTTTCATTCATATTTTTCTTTTGATATGCGCTTGTCTTTTTCAGAATTCGTTTTTTAATACGTTGCCTTTTTTTATTCTCTCTCACACTCGATTGACTGAAAGAGTTTTTCTTAAATAGAGAGAAGAAGTGTTTGTTGAGTTTGTTATCGTTGGAGATCTTCAATTACCATTTAAGGTAGAACAGACTTTAAAATGTATCCATATATATCTTCATGATTAATTTTGCGCATCTTCAATTTAAGAGGGAAAATCTCAGAGGATGTTATTATTAGAGGATGTCACAAAGACTTTCAGATGATTAATAGATTCAAGATGTTGACCAAAGGATAAACATATGTGTCTTCTTTATAGCATTGAATATTCAGAGCGTTGACTTTTTCAAAGCTAGTCATTTTAGAGCGATTATTTCCATTAGAGCATTGATCGTCTTGAATGTTTTCTTTTAATCAGAGCATTGACTTTTTAGAGTGTTGACTTTTTATCAAAGTCAGACAATACAATGCTTGTCACAGTTATCAGAGGCAAACGATAATTTTGCTTGACATATTTATCAAAGGCAGACGATCATTTTGCTTGAAATGCTTAATAGAGGAAGCCGATCATTTTGGCTGACATACTTATCACAAACAGAACATCTAGATCATTGCTTGTATTAACGGATTCCCCAGAGGTGCGTTTGAGAGCACATTATCTTTTCTTTGTTCATCAAAGGATCTAGCTTATACCAGAACAATGACTTGTATTCCTTTTTTGTACGATGCTTTAATTCAAACTATATATCGCAATATATATTTTTGCAATATTATGAATTGCCGTATTAGTAAACATCATTACTTTTTTATTATGTGATAATATTCTGTGTTTAGAAACACTTAGATTATCATCTCTAACTCACTTGTTATTTATGTTACCTTAAAATAGATAGTCATTAAATAAATATTGGTTTTCTAACTTAATCTGCACACTTAGCAAATATAGTTAGGGGATAATTGTTCTTTATTTGTTTGCTTTTGTTATCATCAAAACATCAACTAGAGGATTGTAGCTAAAACCACTTTTGCACTAACAATCTTCCTTTTTTATGATGACAAATAACTATACAATTAATGAACAATTTTCCTTCACAAAATAAGGTTTAAAAGAAAGCTCCCTTTCAATGTAGTACTCAAAAATTGTTTGACTTAATAATCATTTGATCTTCTAAAAAGAGACATATAAATCAATATTCTTGGACTCCCCTGAATATGATAAACGCAATTCTTTAAGAGTTTCAAACTTATTAAGTTATTTTATTTTTGATACACATGTGGGTAAAGTAAGAGGGAAAGGACTGAGACAAAAAAAACACAGAGATATCAACAACAAAAAATGACAAGACTTTACAAAAAGAGTTCACGGAATCCTAGGATGTTAAGCCTGTGGTTTCGTATGAAGTTTATTGATTAATATTTCACAGTTCTCAAGATGTAAAGCCTTTGAACTATTGTTCTTCTTATGATGTTAAGCCTAATTGAACAAACCATGTTTTTAGAGGGTGTTAAGTCTTTTAAAACCAAGGTGAATTGCAAGACTTTGTCATATATGTCAGTGCTATGTAAAAAAAGATATTTTATATGTATATGCAACAAACAATTGCAGATGATGCAAGTACTAGATGATGCAACAGATAAATGGTGCAACAAACAGATGGTGCAATGCGAATGATTCATATGACGTAATGCATATATGCAAATGATGTAAACAGGTGATGCATTACAGATGATGCAACAAACAAATGATGTAGATGATGCAACAAACAGATGGTACAGTGCAGATGATGCAATGCAAATGATGCAAACAGGTGATGCAATGCAAATGATATATTATTATATCTTCTACTTTTCTCCTTCTTTGTCATTATTAAAAATGATGAAATTATTGAATTTATAGTAAGCAATCATGCACAACAAACACACACAAGAAAACAATAAAGACCGTCACACAACATACAAATGATTAACATGAATAAGTTTTTAAATGAAAGCTTAAAAGAAACATTAAAGAAAAAAAATAAAGAAGGGGTAACATTTTATTAAGATGAGGATCACGATTACGAAGCATACACATAAGGGAAATTAAAGATAACTTGAAACAAAAAAACTTTTCCTAGACAAAAGTTCTAAAGATATCTAAGAGCACGCCTCAAGAGCTCACCATCGAGGCGACTTTAGATGGTAGGATTTCCTTCTTCTTGGAAGAGGAAGGTGACTTCCTTTTCCAACCAGAAGACGAACCAAAATCAATAGCAGATGTGTTTGAGAACAGTCCAAGATGAACAAAGAGAAGACACAGGGAGTTGAGAGATAGCTGAAGGAGCGCAAAGAGTGAAATTTAAAACATTTGAGGTATAAATAGCCATATTTCTCGAGAAACGAAACGAAAATGTTTTGGAAAAATAAGACGTAATGATGAGGATGTGGAGGAAAACGAAAAGTGTGACAAAGAATGAACCTATAGTTTAACAGACATTTTAGGACATATGTGATAATTTCAAGGCAAACGGACAAAAAAAATAGGAGATGAAGAGTTGTGGTTGAGGAAGAGAGAAAAAAATGATTTTTAAAGAATAAAACAAAGAGAGGAAGAAAGTTTTAAATAAAAGCGGAGGAGGGGAAGAGAATTTTGAAAAACAGAGGAGAGGAAGAGAAAACAAAATTCAATAGAATACAAAACAGAATATAGGATAGAAATAGGAAAGTTAGAAAAGAGGATAACATTTATTCAATTCATAACTCATATTACACTTGTAACACATACACATTACATTACAACTGCAATACTTATTGCAATAGGGATTAACAGGAAAAACCAAATCCTAAGGCCTTTCTAAGGCTATCTAAACCAGATCTACATTGCTTCAGCACCGGTCCACAAATCAATTATTTTAAGAGTAAAAATTCATTTTGGTCCCTGAGAAAATTTTGAGAGATCCAATTTAGTCATTGAGAAAATAAAAGCACTTTTTAGTCCATAAAATAAATAAACCGGGCCAAATTAGTCCTTATGTGAACCACATTTAAAAAATTGGGTTTTTTTTGCTGAGTTGTCACCAACTTGATTATCCACATGTAATTTCTATAAAAAGAGACAATTAAGTCATTGACAATAACTAAAAATAGACAATTAAGTCCCTGATAAAGACTCTAAGCTTGCTCATTTAATCCCTACCAAGGATTTAATTGTCTATTTTTAATTATTATCAAGGATCTAATTGTCCCTTTTTATAGAAATTACACGGGATAATCAAGTTGATGGGTTATCGAACAAATCAGAAAAAAAAAAAAAAAAAAAAAAAAAAAAAGAAACTCAATTTTCTAATTATGGTTCACATAAGGACTAATTTGCTCCGATTTATTTTTTTATGGACTAAAAAGTACTTTTATTTTTTTCAATGACTAAATAGGATCTCTCAAAATTTCTCAGGGACCAAAATTGGCCTTTACTCTTATTCTAAATACATAAACTTTTGTAGTTTTAATGCTAGTGATTATCTTGCATCTTTTGGGTTAATATCATGTAAAAACTTCTTTGCTAATAATGATTGGATCTAGCCATATGTGAAGTTCAGTTAATTGGATTTTAGCAATATTTATTGTGGTTAATATATACTTATATTTTTTTTTTCAGGCAACAAATTTAGAACCACCAATAGATGGTAGACGTTCCTTTTAGTGTAGCCATTGGCTTGAGGATCATGAAGCAACATCACTAGAGACTATTTAGATATTTTTATGAACCTCTACGTTTGATGCAGTTGTTTTGTATGTTTAGCCACTACGCTAATGTTTTGGATTTTAAATATTTAAACTACTTTATTTTTATTTTAATTAAGTTTGACATTTGAATCGAAGTTGTTATTTTTGAAAAGATTATATGAATGAGATTTAGTCATTATAATTATATATTTGTGTATTTTAATTAAATGGATGAAAATTTATGAATTTTTTCATTTTAATTTTATTAATAAAAACAAAAGAAAAAAAATTAGAAGATAAGTTTGCGACGGTTCAAATTGTCGGAAAAACTATATAGCGGCGATTGGTAATGGTCGCGACACTTTGAAGACATAAAAAATCGTAATATAACGACGGTTAGAATTGTCGCAAACAAGGCTTGGCGACGGTTTCCGACGGCCGCAAAGGTTGTTGATAGTTAGAACGACGCTTTTCTGAACCGTTGCAAAGTGGCCTTGCAATACACGTATCTGCAACAGTTGAAAACTGTCGCAAGTACGAGTTTGGGGCGGTTATAACTACCGTAGATACCATTTTTAACCGGTAGAAATCAACTTTTTTTCTTGTTGTGATGATAAGATAAAAAAATGTTATTATATTTATTATCACGTGCGCACCAAACACGTGATATGATAATGTTTATCTAGTTATTATCGTATCTCATTCGTATTCAATCATATCATGTCTATATGTTATCATGCGCATCAAAAGATCTCTAAAGGTATGCGACCAAGGTAATTTGGTGTTGGGCCTCAATGTTTTTTTTTTTTCTTTTTATCTTACACTAGATACTAATTAATTTCTAATAAAAAAAAGAATCATATTGATTGACTGTGAACAAAACCCTCATTTTAGTGGGAGCAATTAAATTTAATTGTTCAAACAATTTGCCATTTTAATTATCTTGATTTATAGACTTTTAATTGTGGTGTTGGGCATTGACGTAAAAAAGGGGCAACGCGGCGGAATGAGAAAAGAAACAAGAACTAGGCGCTGTGTAATGAAAAACGGCAATGAGAAGGCGAAATAAAAAAAAATCAGAAGCGACACATTGATAGATTGAAATCTCTCCGGATTTATGTTTTTTTAATTAAGTGGTTTATTTTCATGTCAAGAGTCTCATTCAAAGACAACCTATGTGAATTTCATGTCAAGAGTACAACAAATAAAAGGCCAGCTAAAAAATACTTTCTATATATTTAGGCCTAAAAAAATATTTTCATGTATATTTAGGTCCAAAAAAATAAAATATTTAAATAGTACAATAAATAAAAGGTCTCACAATTCTCAAAAGATACAACTATATATTTCATTAAAATACTTTGTATCTCAAAAAACAAAATATTTAGAATTTAAATAAAATTATAGTAAAAATATTGTTGTTAGTATTAAAATAGTCTCTATTTTTTTTTTTACAAGATATTATTTTAAAGTTTGCTTTAGGCGTCAATAAATATTGGACCAGTTCTCAACATTGATAATGAAATAAGTTTGCATATTAATCATGTAACTTGTTTCTAATTAATTCAGGATTAACTATCACATTTTTCATCGCGGTGTGTGTTCAATCCCCCCGGGAGACAAAGATTTTAAATGGAAAATTAACAATAAACATTCATACACCCCTTTTACGTTTAATAAAAGATAAAAATAGAAAAAATGATATAATAAATTTGATATATTAGTGATATAATAAAAATAGGAAGATGGAACGAAAATAAAGTATTTAATGAATATAAAAAAAATAAAAGATACATACAAAACTACCCGGCTTTAATTGACTTGATATCGTTTGTAGCATGGTGGCTCAAGCTATGACTTTTTCCAACTCATTCATGCCAGCCATGTTGAAATAGGCCAGCCATGTTGAAATAGGCCAGCCATGTTGAAATAGTTTAAGAGGGAAACATCCAATAATAATTAATAAATTTCCCTGCCACTAACTAAATTTATGGAAAAATGACTAAAGCATTGTCAAGTCAAAGATACACCAATATGTGTGACATAAGTGATATCTGTTCATTTAAATATTGAATCATCATTGGTGTATCATGTATTAGTACGGAAATTCGAAATCAACACGGTACCAAATTTATATACGATTTTGAGTTTTATTTTATTATTTTCAATTTTAACACTACACACATCTTAATTTTATTTTATACGGTGATGAATACAATTTCTAGCTTTTGAGTGTATATATAATAAATAACGTTAATATACCGTGATTTTAAATTAAAGTTACAAAACAGTTGTAGTTGTTGTGAGTGTTTGCGAGAGTTTTGGAGGAAAAAACTTTAAAAAATTAAATTTATATTTTGATATATATATAAATATATACATAATATTAGAAAAAAATTAAAAAAAAACAACATAATATCATATGTTCATTTATCATGTTGTTCTTTTAATTTTTTTAAATCTCAAGTATAAATTAAAATATAGATTTAACTTTCTAAATAAAACTCTAAAAAATTCAACTCACAATCAGACCTTAATCTATTATATTATTGCGATTAGAATCGTAAACTACAATTTAATACTATAGTTAATACAACTCTTATACAACTATTGAATGAGATATGTTTGATATGCCAAAAACAAATGAAAGATAGTATAATAATTAAACTACTAAAATGCCATAATAAATGGAACCACCATTGACTTTGGTTTTATAAATTAGCATGTGATGAGTAAGTTGTTAAATGCACTACCAAGAGAAATGGCTTCAAAGAAGAGTTTCCTTATTTGGGTTGTTCTCTTTTTGTGTACGGTGGGTTTCTCTACCAAGGCAATAGCAAGGAACATTATTGGCGTGTCTAAAATCTATGAAGGTAAATGAACCATAATCACACCTCCCATTCAATTTGTGTGCTTGCATTCTCAATCACAATTATGCATAAATTAATTTAACAAAAAAAAAATGTGTTTCTTATACTTGTTGTATGTATAGTTTCAGATGAAATGGGCCAAAACAGAAAACACATTGAGCCAGATGAGAGATGTAAGAGAGGAAGAATTACTATTGGGCTTAATCAAACTCAGGAAGGCAAGCCAGAAAATAATCCACGTTGCCACAATTATCTTTGATCTCGATGTTTGGTTTCATGGTGAAATACACAAGAATTCTAGAAAAGACATATTAATTAGATGCCACTAATAATTTGTTTAGTTCATGTAATTTTTGTGATTTTAAGTTCATGTAATTTGCGTTAGCATAATATTTCTAATTATGTATTTTTCTTTTTAAATATATAAATATGTATTTGAAAACAATAAATTGAAAAAGTTGGAATAATTTGGAAAAATATATAAACCTTGGAGATCCCTCATTTTTTCATAAATAGTAAAATTGTATTTATATATTATCCATTTATTTATTAATGTTTGTGTAATAGGAAGTATATGTGTGAATTGTAAGTATAATGATCTCTTAATTAGTTTAGACTTAATATTCTGAATGATGTCAAATTTAGCTTAGTTTTGCTTAGATGATGTGAGTATAACTTTGTTGATTTTCATTCTCAATCTCTTACAAATTTAGCTTATTTTTGCTTAGATGATGAAAAAGAATGTTATAGCATGCATAAGCTTTGTTGGATGTTGTTTTAGCTAGCATGCATAAACTTTATAACATGTTCATATTGCAATGACACACTTTGAAATACTTTAAAAACATTTTTAAGTGATTTTTAATTTCGTAAATCAACTTACTAACTTATAAATCGACTACAGAATAATTTTTTTTTATATCTCAGACCTATGAATCAATTCATCTGTTATGTGAATCGATTCACCTCAAAACAAAAGATTATGTAAGTCGACTTATGGAAGTTTGAATTGATTTACACTACCGCATACTTCAAAAATTGATTATCAAGACTAGAGTAAGACGATTCACAACCTTGTAAATCAAATTACCAGACTTGCACACTTGATCTTTTGGCAATTATGACAGTTAAAAAGTTGTTATTTCTTTTAGCAAACGTTTTACATTGGTCAATCTTTTTCATGCATCATTTCAAAACATCTTAAAACCTAATAATACTTTCACCTATTCCACAAACAATCCATTCAAGATCATAACATAGATTCAATCAAGTCATGTGTGCAGTTAAGATTTGGCGTGAAAAACAACATCGATAGTATATCATTTTTTGATTGAAGCACAAAAAAAGTCTTTTAAATTCTTCAATCAAATTATGTTTCTTTTTTAAATTGTTAGTGGTTTTGTGTTAGTTGATTTCAATACTATCTTAGTTTTGAATATGAATTCCAATACACGTATGTACGCGAGTCCAACACATTTCAAAATTTGTTTTACTGTTGTGCGACTAGAAAAGTTTTGAAAACTATTTTGAAAGCTAGAACTCTATTCAGCCCCTCTTCTAGAGTTCATTGCAAACTATTTCGTGAGTAACATGAATTTCCATTATATTTTTGAGAAAAAAATAAAGCACCCAATTTGAAAAAACTTTCACATTGGTTTAACGACCAGTGTGGTAAAGAGTATTTACATCCATTAATTGACAAAAATAATGTAGAAAATAATTTTCACATCTGTTGAGTTTAGAGTGGGATATGATTTCACATTGGATAATTTTGTATGTAACCAATGGGAAAGATGTGGTTCATACATTTTTTACATCAACCCAATATTTAATTCATGTGAAAACCACTTTTGTTTTAAAAAAAACTGTCTTTTTCTTTTTTCCGCTTAATAACCAATAACAACAACAACATCAACAGTAACAAAGAAGCGTGCAACAATGCGTAAATAAGTTATTCATAACAATAATATATCATTGGCTAGAAAATATCATTAATGTAAATTAATACAAAATTATTATCTGCATCCAAGAATCAATAATGCCAGTAGA
Organism: Cicer yamashitae; assembly: GCA_037974755.1. Lineage (NCBI taxonomy): Eukaryota > Viridiplantae > Streptophyta > Magnoliopsida > Fabales > Fabaceae > Cicer > Cicer yamashitae. The sequence goes on from JBBPBQ010020323.1 coordinate 30,013,561, forward strand.
GACAATGTTGAGCATATGTATCATCTCATAATATTCACACTCATATTTTCTCTAGGTTATAACCTTTGAAGGTGCCGGAAAACACAAGAAATTAAGGGTTTAAATTGTGTTGACCATTTATGAAAATCAAATTTAATTGCCAAATAGAAATATGCTTTGTTTATCAACATATTCAACTTATGAATGTAAACCTTTTTTTAGTACAATAAAGTTGAATCATAAAGAACTTAAATCAAATAACAAAGTTAAGAAAGAAAAGAGACACAATGATTTTTATACTAGTTCCCAACAATAGTTTTTACATTTAGTCATCGCCTTATAAAAAGATTTTGTCTCAGTACAATCGAGAACTTAATCCACTATTAAATTAATAGCATACAACTATTATTTGCTCTTCCTCTTCAGACTACGAGTATTCATTTTTTAGCCTCTCTAGTCTCCGGGTATTCATTTTTCAGCCTTTCCAAGATCCAAGTATTCTTTCACTTCTTCAGGTACCTCTTTTTGGATTAAAGAGTTGTTCCCACTATCGGACTTGGGTACATTCATTGAAGTATATGTTTGAGTTGACATATAATCTTTCTTCGAATGTTTAACTCTCATTAAGAGGATAATACAATTTAATTCTTATATCAATTCAAGTGTATAAAATCATCTGGATAAATTTAGATCAATTTCTAATATTTCTCAACATAGAGGATTTTTTCGTTCACTCTTTTCTCAACATCTTGATAATGCAATTTTATGTCTTTTTCAAAAATCTTCTTTGAACATTGTCTTTTTCTTTTGATACTTTAATAATTTTGAAATGTTTTTTTTTCTTGTATGAAATTCTTATCCTCAGAATGATCACGAGTGGATGATTTCTTTTGGAATGATAAAGATCATTGAGAGTATCATGATCATCACGATGATCAACTTCGTTGAATTATCATTCTTCATAATATCTAACATTATAAAATTGAACATCAATAAATCGGATTTCATCAGTCTTCTTTAGTTTGAAAATGTTTCAATTTAAATATTGAACAATACATCCAATTGAAATAATGTCGTTAGAGATATTTATACGTAGCAATAGTACATGTAACACCCCGGATTTTTTGATCCAAAGCGTTACTTAAAAATATATTGATTAGAAAGATTTACAACAATTTTTTTTTCTAACTACCTAACATTTATTCATGCAAATAATTAGTAACAACCACGTTTATTTAATTTTATTAAGAAAATGTTTATTCAAGGCTATAACAAGAAAAACAATAATTCCTAACGAGAGGGAACCCACTTCCGTATTTCTAGAATCCTAGTGCATTTTAAAAGTTGGTGACAAAAGATTAAAAATAAATATCGCGACAATCCTATCATTACAAAATTGTATTGAAAACCCATTTTTATCTCCCGTTCATCGCACAATAATACTCATCAACTACTCTTGAATCTCCTCGAACTCATTAGTACCTAAAATGTTGTTGTAAGGGTTAGTTTTATCCATCATCCACATCAAACCAAAGTTAAACATATAGAAGAATAACACAAAATATATAAGAGTGAAAACTTCCAATTTAAAAGAAAAATACACAAACCAATAAATTGCATAACAAAATATATACATGATGTATGCTCCTAAAACTATATGATCCGGATATAAACCTGCCACTAAGGCAACTTCCACACAGAAAAATCACCCATACCAATGGGGAAAACCTGCCACTAAGGCAACTTCCACACAGATCACCCATACCAATGGGGAAAAACCTGCCACTAAGGCAACTTCCACGAAGATGCATATGCCATGACATGATATAATGATATATTATCAAAGAGATATATTTCCACACAGCCCACTAAGAATCATGTCATAAGCATTCAAATCACTTTTCAAAATCATTATCTTATTCACATATCACTAAGATCACATATCCATAAACAAATAATGATGAAAATCATAACTTTCACCACATACACACAAAAATCAAGACTTGGTATCATATACACCATAAAGATTAACACGTTCACATATATAACAACAAAATTCAGCTCCAACTCATATACATCATCATAAAACTTTGTCACATATAACATACAAATTCAACCCTTCTTTCATATTCATTATAAAAATTAAAACTTTATTACGTATAACATAAAATTCATACTTTACTTCATATTCGCCATAAAAATCAAAACTTTATCACATATAACATCAAAATTCATACTTTACTTCTTAAAAATCATATATTATATAATAAGCTTAACACAAAGGATTGAGGTTTCATTATTTTAATTCATTAGTCTACATATTATTCCTTTCAAAAGGCAAGCAATCACAATTATTAATTTCATGTCATCCAACCAACGGTCTAACTATAATTTGTGTGGGGATAAGCCCTTACCTTGGCCGCTTTTCTTCCTAGTACAAATCTCTAAGCCCCACGAAGTTGTTCACAAGGAAAAATAAATTCCAAGCTTCAATGCACGAAGAAGGGGAGGTGATGATGATGGTGTCTAGAATTTTGGTATTCTTTACAGAATCTTGTTTGTAATGGGTTTGTGAAATAGGGTTTGTGATGGTAGCTAGGGTTTCAGTAATCCTTCCTATTTAAAGAGAACATTATTGGTTAGATAGTGTTGGGCCTGAATAAGGAATAGAAGAGAGAAAATATTATTATTATTATTATTATTATTATTATTATTATTATTATTATTATTATTATTATTGTTGTTGTTATTATTATTATTGTTATTATTATTATTATTATTATTTTTATTATTATTTTTATTATTATTATTATTATTATTTTTATTATTATTATTATTATTATTATTATTATTATTATTATTATTATTATTATTATTATTATTATTATTATTATTATTATTAGTTAACCTTTATCAAAAACAAGGCATGGGTTGTGTGATACCAAGCCACAACCCTTAGCCCAAATTCTTCTTGCCTTAGAGATAAAAATACATCTACTAAATAATTTTTACTAACAACTTTACTACAATAAGTCGAACAAGGCGAATAATTACCACACCTAATTTAATATTGGAAAATATATTTATAGATCCAAATTATTTTAATTAATAATTTTAGAGGATGTTACAATACTCACCCCCTTAAATTTAGTTTCGTCCTCGAAACTAGTCAGACATGAAAAGATTAGGGTGGAGCTCTCTCATCTTTTCCTCTAATTCCCAGGTTGCATCTCCAGTCGTTTGGTCCCAAATCACCTTGACCAAGGCGATCTCTTTGCCTCGTAAGTGCTTAGTAGTCCTATCCGCAATGCTCAGCGGCGGAACTACAAACGAAAAGTTCTCCTCTAACTGTATATCATCTGGCACGATAATATGGGAAGGATCAGCGATGTACTTCCTTAGTTGTGACACATGGAACACGTCGTGCAGTTTGGCTAGATTTGGAGGCAAAACAATCTGATAAGCTACGAGACCCACACGTCGGAGGATCTGGTACGGGATAATGAATTTAGGAGTTAGCTTCTTAGACTTTAGTGCCCTACCAACTCCAGTAGTAGGCGTCACTCTTAAAAATACATGTTCACCCTCTTGAAACTCCAATGGTTTCCTTCGTTGATCGGCATAACTCTTTTGTCTACTTTGCGCTATATTCATCCTTTCTTGGATCAGACGGACCTTATTTGTGGTCTGTTGTACCAATTCTGCCCTACAATTAGGTTCTCACCATCCTGATACCAACACAAAGGGGTTTGGCACTTACGCCCATACAGAGCTTCGTACGGTGCCATCCCAATGCTCGCATGGTAGCTGTTGTTATAAGTGAACTCAACGAGAGGCAACATGTTATCCCAACTGCCTTGCTCATCCAACACATACGCTCTTAGTAAATCCTCCAAGGTATGAATAGTTCTTTTTGTTTGTCCATCGGTTTGAGGGTGATAGGCCGAACTCAATCTCAACTTAGTACCCAACGCCTCATGTAATGCTCTCCACAAACGAGAAATGAACTTCGGATCTCTATCCGACACAATGCTAGACGGCACCCCATGTAGTCTGACAATCTCGGCAATGTAGATCTCTGCAAGCTTAGTCACATCATAAGTAGTCCTCACGGGTACGGAATGGGCAGATTTGGTCAGCCTATCGACAATTACCCAAATAGAGTCAAACTTTCGTTGAGTCTTAGGCAATGCTACCACGAAATCCATGGATATACTATCCCATTTCCATACTGGAATATCTAATGGCATTAGTAGTCCCCCTGGCTTCTGATGCTCTACCTTAGCTTTCTGACAAGTCAAACACGAAGCCACATATTCTGCTACTTGTTTCTTCATTCCCGGCCACCAAAACTTCAGCTTAAGGTCTTTATACATTTTGGTGGTACCAGGGTGAATACTCAGCTTGCTTTTGTGGGCCTCAACGAAGATTGTCCTCCTCAATTCTGCATTGTTGGGTATATAAACACGTCCATTACATCTCAAAATATCGTCGGGGCCCACCTTGAATTCAGGTGCCTTGCCGACCTCGATCAACTTCCTTTTCTCTTTAGTCGACATGTCTGTAACTTGGAAAACTTTAATCTCATTCATCAATTCACTATTTATAACGATCATTCCATAGTGTAGTTTCTCCAATGCAGAATCCAAATAATGATCCAAGTCACGAAACTTCTCTAATAACTCCAACCCCTTCATTGATAAAAATGAGAGAAGAACTCGCTTCGTGCTTAGGGCATCATCCACCACATTTGCTTTCCCTGGATGGTAATGCAACGTGAACTCATAATCTTTAATGAACTCCATCCATCTCCTCTACCTAATGTTAAGTTCCATTTGATCAAATAAGTATTTCAAACTCTTATGGTCACTGAATACATCAAAACTACACCCATATAGATAGTGTCTCCAAATTTTCAATGCGAAAACAATTGCAGCTAACTCTAAGTCATGAGTGGGATAATTCCTTTCATGCACCTTCAATTGCCTTGAGGCATAGGCCACTACTTGTTTGTTCTGCATCAGAACACAACCCAAACCCTGATAGGAAGCATCACAATAAACCTCATAA
>JBBPBQ010020323.1:30018619-30072112 GCA_037974755.1 Cicer yamashitae
CACTAAGGCAACTTCCACACAGATCACCCATACCAATGGGGAAAAACCTGCCACTAAGGCAACTTCCACGAAGATGCATATGCCATGACATGATATAATGATATATTATCAAAGAGATATATTTCCACACAGCCCACTAAGAATCATGTCATAAGCATTCAAATCACTTTTCAAAATCATTATCTTATTCACATATCACTAAGATCACATATCCATAAACAAATAATGATGAAAATCATAACTTTCACCACATACACACAAAAATCAAGACTTGGTATCATATACACCATAAAGATTAACACGTTCACATATATAACAACAAAATTCAGCTCCAACTCATATACATCATCATAAAACTTTGTCACATATAACATACAAATTCAACCCTTCTTTCATATTCATTATAAAAATTAAAACTTTATTACGTATAACATAAAATTCATACTTTACTTCATATTCGCCATAAAAATCAAAACTTTATCACATATAACATCAAAATTCATACTTTACTTCTTAAAAATCATATATTATATAATAAGCTTAACACAAAGGATTGAGGTTTCATTATTTTAATTCATTAGTCTACATATTATTCCTTTCAAAAGGCAAGCAATCACAATTATTAATTTCATGTCATCCAACCAACGGTCTAACTATAATTTGTGTGGGGATAAGCCCTTACCTTGGCCGCTTTTCTTCCTAGTACAAATCTCTAAGCCCCACGAAGTTGTTCACAAGGAAAAATAAATTTCAAGCTTCAATGCACGAAGAAGGGGAGGTGATGATGATGGTGGCTAGAATTTTGGTATTCATCTTGTTTGTAATGGGTTTGTGAAATAGGGTTTGTGATGGTAGCTAGGGTTTCAGTATTCCTTCCTATTTAAAGAGAACATTATTGGGTAGATAGTGTTGGGCCTGAATAAAAAATAGAAGAGAGAAAATATTATTATTATTATTATTATTATTATTATTATTATTATTGTTATTATTATTATTGTTATTATTATTATTATTATTATTATTATTATTATTATTATTATTATTATTAGTTAACCTTTATCAAAAACAAGGCATGGGTTGTGTGATACCAAGCCACAACCCTTAGCCCAAATTCTTCTTGCCTTAGAGATAAAAATACATCTACTAAATAATTTTTACTAACAACTTTACTACAATAAGTCGAACAAGGCGAATAATTACCACACCTAATTTAATATTGGAAAATATATTTATAGATCCAAATTATTTTAATTAATAATTTTAGAGGATGTTACAATACTCACCCCCTTAAATTTAGTTTCGTCCTCGAAACTAGTCAGACATGAAAAGATTAGGGTGGAGCTCTCTCATCTTTTCCTCTAATTCCCAGGTTGCATCTCCAGTCGTTTGGTCCCAAATCACCTTGACCAAGGCGATCTCTTTGCCTCGTAAGTGCTTAGTAGTCCTATCCGCAATGCTCAGCGGCGGAACTGCAAACGAAAAGTTCTCCTCTAACTGTATATCATCTGGCACGATAATATGGGAAGGATCAGCGATGTACTTCCTCAGTTGTGACACATGGAACACGTCGTGCAGTTTGGCTAGATTTGGAGGCAAAGCAATCTGATAAGCTACGAGACCCACACGTCGGAGGATCTGGTATGGGCCAATGAATTTAGGAGTTAGTTTCTTAGACTTCAGTGCCCTACCAACTCCAGTAGTAGGCGTCACTCTTAAAAATATATGTTCACCCTCTTGAAATTCCAACGGTTTCCTTCGTTGGTTGGCATAACTCTTTTGTCTACTTTGCGCTATCTTCATCCTTTCTTGGATCAGACGGACCTTATTTGTGGTCTGTTGTACCAATTTTGGCCCTACAATTAGGTTCTCACCATCCTGATACCAACACAAGGGGGTTTGGCACTTACGCCCATACAGAGCTTCGTACGGTGCCATCCCAATGCTCGCATGGTAGTTGTTGTTATAAGTGAACTCAATGAGAGGCAACATGTTATCCCAACTTTCTCGCTCATCCAACACCAACGCTCTTAGTAAATCCTCCAAGGTATGAATAGTTCTTTCTGTTTGTCCATCGGTTTGAGGGTGATAGGCCGAACTCAATCTCAACTTAGTAAATCCTCCAAGGTCTGAATAGTTCTTTTTGTTTGTCCATCGGTTTGAGGATCTCTATCCGACATGATGCTGGACGGCACCCCATGTAGTCTGACAATCTCGGCAATGTAGATCTCTACAAGCTTAGTCACATCATAAGTAGTCCTCACGGGTATGAAATGGGCAGATTTGGTCAGCCTATCGGCAATTACCCAAATTGAGTCAAACTTCCGTTGAGTCTTAGGCAATGCTACCACGAAATCCATGGATATACTATCCCATTTCCATACTGGTATATCTAATGGCATTAGTAGTCCCCCTGGCTTCTCATGCTCTACCTTAGCTTTCTAACAAGTCAAACACGAAGCCACATATTCTGCTACTTGTTTATTCATTCCCGGCCACCAAAACTTCAGCTTAAGGTCTTTATACATTTTGGTGGTACCAGGGTGAATACTCAGCTTGCTTTTGTGGGCCTCATCCAAGATAGTCCTCCTCAATTCTGCATTGTCGGGTATACAAACACGTCCATTACATCTCAAAATATCGTCGGGGCCCACCTTGAATTCAGGTGCCTTGCCGACCTCGATCAACTTCCTTTTCTCTTGAGTCGACACGTCTGTAACTTGGAGAACTTTAATCTCATTCATCAATTCACTATTTATAACGATCATTCCATAGTGTAGTTTCTCTAATGCAGAATCCAAATAATGATCCAAGTCACGAAACTTCTCTAATAACTCCAACCCCTTAATTGATAAAAACGAGAGATGAACTCGCTTCCTGCTTAGGGCATCAGCCACCACATTTGCTTTCCCTGGATGGTAATGCAACGTGAACTCATAATCTTTAATGAACTCCATCCATCTCCTCTGCCTAATGTTAAGTTCCATTTGATCAAATAAGTATTTCAAACTCTTATGGTCACTGAATACATCAAAACTACACCCATATAGATAGTGTCTCCAAATTTTCAATGCGAAAACAATTGCAGCTAACTCTAAGTCATGAGTGGGATAATTCCTTTCATGCACCTTCAATTGCCTTGAGGCATAGGCCACTACTTGTTTGTTCTGCATCAGAACACAACCCAAACCCTGATAGGAAGCATCACAATAAACCTCATAAAGCTCTTCTGGTTGTGGCAACACTAACACTGGGGAAGTAGTTAGCTTCTCTTTCATCAGTTGAAAACTTTTCTCACACACCTCAGTCCAAGCATAAATCTGGTTCTTCCTCGTAAGGTGTGTCAATGGAGCAGCAATCTTGGCAAATCCCTCAATAAATCTCCTATAGTACCCAGCCAAACCTAGAAAACTCCTAATCTCTGTGACTGTTTCCGGTTGTTTCCATGCCATCACGGCTTCTACCTTGGATGGGTCGACAACAATCCCTTCCTTAGAAATTACATGTCCCAAGAACTTCACTTCTTCCAACCAAACTTCACATTTTCCTAGATTGGCATATAATTGTTGCTCCTTCAGTATTTGTAGAACTTGACGCAGATGTTCCTCATGTTCCTCTCGACTCTTGGAATAGATCAAGATGTCATCAATAAAAATCACCACAAACTTGTCTAAGAACGAACGGAAGATACTGTTCATATAATCCATGAAGATGGCTGGCGCATTGGTCACTCCGAAGGTCATCACCAAGTACTCATAGTGCCCATATCGCGTTCTAAAGGCTGTCTTGGATATATCATCTTTCACTCGAATCTGATGGTATCCCGACTTTAGATCAATCATAGAAAACACATCTGCTCCTCTGAGTTGGTCCATTAAGTCATCAATGCGGGGTAAGGGGTATCTGTTTTTTTATTGTGACTTTGTTGAGCTGTCGGTAATCAACACACAGTCTCGACCTTCCATCTTTCTTCTTGACCAATAATACGGGGGCTCCCCATGGTGATACACTAGGCCGAATATATTTAGACAAAAGGTCTTCTAGTTGGTTCTTTAGTTCTGATAGCTCTAAGGGGGCCATTCTGTAAGGAGCCATAGAAATGGGTCCCGTACCTGGAATAACGTCAATAGAAAATTCGACGTCGCGAACTGGGGGTAGTCCTGGTACGTCTGGTGGAAAGACTTCAGTGAAATCCCTCACTACTGGGATATCATCGACAACAACCTCTGGATTCTAGGATAACACTATGATCTAATTGTAATAGTAGGGTTGTAAGGAAATATTTTATGCACGGCTATAAGATAAGTTCAGGTCACACCGTAAGTCGTGTATTAGTGGGATTCCCAGGAAAGAGAGGTGGGTCAACGGACCACTTAATAACCAAGTCTTTCCTTAGCCAGAATCCCACTAATACAACCTTTACAATATTACCCTTCCCTTATATTATGGGGATTCTAAAATTTTAAATAGGTTAGAGGTTTAAAACATTGTCCTTATTACAAAAATTTAGATCATAAACAAAATTAAGTAATTAAGGAATATTCATATTCATTATAAATTCAATTGCCATAATTAATAACATCATTAAACCACGAGTAGCAAATTAGTAAAAATTTCAAATCTAGGATCAAGAATTCAAGGCACATCATGATTGTAATTAATTGAAAGAAAATTTCTGTTTTTGAGAAAGAAATTTTTTTTTATTAGCATTAAAAGAGATCAAGTAATCAATTCATAATGTTAATTTTCCCTATATAAATACATATATAACAAAATTAATAATGAATCCTAAAATAAAAATACAACAAAGTCAAGCATCACACATAAATCAAGGCATAAATCAAGGTATAAATAACAAAGTTAAGCATCGCACATAAATCAAGGCATAAATAACAAAGTCAAACATCACACATAAATCAAGGCATAAATCAAGGCATAAATAACAAAGTCAAGCATCACACATAAATCAAGGAATAAATCAAGGCAAGCGTCATACAAAATCGTCCCACCCCAAAGTTTCCGAGGATTATTGCTCTGATACCAATTGTAACACCACGGATTTTTTGATCCAAAGCGTTACTTAAAAATATATTGATTAGAAAGATTTACAACAATTTTTTTTTCTAACTACCTAACATTTATTCATGCAAATAATTAGTAACAACCACGTTTATTTAATTTTATTAAGAAAATGTTTATTCAAGGCTATAACAAGAAAAACAATAATTCCTAACGGAAGGGAACCCATTTCTGTATTTCTAGAATCCTAGTGCATTTTAAAAGTTGGTGACAAAAGATTAAAAATAAATATCGCGACAATCCTATCATTACAAAATTGTATTGAAAACCCATTTTTATCCCCCGTTCTTCGCACATTAATACTCATCAACTACTCTTGAATCTCCTCGAACTCATTAGTACCTAAAATATTGTTGTAAGGGTTAGTTTTATCCATCATCCACATCAAACCAAAGTTAAACATATAGAAGAATAACACAACATATATAAGAGTGAAAACTTCCAATTTAAAAGAAAAATACACAAACCAATAAATTGCATAACAAAATATGTACATGATGCATGCTCCTAAAACTATATGATCCGGATATAAACCTGCCGCTAAGGCAACTTCCACACAGAAAAATCACCCATACCAATGGGAAAAACCTGTCACTAAGGCAACTTCCACACAGATCACCCATACCAATGGGGAAAAACCTGCCACTAAGGCAACTTCCACGAAGATGCATATGCCATGACATGATATAATGATATATTATCAAAGAGATATATTTCCACACAGCCCACTAAGAATCATGTCATAAGCATTCAAATCACTTTTCAAAATCATTATCTTATTCACATATCACTAAGATCACATATCCATAAACAAATAATGATGAAAATCATAACTTTCACCACATACACACAAAAATCAAGACTTGGTATCATATACACCATAAAGATTAACACGTTCACATATATAACAACAAAATTCAGCTCCAACTCATATACATCATCATAAAACTTTGTCACATATAACATACAAATTCAACCCTTCTTTCATATTCATTATAAAAATTAAAACTTTATTACGTATAACATAAAATTCATACTTTACTTCATATTCGCCATAAAAATCAAAACTTTATCACATATAACATCAAAATTCATACTTTACTTCTTAAAAATCATATATTATATAATAAGCTTAACACAAAGGATTGAGGTTTCATTATTTTAATTCATTAGTCTACATATTATTCCTTTCAAAAGGCAAGCAATCACAATTATTAATTTCATGTCATCCAACCAACGGTCTAACTATAATTTGTGTGGGGATAAGCCCTTACCTTGGCCGCTTTTCTTCCTAGTACAAATCTCTAAGCCCCACGAAGTTGTTCACAAGGAAAAATAAATTTCAAGCTTCAATGCACGAAGAAGGGGAGGTGATGATGATGGTGGCTAGAATTTTGGTATTCATCTTGTTTGTAATGGGTTTGTGAAATAGGGTTTGTGATGGTAGCTAGGGTTTCAGTATTCCTTCCTATTTAAAGAGAACATTATTGGGTAGATAGTGTTGGGCCTGAATAAAAAATAGAAGAGAGAAAATATTATTATTATTATTATTATTATTATTATTATTATTATTGTTATTATTATTATTGTTATTATTATTATTATTATTATTATTATTATTATTATTATTATTATTATTAGTTAACCTTTATCAAAAACAAGGCATGGGTTGTGTGATACCAAGCCACAACCCTTAGCCCAAATTCTTCTTGCCTTAGAGATAAAAATACATTTACTAAATAATTCTTACTAACAACTTTACTACAATAAGTCGAACAAGGCGAATAATTACCACACCTAATTTAATATTGGAAAATATATTTATATATCCAAATTATTTTAATTAATAATTTTAGAGGATGTTACAGTACATTGAGTCGTAAAAGGTTTGTATTATTTATAACACAATTTCAGGTTGTTGTTGTACTAAAGGGACAACTATACTGTACTAATCAGATGATATAAATAATTTCCTGTTCTGATGCCATGTCATTAAAGGAATAAAATTCTTTCACTTGGAATTTTGTCTTTAGATGAATATCAATAAATTAAGTCGATCTTCAATTTTGACTTGTTGACCAGATGCATTGACTTTTTCTAGATGATAGCTTTATCAGAGGAAACAATGCTTCATAGAATTTCCAAATTCATTTTCTTCATCAGAGGATTTGACTTTTATCAGAGCATTGACTTTTCTCAGAGGCTTGATTTAGATATTACTCTTGTTCTTTGAATCAGATGATCAACAAAAGTCTTGACTCATAGTTGAATTTTGTGAGTATAGACAACCATATTTTTTGTCTTTTCTTTTGTGAAGAGAGGATCATTCATTGAGTTTTCTATCATTTGTTTTGACTTCGATATGAACAATCAGACGTTTGTTGCAATGTCTCTTATTAATATATAATGACTTGCTCTATTAGTAAACATAATTTCTTATGCATTAGGTAATAGTATTATTCGCGTTAATTAACACTCAGATTATTATATTTAACTTACTCATAAAGTATGCTACCTTAAAATAGATAGTCATTGATATAAATCTTAATTTCTAACTTAATATGCACACAAGCAAATATAATCAGTGGATAATTGTTCTGATTGATTTTGTTATCATCATAACATCAATCAAAGGATTGTAGTTTAAATCACATTTGCACTAACAATCTTCCCATTTTTTGTGATGAAAAACAACCATACAACTAATGAACAATTTTCCTTCATAAAATAAAATTTAAAAAGTTCTCCCTTAGAGTGTGGTACAGAAAAAAAAAAAAAAAAAGTTTAACTTAATAATCCGTTGAGCCTCTTTAAGAAAGATGTTTTAAATCAATATTTTAGGACTCCCCCTAAATATGATAAACATGATTTCTGAGAATTTCAACCTTATTAAGTTATTTCATATTTTGTATATACATAAGGGTAAATAAAAATTGAAGTTAAAAGTAAAGAAATAAACAAATAGTTAAGACACATAATTTTGATAATTCTTTTAAATTGAATTCATAAATTCCTATGACGTTAACCCTTTGGATTCTTATGAAATCTATTGATTAAAAATTCACAATTCCTCATGATGTTAAGCCTTATGATTATTATTCCTCTTATGATGTTAATCTCAATGGAACGATCCATATATTTTAGAGGATGTTAAGCCTTTCAAAACAAGGGCGAATTGCATGTAACTATCATAATAATGATATATGGAGATGATATGCAGATGACACTCAGAAAAAAATAATGCAATAATCAGATGCAGATACGTATGATGCAGATGATGCAACAAGCAGATGCAAATGCACACACAAACAAACAATTAATTGAACTAATATAATTTTCCCATATATTTCTCTATTTTTCTCACTCACCTTATCAAAAATGGTGAAAAAAATACCATGGAGAAAGAAAAAAAAACACACACACACTCAGAATTGAAAAGATAAAGTAAACATACAATTAATGCATAAATTAAAACACAAAGAAGTAATAAATATGCAAGTACACATTACATAGAAATACACCAATAAAGAGAAAGAATATTAAAACAAAGAAAATACGAAGTAGAAATAAGCAACAAAAAAAAAAAGATAAAATTTCATTAAGTTTAAGAAAATGATTACAATTACTAATAGAAAGATAAACAGAATCCTAACGAACTATCCTAAAATCTTCTAAGAACACGTTTAAGAGTTATGTATCTTCCTTAATTTGATTTCTGAGAAGATCCAGCTTGTGATGAACTTCTTACAAAGCTATATGAGTTTTAAGTTGTTCAAGAAGAATGTCTTTTACCATTGAAGCAACGCCAAATGGTGGGATTTTTTACTTCTCAAGAGAAGAATGTGACTTTCTTTTCCAAGAAGATGAAGAGTCGACATCCATAGCAGAAGAATTGAAAGAAGTAGAAAACAACAAAAAGATTTTAGAGATGAGTGAAAAATTTAAGTAATAAAAAAAACTAAAAACAAAAGCGGTATAAATAGCTAGAATTTTAAGAAAGTGTTTCAAAAAAAAGGTATAACGATGAAGAGAGCATAGAAGAACTCCAAAGATGAGAGGAAAACGAGGATGTCATAGAAATAAGAGAAATAAATGTAAAAAGAATAAAGAAAAATAAAGATAAAAAAAATATAAAATTATAAATGAAATCAAACAAAGAATGAAAATAAAAGGTAAAAAGGAAAATAGAGGAACCTAGACATAACAAAATAATCAAAGGAATAAAACTAAAAACACTTATATTTAATTTATAGTTCATATTACAACTTAAGTTCTTATCTTAAGGGCTAAAAATAATGTTGATTAATGTGTCAACAAAGGCAAGCAGACATGTACCAATCTCTTTATATCCAAAAGTTTTGACTTAATATCCAAATGTGTTTGCTTGCACCTTAGGTTCTTATCTTTCATTCTATTTGACACATTAATCTTTGCTTTTAAGCTTTGACTTAATAGAAATAATTCTCAAATGATTCATCAACATTATATATTAGAGGAAATATCTTCTCTCAAGTAGATAGATGAATAACTTCGGACTTTGCAATCAGATGATTGCCAAAGTAGCTCATTGGAGATTCTGATTTTTCATAATTTTGACCAAATGGATAAGATACTTGAATATCAGATGAACTCATTTATCATGTTGGAATTCTTTAGTAGAGGGATCAGATGATGATCTTCCATCAAAGAATTTTGTTCTTTTCTTGTAGTTCAATCTTCTTAAGAAAATAATGTTGTTCATGACCCTTGTTGATGTGTTGTTATGAATTACATCAGATGAAGATATTTGAACTATCAGAGGAATAAACTTTCAGTTGGCTTCGACTTCATGCTCTTACTGCTTCTTCCAAAAGATGAATGATCATTTGTAGACTTTGAATGACCTTATCATCAAATGCAGAGTTGACTTTCATCTTGATTTTGATGAAAGACTTCAACGTTTCACCATTCAACCTTCAAAAGTTAACCTTTAAGTGTAAGGTTGAATTATTGATCACATCTTGTAGTAAATTACCTGCACATTTAAACACACAACATAAATCATTGATGTTTTAATAAAATTCTCTCTGTTTTGTTATTCTCAACATTGTTGAAATGCACTATAATTTTTCTATTATTTTGCACTAATACTTATATTGTAACGACTAATACTTCTTCTCATCATCAAATAATTTCAGTATTAGAATATTGATTCTTCTCATTTGTTAACTTACTCAGCTTCATTAAAGGAAAAATGTTTTGTTCAGTTTGCCAAGGGAAACTAATTGAAGTGAGACCATTTTTCCTCTATGTGAAGGTGAAACTAAAAGTTTATTAACTATTATGAAGTAGAGTAGAGAATTAAATCTTGACTATATGATCGTATCAAGAGCTCTAAGTAAGATCTATCTAATTTTGGTGCGATTATAAATGATTGTAAAGTCATTATTTGATTCGTAGTCCTATATGGGTCAAAAATAAGTAAAACTTGCAATATAAGATGTTAACACCAAAATCGTTCTCACAAGTATCTTTGATTGAATAAACCAATTAAGAACAAAAAAAGAAAATGGGGTTTGATGATATTTAATTAAGATGAAATAATAAATAAACAAAATAAAATTAAAGCATCAATCCAAGATAACAAGATATTTGATAGATTTCTTCATTCTTCCAAATTTTTATAATTTGTATGCTTTTCTATTAATTTGAAATCAAATATATAATCATATATGATTTAACGAATAAAACTAAAATTACAATCACAATCTCGAAGTAATATTGATTTAAGCACAATTTCGATTAACATAAGTTACCAATGGATTACCTATTCCCAATTAGATTTTATATTATTCAATTCAAAATTCTAACTTCAATTCAATTATTAAAAAAGCCTTCATATCTAATCAGACATAGCTCAAACATAATCATGCTCTTGAAATTGAAATTATAATTGAATATAAAAAGAGAAGAGAATGCATCCAAATAAACAATAAAGAACTCAAAATTCAAACCAAATTTGTTGTGTATCATGGATTGACAAAGATTTAGTGATCACCAATGAATAAGCTTCCAGAATAATCATCTAATTTCAGAAAACAAAATAAATTATAAAGGAAATAAAAACAAAGAAGAGAAAACTATCTAAATATCAAAAACTGATTTCTCAAGTGCACATTTTCCTTTACTATTGTATCTTTTATTTATAGGGCCATAATCTCGTGTAATTGCAGCTACAATTACTACATACTTGAAGGTATCTCAAAACAACTTTTCAAAGAGATATTATTTCCCTTAATTGAATTTGAAATGAACGAGATATGCTCTTTTAAAGATCATGAGTTGGTAATAGCAACTCTACTACGACTTTGAGGCTTAACTAGACACTGAATCTCGCAGAATTTGATGATTCTTGTCTCTGAAACAAATGTAGCTCTATCTCTTAGCTTTCCATGGTCTTTGAAATAAATCAATTTGGATATTTGCAGTCCAAGAAATAGCCTGCATAAGACAAACAAGTCAACCGACAAACAAGAGGTTTATACCATGCACCCCACACTTTAACCTCCCGCTCCCTCCATCTCACATAAAATTACATTTTTGTCCTTTTTTATTATTTTGAATGATACTTACTTTTCTATTTCGAATATTTTGAAATTTTCGAAATAAACTTTTTTTGGATTGTTCAAACTTTCGAAGTTATGAAATCTTTGAAATGAAGTTTTTTCATAAATTTTTGAAACTTTCGAACTTTTTGAAATTTTCGAAATGAAAATTTTCCAGATTGTTCAACTTTCGAAGTTATGAATCGTTCGAAATGAAGTTTTTCAAAAATTGTTAAAACTTTCGAACTTTTTGAAATTTTCGAAATGAAAATTTTCCAGATATTGTTGAAACTTTCGAACATTTTAGAAAATTTCGAAATGAAAGTTTCAAACTTTCGAACATTTAGAAATTTTCGAAAATTTCCAGATTTTTCAAACTTTCAAGGATTTCGAAATTTTCGAAATGGAACCTTCGCAGAAATTTCGAAACTTTAGTACTCTTAGAAACTTTCGAAATTAACAATTTACTAAAGGTTTGGGCTAAATCTGAGCGTTTTTAATTCTTGATATAAACTTTCCATTTATATATTTTTTCATTTATATAAACTTTCCATTTATATATTTTTCCATTTATATAAACTTTCCAATTTTTAATTAACAAACTTTCCATTTTTTAATTTTGAAAGTTTCGAAGATTTACTATTTCGAACATTTTAATGTTTCGAAAGTTTTGAAATAAACTGAAAATTAACATTTCAAAAGTTTCGTATTGATGGAAACTTTTGAAAATCTGGAAAAAAAACCTATTTCGAAACTTTAATGTTGTTCTAAAGGTTCGAAAATTTCAAAAATAATTGTTTCGAAATTATGAAAAGTTCGAAATTATGAAAAATTACTTACTTTTTATATTTCGAAAATTTATAAACTTTCGAATGATGGGGTAATTTCTGTAAAGTTTCGAAAGAGGGGTGAAAAAAATGAGTGCTAAACTTTTTTGAGGGTTTTATAGATAGTAAAAATGGCAAAAATATAATTTCAAGTGGGATGTGGGGGTGGGAGGTTATGATGTTGGGATGTACGGTAGAAACCTCGACAAACAAATCCTGTTTTGACAACTAAGCCCAATGGATCAACTGATGCAAAACTCAACTATTTATTTAATATTTAACTTTTAAAATAATTATTTAGACCAAATAAAAGAAATAAAAATCACACAAAAATTGGTGTATCACTGGACTATATGACCATTGAGCTCGACTCTAAAATAGTTTTGAATCATATCAAGTGATTTTTTTTCAATTATGTCCTATTTTTGAAAACAAAGTTCTAAAGTACCATACTTTAAAATTTATATATCAAAATACTTTATTTTTTATTTTTATCTCCAGAAGGTCGCAAAACGGAGATGCGACAATGTACTGTGTTGAAAACTTTCCTCCTTCAAGAGATTGCATCATGGGGATGCAACCATCTATTGGTTTGACATTTTATTATTTTTTAATTTGTTACAAAAATAAATAAAGCAATAGATGTTTGCATCTCTGAGATGCGACCTCCTGAAGAAGAAATTTTTTTCAACGTAGTACATGGTCGCATCTCCGTCCTACGACCTCCTGAAGGCAAAAAAAAAAAAATAGGACATTTTGGTAAATTAATTTTAAAGTAGGTATTTTAGATTTTTTTTTTTCAAAAAGATGATATAATTAAAAAAAATCCCATATCAAGGGCTCTAAGTAAGATATATCTAATATTGGTGTGGTGCGATTATAAATGATTGTATATAGAGTCATTCTTAGGCTCTGTTTGGTAAAATTAAGTCATAAGCTAGCTGATAGCTGTAAAGTTGGCTGATAGCTGAAAAGTTACAAACAAAAATGAATTTCAATAGTTCTCTAAAAGTTACAATTTACGTTTTACAATTTGTCATAAAAAATGAATTTAACTTTATCACAATGATAAATTAGAAGATGAAGAAATAATAATAAATATGGCAATGCATACCTTAATCAATTTCTTGTAAGATGAATAACATAATATATTTTTTTGAGTTATTTTGGCAAGGAATTAAAGAAATTGGGTACTTTGTTCACCTAGAAGAAGATATACGTGAAGCTGTGAACTAGTGGGTGAGAGAGTAGTGAGTGAGTGGGGTAGTTATTTTGTATTACATAAGGATATAAAAAATAATAAAAATAAAATAATAAAGTTATAAATGGAAGAAAATGTAAAAAATTATAAGCTATAAGTTCAACCGCTACTTGAAATAGCATCTTAGAATAAGCTATAAGCTGGTGGGAAAATCTTATTTCCCAGACACATCTCTTTTAGGCTCTGTTGGTAAAATTAAGCTATAAGCTAGCTGATAACTGAAAAGCTGACTGATAACTGAAAAGCTAGCTGATAGTTGATAACTTATAGTTGAAAAGCTAATTAATTGAAATTAAAGTGTTTGGTAAATTTAGCTTTTAATAATATAAAATTACATAAGGACATGATTATTTAATTTAAAATAACAAAAAATGTGACATTTTTATCTAATCTTTTGCCTATTCTTTTAGTGGATCTTTTTTTTTTTTTTGGGTACTCAATCTATTTTCCTACATCACTTTATTTCTTATGTTTTCTTCTTCTCTATGTCGTTACACTTTATTTCTTATGTTTTTTTTCTTCTCCATTTCGTTAGTTAGTTGATTTTATCTTATAACTTCCACCTTTCTCTCCGACTTCTGCTCCTCCCAATGTCATTGTTTAATTCACCTGATACGTCTCTTATGTTTACTCCTTTTTTATTTTACTATATTTCTCTCATTTATGACTTTTGTGGTAGAAAATCAAAAAAATGTAACAAAGCTCTGAAATAAATAAAAAAACCATGGAATTCATTTATTTTTTTAGGTACATTAGTTACTTTTTTTTTATTACAATATAAACATAAATTTGAAGGGTTCTCTAATAGTTTAATAAACCTCATGTGTATAAATAGTAATCGTAAAAAGTAATTCATTTTACGGTTTACAAGTTGGCATAAAAACTAAATTTAACTTTATGAATTTCTTGTTAGATGCATAAGATGAAAGATTTTATGAGTTATTTTGGCAAGAAATTAAAGAAATTGAGTTCAGCTATATTTATGCATACCTTTTTCAATTTTGTATTATGTGATAAAGATTTTTGACATACAAGAAGTTAAATTTTTTGTGAATTTTTTTGACAAGGATTGAAAGAATGGATGTGTTATGTAGAAGTAATAGTACCACTCTGAACAAAAAACATAAGTAATAACACTCAGAAGAAGATACTAAAGATAATGGGTGAATAGTAAGTTAGTGGGACAGTTACGTTTTATATATAAAAAATAATAAAAATAAATTAATGAGGTTATAAATGGAAGAAAGTGTAAAAAGCTATAAGTTATAAACTCAAACGCTACTTGAAATAGCGTCTCAGAATAAGCTATAAGCTTGTGAAAAAAGTTTGTTTACTAAACATATTTCATTTAATTCAACAAACTTATTAGTTAGTTTAATAAACTATAAGCTAAGTTATTGGCATTACCAAACAGTACCTTAATCTAACAAACTTATAAGTTAGTTTAATAAACTATAAGCTAGCTTGTTGACGTTTCCAAAACCCAATGTTTCGGTTAGATTCATTAAATGATAAGTCAATTATGTTGCTCATGCATTATCCCGGGAGGCCACTTCTATGCCTTGTTTTCTTACTCTGAATTCTATCCCTCATTGTATTGCGAATGCTATTTTTAATGAATTGCAGTAACTTTATTCCCTTCAAAATAAAAATAAAAAAGCTAGTACTTATTAGTTTTAATTTTTGTTTACTTTTAGTTCTCATTGTTAATATTTTAGATATTATATATTATTCTATTAAATATTTTAGATAAATTAAATAGTGATGTGATATATATTATATGTATATGACAACATTACCTTTTTGAGAAAAGTATCTCTAATTTATTAATTTATTAATTAATAATAATTTTATTTTTAATTTGAAATATTTTTATTTCAATATATTTATTAATATTTACTTATTTTTAATTTTTAATTTAATAACAAAATGTTTTTCTTAATAAATATTTATATTTTGTTAGATTTTGATTTTCTATGAATTCATTTTAAATTATATTTTGTTTGAGCATTTTGACTAGTTTGGATTCTCTCAAGTGTTTAAGGATTCATTTGAAAGAAAGAAAAAGAATATAATCTGTAATTAAAATATTAAATTTAGTTTTTTCTTTCTGTCTCTCTTATAAATCCATCAAATACTTGAGGAAATCTACACTTTATTTTGACACCACCATGATAACGATAAATGAAATTACTGTTCATCAAATCCAAATTGTGCATGAATTCAAATGTTGATCATGATATAAGTTTCTTGGATGTTTTTGGTGTGATGAAGGTGACATGACTAATTCTTGTCATATAAACCAGACTTTCTTTAAAGACATCTCTAAGTCCATAATAGGCGTGGCAACGGGGCGGAGGTAGATTTTACCTCCTCCACCCCCGCACCCGACTAATCGGGGAAAACCAGCACCTGCACCCGTTTTATAGCGGGTGTACAATTTAGGCCCCATCCCCGTCCGCAACGGGGTTCGGGTTTCTCCGCCCACACCCGCACCTATTCATATATATATAAAATTATAAATTTAAAAATCATATCTATTATAATTAATATAATAAAATAATTGTTATTAGACAATTATAAAATAAAAAAAATATTTTCTATAGAGATAAGATTATAATTTTTAATATTTTGAAAAATATTAAGTATATTCAATATGTATATGTATATAAAATTTAAAAATTACATTAATATTACTTGCGGGGCGGGTTCGGATGCGGGTGCGGGTGCGGGGTGGATATCACCACTCCCAAACCCGTCTCCGCCCACGAATTTTAATTGCGGGGAAAATCCGCACCCGCACCCGCACCCAATCAAAGCGGGTTTTTCCCGCTCAAACCAAACGGGTTTGGGTGGGTACCCGCGGGTGCGGGTTATATTGTCATCCCTAGTCCATAAAAAGAAATTGAGAAAAGTTAACGCACGATTGTTTACAATACCTGATAACTCTCTTTAATTTTGCTTTGGTTTTCTTTTTTTTTTCTTTATTTAATTTACGTTATTTTTTTTATTTTCTTTTTCCATGGGTTTATATCCCTATATTTTTTGTTTTTTTTTCTTTATTTCAATCCAATTTTAGATTAAAAGATATATATATTTTATAATAGTAAACAAGTAAATTATTTTTTATCATATCCTAATGATTTCTGACCAAACTTGTAACTAGGATAAGATAATATAATATAAGTTGTAAAGATTATCGTATCGTTTGCTATTGGTGGATTATCAAACACTAGAATAAGAAAAATATAATGTTTTATTCTATAAAATATTATGACTACCAGACGGATCCTAGAGAGTATAGTAGAAGAAAAATGTTTTTTCAGGCTTCATATTTATTTTACATTAGAGCCTCTTGGATTAATAACTTACTAAACAAATTAAAATAGATTAAATATTTCAATAATTATAGATAATACTATAAGGTCTAATTCAACTGAAAAATTTCAATATTATTAAGTTGAATATTTTATCTCAAATTCGAATAAGATCTAATAGTTGTGTGCATATTTCAAGTGATATTTAACACATTTCATTTACAAACCAAAAATAAACATGAAATCTTATTTTTATCATTAATTATACGATGTTTGCACACACCTACCTATATTAGGCTTTAAGTTGACTTTTACCTAAAAGAATACAGGTTGGAAGTTGATCTTAATTGTCAAGATGAAAAAATGAGTTGATTCAATCTTTTTCTTATTAAATCCCGTAGTGACAATAAGAAAAAATTGTTAGCATCCCTAAATTCTGAAGTCTACTCTTAAATCAGTAATATGGATTCAAGCTTTTTAGAATTTAAGTATATTTTCTATGACTTTATATTTTTTAAATTCTCGTAACTCTTTACTTTTAAAGTGATATACATTTCCGTCGATTTTTCAATTCAGTCTTTTAATTCATTTATCATTACTTGCAATCTTTACACTTGAGTCATTTACATTCTTGCTACTTTAGTTACACTCATTTCAAATTGATGTAGTATATTTAATGTCATTTTATATTCATGCACTTTACTTTTCAATTTAAATTTTTAGTCTTTATTTGATTTGTTCTTTACTTTTCAATAAATATTCTTTTTAAATTAGCCATCAATCGATTTCACTCAATTTCATCCTTAAACACTTTTAAATAAACCACCATCCAAATTTAAAATTATCTATTAACTTATTCAAACTTCTACAGTCAGCGATTTAAATATTTATTTATATTTTAAATTTAGTTGACTTTTCTTCAACCAAAACTTACGTTAAAAAATATGAAATCTCATTTTGGCATTAATTATAGGATGTTTGCCCATACCTATATATTATTATGGTTTAAGTTGACTTTTCCCAAAAAACATACAGGTTGGAAGTTGACCTTGTCAAGATGGAAGAGTTTTTATTCAGTCTTTTTTCTATTAGAAAATAAGTTTGTAAGTTTACCGTGAGAAATATTATCAGTTATCAAAACGGTGTGTGTGCAATCCCTTTCCAATACAAATTAAAACAAAGTTTCAAACATGTCAATTTGTGCTAATCAAAATTAAATTTTTTGGTAGGAGGAAGTTGATAGAGTTCGTCTCCTAAAGAAGTTTTCACATTGAAAACTGAACCCACAATTTTATAGATATGAATCAACGTTTTACTAACTGAATCTTGCAATAGGAATTAACTTTTTAAAATGTATACCACTTGATAAACAAAATGAAAAATAGATTATTATTTAAATAACAAAGGCAACATTGTCCTATTCTCATGTATGCCAGCCATATAGACATAGTTTAAGAGGGAATAATCCCCTAATTATTTAATTTCTCAGCCACTAAAACTATTGAAAAAACCTCTTGTAAAAAAAGGCCTCAAATTTTTCTTTTATTTAATAAAAAGGTATTGCATACTAATATTTTCATAACTAAAACTAATAAAATCCTATCTAATTAATTTCAATATTAATTCAACAAATATTAAATCAATTGAAAAATATATATTACATGACATCAGTTATATTAATTGAATAAATAATTTTATATTAAAGACTTTAAAAGATTCATATTAAAATTCATTTTAAACATTTGTATCTATTGGGCCGACCCGGAGTATATGCTCATACCCGGAGGTGTATATATGGAAAACATATATGTAGGTTTTTACTTATGTCAATTAAGGTTGATTGTTGACTTGATTGTATGTCGTAAAGGCGTGAGTTCAATTTCTATGCCAACATTAGGACTTCTTTAGTGGGTTATATAAAAGTATTTATGTTAGCACTCTTTGAACCTTGAAGTCTGCCCTAATTTTGATGGACCCTCGAAACTCAACTGATCTAAACTTTTATAAAAAATGATTTTATGGTTAAATTTTTCTTACCCTTTTAAATGCGAGACTTTGTTTTTTTTTTTTTTCAATGCACTCCTCACACCTAACAATTTTACAGTTGGTACATGGATAGTTTATTGGATAATCTGAAAAAATAAACTTATATCATATTATGTTTAATTTATCCTTATAAAATTATCTTGAAAACAAGAAGTGTTACCTTTGTGAAATCTTTTTAGTTGTTTATTTTCAATGCGAAGGTTGAGCTTTTCCCAATATTATATTAGACAAGTTAATATCTTAAATGAATTTTAGTTACTTTGAGTGAGATTAGTCTATTGATTAAAATGTTCCATATGCCAGTTTAGCTTATAAATTAAACTACAAAAAATGCCTCCAAAATAAGCAACCACCATAGACCTTAGCTTATAAATTAGCATGAGTTGAGTAAGTTGTGAAATGCACTAGCAAGAGAAATGAATTCTAAGAAGTGCTCCCTTATTTGGGTTGCTCTCTTTTTTTGTATGTTGAGTTTCTCTACCAAGGCAATAGCAAGAAACATTGTTGGTGCTTCTGAAATCTATACAGGTAAATGAACCTCAATCACACCTTCCATTGCATTTGTGTGCTGCTTGCATTTGCACTCATAATATATGCATAAATAATTAATGTTAGTATTAATTAATATTGTTAGTATTTTGCATTTTTCTAGCTAAATTGACAAAACATGTGTTTCTTATACTTGTTGTAGTTTCAGATGAAATGCGTCAAAATAGAAAACTCCTTAACCCAGATCAAAGATGTAAGAGAGGAAGAATTACAATAGAGCGCGAAAAGGCACAAAATGTTCCACGTTGTCACAATTATCTTTGATATGGATGTTTGGTGTGTTACACTTTATGAATGAAGAAGGAAAATATTTTAGAAAAGACATTAATAAGATGGCACTGTTAATATATTTGGTTCATGTAATATTTGTAATAATAAGTTCACGGAATTTGCATTGTCTAATTATGTACTACTCTCATTGTTCTACTATAATGATTGCATTTGCAAAAAAAAAAAAAAATTGTCTTGTCCCCAAAAGACTTTCACCTTTGGTTTTCAATGGAGTTAGCTTTAATTATATTTTTTAACTGTATCATCTAATTAATACAATGTACACCACTTTCAAGTTATATTTGACTGCTATGCATTTATGATAACAAAAATACACCAATGGTTAATCAAGGTAATAGAGTAAAATCATAACTCTTTTTTTTTTATTTATTATGTTTTCTTAATTTGTGTGAAATGATCAAATGCGAGACTCATTTTTCGAAGATGAGAGTAGTATATTTTAGGCTTAATTTCAGTTTTAGTCTTCGTGTCTTCACTCATTCGCGAAATTAGATCCCTATTTTAAAATATCAATTTCCCTCCCACATATTTTTTACTATAAAATGGTTATGTGACATAGTTTAAATGACGTGACATATGATACGATGATGTTGAATAGTTAATACCCTTGAAATTGTATTATAATCCTTTAAACACTATAGTTTCACTTTTTGAAATTAGCTATGTTTGTGAATGTTGGATATCAGATTAACAAAATAATATCACGCAACTTAAATAGAGACCCAAAAATATGAACTGAATATATAATGTTTACGTCGAAACCCTCAACAAACAAGGGGGAAAACTACATGACAAGAATAGAAGAATTTTCACTAAGTTGAAGATATTACAAGACCTTTAAATACAAGCAGAGAACAATTACACTCTCTTTTGAAAATAGGAGAATACTAATACTAGGAGAAACCTTACACGAGACACTAATTTTTCTATATATTTTTTCTCTCACTCTCAACAAGTTCTAATCTTGATATTGGGGATAATCTTTGTATGTTTGACCAAGGTGCTATTTATAGAAGATACAAACTAAATTTCGTTACATGCCACAAGCCACTTGTATTCCATGCATCTTACAACTTATCATTACATACAACTTTCCACTTTGCATCACATACAAAATGCAACTTGTCTTTTCATGCATCATGGACATGTCTAATTTGGATCATGCCACAAAAGGCACTTTGTTGTTCACAATCTCGCAATTCAAGCTACTTTTATGAGCTTTCAAAGTATCTCTACTTTGTCGACTCCTTGTTGCTACGTTTCTAGAAGGCCATATAGGGATTGGCATCATATAAACTTGTTAGCATTGATTGACATCATATTATCTTCAATCTTTTGCATATCCACAATTTCCATCTCCACTACTTCTAAGAAAAATGATATTGAATGCCTACGTGCTTTGTTCTTGAATGAAAGGTTGGATTTCTTGCAATATGCAAGGACTCTAATTGTCATAATACACAGTAACTCTGTGCTGCTTGGGCCTAAGTTCCTCCAATAACCATTGTATCTAAATATCTTCCTTGCAATCCTGGTAGTTGTTAGGTACTCATCTTTTGTAGTGGATATAGATACAATATTTTGTAATTTCTATCACCAATTTACGACTCCTTACCAAGTGTAAACAAATAGCTAACAATGGATTATCTCTAATCAAGATTGCCTAAAAAAATATGATTCAACATAACCCTTGACAATTAATTTTGAGCATCCAAAACATAATGCAACACATGAGGTTCATTTAAAGTATCTTATAAAATATTCACATATCATGGCATACATGAGGCTTCCCACCGTTGATACAACGGTACTAGAGACATTTCTATCATATTAACTTCATTGTTAGAACTCGCACTTATAAAATATTTTATTGTTACAAGAAGTGGTGTAGAGATAGGTTGATAGTCTTTTGAGAAAGCCAAATTTTTTTATCTTTTCTGCCTTGGTAAATTTGCATCCCTAAAATCTTGTTTGTTGATTCCAAGTATTTCATATCAAACTCCCTCGCCAATTGTGCCATCAGTTCTTGGACCCAATCTTTGTTAGGACCTACTACCAACACATCGTCCACATACAACAGTAAAATGATAAAATTATTATCATCAATCCTTTTGTAGTACATACAATGGTCTGAACTTAGTATGTTGTAGTCAAGGCTCATTATGAAATAATAAAACCTTTTGTTCCATATTATGGGCGCCTGCTTTAGATCGTACAAAGATTTAGTCAACCGTCAAACCAAGTTTTTTTTTCCTTCATTTGTAAAGCCTTTTAGTTGGAACATATTAAGTTATTCACAAGGCTCTCCATGAAGAAACACAGTCTTTGCATCTAGTTGTTCGAGATGTAAATCAAATGCAGTACACATCGTCAACATTACTCTGATAGTAATACGTATGATAACTGAAGAAAATATCTCATTGAAGTTGATACCTTATTTCTAAGCATATCCTTTGACGATCAATCATGCAAAATACTATTCCATTTGATCATTACTATCACGTTTTATCTTGTATACCCATTTGTTCTCAATGTTTATCTAACCCTTTAGAAGTTCAATAAGATCCCATGTCATGTTTCTATACAAGGCTTCCATTTCTTCATGTATTTCTATCATCCATTAAGAATCATCTGAAGTGCTTCAAGCCTCTTAAAGGGTTAACAATTCCCCTTCTTCAGTTAGATGATAATATGCATTATGGCTTTCCATAACATAGCCCGAAAGTAAAGATGGTTTCTTTGTTTGACGTGTTTTTCGATGAATATCTTCCTCAGTAGTCTCATCTATTTCTTGTTCTTCGCACATTGGTTCTACTTTACAAGAATCACTTTCTTTAGATTTTTCTTCCATTTGCACTATAACAGTCTCTTTGGAAGTTTTGTTATTTTTTAGCTCATATTGCAGTTTATTGTCTACAAAAACTACATCCTTGCTAGCAACAACCTTGTGGGTAATGGGATCCCATAGGCAATATCCCCTAACATTGTCAGCATAACTAAAGAAGACACATTTCCTAGGCTTTAGGTTTAACTTTGTTCTTGGGAATTGTACATCACATACATAGGATAAACAAATACGTGTAGAGAAGAATAATCAATTTTCTTTCCTTTTCACAACTCAATTGGTGTTTTGATATTAATTGTTATTGATGGTGATTGATTCATTACATAGCTAAAAAATTTAACTACTTTTGCCCAAAAGGATTTGGTCAATCGCGTTGTTTTCAACATAGCTCTTGTTCTTTCTAGGAGAGTTCTATTCATCCTCTCACAACTTCATTCTTGTGAGGTGTATGAGCCATTTTGAATTGTCGTATAATACCCTTTTGTTTTTCAGAATACTAGAAATTTGCCATCTATATATTCTCCTCCATTGTTTGTCTTGAAGCACTTAATTTTCTTCACAGTTTTAAG
Source organism: Cicer yamashitae (assembly GCA_037974755.1). Classification (NCBI taxonomy): domain Eukaryota; kingdom Viridiplantae; phylum Streptophyta; class Magnoliopsida; order Fabales; family Fabaceae; genus Cicer; species Cicer yamashitae. The sequence goes on from JBBPBQ010020323.1 coordinate 30,041,985, forward strand.
TTCTAGTTGTGCTTTGAATTCCTTGAAAACTGTAAAACACATCAAACTTCTTCTTGATTGGATACACCTCAATCTTCTAGAATAGTCATCAATGAATGACATCAAATATTTGTCTCTTCCCAAGGATATTCCCTACGACTCCCACAAATCAAAATGGACATTCTGAGGGCCGAAACCCTCACCAATTTTTTCTTACATGCACCACCAAATTATTTTCTGCTCCCCTTCTCTTCTCTTCTCTTCTCTTCTCTTTTCTTCTCTTCTTTCTCGGTTTCTTCTCTACTAAACTCTAAATCTTTCTTTTTTTCTACTCTCATCTATTCTCAACTTTCATTCTGTCATTATCTTTTTTCTCCACTTCATTCATTAGGTATGTAAATTATCACTTTGTATGTGTTTGTTCTTATTATGTTTTTTTTATTTATTAAATCTTTATGTGTTTTTTTTCATTTTAATTAATGTGTTTTTCTTAATGTAGTTTGTGAGTTTGCATATGGATATATTTGGACAAGGAGGATAAAATTGATAAGTCAGACCTGCCTCTTTACTACTAGTTAGATTTAAAGTTTTATCGGGTTAAATAATATATTTAAAATGTGTATTAATAATGCTATATGTGAAATATGATTTGTATGTTATATTTAATATTGTAAAATGTGAAAATTAAAATTTTGGATGTTATTTTTTGAATTTTATGTAATTTTGTATGAAAAAATGTATATTGTATTTATTGTGCATTTCATGAAAATATAATATTTGTTGTATTTATTGTGCATATTTTTATAAATTTGAAAACATGTTAATATATTTATCATGTAATTTTTGAAAATATGTTAATTTGTATATATTTAAATATGTAAATACTATTTTATATTTTTATTTATTGTGTAGTTTCTGAAAATATGTTAATATGAATTTTTATTTTATGAATATGTCAATTTGTAATTAATATTAGGGTTAAATAAGTTTTTTACCGTTATAAAATTTTTGAAATTTCATTTTTAATCCCTATAAAAAAATTATCACATTTTGTAGTCCCTACAAAATTGTTATGCAAACATTTTAAGTCTTTGTTGGAACATCAACATAGATTTTTGAATGATTTTTGCGTATACATGTTTACAACATTATAAAAAGTTCCTGCACAAAAAATGAGCTCAAAACTCAATTTCTAGGTCCATATTTTAAGGACTTTTATCTTGAACGTATCACAGTTAAAAGATTTATATTTAATTAATTCCAAGTTAAAAAATTTTAAATTTGTGTGGATGAACTCTTAATAATGTTCTAAACATGCTTGCAAAATATCATTAAAAAATTTAAAAGTTGAAGGATCTTTCGTTCCACTAAGAATTAAAATAGCTTGTAGGATAAATTTGTAGAGACTAAAAAATGTGATTTTTTTTCCATGGACTAATATTAATATATGATAATTTTATTAAAATTTTTGTTATTATAATTTTAGGCCATTAATGATAATAATATCGAATATTGTATAACAATATTGAATATTGTTATACTTTGTATTGTATTTTAGTTTAACGGAAGAACTCGTTAAAAAGATAAATAAGTTTTTTTTTAATTAAAATCAATTATTGTGAGAGAATTTTAGTTTTTCGTTTAAGATTTAATATATATTATTGAGTAAATTATATATTAAATCTTAAATTGTCGAAGTTGGATAATTTTAGAATTAAAAATATATATTAGAATAATGATTATTTATTATACTTTCATTATTATATATTTTTTTTATAAATTTTGGTTACATGCATTTTTATTTGTTCTTTGGGTGCATATTTGATTGTGATTTATATCGCGATTTTTTCTTGTACTTAGAGACCAAAGAGAAATGCTGCCGAAATTTTGTCAAATATATATGTAATGAGAAAATAATAAATTATTATTATTTGGTTATTGAATTTTTTTATTCTTGAATGGGATAAAATTTTACCAATAAATGTGAAAGGATGTTAATTTTGTGTGGTAATTAATTAATTTGATGATCGTATGTATTACTAGAACATGAATCACAATTGAGTTTATGATAGAAACTATCTCGAAAAAATAGGTATGAAGCAGTCATTTACAATCTAGGTTGAAGAAGGTGATATTAGATGTACATGTACGAAATGTTATTGTACAATTAATGAAAATCAAAATATAATAAGGTATCATATAACGATAAATTTATGCCAACTTATCCAATTTGGACTAATCATGGTAAAACGGCTCCCCAAATTGTCAATGTTCAATATAATCCAACGTTTGCTTCTACTAGTAATATTGTTTCATCAAGTAGTATTGATCCATTAGTTGAAGACATTAACAGTACTTTGATCAAGTCAAGATATGATTTTTGACGCTCTATGACTAAATGTGTCTTTTGTAGAACAACAACATGATGTCGACATAGATGAAATTCCAAACGAAGAAGCCCAAAGATTTATAACTTTTTGACAGAGACAAATAAACCATTATTGGATGGGTCTTCTAACTCAAAGTTATCTATGTGTGTTAGACTTTTAGGACTAAAGTCACAATTTCATGTTAGAGAATTGTGCTTAGATTATATAACCAAGATGATGTTAGATGCAACACCTGTTAGAAATTGTATTCTGCAACAAGTTATTATGATGTTAAAAAGGTTAGTGTCAAAGTTGGAATCAAGTGATCAAATGCAACATCCGTCATATGGTCTAGCATGGAAGCACTTTGATCAAGTACATCATGATTTTGCATTTGATCCACATAATGTACAACAAATTTTATACTAGAAGAAGACAATGCCAAATAAGATCAACAAAAATTCTAGGGAAACCAATCTCCTTAAGGGTAGATTTAACAAACCTCCGAATCTAAGCGACCATAAGATTTTTCAAGATAATTTTAATGGTCATCAAACCCTCTTTTCTCTTCTTCGACATGAAAACTTTTTGTGCAATAATAATGTTTTCACAACTATGACGATTCCAGACAAAACTACTATGAGTAGAGCTAACAAGAGTCTCTCTCCATCACTAATACGAGTCTTTGAGCCAAAAGCTTAGTGACCACTTTATAAGAGAGATTGAAAAGGCTAATTAGATAAAAATGTTGAAAATAATGATGATATTAATGGAAGATTGTTGGAAATAATGATGACATTAATGAGAGAGCTAGTGTTATTGTGAATTGAAAAATAAGGAAGTCCCACATAGAAGGAATATCATACACTAGTAGTGTTTATAATGGGAGGTATAGACCTTGGGGTGTGCCCCAAGGGTACCCCAATTTTGTAAAAGAGGAAGAACGCATGCAAAGTTGGCCACCACGCGCGTTGCCGTCTAGCTTGGGCCTCGGCTTTGACTAAGTGGTGTATTATTTTTAGTATATGAAAAATTAATAAATTATTTATTTAATATTAAAAGAATGCTTGCATTTTTATCTCTTATTGTTACGTTAATTACGTAATTGCCCTCCACCGAGTCAACATTAAATATCTGATCCAGTTTTCCTATTCGTGTGTCTATTTTTTCCCCAGTCAAAACCCTAATCTTTGGTCTCACGTAACTGTTGTTGCCCGGTCAAAACTCAGAGTCAAAACCCTAAGTTTGGAGCGCACTTTTTGGTGGTCAACCAAATTGGAGCGCATGTTTGGTGAATCAGTCTTAATGGATCACACTTTTCTCTTTGATCCAGTTGCGGATTCCTCTATAAATAGAGGGTTCTCCTCAGTTGGAAAAGCACACCAAAAGCTCTCCCTATTTGAGGCTTTTCTCTCTTCTCCCCCTTTCTTACTTTTTTCTTTTCTTTCTTTTGAGTGGTCTTAGTGCCATATTACGAGTGGCAGTCATTCGACTGCCATATTGAGGGTGTAATTCTAGAACGATTTTCTATCTACGATGCAATAGAACTCCGATATAGTGTATCTGAACTGTTTTATCCTGAGGACTTCTGGTTGATAGTTTGCCTTGCACAATTTGGACAGTGCCTCGAAACATCTTAAAGAGAGCGACCTAGTCCGCGACTCAACCCAGTAATATTTTCGGTGGCATAAATTGTTTTTTCAAAGTTGTTTTTCGGTATTCAAAAATAACAAAAAATCTTTAACATTACAAACATTCACAACATTAAGGATAAGTGCGATGAGGGTTTCATTTAGATCACCAATTTTACCTAGATATGTAACGATGACATATGTATTTTTGGAAGGAAATGTATTTAGAGTGCGTTCGTTATAGATTTTTTTTGTAAAATAATCAATTTTTTAAACCAAATAATCACTTCATAATTGATAATTTAAAAAAAATATGTTTTTCACTACAGCAGACAAATACAAAACAACTTTTCATTTTCTTAAAAATCTCTAAAACATAATTTCTAAATTATAGAATACCAAAATTGCTTGTTTTAAAATATGTGACAAAAGAGCCCTAAAAAGAATAATGGTGTGAGCAGTTGCATATTTAAAGAATGTAAGTGTTACAAAAATGTAAAAAAAAAACATAAAATTCAACCTGATACTTTAGTAAAACTTAAAAAGACCACACATGTATCTTAATTAAAAATAGATGAGTTGAAGATGGTCTAAGGGGATATTTTTATTATTCCATCTATGGATATTTATAAGACTCTATGACACTTTTTTACGCATATTAAGAAAAGTAGGTAGTGTGATTAATATGTATAATTTGTGTATGACTATTATTAAATCATCATTTGTCTATAGATAAGTAATGGTATGAGCCTAAGAGGCCCAACCCAAATATATTATCGATAGACTACTAAGAAAGTCCATCACAAATAGAGCAAATAGGTCTAATATCGTGGTGCAACCTGAGAAAAGTTCGACGTGACAAAATCATCACAAAAGGATGAAGCAGGGCAAAAACTACCCTCGATGTCAACCCTTGTAGCAATGTGCCCAAAGACAAGGAATTTAGAAGCACTGAATTGCTGCGAACATCCCACGCATCACATATTACTGTCAAATTAGATAAGTGTCGCGTCCGGTTTGTCCACGAAAAAGAAGCGACCACCAATTTTATTTTATTTTTAAAAGGGAAAATTAGATAAAACCTAAAATAAAGTTCTTGAACCAAATAACGGATTTGGGAGTCGATTACGAATAGAGAAAGTAATATTATCTTACATCATCTGTTAAAACGGTTACCCTACAATTAATTGTATACACATTATTTATTTATTTATTTAATTATTTATTTTACCCCGTAAAAGAATAATAAAAAGGAAAATAAATTATTTACATTAATAAAAGAAGGAAAAATATATCTTTATTAATTTGGTTTGACAAGGGGAAAACTTTGCTCCTACGTATCTCAAGGTGCAATAGAGAAATCAAAACACACGTAGTTCTTGGGTAGAAAATATTTATGTGTTGTCCGATTTTATTATTACTGGATTTTAATTATGTAATTATTATATATGTATAAAAAAGGTAGTAATAATAATAATAATAATAATAATAATAATAATAATAATAATAATAATAATAACGGAAAAGAGGCGAGATGTCTGTTCACGGATTGTATCTTTTTATTTTGTATTTGGTTTTAAAGTTAAGAAAAATTGATTATTATTAGAAAACAATGGTAATTAGGCGTTATGTGAATAAAACAGATGGATGCGATGAAGAAGCAAAATAAGCAGCTTGTTAAAGGATTTTCCTGTGCATTGTTGGATCTGTTGCGGCACAAAGACCGACGGCAGTTGGGGGTGAGTGATGCGGCGAGCGAGGATGAATTTCATCCGGCGGCGGCGACGACTATTTATTGATCTAGTTCGTTGTTATGATTTTCTGAGTTATTTGATAAAGCCATGATATGAGCTTTCTATTATGTTACAATGGGGTGAAGTTTGTTTTCCTTGGTGATTGGTTTATAAGCACAATTATTTATGTCTTTTTTAGTATGTGTGTTGCAAAACAATTTTAGGAACAAAGACAATAGCTTAAGAAAAATGAAAGCTTAGCATATGAGTTTATTTTGCAGAAGAAAAAAAAATTGCATTTTAATACAAAGAAGCTAATAAGAAGAAAATTAGAGGAAGATAAGAAAATCGATACCTTATTGTTGAATTGGTTTTGGTGGACTAATTTTATCAAGTTCAGATTCTCTGCTTCTCCCTATTTTTACCTATTATTCTCTCTCTATCTCTTTTTTACTCAATAGTGTTCCACTCCTCTTTTCCTCTTAGTGTGGATTATTTATGAACTTTTTGGGCGTAGGTTACAAAAGACAAGGAAATAATTGTGAATTCATCACCATTTTTATTACTATTAATCCATTTCTTTTTGTTTCTTTTTATTCAATTGATCACCATTATACTGATTGTTATTACCATCGATCCATTTCTTGTCGATTGCTTTTCATTCAATTGATCACCATTATACTGATTTTTATTACCATCAATCCATCTCTATTCGGTTTCTTTTCATTCAATTATGTACGTTTTTTTGTTTTTGTTTTAGAAAATAGTGAAATGTTTGAACAGGAACCAAAAGCATGCATGATTTTCTAAAGTTTATAGCTCTAATTATTTATTTTTATCATTATATTTTTTTCTTCATTTTTTATGTATTTTTTTAATAAAAAGTCTAAAAATAGCAGACAAAATTATGTGTCAACAATAAGACCTATCACTAATTTCGGCATGAAGTTACATAGCAGATAACAACAATCCTATTATGATCTCAACGATCACCTTTGTAATAATAGCAACATATGTGACTCCAATCACTCTATAAATAGGGGGTTTGCCCCAAGTATTTCACACATTACTCATTTGATCACTATACTTGCTATATGCTTACACTCTGCCTTACTTTGACATCAATGTCTTTGCATGTACACCCTTCATTTGGAGTTAGAATGTACGAGAAGAAAAAGTAGAGACCAAAGCTTTTCCGCAGCAACAAACGTGACCACCATTGGAACTTGAAGAAATTTGCCCAAACTTTAAGATTCCACCAGCATGGCTGTCACCAGAAGTAGAACTTCCATAAAGCCATCGCAAGGAGATCCAAATCAACAGAACTATGAGGTTAACATTCAAAATGGTGGACTATTCGCCCGAACTTTCATCTTTTAAGACAACCCAACAAAGATAGATTATCTCCTTGTCGACGCTCTTTGTCTCAATGAAGGAACAACGTCGAGAGATCTAGGCGTCGAGACCCATCGTCATCTAAGCAACATAGCCAAAACAAGCGAATGACAAAAGATACCATGGACTAGTTAAAAGCCCAAATCAGGAGGCTCAAAAAGAAAGTATTGTTGATCGAAGAAAGTCAAAAAACTTCATCAACGATTGATGACAACTATGACAATGTTGCCAATTTAGAGTTAGGAAATAAAGCTTTTTCCCGAGTTGCTCATAAGAGGAAAAGAGTGAATGAGGACGTGACACAACTCTCATTCACAAATGAAATCAATAAAGAACCAATACCCAAATGAATTCGCTTGCTAACTAAGGAATATGATGGGAAGGCGGACTCATATGAACACGTTACTTCTTTCAACACCAGGGTTGAAATTCAACGAATTCTGACTTGTATTGTCTTCCCGTGAACCTTAAAGAGATCTAGCCTCTTGTGGTTCTCCCACATCCCCAAAAAATATGTCAAATCCTAGAAGAAGTTAGCATCCAGATATACCCAAGTCGGATAACCTAAAGAATCTCAACGTGTTTAATTGGTTTCATGAAGAAGCCAGACGATTCCCTCAGCTCGTTCATGGATTTCTTCAATGATGAGACATCTCAAATCAAGAATTTTAACGATGTTGTAGCTTTACATGCGCTAGCAGTGGGTCTAAAGCTAGGACCCTTTTTTGATTCACTAGCATGAACACCTTATGAGGCATTCGATGAACTCAGAAGGAGAGAACATGGATACATAGCTATAAACGAAGTAGTTGCATAAAAAAAGGATTACAAAAGGTCTCCTCACAACGACCAAGATCGAAGTGGAGGACAAAGTGATTGAGGAAAAGATAGATGAAATGTGTACTTCACCCGTTTCACTACATTGATAGAGAGGCCTAAAAGGATCTTTCAAGCTGCATATAACTCCAATTTAATCAATTTACCTTGGCAAAGAGAGTCCAAACCTAAAGTAGATAGAAGAGTATATTGTGAGTACCACAAAATACACAAATATTCTACTAATGATTTCCATGGATTGAATATCAAAATCAAAAAGTTGATATATGAGGGAAATCTACAAAAGTATATGGATAGAAAAGACCGCCATGAAGATTCGGCAAGATCTCGACCTTAATGGAGAAGCTCTAGATCACTGAATCCTCATAGAAAATGCAGAAGCCTCGAGAAGAGGTGCAACAAGGAAGAAAGGAAAGGTAAGAAGGAAACCTCTTATCTTAGAGAGGTTAATTTTCTATTGGGAGGATCTGTAGGAGGAGGATCTACCAACAGTGCCAAAAAGAGAAATTTTTGGGCTTCAAAATCAATCTGCGCCTTTACTCAAGTCGGGAACATCCTACCAACAATTACTTTTTTAGAAAAGGACTGCAAAGATATTAATAGACACCTGAATGACCCGATGGTCCTCTCGTGGAGAATGACAAATTGCAATGTGAAGAGGAGCTTGATCAACCAAGGCAGTTCAATTGACATTTTATTCAACAAAGCCTATAAACAACTAGGCTTACTAGCATTGATCCTCATGCCCTACAACGACACCATGGTAGGATTTTCTAGAGATAGTGCAGAGGTCTTGAGATTCATAAAAATCCTTGTGACTTTTACAACATGCGTGGGCAAAAAGTCAATTCCAAAAAAGTTTTTAGTAGTTGAAGGAACATCGACATATAACGCCATTATTGGAAGGCTAATCCTCAATGCACTTTGAGACATTGTATCTATACCTCATTCAACAATGAAGTTCCCTCTAGAAAATGGGAAGATTGCCATAATGCATGCAGACCAACGAATAACTAGAAAATATTATGTTAATAGTCTCAAGAAGAAGCGAAAAAATTAAAATAAAGATGACAAGTCCATCCGCCCCAAGGAGTATGGATAAGAATGCAAGTTTATATAGTTAGACCCAAGTTCATAGAGCTACATAATATGACACTTTTCTTGAATATAGAGATTGCCTCAAGTTCATAGAGTTGGACCCAAGTCCATCTGTACACGAGTTACTCATCACATTTCAACATATGCCTTTTAATATAGATGTAGTACAAATAATGAAACTATCTTACATACTCTTAGAGATTTCCCCAAGGCCATATAGGTTTGGAACAATTTTGATTTTCCATCTCACGTTCATTTTTATGAGCATGATATGCATAATTTGATCTAAAGAATTGTGGTTGCCAATCCAAGTCCTCTTTTTCTAATTTGTTGTTGGATGATCTGAAAATCTCGTGAAGAATCATTTAATGAAAATAGACGCTCTCTCTGAAATACTCTTAGCCAAATTAATACTTTTTTCACTCCACTGAGAAGGCTTTTGGAGGTCCTGATAATGCCTTAACCCCTAAACTTGTTTCTTGTCACTTTTCCCTAAAGAATGTAATTAAGGTAAACGTTGATGGCAACTTCATTGGTAATCTAGGGCAATCCAATTTTGGTGGTCATTAGAGAAAATCAACTGGAGGTTGGATTACAAGTTTTGTAGGAAGTTTTGGTTTAACTTCTAATATTAATGTTAAGCTTCAAGGCATTTCTCACAGTCTTAACCCCTAAACTTGTTTCTTGTCACTTTTACCTAAAGAATGTAATTAAGGTAAACGTTGATGGCAACTTCATTGGTAATCTAGGGCAATCCAATTTTGGTGGTCATTAGAGAAAATCAACTGGAGGTTGGATTACAAGTTTTGTAGGAAATTTTGGTTTAACTTCTAATATTAATGTTAAGCTTCAAGCCATTTCTCACAGTCTTGATATTGCTTGGAGTCATGATTTCAGAAATGTGATTTGCGAGTCTGATTCTCAAACAACTCTAAGCTTCATTAAAGAGGGTGTAGCACCTACTTATCCTAATGTGTCACTAGAAGATTATATTCCATCTTTGATTTCTAATGACAACTTGTCCTTGTGCACACCGTACATGAAGAAAACACTGGTGCTGATTGGTTTCCTAAAATAAGAGCAACACTTGTTTATGAGGTGAGAGTATTTTCTGCTTGTGCCTTGTTTAATATTTATTTAGCGAAATTTATGGAAATCCAATTCCCAAGAGTTTAGTTAACTTTTGTTTGATTGTCTTTACTTTGCATTGTTGATAAAATAAATATAAAATTATTTATTAAATTAATGTAATCGATTTGATGTGATATTTATTTTTTAATTAATAATAAAATTAATTAATTTAATATTTATTAAGATAATATATGTTTTAGATAAGATTTTATTAATTTTACTTTTAAAAAATAGTAGAATATGAATCTTTTTTATTAATAAATTTTTTTTTTCAAGGCGTAAAACAATTTGTCCCAATCCAATCCAACCCGATTTTTACCCGTACTCGGTCACTTTCGGATTTGACCCGTTGAAACCCGTTTATAATCCGCTCAGGTAATGGGTTCAACAATTTGAACCCGTCGACCTGACCTGGTGATTAGTTATGTGTTTTTTTAAAATTCGTTTGGCAACCCAATAGTCCAGCAGTCCAATGTTTTTAAAAAATTATCAAGTATATTGATTTTTATAATAAATTGAATTTTTTGTAATAAAATGTTGGGTAAATTAAAATACGGTTGTGAAGAAACTTTATCAAAAAAATTGTCGCGAAGAAAGCTTCATTTGAGTTAAATACTATTTATTTAAATGTTATATTTTGTTATAGTATTTTTTTATTTAGATAAAATAGTATATAAATTTACAGCGTATTCAAATATGAAACATAATATTCGGATTAATCAATAATTGTTATAGATTTTACAGACATTTCATCATAGTATTTAATATCAATCGATTAATATTTCTAAAAAATTAATATTAAATATGTTGAATCTAGTTTAAATTTGTTTATATTTAAATCTATTAAACACTTTTTTTTAGTATTTTATTTGAAAATAGTAAGTACTCTAAAAATAAACAAATGAAGCACTACTATTAAAAAATTGTGGAAGCTTAGTAAACTAAAATGTGGTGAATGATGTGATTGAAATTTAATGGTTTTTGACACATTCAAGTATTAAATATATTTTCATTCAATTAAATTATTATTGTTGTTACTTATGTTTCTCCCGTAAAATAAAAAACAGGTTACTATTTATGTATAATCCGCCAATCCAATCCAACGTGTTCTTGATCGGTTCGGTTCGGATTAAATGAAAAAAATAGGGATTTAGAACTCAACTCGATCCAAAGATAATTGATCGGTTTGGATATCGATTTTTGTCAAAACCGGTCCAACTCAACTCGCGTACACCCCTACTTAGAACGGTCGGTCATTGCAAAGCAATTCAAATAGTTAAAGATGGTTAAAACATTTGATGTTTATAAAACACATATTTGAATCCACAATATTACTCTTCGTATTTAGAGTATGTTTGGATCTGCAATCAATAAAATTGATTTTGTAAAATAAATTTTAATTAATAGTAAGTTGAATTTAAAGTGATTTATATTTGAATATATTTAAGTAAAAATATGTTCACCAATAAATTTCAATATAAATATCATATTTAAACTAAAAAATTATAAATATTAACTTCAACTTAAAATCAATTATCTTCTATAACATCTCAACGTACCAAAATTAATTTTATAACTACAAAATTAATTTTACTCTCTCTAAAATAAAAACCAAGCCCTTAATATTGGCAGGTTCGCCACCGAGATCCTGAAAAAGAAGACAAAATAAGATGTACAATGAAACTTGAGAAATTCAAAAAAAGGAGATATATGAAAGGAAAGTTGTCAGCTGTAAAGCCTTAATTTAAGGAAAGGAATAAAGATTTTCATCCTTACGGAAAACAGTTAAAAAGTAAAAGACAATAACTTTCTTGTAGTTAATAAATATTTCTTGGATTATGAAGCTAACACTTTAGACAGCCTCTTCCTATTTGTCTTCACACTGAAAGCCATTGTCTGACCGAATGAGGATATAACTCCATGTCTGTGTAGTCACTTTCTTGGTTAACAATTTTGAATTTAGAAAAAAAAAATTAATGTATCCTATTTAAATTATATTAAATTAAATTAAAAGTTTACATCTTTGTTGGCATGTCTATGTCATAAACTTAAGATAAACATAATGAAAATAAATAAAAAAATAATTAAAATTTGAATTTATTTTTTATTTAAAAACTTTTTATAACATTGTAAATATGACTAAAAAAGTAATTTAAAAATAACATTTCGTTTTTAGTAGTGCTTAAAATTGTTTGCATAATAATTTTGTTAAATATAAAAATTCATTTAATTTAAAATTCAAACAACAATTAAATAATTTTTTGAAGGTAAAGACTAAAACTGTTTTCAAAATAATTTTGTAAAAATTAGAAAAATTAAAAACGAAATTATGATATTATATAGAACAAAAAAATATTTAACTGTTTTTTATTTATTTTATATTCCTCTGTTAACTATAGATGGCCAAATTAAATATAAAAACACAATATATGCCAATTACAAGAAAATAGTATATAAATCGACAACAAAATACACTAAAGATTTATTGTTTACATCATTTTTAGTGAATGGTGTCGAATCATTGAATATCTAGTTGTAACATATATAAGTTAATTGCAACTATATTATGTCATTCAATAAAAATATTATTAATATAATTTGTTGAAAATTCTATTATTACTAATATATGAATCAATGCTTTTTTTGTGTGACTAAATCAATAAATGCTAGTAGAGAAAATATTGAGCTTTGTATCATGATATAAAAGCTACACTTATAACATCTAATTTGTAGTCTCAGATCAGTTCATCTATTTTGTATTTGGACTGAATATCCTTTTCTTAAAGCCCTTGCCTGCGAATCATAAATGGATTCATAAGGTAAGTTTGGCGGTTTAAGAGAAGAGAGGATGAGATGAATTTGAAAGAAAAAAAATAAGTAGAAAGAGTTGAAGACTTTAGAAGGAGAGAATTTTGAAGGTTTATTTTACTTCATAATATAAAATTCTTTTAATCTAGGGTAATTTAAAAACTGGATTGGAAGATAATTTTAGAGAACTTTGATAAATTTTTTAAATTTAATGTTTGTTGTATAATACTTTCAATATTAAAAGCATATTAATTATAAGTATTTATTTATCATTCTTTTTCAAAAACACTATCTAAAAAAAGATGATAAATTCTCTATTTTTTTTATGTATTTCTTTTCTTCCAAAGTCCTCCATTCTCTTCCAAATTTTCCGATTAGAGTTTACATCACTTCAGACTTTCTTGATATGACGTAAATCTTAGGGTGTGGTTGAGTGTTTAAGATCAAACAAGAGGACCTTGAAAAAAAAAAGAAGTTGATAGAATTGAGGCTTTTGGAATGAAAGAATTTTTTAATTTTATTTTTGTTTATAATACTAAGTCTCTCTAATTTGAGATAACTCAAATATTGTATTGGAGGTGGATTTTGGAGTATTTTAAAGGACTTTGATAAATTCTTCAAATTCAATCTATGATATTTTTATACTCTCAATATTAAAAATATATTAATCATAAGCATTCATTTATCATTTTCTACAAAATTATTCTCTTATAAAATGTAAAAGTTTGTTATTTTTTCCTCTATTTCCCTCCCCTTAAAGCCCTTCCCTCCCCTTCAAACTCTCAATTAATACTCTATAAATACTCAATTAGTTAAGATAAGGTTCGTTCAGGGTGGTTGCGAGTTCCAACATTCTGATTTTGAAAGTCAATTTCAAAACCAAAACATGTTCAGGTAAAATGATGCTGAGTTAGTTTTTTTATTTAATTTCAAAAGAGTTTTTCTTTAAAATTTAAAACAACAAAAAGTAGGTTTTATAATTTTAGTTTTTGATTTAAAATTTACATGTTACCATTAGTAGATATAAAAACCACTCCAACAACCATCGACCACCGCCACCATCACCAACCACCCACTTTCGAGTACGCCACTACCACATACCAATTCTCATCATTGACCATCCACCACTTACCACAATCTATCACCACCACCACCACCTCCCACCATCTATAAACACCACCTCCACCACCCACCATCCACCTCCCACCCACCTACAACCACCATATCCCATCACCGACCCACTCACTATTGACCACCACCTTCGGCCATCGCCAATACCACCGTCCACCCACCTTTGACAAATGTTGCCACCGCCACTGATCATCCACCATCTCCCACCACCGTCCACCACTATAGTCATCGTCGGTCATGCTTCGACCACTACATTCAACTATCAACTATATTTTTTACCCCCTGCAGCTGCCTTCAACGAGCAATTGTTACTACAATAGTCATTTTTCACAATTACCACTTTCAACCACTATTACTAAAATTATTATAATTATATAAATTATAATTTTATAATATTTGAATTATTTTAAAATAATTAAAATTTAATATATTTTTTTAATTATTTTTACGTGTCACTCTTTTTTATATTTGGTGAATTCATAATGAGTTAAGGTAAAGAGAGTGATTCAATCTAAATAAAATAAAAACTAAAACTCAACTAAGAATTAAAATTTAAATATGAAAATTGAAAACTCAAAATTAAAATTGAAAACTCAAACCAAAAATTAATTTTACTTTTTCAAACATTCAGAACAGCAAACCAGCAAACCAAAAATCACTTGAACGGAGCTTAAATTTATAAATAAAATGTATTGACAAATTGTAGAATAGTTATGTGAGGCCACTATATATATCCCAAATCATGTCTCTGATATCCTTTGCTACATTCCAAAAATGTCTCTTATAAGTTATAAAATGTCTCTTATAAGTTATATGATATGAAAGGTGTTTGAATTGTATACTAATTACATCTTGGCTAATATTGATAACAAAATCTACCAATTTTTTAATGGAGTCTAGTCGTGGCTGCTTCTATTCAATGAAATGGGTAACATCCAAATCATGCCTTCTAATTTCTCCTTTGTCAGTCTTGTTACTTATGCTTTGCGTAGCAGCTATGTAGCATTAGCTAGCTATAAGAGTTATGACTCACATGATTCCTCTAATCAAATAATTAAAGGGTCATATTATACTAACATGTGTCTAATAACATTTGTTAAGAAAATTAAAATTGAAAAGAAACTTTTTTAAACTTTTAAAAAATTAAAAATACAGCTTCTAATATATTTTTATTATAACTGTTTAACAAATGTCGTAAAGACTTTTGTTACTATTTTTCAATAACTAATTAGGAAATTAGTAAACTAAATAATCGCCCCATCACGTGAGTTTGTGATTCCGAATATCTTTGATAGTTAAAAATCGGACAAAGATCCCCTAATTTTAAAGAGGGAAAATAACTTTGCCTCTATGTCTCTCATCTCTTATACTTCTCTCTCATTTTTTTTTCTCCCTATTTTCCCTCCATATTTTCGCCATATCTTTCCTCTTTTTGTCTAAAATCACCTAAAAGTAAAAAACTCAAAGTTAGGGATCCAAATTCATTAAAAATCCTACCCTACATCACTGGTACAGAGAAAACCCACTAGTCCTTTTATAGATTATTTCACTGGTCCACATATATATATATATATAGGTGTTTTCATCTAAAATATTTGTTAGAAAATTTTGTCCAAATTTTATTTTCATTTTTAGTTTTCAACATTTCTTTTTAAATTGAGTATTATCCCTTGAACTGGATATGATCAAAATAGATGACAAAACTCTTCAAGAGATTTAATAATATTGCATTTCAAAAGTTGAATTTAAACTCAAGAGATCTAGTTAGGTTGGAAAAGATCCTTACCATCTCAACCAAATACTAGTATATTTCCTCTTTTGATTTCTTAACAAGTGACATTGAGACACTTGTTAGCATTTCTCTAATTTTAATTGTATTATTCATTTAATATTATGAGTATTACTTTTAAATTTTCTTTCTCCTCTTTGTATTTGTGTATAAAGAGAATACATCAATAATATTTTTTTTTACATTATAAAGAAATAGTTAATAAAGAGAATACACCAATAGTTAATATTAAGAATTAGTAAAAAAAAATAGTAAAATTATTATTCTTTCTTTTATTTATGAAGTTTTTTTTTCATTTTCGTAAGAATGAGTATTTTTTTTTATTTTATTTTATTAAAGAAGGAGTATTTTTTTTCTATCATATAATTTCTTCGAAATGAAATATACATAAATAAAAGAGTGGAGATATGTTGACTTAAGAAGTAACTCTTGTTTGAGTTACTATGCTTAATAATTCTTTGTAGACATTAAATATCATCAATCTAACCGTCAAATTAATAGTTCTTATTAAAAGAATCAGGTAAATTTGTATAGAATTTTAATAGTAAAATAATTATGATAAGATTCTATAGGTACACATAACTGATTTTTTTATATATAATTTTTGGTATACATGGTCATTAAGGTATACTAAAAATATTGAACAATTAGATTGATGAAATTTAATGTTTACAAAAAGTTATCAAGTGAAGTAACTCAAACTAGACTTACTCCCGGAGTCAACGGATCCCCACCATAAACAAAAATTGTATTACAAAAGTTGATATATTTGTTCTAAATATTTAACTACAAATATCAATGTTTCAAATACTATTTTTGTTTATATTCATTTTAGAGATTTCATTTTTAGTCTTTGTAAAAAAAAAAAAAATCACACTTTTTAGTCTCTATTATCATGCACACAATTTTAGTCTTTGTTACAATGTTAACATATACTTTTAATTTAAACAATTTTTTGCAAATATGTTTAAAATATTATAGAAAGTTCTTCTACAAAAATCTATAACTTTTTACTTTGGAATAAATTAAATATGAAATTTTTAAACACTATAAACTAATCATAAAAAAACGAAAATATGGATTCATAAATTGAATTTTAAATTTATTTTTTTGGGGAACTTTTTTGTAGCTAAATATTCAATAAAAAAATTTTGATGACATTTTAGCATAAATTAAAATTATTTGCATGATAATTTTATAAAAATTTAGAAAATATGATCTTTTTTCTCAAAATTAAAAATAAAATTTTAAAAAGTTTATAGAGAGGAAAAACTTATAATCATGTATATGTGTGTGAAGAAATGAAGTGACGATTAAGATTCATGATGACAAGTTGAGCTCTCCAATTGCAATGATGACATGACAAGAATGCATATAAAATGGGCGGATGGATCCCATGTCCCTTACATTTTGATGAGTCAAAAGAAGGATTTATAAATTACTTTCTCTCTTTCAAAATAAAAGTCACTTTAATAAATAAAAAATTAAAATTAATGTTATTTTTAATATAATTTTAATTAATTTTTTATATTAACTTTCAATAATTACTATATATATATATATATATATATAATTTATAAAATATTATTGTATTTTACAATAATAATAGTAAAAATTCCATTAATAATTAAAATAGGTAGTTTCATAAAATGAGTTGTCTATTTCTTTTAATTATTACATTTTTTCATATATGTGTAAAAAATTTAAATGATACACATTGTGACACGAATGGAGTAATCAAATATAATTCCTAAAAAAATCTAATACTACCTCGTTCCATACTACCTCATTCCACGAATGGAGTTGTCTCAACAATTTAATTATTTTTTTCTTATACTACCTTTCAGTGATTACTATATACATAACTTGCAAAACATTATTATATTTTGCATTAATAATAGTGAAAAACTCACCAGTAGTTAAGATGGGTAATTTGGTTCCTCTATTTTTAAATTCAACAGTTTTTGTTCCTCTTTTACCGTTCTTAACTAAAAAAAATTGTGGTACTTATCTCCTAGGTACTGGGTCCGATTTATTCCCTGGATACCAACTTCAATTCTCACGAAAGACAAAAACTCTATGATATGACAGAAGTTGAATGGTTAATGCATATGAAACTTCATTTTTATAATTTAATAAATAACATATAGATAATTAAAACATCTAGATGATGTTACGTTATGAGATTGTATCTCATATCATTGAAAATATTTAAAAATACCAATTTTTAATTAAAAAAATCTAAAAGAAGAGACTAAAACTATATATCAACTTTTAAAATCGAAGAATTAATTTTATAAATTGATAAAAATAGAAAGTTCAAAATTATATACGACCCAAATCTTTTCTGGTGCTTCCAACAATGTCACTGTTAAGGAGTAAAGAGATGTGATTGATAATGTTGACGAATCACACTTACATCATCCTAATTAAAGTCCAATGTTCACACAAGAGTGATATGACAAAATTCTTTCTGTAATTAGATATAATGTAAATAAGGCACATCATAAAGGAAAACATGTAACAATCAAAATGCCCATTACATTGCTATCAATCGTGTGTTCCATAAACGTACTAAACATAAAAAAATTGACTGCCACATTGTCTGCGACAAGGTCCAAATTGGTGTTTTTCTCGTTTTCCCTATTACTTCTCATGAACATCTTGTTGATATTTTTACCAAGTGCTTGTTTCGTAAGCCAATCAATGCCTTGGCATTAAATTAAGACATCTATCGAGCTCCATACTCAAGCACACACAAGTAGATAATGTCACCCTTAGTAAAGCACATTCTACACATGCAAATTAATTTTTTAGAGGTGGTTAGAATGTCAAGTTAGTTTAGTCTACGATTACAATAAGATGTAGAGTATTTTGTGTAAGCTCACTTTCAAATTTATATAATAAAATACATTGTTGTAATTATTTAGTAACTAAGTTATTCAATAAAGATAATTTCCGTTATAAGTTTTCTTTCAATTAAATCTTCAAGAGTTTTTTTCTATTAAGATCATTAAAAGTAACACAATCAATATTAACTTAGGGGTAAAAATGGAACAAAATCATTAATTTTGCTTTGAAAAATTATTAGCACTTATTTTAAAACACAATTTTTTCAATAAAGGGACACTTATGCCAGAATGGAGGAAGTAATGTTTTTTATTTTTTTATTTTTTTTTATTCTTTTATCATTTACTTGTGTAACAAGTCCCAACAAGAATAAAAATCTAATTAGAAATCATTATTTAATACTACATTGAAAATGTAAAATTACACTCAAATTAGAGCAAATTAATTTTGTTAGGTACCCAAAAGAAATTGATTATGTTAAAACATTGTACCACATTATAAGATGGAGGGGGTATCAAATTAAGTAACATGACTTAATATGTTGGCTTAAATGTATTTTTGATCTTTTTTTAACATGACATCAAAAACGCATTTAAACTGAATATGTTATGGTTTGATTCCAATCAACCAATGGAGTCGTACTACCTAATTGCACATTTTATCATTCATTAAATAATGTGGTTATTTTTTTTTTTAAAAAAAAGGAGTATTTATTTTTAAGGAAAAAAAAAGAGTGAATTGTAGATGTTAATAATTGAGAAAATGAAGTGGTTTTTAGAAGTTAAAAATTTAGAAGTTACTATTTCTTTTAAATTAACTGCAAAGGACATGCATATTTGTAAAAAAAAATAGGTTACACCAAATATTTATCTTTGATAAGTATTAAAAAATACGAGATAAATATTTATAATTAAGTATTGTAAAAAAGAGCATAAGATAAATATTTGTCAATGATAAATAAATATAAAAATCACAGGACAAATAATTTTCACAAATACATCAAAAAAACACAAGAGAAATATTAAAATGATACGAGATAAATATTTATAACCAATGAATAATAAAACGAGAAAAACATTTGTTAATGATAAATATAAAAAAAGTAACAGGACAAACATTTACCACCTATACATAAAAAAATATATATAACAAATGTTTGACACCGATAAATATTAAAAAACAACGAGACAAATATTTTTCACTCACTAGTATATACAAAAACACAAATTAAATATTTGTCACTGATAAATATAAAAAAATATGAGATAAATATTTATTATTAACACATAAAATGAAATTATTTATTTAAATTTTGAAGAAAATACTTATAGAATACCAACATCCGCCACCCATACATCAACACAAATTTCTTGTTAGTTGATAAAATTTCTTGTCAGATGATAAAATAGTGCTTTTTTTTTTACGGATGAACTTAAGATGACCTCAAAAAAATTAACGATACAGTTGTTTTTTAAAAAGTTAAAAAAAAATGATATTTATTAAAAAACACTCTGTGCTATTGATCACTATGTGCTATTGATCGTTGGACATTTCTTAAGTCCATATTAAGGAGATAACTTGTTTACCAATTTTTTTTTTCAAGAAATAATTTTTATGTTAATTTTTCTTTTCTTTTTAAAACCAAAAAATTTATATTATTTTGTATACATTTTTATATAATTATAATTATCGTTAAAATACTTTTATATCAATGCATAATTAGTTGACAATATAGTAAATTTTAATACAAATCATACATGCTATTTACTAAAGCTTATTTATTTACTTTTTTTAAAAAGTTAAAAATAAATATATTAAAGAAACATTTCAAACACAAGAAGTGTTTATAACAAATACAGAATAAAATTTGCAATTTTTCTATAGAATGACCAAAACAAACCAGAAATACAAAGATTGCATTACTCAAACAAGAAACAAAACAATTTGGGAGTACTATTTATTATACTCATAACAAAATATTTTTACATGCAATTTGATCTACTCTCATTCTAAAAGTTTAATTTGCTCAATAATAAGATTTGCATTCACAACATGTGAACAAAAAATTGCATCATTTCTTGATTTCTAAATCGCACACGTCACCCCAAACTAAACTAAATTAATTCTTTGACACATTACACGACCACATGAAAAACACCTCAGTCAACTTCCCCACAACCTACTAAACTTCGACCACATCAGCTAGTCCAAGTCAATTCAAAACACCATACCACATGGTTCCAAAAATAGGGCAAGCAAAGAACAAATTACTAGCTATTTTAACTTCCCCACAACCTGTTACATACTATTGATCTTCAAAAGAAATAATTTCTTGAGGGAACAAATTATCCTTTGTAGACAGTCTATTTTGAAACAATCTCCACGCAAATAATGATACTTTTGAAGGGATAAAAGGATGTCACACTAAGTCTTGAAATGAAGGTGTGATGACACATGCGACAAAATCCTTCTGCAACACAAAATTTGCCTCCTTTATCGAATACAATCCTCCTTGTGTATTATTCCAGACCTCTTATCTTCTACATTAACCTGCAAATGAACATTAGCCAATAAAGTCCTACATTCCTCCACATAGCCCTCATCCCACACAAATAGCTACCTCCGCCATCTCTACCCTTGAACACCCTCAAGTTGCAACAACTCTAACATGACCTCTATGTAACAGCCCGATTTTTCACAAAACGCTAGTGTATTTTTTTTCTTCTTATAAACAAGTAAATAAATGAATTAATACTTTTGGATAAAATGTTTAAGTCGTAACACGGAATAGTTACAACAGCGGAATAGTTTTTTGAAATACAAGTCCAAAATATTTAAACTTCTCCAAGTCACCTCAAAAAATATTACAAGGACCCATAAAAAAGAAAGTCAAGCTGACAATATAGGTATAGGTACAGTCTTCCCAAAATAAATAAATACAACCACCAAAAGAAAGACACCTAGCACCTATACAGCCACCTAATCTGATCATGCTACAAAAAGCTATACAGCCCGGGTGATTTCCACGCGCCCAACACAAAACTCCTGACACAACTCCGATCAGACATGACTAACTACCTTTTCCTCTCCAGGGTACTAACCAGTAGGACGGTCCTGAATCTCATCTAAGGGCAAAGCCCAGATTTCCACAAAAGTTGTAAAGGGTCACCAACCGAAATTAACAAATATCACATTGCATTTAAATTTTAAATGCATAAAATCACCCTTCAACTTAGCATGCATCTAGAAAGGGTTTGCATAAGGTAAACATGCATAAACAAGGTTGAAAAATGAAGTTTCAGACAAAATTGCACTGTTGTATTCGAATTCAGCACATCTGTATTCGAATACAACATTATTTTACAAGTCAAAACCAAAATCCATTCAACTGTATTCGACTACATCCTCTGTGTAGTCGACTACACTTTCGAAAACGCAAGTCAGAGGCAAAAACCACAACCTTGTTGTATTCGAATACAACTGTAAAAATGACAGATTTTCAGTTTTGAAACACACCAAAGTCATTCAAGCACTTTCAAAATCATTCTAATACTTTCACCACCAATTCAATCAATCACAAACACCAAACACGGCACAATTCACACACCACAATCAAGCACGCATATACAACCATCACAGTATATCAGACATGACTCGCGTGCCAAGCACCCTAATGCAATGCGTATATGTCAATGCACATGACATCATTCCGTGGCCCATCCGGTCACCAGTATCACCATGGCCCATCCGGTCACCATGTACTATGAAATGCATTATCTCGTGGCCCATCCGGTCACCACTATCACCATGGCCCATCCGATCACCATATACTATGAAATGAATTATATCGTGGCTCATCCGGTCACCACTATCACCATGGCCCATCCGGTCACCATATACTATGAAATGCATTATATCGTGGCCCATCCGGTCACCACTATCACCATGGCCCATCCGGTCACCATATACTATGAAATGCATGAGCATGCTCTGACTCGCAACACCACAATCATTAAGTAAATGCAGCGATTAAAAGATTCCCCGTTTTTGATGCTCATTTAACACTAATGATTTTCAAATTTAACACAGAGCATACTCAAACATATAATTCTCAAATCACATGAAAATTTAATTCACAAATTCACATTGAATTCAAATCACCATATACGCCAATCTCATCAATTCATTTCACACCAAGTCAAAATCCACACATAAATTGCATTTCTTCAAAACCCCACATCTTCAAACATAAAGTAAATTTCCACATTCATAATATTACCCATAAACACATAAACCATACCAAGCAAGAATCACCACCAACCACACCTCAAAACTCATTAAATTCAATTTCACCATTTCACCCATAAAATGCATTAAATTCATTTCTCACAACATTACACCTCAAACCCATCAAATTTATTTTTCCTAACCTCACAAATAAGGTCCTAAATAGCTCGAACGGCCGATTACGGCACCGCGATTAATTTCTGGTAAAACTTCACTTCGCACGACGCTTCCAAAACTAGTTCACTAGCACCGCAACGTGACAATGAGCAACTTGCTCTTCAGTCACTTCGCGAGAGGAAGCTTAGATCTAGGTGATATGTGAGGTTTTACGTTTGGGGTTTTTGAAAAAAACAAGAAAGAGGAAGGAGAAGATGGAGTGGTTCGTATGCGGAACAGAGGAAATGTTTTCCTTTCTTGCATTTCCTTCCTTTCCTTATATATATATATATATATATATATATTTATTCTAAACCAACCAATTTCAAACACTCTCACACACACCCCAACAATTTTGATAAAAATATCTATTCTCATTGCAACTCAATTGACAGGTAATTTTTTTAGCAACTATAGATATTTTTAACAAAACAGATCGGTAATAAATTATCCGCAACGTAACTAAATTATTTCTCGACAAATAATTTAAAATGGGTCTCACAAAAATATTTATGGCATTTAACACCCAAAATACCAATAAAACTGGCTAAAAAACCTCATAATTCAACATAAAAACACATCAAAATACAAAAAGGTACAAATTAAAATTAAGGGTCTTATACTCTACACTTTCCTCTTGTTGTAAAGACAAATAAAATAACCTACTAACTCATACAAAATCTCACCAAACAATTAGGGATCCTTCTAAAACAATGTATTACTCTTATTCCTAATAATTTCAAACAATTTTTTATCAAACCAATCCTCTTCAATACCAACTTCTCCCACAAAAATATCCTTCCACCACACAGTTTCCCTCGACCTACCCCCCTGAAACCCCCAACTTCAACTCCATTTTCATTGTTCCACACCTTAACCTAGAGGCCATATGACTCCATTTTTAACTTCCAACTCCATTTACCCAATAGAGGTATATTAAAAGCTTTTAAATCTCGGACACTCAACCTACTCTTCTCTAAAGGCAAACACACATTCTCCCAATTAACCCAATGAACCTTACTTTTTTCCTCATTCCCACCTGAAAGAAATGATTTAAAAATAGATTCAAGTTGATAAATGATACCTGAAGGGGCCTTATAAAAGTAAAGAAAATAAATCGACAATGCATATAAGATAGCTTTGAGGAGTACTAAACGGTCACCCAACGAAAAAGTACTAAAATTCTATTCTGACAATCTATTTCGGATCTTCTCAATAATAGACTTCCAAAATACCATATGTTGAAGATTGTCACCAATAGGCAACCCCAAATATTTGAATGAAACACCACCCATCTTACAATTAAGATCTCTTCCACATTTTGAAGCCAAGAACTGTTAATATTAACACCTACCATCATGCTTTTATGAAAATTATTATGAAGACCTAATATAAGCTAAAACCACAACAAATTAGCCTTTATAACTATAATATTGTCCCAACACTTCACTCCCATAATCAATGTATAGTGTGAAAATTGAAAAAGAGAGACATTAAACTTATTTGAGCTCACCTCAAATTTTTTGAAATGATTGGCTTTCACATAAGCACTATACAAAGTATTCAAACCCTTAAAAGCTATTAGAAACAAGAACGGAAATAAGGGGTCACCCTGTCTCAATCCCCTTTGCATAAAAAACTATTATGTAGGACTCTCATTCACTAACACATAAACTGACTCTGAACCAATACATTCCAAAATCCATTTATGCCATTTATCTGGAAATCTAATATTTGCCATCACAAGATACATATAACCCCACTCAACTGAGTCTTATGCTTTATCAAAATCCACTTTGAACAAAATTAACTTTTTTTTCTTCTTTTTTTGCCTTATCGACTACTACGTTTGCAATTAAGATTTCATTCAAAATTTGTTTACCTTCAACAAATGTTGATTGATATTCAACTATTATGGAACCAATCACCTAAATCAATCTTTTCGCCAACACTTTTAAGAAAACTTTACACATACACCCTTAATGAAATGGATCTAAAATTAGATAAGACTTGCATATTATCTTTTTGGGGAATAAAAACTATAAAAGAGTAATTTGATCATTTTACCAACCTCCCTTCACATGAAACTCACCTAAAAGTGTCATTAATTCAGCTTTTATGTTTTCCCAAAACTCTTTCACAAACCCAAATTTACACCATTCGAACCTGGACTTTTATAGTTGTCATAATCCCACACCGCCTGCTTGACTTCCTCTTCACTAAATCCAACTAAGAACAATTCAAATTGCATCAATGAGAGAGACATAAACTGCAAGTTATCCAAGCCCATGTGAATGGACCTGTTGGACTTAAAATGACCTTCAAAATGATTAAACACCACACTTCTCAATAGTTCCACCCCTTCAACATGCACACCCCCAACCTCAATATTGAGAATCGAATTAAGTTGCATCCTATTGGATACCATACCATAGAAAAACTTTGTGTTTGCATCTCCTTCTCTCAACCACTACACACGCGAACATTTCCACTTAATACTATAATTCAACTAAGACAAAGAAAAAATATTAGTTAATATCTTTCGACGCTCTTCAATTTCTATATTTAATAGAACACATGACTTAGCTTTAATATCTAACTTATTCAAATCCTCTTTAGCCACCATTTTCTTGTCAACCAGGTTGCTACAATTGTTCCTTATGCCAACTCCTCAAGCAGATTTTAATACTTTTCAACTTCGGGTTTACCATGAAGCCTCCCAACAAAACACAAAATAATTATCCCACCCCTCCTTAACAAAGGCCATATAACCATCAAATTCCTCCCAACACTTCAACATGCAAAAAGGTCTTGGACCCCAATTCTCCTAATCATCACACAAGAATAATGGGCTATGATCAGATAAGCCTTTATCCTACGCCCATTGCGAATAATTGAGCCATCGACAACCCCACCTATTCGATAAAAGAAATCAATATAATATGCTCATAACTTATCCATCCAAACGACACCAAGTAAAAGCTCGACCATTGAAAGGTAAATCAACTAGTGCTAATTCCTAAAAAAAATCGTTAAAGCGCAAAATGTCTTTCGTTTGGATATAACCATTCCTCATTTTATGTTCACTTTCCCTCCTAATTGCATTAAAATCATCCAAAAAACACCAACAACAATCAGCACCACCATCAACCTTCTCTACTATCATATTCGATAGACCTAACTTCTCGATCCTGTCACAAGGTGCATAAACATTTACCACACAAATTTCCCTAGTATCTTTCCACACCCATCTACAATTAATGCATTAAGATGGACAAACTCCACATATAGACCTACGAGCTATCCCACATGGTTAGAATACTTCCGGATCTACCCAATTGAAGAATTGAATGAAAATCTAGACCTTTTTTATCCCCACAACATTTCACACACTGATTCCTCCACAACCTCCAACTTTATTTCTTGAACACACAATAAATCAAGTTTGTTATAATTTTTATTAACTCCTTCAATTCTTTTTTCTTCGCAACCTCTCCCATGCCTCTAATATTATAACACAAAATCTTCATCTTCAACCTTACTACCTCCCAAATACTTCCTACACCCTCCACTTCTAAAATCATATGCATTCTTTCCAATATTCATTATATCCCTGTATTCCATTTCCATTAATTTTTTAACTATAATTTTTTCCTCCTCTTGTTGAATTAACCCACCTCTTTTACAAATTTTAAAACATCTTTACCAACCTACGTCACATCATTGTTAATTAAAGCCCAATGCCTCCAATTTGCCTGACGAAGAATCAACCAAACTAGATAAATAAGAAACACTTACTTGATTTAATGAAGCAGTTACATTGATATATTAAATATATCAATATAAAATGAGTTTTGATACATTGATATAGTAAATTTATCCTTCATCATGTCGGGGTGTTGGAGGATAAAATTTCCCCTTCCTCACATGCTACTCACCACACACAAAAAGATAATGCAACCACTAATAAAGCACATTCTACACATGTAAATTAGTTTGTTTTAGGTGGTTAGAATGTGAAGTTAGTTTAGTCTACAATCAGGTGTAGAGTATTTTGTGTAGGCTCACTTTTCAATTTGTAATAATGCATCATTGTAGTCATTTGGTAATTAAGTTATTCAATAAAGATAATTTCAGTTAGAAGGTTTCTCTCATTTAAATCTTCAAGAGTTTTCTCAATCAAGATCATTAAAAGTAACACGGTCAATATTAATTTAGGGGTAAAAGTGGAACAAATTCATTAACTTTATTTTGAAAAATTACATTAACACTTATTTTAAAAAGGAGTTTTTTTTTTAATAAAACGACACTTATTCTAGAATGGAAGAAGTAATATTTATTTATCATTTACTTGTGTAACAAATTTCAACAAGAATAAAAATCTAATTGGAAAAAGTTATTTAATACTTCATTAAAAATGTGAAATGACAATCAAATTAGAAGAAATCAATTTTGTTAGGTACCCAAAAGAAATTGATTATGTTAAAACATTGTACTACAGTATAAGATGGAGGGAGTATCAAACTAAGTAGCATGACTTAATAGGTTGATTTAAATCTATCTTAGTCCCTTTATTTTTTCAAAATAAACGTTTAGCCCCTCTATTTCTAAAATCAAATTTTTGACTCTCTATTAATTAATTGTTTGAATTTTTTTAATCTCTAGCATCTTTTATTACGTGATGCTCTCATTAAAAACATGATAAGTACTGACATTTGTGACTTAGATAAAATAATTTATATGTTATTATTTTTGTTCATTTGTTTTAGTGTTTGTAAAATTAGTTTTTATTGGAATGAGTCTCTGTAATATATATAATATTTGGTTTTATTCCATCAATTATTAGAGATATAAGGAATTGCGATGACTGATTTCATTAAAAACTAATTTTACAGAGACTAAAACAAAATACAAGACAAAAAAACAATATATTTATAAGGATAAAAATCAAACAAAAAACTTACATGACTAAAAAAAATTATAATTATAGGAACCAATCATATATTTAAACCTTTAATATATAAATAAAATTCATAACAACAATTAAGTGGCACATATTTAATGAGTGCCACATTATAAAAAATTTGTGGGTGACAAAAAAAATCTCAAAAATTAGTTAATAAGACCAGAAAAATCGGTATTAAAAATAAGTGAACTAAAATTTCATTTTATATCAATGTATAACTAGTTGACACTATAATAAATATTGATATTTACTATATCAATTTATCAACCACTTGGTTTAGTTGACAATATAAACCAATTTATCTTATTTTGCATTCAACTATTAATATTGATACTTACTTGATTTATTGATATTGACATTTTGTAATTTGATGTATTATTTAGAATATTGATATTTGCTAAAGCTTATTAACTTGCTACTTCAAACTCAACCACTTGGTTTAGTTACCTTCATTGTCAATATTCTAAATAATTTCTCAAATTACATAATGTCAAGGATATTTAAAGGGACTTTAATGATATAAGTAGTTACGGTCAAGTATATATTTAAACTAAATGAATAAATATCAGATAAACATTTGAGACAGATTCAAATAGAGAGGTAAACTTAATTATCATTAGATAATTTCATAAATAACTTTAAAATATTACTCCATCTAGACTTAAAATATATATAAAAATCAAAATATATTTAGTTCAAGGATCAAATATATTTTGACTTTTTTGTAAAAAATAAATACTTTCTTCGTCTTACAATAAGTGTCATTTAAGATTTTTGCACACATATTAAGAAATGTTATAATTAGATGAAATATATAAGTTATTTGACCAAACTATCTATTTTAATTATCGATGAGTTTTTCACTATTATCAATGAAAAATATAATAATACTTTGAAAGTTGTGTATATAGTAATCATTGAAGAGTAATATAAAAAAAAAAAAATTTGCATTACAAATTTTGAATCACATTCATTTTCAAATAATTTTTTTTTTCTAAAGTAACATTTATTGAGATACCGAGAGAATATATTTTGACTTTTGTTTATATTTAAGTCTCGAGGTAGTCCTATAATTTTAATGGTTTTAAAAAACAATTTGCGATAAAAAAAAAAAGCCACGACAAAAAGGTATAGGTAGCGACCACTACCATTATTTTACATTTTAACGAAGGGATGAAAAGTCACAGAAAATGCCCACACAAAAAATGTCGTTTATAAAAAACAAATATGAGAATCCCGTTGTTTCTTCTAAGAAGGATAAGAAAACATATTTCATAATAGACTTAAACCTAGGCTTACCTCTTTCTCTAGTTATGACATTGTCTCATCTCTCAACCCATATAATACATTATATAATAATACAAATAATTTTAATAAGATTTGTGCAATGCTATGATTTATTCACACTCCGACAACTGTAATTTCTAACGTATTTGTAATAGCAAAATCTTTAACATGATGGCGCAACCACTATTTAAAACCTTGAATTTATAAGCATCAAATTGAATATTTAATCACTCGTCCAACTGACTAATTTTTCATTACATTCATAAATCTTTTAGTAAAGGCTCGTTCTAAGAAAACTTTGAGAACTAATTAAATCTCTAAGAAAAATAAATGTAACTTTTAATTTCTTAAAATTAAAATTGGAGCAACTTAATTCCTACCTTCTTTATACTTTTTTTGATTTATGAAGGAAACGCAGAGTGAAGAAAAGAAAGTAGAAAGAAAAGAAAATGAATGAAAAATAAATTAATTATTTAATAGTTTGCGGTAAGAAAAAAAAACGATATAAAATAAATAGTGTGTATTTTTAAAATGACATAAATGTCCTTAGACAAAAAATAAATATCATAAAAAGAATAAAAATAAACAAAAATAATTATCTCATTACAATCAATATAAAAAATTAAAACATATAAAAAGAAAAATAAAGAAAATAAATATATAAAATAATTTCTGTAAAAT